>JAQQTP010000045.1:3649327-4865770 GCA_029884605.1 Ormosia emarginata
TCAACTTGCTGATATTTTCACAAAACCTTTACCTAAAGATTCATTCTTTCATTTAAGAAGAGAACTTGGCATTTTGGATCAATCGTGTGTTTAATCTGTTAAATTTTGCTTACTCATTGATTTATTAATCTTAAATTGTTCTTGACTTGAGCGTCGGAGACACCCTCCATTTTGTTTTGCGGTACTCATTTAATCGGGTAAGATTTAATCTTCAAATAGCATCTCGGACGTAATTTTTGGTGTTTTTCTATCTAAGTTATTCGAATACCTTCATCTGGTATTCGAATACCATCTTTTTATTCGAATGGTATTCGCATGCGTTCATGTTTTAGTAACCAGGAGTATTCGAATACCCTAGTGATTATTCGAATACCCTGAAGCCTCTTGCTATCAGGCTTTTGTTCCTGTCTCTGGTGTATTCGAATACCCTAAGCAGTATTCGAATACCTGCTTATCTGAGCCAATCTTATATGGACAGAGTATTCGAATACCATATGCAGTATTCGAATACCATCCTTCTAAATTGCCCTGACCTTTGCGTTTCCTAACAGCAGCATTCGAATACCAATTGAGGTATTCGAATACCTTGAGTCTGATCTTTATATAAGCCCCTTCGTCCAACCCGTTCACTCATCTCATTTCCCATTTCTTCTCTCTCGTTTTTTTTTTTTTATCTCCTATTCGAATACCTCTTCCATCGTCTCACCCAACCGTCACTCCCCCTCTTTTCAAACCCATTCCTCTCATCTTCCACCTTCATCCATGGCTTCCTCCTCCAAACGTGCACGCACAAAGACCGCGCCTTGCAACAACCCATTGGATTTGCGACGGCTCTCATCTCACCCAGAAACTCTTGGACGGTTCATCTCTCATTTCCGAGAACGTAACCTTGTGCAGCCCAAGTACCTGGATTTGGCCTTCTTTGAAAAAGAAGGTGGCTTTGATTTCCTACACCAATCTGGACATTCAGGGCGTGCTACGCTTTTGCTCCTACAAGGAGGTTCTCTATCCCGATTTGGTCAAAATGTTCTACTGCAACTTGAGGATTGAAGGACTGGAGCTTCATTCTGACGTCTGTGATCAGCACATTGTGATCACTCCTCAAGACTGGGTTCGCTTTTTTGGTTTAGAATCTGCTGGCCGTAGCAATGACGACTGTGAAGAGTTTGTCCAGCGGTTCGACAAGATTCGAGCCATTGAAGATGTCCTTAGACCTGGGTTGGCATTACCTCCGACTCAAAAGGGAGTCAAAGGGGGTATGATGAAGAGCCAGGACAGGCTCTTGCATTATGCTTATGCCCACATCTTAGCTCCTAGAGGTGGGAACTACGCTACCCGAGTGAAGATGATGTGTTTATCTTTGTGGATCTGAAGAAAGGATACCGGATAAAGCGGCCCGTCTTCATTATGAAGCATATGATGAGAGCTAAGGGAAAAGAACGCTCAGAGCTACCTTATGGGGTGATCATCACCGCCTTCCTAGGCAAATATCCGCAGGTGTGGAGACCGAGCGAAAAACTCGGTGACCCACCATAATGTGTTTTGGCTCTTATACGCTGAACCGAATGAAGATGATAAAGACTGATGAAGGCTGGGTATTCCCAGTTGAAGTTGACGATGATGAGGACGACCCAGCTGATCCTGCCGCTGCCCCTGCTGCTGCCGGCTGGCTGCTTGCTCCGAAGCCCCCTGGCGTCCGTGTCCTTTCGCCGGCCCCTGCCGCCCCCTTGCTTCTCTTGGTTCGGTCACCACTGGATCAAGTCATGGCCACTTTACAGGCCAACCGTGCTTACATGGAGGATAACCGAGCTTATTTGGAACACACCTTCTCAGTTCTGTTTGACAGACTCGATGGTGTTGAGCGTGAGCAAGCCGCCTTGCGTGCTTTGCTATCTTCACGGGGTTCTGATTCCCCTCCTCCTCCACCAGATGCCTCTTTCTAGGCTTTGTTCTTGTTTGGATTATTTTTTATGTATTAGCTATTTTTACATTATATATATTGGCTAAATTATTAATAAAATCAGTTTCTCTTTATGCTTATTGCCTCCTTTATGCATTATATTTTGTTGTATCTTTTTGATTATGCCAAAGGGGGAGAAAAATATAACTATGAGAAAAGACAGGTTTAAAATAACTATTATTGGATTCCAACATTAAGGGGAGCTACGCCAAGCACATATTAGATATGAATGTAAGCCTCTTACTTTGTGAATTCCAATTATTTCTGTACTGATGCTTTTCTCTATGATAGTTTGTCATCATCAAAAAGGGGGAGAATGTGTTTGCTACGCAACAATGAAGATGTATTTTGATGATAACAAACATGAGGATGATGAGAAGACCAAGTCCAAGTATTTAAAGATTAGCTTTAGGACTTAGGATCTATCATGTATGGGCTGTTAGTTAAATATCTCAAATGATCAAAGATTACCTAAACTAAAGGTTTTTAAAAGATCAAATGTTTTAAAAGTTAAAAACAAGCATTTCGAAGCTTTTTGGAAAGGATTTTGAACTGTTTTTAACCGAGGTATTCGAATACCTCAATTGGTATTCGAATAACTTTGATTCGTAGAACTGCTTTTTTTCTTCTTTGTCAAAGCAGGCATTCGAATACCCCATATGGTATTCGAATACCCAGTTTCAGAATGAACCATTTTTTTAAATGAGGCATTCGAATACCCCATATGGTATTCGAATACCCAGTTTCAGAATGAACCATTTTTTTAAATGAGGCATTCGAATACCCCATATGGTATTCGAATACCCTGCTTTCGAAATATGCCTTATTTTAATGAGGTATTCGAATACCCTTGGTAGTATTCGAATAACTCCAACTTAAACGCTTTTTGAAAGAATTTTTTGACAGAGGTATTCGAATACCTCCTTCGGGCATTCGAATACCCCACGAGAAACAGAGCTACGTTTTAAAGATACGAAAAATCGAGAAAGTTTTCAATGCCATTAATTGCTCCCAACGGCCATATTCTTCCACGAGCTCTATAAATAGAGGCCTGGGACTTCTCTGAAAACTCCCTTGACATTGTGATAATTTTTGCTTGCTTGAAAACGTGCTCTACCTTATTCTCTCTTTGTTTTCTGAACTTATAATTGCTTAACTCTTGAGATATTTGAGAAACAGCTCCTTAGTGCTTCAATTTGTATTTATCTACTCTTAGCGAGAGTTTCACTTCATCTCTATATCTATTTCGTGTATTGAGGGTGAGGTATCCCAAGAATTGTATAAGGGTGAGGTATCCCTTTTGTTTATTTGAGGCTTGAGCACAAGGGTAGAGTTTCCCTGTGTGTGAAAAGTGCTCCGTATTGTAAAGGTTGCAAGCACCTGTTGTTTAAGCTTGCCTTGAATAGTGAAAAATCTCGAACGGTGTTTCGGGGACTGGACGTAGGCCACAAGTGGTTGGTGGTCGAACCAGGATAAATACTGTGCCTGTTTTTCTTCCCTTATTCTTTTTACTTTATGTTCTTTATGTATTAATTCCTGCAATTTATTTATTATTTGCTCTTTCTTTTTCTCATCTCATCCGTATTCTTTAATAATTATATTGAGCAAAATTTATTTGTTTTAAAGTGTTTGCAAAAGTTTTTGTTACTCAATTCACCCCCCCCCTCTTGAGTACTGGAAGCCACTTGGTAACACCATCTGCATAGGTGGTTGCTGACCCACTGCTATTTGTCTCACCAAAGTCGTCAGTTCATCCCAAATTGTTGAGTATTGGCTGCCATGTTCGCTATCAGATCTCTTGCTGCAATAGGAGTCTTATCTACTAAGGCTCCTCCAGAGGCAGCATCTATCATGCTTTTGTCATTTGGTAGCAAGCCCTCATAGAAATATTGAATCAAGAGTTGTTCACTGATTTGGTGGTGAGGACAACTCGAACATAACTTCTTGAATCTCTCCCAGTACTCATGCAAAGTCTCGCCTGACATCTGTCTGATGCCACATATGTCCTTCCTGATTGCAGCAGCTCTGGAGGCAGGAAAGAATATCTCCAAGAACAACATTTTCATGTTATTCCAACTTGTAATTGAACCTGGTGAAAGATAGAGCAACCAATCCTTGGCTGCATCGGCAAGTGAAAAAGGGAATGCCCTCAGCTTGATGTGTTCCTCAAGGATGCCTTGTGGTCTCATGGTTGAGCACACGACATGGAACTCCTTTAGGTGTTTATGAGGGTCTTCACCTGTATGACTATGAAACTTGGGCAACAAGTGTATCAATCCAGATTTCAATTCAAAATCAGTATTAAGATCAGGGTATCGAATACACAAAGATTGATAAGTAACATCAGGAGCAGCAAGTTCCTTAAGGGTCCTATTTTGCATATTATCAGCCATGGGTTCAGAATTACGCAAGATCTCAAGTTCAATCTCAAGTATTTCAGGTTCACGTTCAATTTCAAGATCATAATTAGGTTTAGAAACAACACTTGCACTTAACCTACGAGTTCTAATTAATCTATGCAAGGTCCTATCAATTTCAGGATCAATATCAAGCAGGTTATCAAGATTAGACCTAGTCATGCATCATGGAAAGCACATAAAACACAAAAATTAACAAACAAGCAAAATACACTAGACAACTCTAAAAATCTACACAAATAAATCTAATTAATTGTTTAAGCATAAATAAATAACTTAAAATAAATGATAAAAATAATGTACAAGTTGATAGTATGAACCAACCGTTAAATATTAGTAAAGATGTGGTAGAAACCAACCACCAAGTAAAAATTAATAGTAAAAAGTTAGCAAGTGATAAATTAAAAAATTAGTAAGTTAGAGACAAAAAGTAAATTGCATAAAATAAAGTGCAAAAAGTAAATATGAAAAATTAAATTACAAAAAATAAAATACAAAAAATTAAATACAAAAAATAAAGTGCAGAAAGTAAATTTAAAAGATGAAAACCAGAGAATCAAGAAGCCGTTTAGATTTTTTTGCTCTAGCGAAAAAGGAAAAGAGAAGAAATATTATTTTACTATGTTAGTGGGCATAAATAAATGACAGAAATTAAAAAGTTAGTAAGTTAGTAAGTTAGTAAGTTAAAAGAGTAGAAAAAGAAAAAGAAAAAAGAAAGAGTTAGTATGGTCACTTAAAATGATCAGATCACAATTACGTTGTCCCCGGCAATGGCGCTAGAATTTTGACGAGCGCCAAACTCAGTCAAAATTATAACCGAAGTTATTACCTAAACTTGTAGTATAGTGAACAACACCGGATTGTCTCCTCAAGGATCGTAAATGCAATTTGATTAAGTTAAGTTAGAAAAGGGAGGTTTTGATGGTTCAAGGATCACAGTGACAAGATTTAAAGAGAAATAACAATTAGAAGAACAATCAATTCAGAAATCCATCCGAGATTGGGTGGATTCAATCATAAACCTTTCAACAAACACTTGAAACACATTTGAATGGTTAACTTGGATCTAACCGAGATCTCAGCATCAGATCCAGAATTCATACTAGACAATCGTCCAGAATTCAATTGACAAGTGATAAATACAAATCTGCAATCGCACCATTCATGTAGATATATGTCAATTTAAGCACCGAATTCAATTAACCTAGGCACCAATCAGTAACCTAACCTCTTCAATTACGTGATTAGTTTAGATCAATCAGTTCTAAGTTTCATCACAAATCTCAATCTTCAGTTATGTGATTAATTCAGATCAATCAGTTCTAAGTTTCATCACAAATCTTAATCTTAAATCAAGATCAAATCAGATTAAACATGAACAGAATCACCATTCATGCATTCAAGATCAAGAAGAAGAAGAAGAAGAGAAGAGGAATTCAACTACAAATCAAATACATTACAGAACCAAGGTCTCAAGAATCCAAACCACAATCTCTTCAAGAGTCCTGAATTGACTGAAAGTAACTTAGCCCTCCATTACAATGAAAGAAATCATCAAAAGATACAAGAACTATGAAAAACTACATAAAAGAAGAAGAAAAACTGAAGGAAGGAAGGAATAGAGGAATGGAGGAGAGGAGGAAAGGAGGAGAAGCCAAGTCCCAAACTAAGACTAACACCCTCCTTAAATATATGAATGCAAAGCTCCTATAATACAATACATATTGTCATCCTCCACCTACTCCATTGTTAAAGTGGTTCAACCACCTTCTCCATTATATCCACCAACTCCATCATTAAAGTGGTTCAACCACCAACTCCATTATTAAAGCATGTTCAACCACAACTCCATCATGTCCACCAACTCCATCATGTCCACCAACTCCATTATTAAAGTATGTTCAACCACCAACTCCATCATGTCCACCAACTCCATTATTAAAGTGGTTCAACCACCTTCTCCATTATTAAAGTGGTTCAACCACTAACTCCATCATTAAAGCATGTTCAACCACTAACTCCATCATGTCCACCAACTCCATTATTAAAGTGGTTCAACCACCAACTCCATCATTAAAGCATGTTCAACCACCAACTCCATCATTAAAGCATGTCTCCCACCTTCTCCATCATGTCTACCAACTCCATCATTAAAGTATGTTCAACCACCAACTCCATCATTAAAGCATGTCTCCCACCTAATTTCCACTTTTCTGCCTTCTCTTTATTCTGGATTTCTGTCACAACTTCAAATTAAGCTTAATCCCATCAGATAGCCTTTGAAATAAGCTTTCCAAGGAGTGCTCATATGCTTAATTTGGGCTTGAAATGAGTGAGATATGCCCAAAATGGTGAAGGTATGTCTAGAAATTCGTAACAGCACTGCTGGACCAACTTCAAGGCTGTTTTTGACCGCTTAAATGCCAGAATCTTCCAATTTGATATTTCACAAAACTTGTAGATCTTTTTCTCATCTTTCCTAGGATATAAAGAACATAAAAATCAGAGATCTACAACTCAAGTTATGGCCAAAATACTCAATCAATGTAAATATGCATTAAAATCTGAAAATTAATGATTAAATTGCTTTAAAGCCCAATTCATCCCAATGATTAAAATAGGTGCTAAGATCACTTAATTACAACCTGGACATTATTAATAAGGTAATTATGTGGATAATTAATACGTTAAAAATCATAATTATCAGTGCTAGATGAATATGATGTTAGTTTTTTTGAAGTTTTCTTGAGTTTTCTGCATAAGTGGTTCTTTAGTTATATGCTTGGTTCTAGATGAGTATGACTAAGAACCTTGTTGCCAGCATTTGTCAATGTTGAATGAGGGTGCTATGTTTTATGGTTTTAGTGCAATGGTTGTGTGTGGCATGGGGCTATTATTCATGTTATTGACTATGTTTTCTGGTTTTCTAGTCTCAACATTTGTCAGCATATGGTATTTTATTTTGCCTTTGTTCTTTTATATGTGCTTAGGCTTGGCCAATTTGTACTCTATGACTAGGACAAGGCGTTTAATAATTTAAACAGTAAACACAACATGCTTCTTCCTTTATAAAGTTTATATATAACTCAATTTGTCTTTTCCCTTCAAAACTTTTTCTGGAATCACCACTTAAGCATTTAATGGAAAGTATAAGTGATGTATAAAATTACCAGTCGGTGTTTCAATCACTAATGATTGATCATCTCACAAAAAATGATTTACAATTAGCACAAAATTTACTAGCAACAATCTAACTCTGCTCATTAATATTACTCATTTTCTTATTTTCTTATTTATTTAATAAAAATAAATAAAGCAAGAAAGATGGAAGAAATAATTGAAAGAGAAAATTTTGGAGATTATAATCCTTAGAAACCATGCTTGTTAGTTGCAAATCATGCTCCAGTGGTGTTATTTTCATATTTTCACGATGAATTTTGTTCATAGTAATATGTATATTTTTTTTAGCTAATATAAAAGAATTTAAATGTCTAAGTTCATTTTTCTTGTTGCTTGAGAGCATGTTTTCTAAGATGCAAAAAACCACTTTTATGTGATCAAAACTTAACCCAGAAAGTACTCATTCAATAACCCAGAGGTATAGATAGGCTAGATGCAAAGAGTGGTTGCTGACTAGAGAACATATGAACTATGTTAATAAATGAAACGAATGTAACACCCTTATGGGGGTGTCATATTTATGAAATAAAACAAAAAAAAGATAAATAAAATCTACCCAAGCTGTAAAACATTTGTTACATAGTAATACGAGTTGTAAAATTTTTCCGGTTAAACAGAATATTACGAAATAAAATAACACGGAACATAAAATAAACAAACTATCATCACACATAATATACATATGGTTTTGTTTTAAGTAGTACAAATAATTTACAGCTATAATTATTTAAACCAAAACAGTAAACAAAGCAGTAAAAAGTCTATATATACAAACGCAGACGCGCCCAAGTACACATCATAAATATCTAACCCTCTGAAGGGTCACTCTCAGATGAAATTTCAGGTGATAAGTATCCAGGATGCCTCGACCCTCTACGGACTCTAGTCCGTGCTGTCGACACGCTGCTGATCTCACTAGGCGCATCAAACATGTAACACCCCAATTTTTTTAGAAAAATGTCCCGAATGTTCTGTTTGCTGTTTTTCAAGCTTTTGTGTAAAAGACCGTTGTGTCCCTATTTTACTGTTTCTTATTTTTCTGTATGAAATACAAATACGTTTTACAGGCTAAAATTTTATTTGGTCGTTTTACGTAATTTGTTTCGAGACGGTAAATTAAAAATTTTCTCAAGCTACTGTTTTAATTTTTTGGGAGATATATAGACAATTAATACTGTCTGTAATTTTATTTGAACCTTTTGGATGATTTGTTTCGTCGTGAGAAAAAATAAAAAAATTACCGTTACATCCCGATTGTACTATTTTTAATTTTTCTATATGTTACAGTGCTTAATATTACTGTCTGCGATTTTATTTGGACTTTTTGTGCGATTTGCTCCGGGACAGGAAAATAATATTTTTTCGGGACGGGAAAATCTTGTTTTAATTATTGAACCGGGGATCTTACTAAATCCGATTTCGAATGATAATCTTGTTGATAATCTTTTAATTTTTAGGATTTAACTGTCAAATAAAATAATTTTGTATTATTATAATATTATTTTATTAGTCAGTATAATTAGATGACAGTGGACCCGGAAATATTTTACGGGACCCACGTTTAGTTAAAACAGTTAACTTAGTAGCTTAATTAAGCATCATTAGTGCAGGAACATTCAAGAACATAGTGACTAAGCTAGATGACTAAGCTTAATTAGTGACTAAGCATAGTGACTAGGTTAGGGTTAACCAATGGGAGCAAAGCTTGGTGAACAAGGCTTAATCTTGACCTTTGATTCATCCTAAGACTTGGATGAAGCCAAGCAAGGCTACACCTTGCATGGCTTGAAGTCCATGGCCATTTGGCCTTTGGAGGACAAAATTTCACTTCATCTTTCATGCAATTTCTCTCTTCTCTCTCTTCCAAAAACCCTAAACACCATTGAAGCTTCCTTGAAGCTAGATTCGGCCAAACACAAACCAAGACCATCCAACCACCCAAAATTTTATCCAACCAAGTTTTCTAAACCTAAACACAATCCTAAGAACATCTCTAGTTGAGAGTTCTTGCAAAATCTTCCATTTGAAGCTTGGAAACCTACTTGGAAAATTTTACCTAGAAGGTGAAATTTCTTGTTTTCCATTTCTAAACTCTTTTTCAAAGTTCTAAGCCATGATTTCTCCATGGTTTAAGCTCTCTTTTATGGTTAGTAACTTGTAGATTTTGTTTAAGTTTGTTAGGTGATTTGAAGGAGAAAACTGAAACCTAGAAGAGGTGTGAAAGAGTATTTTTGTCTTCATTTAAGGTAAGAGAAAGACTAATCTTATCATCCATGGGTGGTGGTAAGAAGATGGAGATTGATTGATTGTTGTGATTGTAGAATCCATAAGGATTCCTTTGTGTGTTTGTTAGTAGCTTATTTGTGTGTTTGTTAATAGCTTTCCTATTTGATGTTTGTAATAATTAGTATGAAGTTGCATGTCTACAAGCTTTAAATTGCATGTCTACAAGCTTTGATGATTTGTATGTGTTAGAAATGCATGATAATGTATAGGATGTGAATAACATGCTAAGGAATGCATGAGTGTTCCAAAGAACACCACACCAAGGCTCACGGCCATTGACCAAAAGGAGAACCAAAATGTTCTCATTATTTTCCTAAAGTGTAATTTAATTAATCTTGGAAAATTTACAAGAGATAGAATTGTTTAGATCAAGGAAAATGAATTTAGAAATCAAGTAACATAAGTGTATATTTCGGTCAACATGCCAAACCAAAGATCCATGATTTCTAAAATCAATTCCAAACCATTTTCAGTTAAAAAGATGTAAGATATGTTAAAAAAGAATTTTTCTACAATGAGTTTTAAAGAAACAAATTGATTAGAATTAAGTTTAAGGATTAAAATTAATAATTTTACTGTTAGAAATGAAATACAGTAACTTTTGAGAATTTCTAACATATGGCTCATACTGTATTTTGAAGCATGTTAGTGGTTTTCAAAAGGATTAAATTATACGGTTAAAAATTAAGTAAACAGAATTTGTACAGAAAAATTAGGAAACTATTAATATAATTTTCTAAACAAAATTACTATCAATTTTTAGTAAAAACAGGCAAATAAGATAGAAAAGATGTCCAAAAGACGGTATACGGTATGGAAAAATATTTTACGTAGTTTAAACGTATTATTTATTATTTCTGTTTATTTAAACATAAATTTTTAAGGGATTTGGACAAGAAAATGATTTAAAAACCTTACGCGATTGAGAAAACGTATTAAAAATCTTACGCAATTTGCAAAAACAGAAAAATATATTTACGCGATTTAAAAACGTTTATAAAAACGACGAGATTGTGAAAACGCGATAAAATTTCTACGCGATTGACCAAAATGGTATTTTCTGTACTTTTCTGTTGTCGGGCTATGAGGTGAACCCGTACAGCTTTGGAGCGAGATTTGTCGGTGGGACTTACTGTATCTTTTTATCTTTGAGGATATTTTTTTTATTGAGGGTATTCTGGTAATTTCTCATATATTGAATTTATGCCAATTTTTAGTGGATTGGTTGACGAGGTGAATCACATCGTGTTGTCGATGCAATAAACGTAGTGTGGTTCATTGTCTTTATGAACTTGGAGACGTTAGTGTACGGGATCCCATATATGGACAGTCGGTCGCTCCGCTGGGCCGTGGTAACCGATAGCACACTAATGGACTGGACACGCACTATTTTTAATTGAGATTTCGTAAAGTCTAATAGTACATTGCCTGTAGTGCCACAACGTGAGACCGTGAACTACACCATGCCTTGGATGATGGATTCCATGTGACGTGGGGCTATAGACGCAACGTGTGACAGCGCAATAGTTTGGTTGGGCAGCCGTGGTACTAATAGATTTTACAGGTCATTCTCTCTCTGATATCTATATATGTGTTTAGCTCCATGGAGTAGGATCGTGTCATATTGTATATGGTTATATCTTGAATATTATTTTATTTTTATCTGTTTTATTTTATCTGTTTGTTGTCTAATTCTTATTTTATTTTATCGTGATATTATCTTATCTGCGATATTATTTTATCTGTGATATTATATGTTGTTGTGATACTATTCTGTTACTAATTACTGTTATAGCTTTTCATATTGCATGAACTGTATATCTGTTGTTTGTCGTTTTCTTATTTGCCATGTTTGTGATGATTTTAGATTGTCTTACCTCTTTATTGTATGTGTTTTCTGTATATTTATTTACGTGGTAAAGAGTTTGAGGAAGAGGACCAGCCTCTTGAGATTTTGTATCCGGAGGAGGAAGAAGAGCAGCCAGCCGAAGACTAGTACGACGACCAAGAACCATCTGATCATCCATATCCATTGGATTGATTTATTTAGGTATGGCGATACCAGGATTTTTGGGTTTTGTACGTCTAGAGTTTCACGGTGAATCATTAGCTTGGCATCTGTGGGGAGATAGAGACTCTGTGACTTATGTGGGATGATTGACTGTGTCCCTACGACATGAGTTTGATGGAGAGCCAGTTATGACGACTACTGTGTTTTTGCACTTAGAGTTGCCTTTATCTCTTAGGCGTCATTGGGGTGGTGTGTCCACTGAGCCTAGTGAGATGACTATCGTATCGACTGCGCGGTCTCGTTTCCGCCGAGTGTCGAGGCATCCTAGATATTTATCTTCTAATAAGTTTCTTGAGAGTGATCCATCAGAGGATTAAATGTTTATGATGTGTATTTGGGCGCGTCTGCGTATGTATATATTGACTCTTTACTGTTTTTGGTTTACTGTTTCTGTTTAAATATTTGTAGATATAGCTGTAAATTATTTGTATAACTTATAACTTGGACCATATGTATATTATGAGTGATGTTGTTCTCGTTGGTTTTATGTTTAAGCGTTATTTTATTTAATAATATTCTCGTTTAACAGGAATTATTTTACAACTGTATTAGTACGTAACAAATGTTTTACAACTTGGGTAGATTTTATTTATCTTTCTTTTATTTTCTTTATATATGTGACATCCCCACAAGGGTGTTACATTAGTTGGTATCAGAGCCCAAGTTAGAGTCTTTTGGGGTTGTGGTTGGGTCTGTTTTTGTTTGTCTTTGTGTGATTCTCTGTGATTTACTTCCGAAAGGATGTATCTGACTTTTTTTTGATATGTTTGGATTGTCCTGTTGTTGTGAAGGGCCGTTTGTTTTTTGTCAACTTGATTTGTTTACCTCTTGTTGAGATAGATGTAATCTTAGGGATGGACTGGTTATCTTCTAACCATATCCTTATAGATTGTGCAAGCAAAACTATAGTTTTTCCTAAGGAAGAAAAGTCTGGATTCTTGACTGCTGTTAAGGTCAAGTCTTTGTTAAGAGAGGGAGCACAGGGATATGTAGTATTGTCTTCTCTAGAAGTTAAGAATGAGAAGGATGTGAATACTATTCCTGTTGTCAACGAGTTTCCAAAGGTTTTTCCTGATGACGTACCTGGTTTGCCACCTGAGAGGGAGATCGAGTTTTCAATTGATTTAGTACCAGGAGCAGGTCCTATCTCAATTGCACCATACCGTATGTCGCCAACAGAGTTGGAGGAGCTAAAAAAGCAATTGGTGGAACTGTTGGAGAAACAGTTTGTGCGACCTAGTGTTTCACCATGGGGTGCGCCAATGCTTTTGGTCAAGAAGAAGGATAGAACTTCTCGGCTTTGTGTGGATTATCATCAGCTGAACAAGGTGACTATCAAGAATAAATATTCGCTTCCAAGAATTGACGATTTGATGGATCAGTTAAGAGGAGTTGTGGTATTTTCCAAGATAGATCTGAGATCGGGTTATCACCAGATTCGTGTTAAGGGGGAAGATGTACCGAAAACCACTTTTCGAACTCGTTATGGACATTATGAGTATCAGGTAATGCCATTCGGGGTGACGAATGCTCCTGCCATATTTATGGATTATATGAACATGATTTTTCATCTGTATCTAGACAGATTTGTCGTTGTCTTCATCGATGACATTCTGATCTATTCTCAATCTAAGGAAGAGCATGCTGAACATCTTGGTATTGTTCTTCAGATTTTGAGAGAAAAGCAGTTGTATACGAAGTTGGCTAAATGTGAATTCTGGTTAGAAAAAGTTCAGTTTTTAGGTCATGTGATTTCGAAAGAAGGTATTGCGGTAGACCCATCAAAAGTGGAGATTGTTTTACAGTGGGAAAGACCTAAGACGGTAACAGAAGTTCAAAGTTTCGTTGGACTTGCTGGTTATTACCGGAGGCTTATCGAAGGTTTTTCGAAGATTGCTGGACCTCTTATACAGCTTACGAGGAAAAGTCAAGCTTTTGAGTGGACGGAAGAACGTGAAGCCAGTTTTCAAGAGTTGAAGAAGAGGTTAACAACTGCACCTGTGTTGATCTTGCCAGATTCTAAGAGATCTTTTGATGTGTATTGCGATACTTCTTATCAAGGGTTAGGTTGCGTTTTGATGCAAGACCTGAATGTTGTGGCGTATGCTTCTCGACAGTTGAAGGTTCATGAAAGAAATTATCCAACGCACGATTTGGAATTGGCCGCGGTGGTTTTTGCTCTGAAAGTGTGGAGGCATTTTCTGTATGGAGCGCTGTTCAATGTCTTTAGTGATCACAAGAGTCTAAAGTACTTGTTTGATCAGAAAGAATTGAATATGAGGCAAAGACGATGGTTGGAATTCTTAAAGGATTATGATTTTCAACTTCAATACCATCTGGGAAAAGCTAATGTGGTAGCTGATGCCTTGAGTAGAAAAGTGCTTATTGTTTCGGCAATGATGATCAAGGAAGAGGAATTAATCACTAAGTTCCGAGATTTATGGTTGTCAGTAGAGTTTCTGCCTGGAAGAGTTCGTTTATATAAGGTCGTGATCATAAACGAATTTCTTGATGTAGTCCGAGATAAACAAAAGGAAGACGTGTTTTTGCAAAATGAGAGGGAATTGTTAAAGCAAGGTCATAAGGCGACGGTAGAGGAAGGAGCAGATGGAATCTTAAGGTTTAAGGGGAGAATTTGTATGCCTGATGATTCTGAATTGAAGAAGTCGATCCTAGATGAAGCTCATACTAGTGACCTGAGTTTACATCCGGGGATGACCAAGATGTACCAAGACTTGAAAAGGTTATTTTGCTGGCCAAGGATGAAAAGAGACATAGCAGAATATGTGGAGTCTTGCTTGGTTTGTCAGAAAGCGAAAGTGGAACATCAGAGACCAGCTGGAATGTTGCAACCGTTATCTATCCCAGAGTGGAAAAGGGATAGTATCTCGATGGATTTTGTTACTGGTTTGCCAAAGACGAGGAAAGGTCATGATTCGATATGAGTTATAGTCGATAGGCTTACTAAATCGGCTCATTTCTTGCCAATTAATATTAAATATTCGTTGGAAAGATTAACTTAGTTGTACATCAGTGAGATTGTCAGATTACATGGTGTACCTACATGTATAGTTTCTGACCGAGATCCGAGGTTTACGTCAAGGTTTTGGCGAAGTCTGCAAGAAGCTATGGGAACTAAGTTGTGACTGAGTTTGGCGTATCATCCGCAGACTGATGGTCAGATAGAGAGAACTATACAGTCCTTAGAGGATCTGTTGCGTGCTTGTGTTTTGGAGCAATGAGGAAGTTGGGATGAATTTTTATCTTTGATAGAATTCACCTACAACAATAGTTTTCACTCAAGTATAGGGATGGCACCCTATGAGGCATTGTATGGAAGGCGATGTCGAACACCGTTATGTTGGTATCAAGATGGGGAAAGCATGACTGTTGGACCAGATCTTGTACAATAGACTACGGAGAAGGTAAAGATGATACAAGAGAAGATGAGGATGACGCAAAGCAGACAAAAGAGTTATGCAGATAAACGAAGACGACCTCTTGAGTTTGAGGAGGGTGAGCATGTGTTTCTAAGAGTTACTCCTACGACCGGTGTCAGAAGAGTTATTAAGTCTAAGAAGCTTACTCCTAAGTTCATCAGACCATATCAGATTATCCGACGTATAGGTCCTGTAGCGTATCAGATTGCTTTACCGCCTTTCCTATCCAATCTGCATGATGTATTTCATGTATCTCAGTTACAGAAGTATATACCGGATCTGACGCATGTTATACAACCAGATGAAGTACAGTTGAAGGAGAATTTGACTTATGAGACTTTACCTCTTAGAATCGAGGACAGAAAGGTAAAACAGCTTCGAGGGAAGATGATCGAGCTAGTGAAGGTCATATGGAATGATATGACAGGTAATGCTACCTGGGAGCTGGAAGATAAAATGAGGGATCAGTATCCTTCTTTGTTTTGATGTGCAGCGAATTTCGAGGACGAAATTTTTATTTGTTGGGGAGAGTTGTAACACCCCAATTTTTTTAGAAAAATGTCCCGAATGTTCTGTTTGCTGTTTTTCAAGCTTTTGTGTAAAAGACTGTTGTGTCCCTATTTTACTGTTTCTTATTTTTCTGTATGAAATACAAATACGCTTTACAAGCTAAAATTTTATTTGGTCGTTTTACGTAATTTGTTTCGAGACAGTAAAATAAAAATTTTCTCAAGCTACTGTTTTAATTTTTCTGGGAGATATACAGACAATTAATACTGTCTGTAATTTTATTTGAACCTTTTGGATGATTTGTTTCGTCGTGGGAAAAAATGGAAAAATGATCGTTACGTCCCGATTGTACTGTTTTTAATTTTTCTATATGTTACGGTGTTTAATATTACTGTCTGCGATTTTATTTGGACTTTTTGTACGATTTGCTCCGGGACAGGAAAATAATATTTTTTCGGGACGGGAAAATCTTGTTTTAATTATTCAGAACTGGGGGATCTTACTAAACCCGATTCTGAATGATACTGTTGATAATCTTTTAATTTTTAGGATTTAACTATCAAATAAAATAATTTTGTATTATTATAATATTATTTTATTAGTCAATATAATTAGATGACAGTGAACCTGGAAATATTTTGCGGGACCCACGTTTAGTTAAAACAGCTAACTTAGTAGCTTAATTAAGCATCATTAGTGATGGAACATTCAAGAACATAGTGACTAAGCTAGATGACTAAGCTTAATTAGTGACTAAGCATGGTGACTAGGTTAGGGTTAACCAATGGGAGCAAAGCTTGGTGAACAAGGCTTAATCTTTGACCTTTGATTCATCCTAAGGCTTGGATGAAGCCAAGCAAGGCTACACCTTGCATGGCTTGAAGTCCACGGCCATTTGGCCTTTGGAGGACAAAATTTCACTTCATCTTTCATGCAATTTCTCTCTTCTCTCTCTTCCAAAAACCCTAAACACCATTGAAGCTTCCTTGAAGCTAGATTCGGCCAAACACAAACCAAGACCATCCAACCACCCAAAATTTTATCCAACCAAGTTTTCTAAACCTAAACACAATCCTAAGAACATCTCTAGTTGAGAGTTCTTGCAAAATCTTCCATTTGAAGCTTGGAAACCTACTTGGAAAATTTTACCTAGAAGGTGAAATTTCTTGTTTTCCATTTCTAAACTCTTTTTCAAAGTTCTAAGCCATGATTTCTCCATGGTTTAAGCTCTCTTTTATGGTTAGTAACTTGTAGATTTTGTTTAAGTTTGTTAGGTGATTTGAAGGAGAAAACCGAAACCTAGAGGAGGTGTGAAAGAGTATTTTTGTCTTCATTTAAGGTAAGAGGAAGACTAATCTTATCATCCATGGGTGGTGGTAAGAAGATGGAGATTGATTGATTGTTATGATTGTAGAATCCATAAGGATTCCTTTGTGTTTGTTAGTAGCTTATTTGTGTGTTTGTTAATAGCTTTCCTATTTGATGTTTGTAATAATTTGTATGAAGTTGCTTGTCTACAAGCTTTAAATTGCATGTCTACAAGCTTTGATGATTTGTATGTGTTAGAAATGCATGATAATGTATAGGATGTGAATAACATGCTAAGGAATGCATGAGTGTTCCAAAGAACACCACACCAAGGCTCATGGCCATTGACCAAAAGGAGAACCAAAATGTTCTCATTATTTTCCTAAAGTGTAATTTAATTAATCTAGAAAAATTTACAAGAGATAGAATTGTTTAGATCAAGGAAAATGAATTTTGAAATCAAATAACATAAGTGTATATTTCGGCCAACATGCCAAACCAAAGATCCATGATTTCTAAAATCAATTCCAAACCATTTTCAATTAAAAAGATGTAAGATATGTTAAAAAAGAATTTTTCTACAATGAGTTTTAAAGAAACAAATTGATTAGAATTAAGTTTAAGGATTAAAATTAATAATTTTACTGTTAGAAATGAAATACAGTAACTTTTGAGAATTTCTAACATATGGCTCATACTGTATTTTGAAGCATGTTAGTGATTTTCAAAAGGATTAAATTATACGGTTAAAAATTAAGTAAACAGAATTTTTACGAAAAAATTAGGAAACCATTAATATAATTTTCTAAACAAAATTACTGTCAGTTTTTAGTAAAAACGGGCAAATAAGATAGAAAAGATGTCCAAAAGATAATATACGGTATGGAAAAATATTTTACGTAGTTTAAACGTATTATTTATTATTTCTGTTTATTTAAACAATAATTTTTAAGGGATTTGGACAAGAAAATGATTTAAAAACCTTACGCGATTGAGAAAACCTATTAAAAATCTTACACGATTTGCAAAAATAGAAAAATATATTTACGCGATTTGAAAACGTTTATAAAAACGACGAGATTGTGAAAACGCGATAAAATTTCTATGCGATTGACCAAAACGGTATTTTCTGTACTTTTTTGCTGTCGGGCTATGAGGTGAATCCGTACAGGCTTTAGAGCAGTATTTGTCCGGTGGGACTTACTGTATCTTTTTATCTTTGAGGATATTTTTTTTATTGAGGGTATTCTGGTAATTTCTCATATATTGAGTTTATGCCAATATTTGGTGGATTGGTTGACGAGGTGAATCACATCGTGTTGTCGATGCGATAAACGTAGTGTGGTTCATTGTCTTTATGAACTTGGAGACGTTAGTGTACGGGATCCCATATATGGACAGTCGGTCGCTCCGCTAGGCCGTGGTAACCGATAGCACACTAATGGACTCGACACGCACTATTTTTAATCGAGATTTCGTAAAGTCTAATAGTACATTGCCTGTAGTGCCACAACGTGACCGTGAACTACACCATGCCTTGGATGATGGATTCCATGTGACGTGGGGCTATAGACGCAACGTGTGACAGCGCAATAGTTTGGTTGGGTAGCCGTGGTACTAATAAATTTTGCGGGTCATTCTCTCTCTGATATCTGTATATGTGTTTAGCTCCATGGAGTAGGATCGTGTCATATTGTATATGGTTATATCTTGAATATTATTTTATTTTTATCTGTTTTATTTTATCTATTTGTTGTCTAATTCTTATTTTATTTTATCGTGATATTATCTTATCTGCGATATTATTTTATTTGTGATATTATATGTTGTTATGATACTATTCTGTTACTAATTACTGTTATAGCTTTTCATATTGCATGAACTGTATATTTGTTGTTTGTCGTTTTCTTATTTGCCATGTTTATGATGATTTTAGATTGTCTTACCTCTTTATTGTATGTGTTTTCTGTATATTTATTTACGTGGTAAAGAGTTTGAGGAAGAGGACCAGCCTCTTGAGATTTTGTATCCGGAGGAGAAAGAAGAGCTGCCAGCCGAAGACCAGTACGACGACCAAGAACCATCTGATCATCCATATCCATTGGATTGATTTATTTGGGTATGGCGATACCAGGATTTTTGGGTTTTGTATGTCTAGAGTTTCACGGTGGATCGTTAGCTTGGCATCTGCGGGGAGATAGAGACTCAGTGACTTATGTGAGACGGTTGACTGTGTCCCTACGACATGAGTTTGACGGAGAGCCAGTTATGACGACTACTGTGTTTTTGCACTTAGAGTTGCCTTTATCTCTTAGGTGTCATTAGGGTGGTGTGTCCACTGAGCCTAGTGAGATGACTATCGTATCAACTGCGCGGTCTCGTTTCCGCCGAGTGTCGAGGCATCCTGGATATTTATCTTCTGATGAGTTTCCTGAGAGTGATCCATCAGAGGATTAAATGTTTATGATGTGTATTTTGGGCGCGTCTGTGTATGTATATATTGACTCTTTACTATTTTTGGTTTACTGTTTCTGTTTAAATATTTGTAGATATAGCTGTAAATTATTTGTATAATTTATAACTTGGACCATATGTATATTATGAGTGATGTTGTTCTGTTGGTTTTATGTTTTCGCGTTATTTTATTTAATAATATTCTGTTGAACAGGAATTATTTTACAACCTGTGTTAGTACGTAACAAATGTTTTACAACTTGGGTAGATTTTATTTATCTTTCTTTTATTTTCTTTATATATGTGACATCCCCACAAGGGTGTTACAAAACATACCACCCCAATGACACCTAAGAGATAATGGTAACTCCACATGTAAATATAATACAGTAGAAAAGATAGGCACTCCATCAAACTCTGTACGTATGGTCACAGTCAGACGCCCTACGTACGTAACCGAATCTCTATCCTCCCGCAGTCTCCAAGCTTCAGAGCCTCCGTGAAAATCCAACCTCACGAAACCAAAGAATCCTGGTAGTGTCATACTCATACAATCAATCTAATGGGTATGGATGATCGGATGGTTCTTGATCGTCAAACTAATCCTCGGCTTGTTGCTGCTCCTCGTCCTCGGGGTATACACACTCAAGAAGTTGTTCCTCTTCCTCAAACTCTTATTTTAAAGACATAATTTAAAATACAGGAACACATACAATAAAGAGGTAAGACAATCTATATCACCACAAACATGGGAAATAAGAAAACGACAATACAACAGATATAACAATTCATACAATATAACATACCATAACAGCATAAATAATAATATAAAGTAACATAGAAATTAAAAGTAATAGCATCACATAATGACATATATAAAATGGTACAGATAAAATAGTACAGATAATAATATTATAATGCACAACACATAAATCATATGTAATGCGACTCAACCCTACTCCATGGAGCTACAAATACAGACATCAGAGAGAATGATTCGTAAAATCTATTAGTACCCCAGGCTGCCCAACCAAACTATTCCGCGGTCTCACGTTGAGTCTATAGCCCACTGTCAAACGTCGTGTAGTAGCATACAGTCTCACGTCGTATACTACAGGCATTGCACTATCATAGATTTTACAAGATCTCAATTAAGTATAGTGCGTGTCGAGACCATTAGTGTGTTACCAGTTACCACGGCTCAAAGGAGCGACCAACTGTCCACAAATGGAATAATCCGCACACTAATGCCTCCAAGTCCATACAAAAATGAACCACACTATGCTCATCGCACCGACAATACGATGTTATTCATCTCGTCAATCAAATCACCAATGATCAACCACATTGGCACAACTCAAATGTATGAATCAAAATAATTACTAAAATACCCTCAATGGTATCAGTATCCATTTTTATGGAAATGCCCTCAATGGAAAAATTACAAAAATGCCCTCAATGGCAAAAATTATGAAAAAGCAGTATGTTTCACCTAACAATATTGTTCCATAACTGTCCGGGTCCACCACTTTGGCCCGACAGTAAAAACTTACTGTTTTAATCAATTGCATAAAAATTTTATCGTGTTTTCACAATTTCATCGTTTTTACAAACGTTTTCAAATCGCGTAAATATATTTCACTATTTTTGAAATCGCGTATTGTTTTTCAAACGTTTTCTCAATCGCGTAAGATTTTTAAATCATTTTCTTGTCCGATTTCCTTAAAATTTACTATTTAAATAAACAAAAATAATATTTAATACGTTTAAACTACGTAGGCTATTTTTCATACCGTATAAAGTATATTGGATATCTTTTCTATCTTATTTATCTGTTTTTAGCAAAAATTGACAGTATTTTGCTTAGAAAATGTATAACAATGGTTTTCTAAGTTTTCTGAAAAAAATCCTTTTTAATTTATATTATAACCATTTAATTATACTTTTGAAAACTACTAACATACTTCAAAACATAAAATGAGCTCTACGTTAGAAATTTTACAAAAGCTACTGTATTTTCTTCTGAACATTAAAATCATTAGTTTTAACTTCCTAAACTTAAATCTAATCATTTTTATACCTCTAAACTTGTTGTAATAAAATTCCTTTTAGTATTTGTTACTTCCCTTTGTTTAAAAACAATTTTAAAAATCATAAACACTTGGCTTTGGCATGTTGGCCGAATTACACAAATTTTGCCATTTGATCTTTAAATTCATTTTTTTCTTGCTCTAAATCATGTTGTCTCTTGTCATTTTACCTAAGTCAATTAAATCACTCTTTTAGAAAATTGTTGAGAACATTTTGGTTCTCATTTTGTGTTGAGGCCGTGAGCCTTCATTTGTGTTCTTTGGAACACTCATGCAAACCTTAACATGTTATTCACATCCTACTAATTATTCATGCATCTTCTAACACATACAATATATTTAAAGCTTGTAGACATACATATTAATACAAATCACAAATAAGAAAACTATAACAACAAGCACACAAAGGAGTCCTTATGGATTCTACAATCACAAACAACTCCATTTTCTTATCACCACCCAAGGATGATAAGATTCAAGTCTTCCTCTTACCTTAAGTGAAGACAAAATCTCTTTCACTCCTTTCTAATGGTTTCGGTTTCACCCTCCAAGGACACCTATCAAGCTTAAACAATTTCTACAAATTACTAACATGAAAGAAAGCTTAAACCATGGATCAATCATGGCTTAGAACCTTGAAAAAGAGTTTAGAAATGAAAAACAAGAAATTTCACCTTCAAGGTAGAATCTCCAAAGTAGTTATCAAGCTTTAGATGATTGATTTTGCAAGAACTCTCAACTAGAGATGTTCTTAGAATTGTGTTTAGGTTTAGAAAAGTAGGTTAGAAGAAATTTTGGGTGAATGGATGGTGAAGACAAGCACTTGGCTGAATGGACCTTCAAGGTGCATCTATGGTGTTTTCTTGTTTTTGGTGAGAGAAAGCTTAAGTTGAATGATAGAAATTGAATGAAGAATGGTCTCCCAAAGGGCATATGGCCGTGGAGCTCTCCTTGGCTAGGTGTACCCTTGGTTGGCTCCATCCAAGCCTTAGGAATAATCAAAGGTCAAGATGAAGCCTTGGTCTCCAAGCTTAGCTTTCATTGGCTAATCCAAGCCTTGTCATTAAGCCTAGTCATTAAGCCTTGTCATTAAGCCTAGTCATAAGCTCTTAAATATCTCACCACTAATGATGTTTAATTAAGCTACTAATCCTATTAAGCTTCTAAGCATACTTAATTTAATTAAATTCTAAGCCATCTTAATTAAGTCATCAAATCCTAAACTAATTAGTCTAACCACTTTTTATTAACCATTTCTTATTGGTTTAGAAATTATTCTAGCCCAAAAACGTTAACTGTTTCACTAAACGTGGGTCCCGCAAGACATTTCTGGCTCCACTATCATTTATTTATACTAACTAATAAAATAATATTATAATAATATAAAATTATTTTATTTTACAGTTAAATCCTAAAAATTAAAAGATTAATAACTGTATCATTCAGAATTGGGTTTAGTAAGATCCCCCAGCTCCGAATAATTAAAATAAGATTTCCCCGGCCCAAAAATTATTATTTTCCTGACCCGGAGCAAATCACACAAAAAGTTCAAATAAAATCAGACAGTAAAATAAAACTGTATTTCATACAGAAAAACAACAAACAGTACAAAAAGGATATAACGGTCATTTATCCTAAAGTTTGGGGTGTTACAACGAACATATTGGGAACTGTAGCTGATGTCTCAACAAACTGAGTAGGAGCTTGGAAATTAGAGACAGTAGCAGGGTTTTCAACTAAATTTTATCGAAGGTTAGTAACCCTGTGGAGATTAGAAATACCATGAGCATGAGCTGTGAGCTCAGTAGCAGGTAGAGACATTGATAGATGAGTAGTAGGTAATGGAGGTGTAGAGGTAGATACTAGGTGTTGAGAAAAAAGAGAAGTAGAATGAGTAGTAGAAGGTTGATGATAAGTATTTGTGACTGACAATGGTCTTGGTTTTGATGATCAACAAACAAGAAAACAATGAAGTGCAAAGATCAAGTCCCGAGGTTTTTCAAGATTAACTAATAGGACTTAGATCATATGTAGAGGTATATTGGACTCACACAAAAGCTCATTTCTTGGTTCTAAACTCATCTTTAAATGGCTTTGCATAATCTTGTTTCCATCTTGTGAAAACTGTGTTTAAGATTGAGTAAAATACTCTTAGAAGGTTTGCAAAGATTTTAGATATCCTTGATTGAGAAATTCTTTGAAAATCCTATGTTTCTAACCAAGCCATAACAGGTTATAGATTTCCCATAACAAGTTATGAGGCCAAATATGAAGCGCGTCAAAATGTTTTGAAAAGGGAATAACAAGTTATGGATATTTCATAACAGGTTATTCACTAAGTTAGAAGCTATTCCTACTTTTTCTTAAGCCTCATAGTCGATTATGATATATTCATAATCAGTTATAAGACAAAGTCAGAGCATGCTTTTATAGTTTCTAAAAGTCCCATAAACGATTATGAATAATCCATAATAGGTTTTATAATGTTTCAATACGTTCCTCTTTGGTTTTAAAAGTTCCATAACTGATTATGACTAACTCATAATAAGTTATGATGTTGGTTTTAAAAACTCCATAACCGATTATGACTAACTCATAATAGGTCATGATGTTTAATAAAAGCCGAGGACATTGTTTCTACAAGTCATAACCGATTATGCATATCTCATAGTCGGTTATGCTCAAACACAGAACACTTCCCCAATGGATCTATTGAGAGCATTTAATGCCCATAACCACTTCCAACGTCTCTTAAATGCTATGAGCTATAAATGAAAGTGTTTGTGCTTTGATTATAAGTTGGAAAACATTCTGAAAAATATTCTTAAGCATTGAATATGAGTTTTCTCATTATTTCATTAAATACCCTATTTTGAGCTTCAACCTGTATGAATCCTTAATACCACAGTTCTTCAATTTGTATTATTTGCTCTAGAAAGAGTTTCTTTCATCTAAATTTTGTATAATCTGTTAAGAGAGGGTGAGGTATCCCTCAAAACAGTTAGGGTGAGGTATCCCTTAAATATAGAGGCTTAAGCACAAGGGTGAGATATCCCAAGGTGTGTTGAGTGCTCCAAATTTGTAAAGGTTATCAAGCACCTAATTTCAAGCTTGAAGATATAGTAGAAATATCGAGTAATTGCTTGAGGATTGGACGCAAGCCACAAGTGGATTGGTGGCTGGATCAGGATAAAACTTGGTATTTGTTTTCTTAACTCAACTTCTTTATATTGTACACTATTTTATTGATTTACTTGAATACTATCTCCCTTGTCTAGTTCATTTGAGTGCAATATCTTTCTATCTCATTCATTCATTCATTTCGATCGATTAATAGCTTCAACGAAAATTGGTAATCAAAGGTTTTACGAAAGATTTGTGAAAAAAAATTATAAACTCAATTCACCCCCTCTTGAGTTTTGAGGCCACTTGGTAACAAGTTGTATCAGAGCTAGACTCTTGTATAAAGAGCTTAGTAGCTTCAAGAGAAAAGATGACTTCAAATGGTTTTTCAAACGGTGGTTCTTCTATAAACAAACTTTCTTTTTTTAATGGGAATGGTTATGCCTATTGAAAAGAAAGGATGAAGATTTTCATTGAAACTGTTAAAAGAGAGAAAAGGAAGAGAGACATATGATGAAACCGCGTGTTTCAACTACACAACGGAGGCTGAATATATACTCAATAAGTAATCACTAATTACACAATTTACATGATGTGAGACTAATAGTTGTACTACTAATTACAATTAATTACATATGTTTCCAACACTCCCCCTCAAACTGGAGCATATAAATCATATGCACCAAGCTTGTTACACAAATAACTTATTCGTGGACCTCTCAGGGACTTGGTGAAGACATCTGCTAACTGATCATTTGAGTTGACAAAGTTTGTGGTGATGTCTCCTGATAGAATCTTTTCCCTGATGAAATGACAGTCAACCTCAATATGTTTAGTCCTTTCATGAAACACTGGATTGGAAGCTATATGCAAAGTAGCTTGATTGTCACATATGAGTGTCATTTTCATAACCTCACAAAATTGAAGTTCTTTGAGGAGTTGTTTCAACTAAATGAGTTCGCAAGTGACTGAGGCCATAGCTCGGTATTCTGCTTCGGCACTAGATCTTGCAACTACATTTTGCTTCTTACTTTTTCAGGAAACTAGGTTGCCTCAAATGAGTACACAATACCCAGAAGTGGATCATCTATCAGTAGGAGAACCTGCCCAGTCAGTATCTGAGTATCCAACGACCTGAGTATGTCCTTTATCTTCATAGATGAGGCCTTTTCCAGGAGCTGCTTTAATATATTTTAGGATGCGAATCACTGCATCTCAATGTGCATGACAAGGTGAATTTAGAAACTGACTTACCACACTAACTGCAAAGGAGATGTCAGGACGGGTAACAATGAGGTAGTTCAGTTTTCCAACTAACCTTTTATATCTTCCTGGATCCGAGAATGGCTCCCCCTCATTTGGTAGAAGTTTAGCATTCGGATCCATAGGAGTATCGACAGGCTTTGCATTCAACAGACCTGTTTCCTCAAGAATGTCCATGGCATACTTCTTCTGTGAAATTACTATACCATCATTGGATTGTGCCACCTCTATTCCCAAGAAGTATCGAAGTTTGCTAAGATCTTTGGTCTGAAAGTGGTGACCAAGATATTGTTTTACCTGAATTATGCCATGGTGATCACTGCCAGTGATAACAATGTCGTCGATATACACAATCAAATGAATACACCCTTGAGTTGAATGGTGATAGAAGACAGAGTGGTCAGCCTCACTGTGTGTCATACCAAATTGCTGAACTGCAGTACTAAATCGGCCAAACCAAGCCCTAGGAGACTGTTTAAGGCCATACAAAGATTTGAGAAAACGACAAACTAGGCCAGAAGACTCCCCTTGAGCAACAAACCCTGGTGGTTGCTCCATATAAACCTCTTCTTCTAGATCACCATGGAGAAAAGCATTTTTGATGTCCAACTGATGAAGGGGCTAGTGGCGAATAGCAGCCATTGACAGAAAAAGTCGAACTGAAGCCATCTTTGCCACAGGCGAGAAAGTATCCCCATAATCCAAGCCAAAAATCTGGGTATATCCTTTGGCCACCAGACGAGCCTTGAGGTGATCAATCTTGCCATCAAGGCCAACCGTGACCGTATAAATCCACCTACAGCCTACCACAGACTTCCTGGGAGGAAAAGGAACAAGTCCCCAAGTACTATTGCTCTGAAGGGCACACATCTCATCGATCATAGCTTGTCTCTACCCAGGATGAGATAAAGCGTCACCTGGAGAGTTAGGAATAGACACAGAAGACAAGGAAGAAAGGCAAGCATAATGCGAAGAAGATAGGCGATGATAACTCAAATTAACATAATGAGGAGAAGGGTTACGAGTAGACCGTATACCTTTTCGGAGAGCAATGGGAGGGTCAGGAGGCAGTGCCGGAGCTGGTAAAGGAAGTGGTACCGGAGGAGAGTCCACATTGACCTCTGCAACGTCTGGTGGAGTGTGTGGTGGCCAACGATGATAGACCTATAAGGGACGAATAGTAGTGGTGGTTTGCTCGACATAGGGGGTCAGAGGTACATCAGACTCAACAGTGATAAGAGGAAGAGGGATGGGTAAGACCTCAGAGATAGGCTCAAGAGTCGATGAAGGAGACTGGAAGAAGGGAACAGACTCAAAGAAGGTAACATTAGCCGAGATGAGGTAACGTCGGAGATCAGGAGAAAAACAACGATAACCTTTTTAGGACCGATGGTAACCAAGAAAAACACATTTAATAGATTGAGCAGAAAGTTTATCAAGACCAGGAGTGAGATTATGAACAAAACAACTAGACCCAAATATACGAGGTGGTGGGGAATGCAGAGGTTGATGGGGATATAAAATAGAGTAAGGGACCTGGTGATCAAGCACAGAGGAGGGCATACGGTTAATCAGATAACATGCAGTAAGAACTGCATCGCCCCAGAAGCAAAAAGGAACATTACCATGAAGTAAAAGGGTCCAAGTTGTTTCTACGAGATGTCTGTTTTTACGTTCAGCGACCCTATTTTGTTGAGGGGTATGTGCACAAGAGGTTTGGTGAAGAATGCCATGAGAAGCCATAAAGGATTGAAATGGTTGAGACAAATACTCACGGGCATTATCACTACGCAAACTACGTATAGGAACACCAAATTGAGTTTTAATTTCATGATAAAAGTTTTGAAATATGGAAAACAACTCAGACCGATTTTGCATCAAAAATAACCAAGTGCAGCGAGAGTAATCATCAATGAAGGTGACAAAATATCTGGATCCTAGAGTAGAAACAGTACGACTAGGACCCCAAACATCAGAATGTACTAAAGTAAAAGGAGAAGACACTTGACTACTGATTTTATCAGGAAACGGACTACGGGTGTGTTTTCCTAGTTGACATGACTCACAAGGGAGACTAGACAACTTAGAGAGGCTAGGCGCCAATTTTTGTAGTACAGGAAGGCTAGGATGACCCAACTGCGCATGGATGGTGAGAGGGGAATCCTTGATAGCGCAAACACGAGAGGGGTTGGAGAGATGGTAAAGGCCATGGGACTCACTAATAGTTGTACTACTAATTACACTTAATTACATATGTTTCCAACAAAAGCTATTGATATTGATGTGTGGGATGCTATTGAAAATTGTCCTTTTGTCCCCACACGTATAGTTTATGGTGTAAAAACTAATGCACCAAGAAATGAATAGATCGATGAAGACAAGAAAAAGGTCCAATACAATTTGAGAGCCAAGAGCATCATCACCACTTCTTTGGGGCATGATGAATTCTTTAGGGTATCAAATTGTAAGACTACCTAAGAAATATGGGATACATTGCAAATAACTCATAAAGGCACAAGTGAGGTAAAAAGATCTAGAATAAACACACTCACTTATGAATATGAATTGTTTAGAATGAACCAAGGGAAAAACATTCATGAAATGCAAAAATGATTTACTCATATAGTTAATCATCTTGTTTCATTGGGAAAAACTTTTGTCAATGAAGATCTTATTAACAAAGTTTTGAGATGCTTGAGCAGGAATTAACAACCCAAAGTGACGGCCATATCAGAGTCAAGGAATCTAGCCGCAGTGACTTTCGCCACCCTCTTTGGAAAGCTTCAAGAGCATGAGTTGGAGTTAGATAGATTAAGTCAAAATGAGGAGTAAGATAAGAAGAAAAAGGAAATTGCTCTTAAAGCCACTTCATCCTCAATTGAAAATGAAGATGAAGATGATAGAAATGACTTTGACAATATTACGATGAATGAAGAGAATTTTAGCCTCCTTGTGAAGAGGTTTAGAAAATTTCTCAAGAAGAAAGGAAGTCAAAGAAGGCCTCATTTTCCTCCTAAGAAGTCATATCAAAAGGGAGAAGAAACTTCATCTATTACAACTTGATATGAATATGGAAAACCGGGGCACATGAAGATAGAATGTCTGATTTATCAAAAGAAGATTGAGAAATTTGAAACGAAGTCTTCCAAGTAAAGAAAAGGAATGAGAGTATACATTACTTGGGAAGACAACGATATAGATTCCACTGATGATTCAAAGGATGAGGAAGCTCATCTTTGCCTTATGGCAAATAGAGAAGAAGAAGAAGAAGAAAGTGAAACCGAGGTAACCTCATCTAACCTTGAACTTTCTCCTTCATATAGTAAATTGCAAAATGCATTCTAAGAATTACATGATGAATCCATGAGGCTCACTAAAATGGTTTTAACTTCCAACAAAACATTCTCCTTATTGACAAACAAAGTTTCTATGTTAACTAAGGAGATTGAAGAACTCAAAGTTGAAAATAAGACTCTTGGACTTATTGATGCTAACTCATCATGCATGATTTGTTCTTCACATGATAATGCACCCACACCCTCATCTTGTTCATCATGTAAAACATTTGAAAATGAAATTGATGATTTGAAAAACACTTGCAAAATTTACCTTTGGAAGAGACAACTTGAATGTATTGCTAGGGAAACAAATATGTGTTTTCCAAAGAGCTGGTTTAGGGTATAATCCTAACAACTAACAAAAGTTTCTCAAGAATCTCTTTGTTTCCTCAAGTACTTCAAATAATCCCTTTATTAAATGCTTTCATTGTGGAAATCAAGGGCATAGTGCATCAATATGTAATGTGAGGAAGAAAATCAACACAAAGGTTGGAACTAAAATGGCTTGGGTCCTTAAGGACACCTTGCCTAATGCTAACACATAAGGACCCAAGAAAATTTAGGTACCAAAGGTTAAAATTTGAATGTATGTTGTAGGTGTGCTTGAAGACCAAAAGTTCAAGTAGGTATCTTAATAGTTGTTGCTCTAAGCACATGACCGGTGATGACTCCAAGTTTTCCTTCCTTGTCCCCAAGAAGAGTGGTCACATGACATATGGTGACAACAACAAAGGAAAGATCCTTGGAGTTGGTAAAGTTGATAAGATCCCTTCCTCATCTATTGATAATGTTTTGCTTATTGAAGGACTCAAACATAACTTGCTTAACATTAGTCAACTATGTGATAAAGGGAATATAGTGATATTTGATTCTAATTATTGTATAATTGAGGGTAAGGATAATAAGCATATTAAGTTTGTTGGTCATAGGGTCAATAATATATATATGATTAACCTTAATGACATTTCCTCAAATGATGCTAAAAGCTTTATGAGTAAAGAAAATGATTCATGGTTATGGCATAGAAGAATTGCTCATATTCACATGGATCACTTAAACAAATTAGTTTCTAAAGAGCTAGTAATTGGACTTCTAAAACTTAAATTTGAAAAAGATAAACTTTATGATACATGTCAAAAAGGAAAACAAGTAAAGGTATCTTTTAAAGCTAAAAATGTGGTTTCAACATCTAGACCTTTATAACTTTTGCACATGGATCTTTTTAGTCCCTTTAGAACTATGAGCTTTGGTAGGAATTACTATGCATTAGTGATTGTTGATGATTTTTCTAGGTTTACATGGACATTGTTTTTGTCTCACAACAATGATGTTTTTCAATCATTTAAAAAACTTGCCAAAGTTATCCAACAGGTTTTTGCATTGCATCCATAAGAAGTGACCATGGTAGTGAATTTGAAAACTATGAATTTGAAACATTTTACGATGAATATGGCATTAAACATAATTTTTTTGCCCCTAGAACACCACAACAAAATGGTGTTGTAGAAAAGAAAAATCGATCCTTAGAAGAAATGATAAGAACTATGCTTAATGAGGCCAACCTTTCTAAGTACTTTTGGGTAAATATGGTTAACATCGGTTGCTATGTTATGAATAGGGCTCTAATAAAGCCAATTTTAAAGAAAATCCCATATGAATTGTACAAGGGAATGCAGCTAAATGTTTCACATTTTCATGTCTTTGGATGTAAATGCTTTGTTTTGAATAATGGAAAGGATAACTTAGGGAAATTTGATGCAAAATCTGATGAGGGAATATTTCTTGGTTATTCTATACATAGTAAGGCCTTTAGAGTTTATATTAAATGAACTATGAGCATAGAAGAGTCCATACATGTTGCATTTGATGAAACTAACCCAAATAGTCCGAGAAAGGATTTGATTAATGATGTTGCAGAAATCTTATCAAGGACTCACCTAGAGAACAAGGAAAAGGATGTCAAAAGGCAAGAAGAAAGCTCATATGATCCCTCAAAGCAAGAAGATTCTCAAATCATGGACTTTCCCAAGGAATGAAGGACTTCAAGATATCATCATCTTGACAAAGTGATAGGTGATGTATCAAAAGGGGTAATCACTCGTAACTCTCTTAGAGATGCATGTAACTATATGACTTTTGTCTCTCAAGTTGAACCTAAAGACATAAATGAGGCCATTAATGATGAACATTAGATCTTGGCTATGCAAGATGAACTAAACCAATTTGAGAGGAATCAAGTTTGGGAGTTAGTTCCAAGGCCCAATGATCATCTCATAATTGGCACCAAATGGGTCTTTAGGAATAAACTTGATGAAACAGACTTAATAATAAGAAACAAAGCATGGCTTATAGCTAAGGGTTATAATTAAGAAGAAGACATAGATTATGAAGAAACATATGCTTTTGTAGCTAGATTAGAAGCCATTAGAATGCCACTTGCATATGCATGCACCATGAATTTTAAGCTTTTTCAAATGGATATCAAAAGTTCCTTTTTAATTGGTTTTATACAAGAGGAGGTGTATGTGGAACAACCTCTTGGTTTTGAAAACCATGAACTGGCCAACCATGTTTTTAAATTGAAAAAAGCCATGTATGGCTTAAAACATGATCCTAGAGCTTGGTATGAAAGGTTGAGCAAGTTCCTTTTGGAAAATGACTTCTCTAGAAGAAAAGTTGACACTACTCTCTTCATTAAGCATAAAAAGTATAACATTCTTCTTGTTCAAATATATGTTGATAATATTATTTTTGGTGCTACTAATGACTCTTATTGTAAAGAATTTGCTAATGTTATGCAAAGTGAGTTTGAGATGCCCATGATGGGTGAGCTCAACTTCTTCCTTAGTCTCCAAATCAAGCAAACAAGGGATGAGACTTTCATAAGTCAATCCAAATATTGTAAGGAGTTGCTCAAGAAGTTTAGAATGGAAGGTACCAAGCAAATGGTTACACCAATGGGCACTTATTGTTACTTGGACAAGGATGAATGAGGTAAATCGGTAGAAATTACGAAATATAGAGGAATGCTTAGTTTACTCCTTTACCTTACTGCTAGTAGGCCTGATATTATGTTTAGTGTATGCATGTGTGCTAGATATCAAGCTAATCCTAAAGAATCACACCTATGTACTGTTAAAAGAATCATGAAATATCTAATAGGCACTTCACAAATGGGATTGTGGTACCCTAAGGGTGCCTCATATAGCCTAATTAGTTATTTCGATTCTGATTTTACTATATGCAAAATGAATAGAAAAAGCACTAATGGACATGCCACATGCTTGGAAGCTCACTAGTCTCTTGGCATAGAAAGAAACAAAATACTATAGTATTATCAACAACTGAAGCTGAATATGTAGGAGCTAGGAGTTGTTGTGTTCAAATCTTTTGGATGGAACAACAACTTCAAGACTATGGTCTTGAGCTTGATCATATCCCAATAAAGTGTGGCAACACTAGTGCAGTCAATTTGTCTAAAAATCCTATTTTGCACTCAAGAGCAAAACACATTGAAATTAGGTATCACTTTATTAGAGACCATGTTCAAAAAGGTGATTGCATACTTGAGTTTGTGGAAACAACTAAATAACTAGCTGATATCTTCACTAAACCATTGAACAAAGAAGCATTCTTTTATATAAGAATTAAACTTAGTATATTGGATCAATCATGAATTTAAATTTGAAAAATAACTCTACTACATAATTTGTCTCTTTGCTGCATAATCTGATTGAGTACATTACATTCTTGCTTTAAATTATTCATGAATCCAATACTGACTTGAGCGTCGAAGTTTCCTCCAAGTTTGTTTTGTAGGTACTTGATCCATGCTCAAGTCCCTCAATTCTCCAATCTCAAGTTCTTGCTGAAGAAATTAGATTCAAGCTTCTTCAAAGAAGTATAATCAGTTTTGAGATATAGTTAAGATGTTTAAAGGTGATGGAAATGAGGCCAAGTCAAGTACTTCCTTAAGGATGGCATAAGTTGTTGATATATTAAAGGATGAATTCTTGAAGAATTTTCTGGTGTTGATGGTGAATGAAAAGTATTGATGGTATTAAGAGTTGATCTCTTGAAGAAATTTCTAGTTTTGGTGAGAAATGGCATGAGTTGATACTTTAAAGGATAATTTCTTGAAGTTTTTCTGGTTCTGATTGAGAAATAACCAGTTAGAAGAAGGATGTAATTTGTTATGTGATGGCCTTAATCTGTTACAAGACCACCTTCAACAATTATTAAGGCAATTTAATGACTCTTGGAAAGTGCAAAAGTTGCAAATAACCAATTAGAAGCTCTACCTAATCGGTTATTGAAGTTTACAGAAGCTATATAGATGTTTCTCTTCACTCATATAACAAGTTACACACCCCGTATAATTGGTTATTTGGCCTATTGAAATTAACTTGGCACGTTGAATGGCTCTCTAGAAAGACAAATAATCAGTTATGCTATCTTTATAAACCGATTATACCAAGTAAACCTGGGACAAGGCATTTTGAGGACCTCATCATAACTGGTTATGAATCAATCTCTAATTAGTTATTTATTGTAACCAAGAGCACCTCTTTCTCCCATAACCAATTACAACATTACCCATAACCAGTTATAAACCCATTTAAATGAACTAGCCGTAGCCTCCACCTCCACTTTCACGGCCCCCATTGCTCCATGGTCATCTTCTTCCTCTCACACCCACTCACAGCGACACACTCAAACACTTCTCCCACTCTAAATCCAACCAAAATCTACCACTAAATCTCACTTTCCATCATTTTCCATCAATTTCCACCGATCAACACCTCCATTATTCTTCAAATTTTTCACCTCCCCTCATATTTTCTCTCTCCTAATCCAAGCCCTGACCTCCATTATCAACCATGGCAAGCAGCTCATCTTGCCTCAAGAAAGCACGCACCAAAAACCCCAATGTGCCTAAGGAATAACCTCCCCAAGCTAATGAACCAGATTATTCCCTTGAACTTTGTAACACCCTAAAAATTCCATATCTCTTAACCAGTAATTTTGACAGTTAACAAAATTTTACTGTTTAGTAATTTCTGGATACTATAAAATTATTTTGATTATTCCGTCAGCGTATTTGATTGTTTTGAGTGATTTACTCCGTGTCAGGAAAATAAAAATTTTCGGGCCGGGGAAAACTTTACGTAATTTAATTTTTACCATTAGGTTTTAACTATTTTACATAATCTGATTTGATATTTGTACGTTTTCTAATTTTTGTGATTTTATGGGTGATTATGAAATTTTTATGATACTTCGACCGTTTTTGGATTATTTGTGAGTCCCAATGGTTCTACGTGGGCCCGGGATGAGTCCCAAAACGTGAAAATTTTGCTACGCATAGAAAAATTTGTACTGTTGAGATGGAGATAGGGGATCTTACTAAACCTGAGTCCAGAAACAGTTTTTAAAATTCTCTTGTATTGTGTTTTGTACTGTGTTTTGTACTGTATTTAATTATTGGGCAATAAAAATACAGTAAAAGTATTATTCTTAGGGTTATAGCAGATATAAAAATAAATATTATACTGCTTAAGTCAACATTGGTGGTTTGGATATCCACCATTGATTTAATCAATGGTGGAGACTTGATCTTGATTTAATCAACGGTTGAGAAACAAACTTAATGAAGAAGCATTGGATGATCACCATTGATTTAATCAATGGTGTGGGAGTAAACTTAGTTAGGAAGCTTTGGATGTTCACCATTGATCTAATCAATGGTGGAGATTTAATCTAGACAAGCTTAATAAGGAAGGCTTTGATATCAACCGTCGATTTAATCAACGGTGTAGAATTGGTCATATAAAGTGGCTATGACCATTTATGACCATTGGATGTTGATTTAATCTATGGTGGAGATTTGGTCTTAAAAAGTAGCAAGGACCATTTATGACCCTTGGATGTAAAGTTTAAAGGAGAAAGATCCAATGTCCTATATCAAGTCTTCTAATCTAAAGCTACACCTAAAGTCTACCTTAATCCTAACCATTGAATTAATCAATGGCTTAGAATGCTTCAAATAATGGCTTGGACTTTCAAGATTGAATCTTAACCATTGATTTAATCTATGGTTGAAATTTGGTCTTATATAATTGCTTGGACTTCAATTGTGACCCTTGGATGGCAACATGGAAGGAGAGATCTTGACCATCCATTTAGTAGCTTCATCTAATGGCTAAGATTAAAGAAGGAAGAAGATCCAATGGTCCAAGTTTGTTACTATCACTTGGAAAATTTCTCAATGATTTAGTACCAATTATTTGCTCAAAGAATTCACTCTTTTCTCTCTTCACTCTACGGCCATGCATCAAAATTGGAAGACAAATTTTACATTCAAATAATACTTGGTCATTCTTCTAACAATAATTCAAGAAGCTAAATAAAAGTAAGTCAATTTTTTATGACTTTGCATATGTGCCCTACGGCCATGCACTTCTTTTTAGAGACAAACTACCCATAATTGATTCATTTTTCTCCAACTCACCTATAGTCATGCAATGAATAATGCAAGATAATTTCTACACTTAATCTTTCCTATCAACTTTTCTTTCATTCTTATCAAAGAAAAACAAAAAGCTACACACACAATATTACCTTTCTCTTCATGCATTCCACAACAACTACTAGGTGGGGAGAGTTTTCATTTCTATCTTCATTTTTTACCAAAGACTAAAAACAATTCTTTCCATTCTCTCTTCCTAAGAAGGCCATTCGTCCAAAACACCTAAACCACCATCCAATCTCTTTTAATTTCATCCAACCATAGATCTTGAATCTACATGATATTCTAAACAACTTTCATGTTGAAGATTTTCTCTAAATCATTCATCTTCATGGACTTTCTTCAAGATCCATGTGATGGAGTATTTATGGTGAAGTGTAAGGAAACTTCATTTCTTCTCTCTTTTTCATGATCTAAACCATGTTTGATCTATGGTTCCTCTTAATCAAGCTTAGTATACTAATTTTTATGTATTTTGTTTTGTATTTGAGAAGCCCTTGGTGGTGAAGGACTTGGAAAGAGAAGCAAAATAAGGAGTTTTTGAGGATTTTCAAGAGGTAAGAGGGAGATCCATCTCACCAACCAAGTATGGTGGTGAGAGATGGTCTTATATTTGATGGATGGTGAATCCATGTGAGGATTCATATCCATGGTCATGTAATTATTTGTGGGTGGTTATGTGCTTTGATTATTTTATTTGTGATTTGTATGTTTTGCATGATTTTATTGCCTATATGGTATGCTTATAATATGCTTGATGAGAATATGGTATGCTTATAATATACATGATGAGAATATGTGGAATATATTATGATGGAACAAGAAATTTTGGCTCCAAAGGCCAAGGGGAGGCTATGGTTTTTAGCTTTCAAAATAAGGGTTTATGTTGAAATTTTTCAAGAACAAGGAAATTAATTTTTGGGTCCCTAGAACATTGAGAATTTCGGCCAAGACACCTCAAGATAGGTGTTTACAAATTAATATTTTCATGAATGATGAAATGAGATGTTTAGTAAAACAAAGAAAATAAACAAAGGGTTTATTTTTCAAAGAGTACATGAACACGGTTTTAGAAGGATTTTTATTGATTTATTTTGTGTAAAAAGTTTCTAAGTGTTTTACTAAACATGAGTTTTAAATGAAAATGAACAAATGATTTGATTTCAAAGACTATGAGTCTTACGGTTTTGTAAAAGAATTTTTAATGATTTTGTTTGTGTAAAACCATATCAATTTAGAAGGAAAAATATTTGATGGTTTCAATAGTCATGTCCACGTTTTTGAAGGCTTGTAATGCTTTGATTTTATGGAACAAAGTGATTTTCAAAGTGAAAATACAATTTGTTTTAGTACAAAGAATTTGAAAAGGGAATCAAAGTGTTTTATCACTTGAGAGAATTTTGTAAACGAAAGACAAAGAGAGGTTGAACATGTTTGAACTTCAATTTATTTTAAAGAGAATTGATTTTAGAATTGATTTGAGAAAAATGGAGAATATAATAGTGATTTGATATTTTTTAACGTGTAACTCATCCTTTGGGTTTTGGAGAGCGTTAGTGATTTTTAAAGTTAGAATATTGATTTATATCAATGGAAAAGTGATATTTGTGGAATATATTTTGGAAAAGAATTTCTTGAGTAAAGAAATGTGGAAAAAGATTTTCTTGAGTAAGAAAATGTGAAAAATGAAATACAAAGTCATATTATTTTGAGAAAAGTTGAAAAGGAATATTTGAAGGTTGAAAAATATTTTCTGTAATGAAATTGTGGTGAAAAATTATTTACATATCTTAAAAACGTAATTTTTAAACTATGCGATTGGAAATACGGTAGAATATTTCTACGCAATTTTGAATTATGTTTAAATATTTTATGTAATTTGAACTACTATTGAAAAATCAATATATGATTTAAAAGTGATAGAATATTTTTACGTGATTGTGAAAATGACGGAAAATCGTTATGTGATTTGGAAAGTGTTTTAAATATTATGAGAATGATGGAAAATGATTTACGCGACTTAAAAGAATAATTTTTAAGTTACGCGATTTTGAAACAATGGAAAAATACTATACGATTTGAGAAACGTATATTTTTACGTGATTGAGAAAAACATTGAAAAATTAGTACGTGGTTTAAAAGTGCAACAGAAGAGTTGTGGTATTTTGAAAACGTAACAGAAATGTTACTGTATTGTGAAAACGTAACAGAAATGTTACGCGATTGTGAAAACACGACAAAAGTGTTTTATGACTATAAAAACATAATAACATGATGATTACTATTAAAACAGTGTCCATACACTGTATGAGAAAATGACGAGTTTTGCCGTGATTGACATTTGGTGCATTTTACATACATTGGAAAGATATGCCTGTAATTGGCATTCTTGCATTGTACATGCATTGGAAAAATATCCGTTGAAGCATATGATGAAATTGAACAAATGAAATTGAAAAGATTTGGCCCTTGTGGTTGGACTTGCACTGATATATTCGTGCATTGTATAAAATATAGCTAATAAGCTATTTTGGCCCTTGTGGTTGAAAAGGGAATGAGAATTGATAGTGAGGTCTATGATGGATCTTGGGGGCATCAAGGCGCGGCGATCAACCAGTGGATATCTGTTTGTGGGCTAAGGCTGGACCATATGCCACTTGGCGATGCAGTCTGTTACAACGCATTGACGATACCCGACAAGAATACGATTCTTTTTAACGACTGGAAGATTGTCTTTGGGCTAAGGCTGACAATTAACAGAGCATTCTCCTTTAAATTTGTGAAAACCTCCATGGAGTTATTTTTGAAAAACTGAGTCTATGTGCACATGCATGAATCTGAACATTTATATCTATTTGATATATTAATTGAGGAATATTGGCTATGACAATTGTTTTGAATACTTGGATGATGATGATGATAATTAGACAATGTTGAGGGCATTACCGTAATTATTGTTTATGATAATTGAACTGATGAATGATTGGATGATGATAGTTGATTAATGTTGATGGCATGATCATAATTCTGGTATGATCTATCTGTATGATATGTTGTTTGTGTTATCTCTGTGCTACCATGTTGGTATTGGCGTAAGTGATCTCACCTCTTTGTTATGTTGTCTTGCTGTGTCTGTATTGTTAAAATTAAACAGTAGAAGGAATGAGTTATCTTAGACATACCGGGAGGTAGATATTCTGAGTTCGGAGACAACATCAGAGAATGACTATTCCAGAGTCGATAGCGTGCAGTGTTTGACAAGGAACAGATGTCTGATGCATCAAGAGGGATACAAAAAGAAATAAGTATATTAAGTTTTGCTCGTTAGTGTTATACCGTGCTATTAAGTAGGACCCGTCATAGGGTTTGCTACTGTTAAAAAAAAAATCTGTTAGTTTTATATTTCTCTTTAAATTGTTAAATATTAATTGGTGTCAATATTGTATATTACTCAATAAATATATTTTCAGTAATACTTATGAATTTCAGTAAGTTTATGTTTCTGTAATAAGAAATTTTAAGACCACGTTTATAACTCAAACCTTTTATGAACTTCTTTTTAGATTATGAATTGGAAGTCGAACATGTGATGCCCTAAGGAGGGTGCTACAAACTTGACCTTGGCAGGTACTTCTCTCATCTATCTTAAAGGAAGAAATTTCAACTAGAGTTTCATGGTAGAAACCTCATTCAGCTAAAGTACATGGACTGGGAATTCTTTGTCAAAGTAGGATTCATATACCTCACAGAACTCTTGGAGTTTCACAGGCTGAAAACATTTGTCTCTACTCTAAGTAAGTACTACTACTCTGAAGCTACTAAAGTTTTCTTCAGTAATCTGAGCATTATTGGAGTAAATTTGATGTATGAAGTTAGGAGACAAAGGGTAATTGTAACACCTAGTCAATAATATACTCTATTTGGTTTAAATTTTTCTTGGGAAAGGTTTGCAGACGAAAATCATACAAAATGGGAAAATTTTGACAAGAGAACAACCATTGAGGGAATGCTTCAACTAGGCATTCCTGTTCCAACTAGAAAAAATTTCACAGCTAGAAATCTGCGACCACAAGATTGTCTTCTTCATTTTGTTCTGGTCCATATTCTAGTTGCAAGGGCTAGCAATTATGCCCTGGTTGAGGAGGAAGATGTGTTCTTGATGTGGGCTATGAAAGAGAGATTGCACATCAATTGACCCTTTTACATCATACACTACATGAAGAAAGCCAAGGGCAAACTTATAGTGGATCTTCCATATGTCTTGGCTGTTACAAAAATCCTAGACCATAAAAGACTCCATAAAGCTTGTGTAATTGACATCATTGGCCACCACAAATTTGGGAAAGCCACATTTAACCGAATGCAAATCAAAAGATTTAATGGTGAATCGGTTTATGGAAGAGAACGAGAAGCAGCAACAACAACTGAAGGTCCTAATACTCCTATAGAGGATGCCCCGCAAACAATGAAGATCGTCTTCTCCCTGTTCTTCAAGACATTCAAGCTCATAATGCTAGAATTAAAACTAGGCTTACAAATCTTCAAGCTTATAATAGCACCATAACAATCTATGATCGCCTCAGTGCCATGGAAGATTGTTTGGACAGGCTTGAACAATACTTTCTGGAGGATCATGGGACTTGAGTTTGGATCCTTTTTACTTTGTCAATATATTTGTTGTATATATAACTTTGTTTTGCTACTATCATAAGACATGCTATATAACTCTGTTTATGGTGGTTTATGTTCTTGCCTTGAATATTATGATATTGATGATATATTGTGGCAATCCATTTCTGTTTTGATGATACAATTGCTTAACATCATTCTCGTAATATCTGTTAATTAGTAATGTTTCTGCACTATCTCTTCTCTTTTTGTCAAGATATATGGAATATCTTTTTGATCATGACAAAAAGGGGAGAAGAAAGTCTTGAGAAAAGGTAAACAAAAGGTATAAATTCAATGATTATAGGATTCCAATATCAAGGGGGAGCTGTGCAAACTCTGAACTTATCACCTCTTGAAAAATAGAGGGGGAGTAAGTTTTATTTAATACCTTGAGTGAATAACAATTTAAATTGAACTAATGCTTTTCTCAAATGATTGTTTATCATCATAAAAAAATGGGAGAGTGTGAATGGCAATGGCCTTGATTTTGATGATCAACAAACAAGAAAGTAATGAAGTGCAAAGATCAAGTTCCAAGATTTTCCAAGATTAGCTAATAGGACTTAGATCATATGTAGAGGTATATTGGACTCACACAAAAGCTCATTTCTTGGTTCTAAACTCATCTTTAAATGGCTTTGCATAATCATGTTTTCATCTTGTGAAAACTGTGTTTAAGATTGAGTAAAATGCTCTTAGAAAGTTTGGAAAGATTTTGGATATCCTTGGTTGAAAAATTCTTTGAAAATCCTATGTTTCTAAGCAAGCCATAACAAGTTATGGATTTCCTATAACAGGTTATGAGGCTAAATACAAAGCATGCCAAAATGTTTTGAAAAGGGAATAACATGTTATGGATTTTTCATAACATGTTATTCATTAAGTCAGAGGCTATTCTTACTTTCTCTTAAGCCTCATAACTGATTATGATATATTCATAATCAGTTATAAGACAAAGTCGGAGCATGCTTTTATAATTTCTAAAAGCCCCAGAACTAATTATGAATAATCCATAATAGGTTATATGATGTTCTAGTACGTTCTTCTTTGGTTTTAAAAGTTCCATAATCAATTATGACTAACTCATAATAGGTTATGATGTTGGTTTTAAAAACTCCATAACCGATTATGACTAACTCATGATAGGTTATGATGTTGGTTTTAAAAGTTCCATAACCGATTATGACAAACTCATAATAGGCTATGATATTTAATAAAAACCCAGGCCATTGTTTCTACAAGTCATAACTGAATATGCATATCTCATAACCAATTATGCTCAAAGATAGAACACTTCCCCAACGGATCTATTGAGAGTATTTAATGCCCCCAACCACTTCCAACGTCTCTTAAATGCTATGGGTTATAAATGAAAGTGTTTGTGCATTGATTATAAGTTGGAAAACATTTTGAAAAACATTCTTGAGCATTGAATACGAGTATTCTCATCATTTTATTAAATACCTTATTTTAAGCCCAAGTTGTATGAATCCTTAATACCACAGTTCTTCAATTTATATTATCTGCTCTAGAGAGAGTTTTTTTCATCTAAATCTTGTATAATTTGTTAAGAGAAGGTGAGGTATTCCTCAAAATTGTTAGGGTAAGGTATCCCTTGAATATAGAGGCGCAAGCACAAGGGTGAGGTATCATAAGGTGTGTTGAGTGCTCCAAATTTGTAAAGGTTGTCAAGCACTTGATTTCAAGCTTGAAGATATAGTGAAAATCTCGAGTGGTTGTTTGAGGATTGGACGCAAACCATAAGTGGATTGGTGACTGAACCAGGATAAAGCTTGGTGTTTGTTTTCCTAACTCAACTTCTTTATATTGTGCACTGTTTTATTAATTTACTTGAATACTATCTCCATTGTCTAGTTCAGTTGAATGCAATATCTTTCTATCTCATTTATTCATTCATTTCTATCGATTAATAGCTTCAACGAAAATTGGTAATCAAAAGTTTTACAAAAGATTTATGAAACATTTTTATAAACTCAATTCACCCCCTCTTGAGTTTTGAGGCCACTTGGTAACAGTTTTGAGAGATAACTTAGTAGCAGAAGTTAGAATAGTGGAGGTGGGTACTGATCTAACTATAACAAATGGAGATAATGACTTAGAAATAGGAATAAGAGCTAGAGGGAAACATGATTGAGAAGAAGGAGCTGAAACAAAAGATGATGTGGAGGAATCATCTTCTTTTTGTATGTTTTGTATTTTTGATTGAGTGAAGTTTTCAGCATATTTTGGCTCTATTTTGTATTTTTGTATGTGAAGTTTTCATTTGTTTTACGAAGTTGACTAATCTGTGTGGTTGTGTGCTGACAGCGTCAGAAACAGAGGATTACTTGTTAGGAACAAGTTGACTGGGATTGTTCGAGCTAAGCACAAGGTTAGTGAGTTACCAAAATCTATTTTAACAATTTTGTATGTTGGTTCTCTGAGTGTTTTCGCAGAATTGGTAAGTTATAGGGGTTTGATAAACAACATTTTTATATATTAGTTAACCCTCACATTCATCATTTTAGACCTCTTTTGTGCTTAATCGATTAGTTTTGGCCACCATTTATAAGTTTGGGTTCAAATCGGGGTTAGTTGTATTTTTTAGCATTGTGACAATTTTACACTATTTCTGTATTTTTGAGATAATGTGAGTTATAGATATCTAATAATTATGAACTTTACCTTGTAAGAAATCTGAGAGGATGTTCTACAACTTTGATGTAGAGCTCCAGAGCTGAATCAGATGTCTAGTGGGTCATATTGGGCCTGAAAGTCAGAACAGAGGTATTGTTGCTGGAACCTGAGTAGTTTGTAAAGATTGAGCCATATTGTGGGTTATAGGCGTCATAAGAAACTGGTGGCATTGGAAAGCTGAGACAAAACTCTTCAATTTTCATGAAGACCACTTATCCAAACAGAGACGTCTTGATAGAGTTTTTAACGTCTGAAGAGAGATGATGGGATCAGGAGCTGTTAAATGTGTTTTGGCCATAACTCCTTCATTAAGTATCCAATTAAAGCTAATTGGAAGAGGAAAAGTCTAAGTTAGGGACAAACTTATAATTTCACTTTTAGGGTCTGTTATATGGGAGAGGAAACCCAAAACCGAGGCATTCCATTTCAGATTCAGTTTTGGACTTCTCACTTTCTCTCTTGCCCCTCCCCTCTTATCTCCTTTCCTCTCTTCTTCTTTCTCTTTTACATTTCTGCTCTTTACTTTTTTGCACTTTATTTTTTTGTTTTGTGCTCTCTATTCACGAAGAGCTAAAACTTTGTAATCAATCCTAGGGATTGAAACACTCTTGATGTGTAATCTTGAGACGTTGTGATGAATGTTTACATTCTTGTTGTTAATCAAATTTCTCTCCTCTTTCTCTTGATTTTGTTGTATCTTGACTGAGTGCTTAACTCAGTTTTGGTGTTCATGTGATAATTGCTTAACTATCATGTGTTTGAAAAAGAATTAGGTAATGCATCAAAGGTGTTTGATGTATTGTCTAGCTAGCATGAATTCTTATATGAAGTTGATTTAGGGTTAAATGGATGCTTAACCCATTTGTCATTCATTGACCAAATCCTAGGTGCTAACCTTGTAAAGAATTCATGCTTGGATGAGGATTTCACATGAGATTAGGCAATGTAGCCAAGGTGTTTGATGAATTACCTAACTTGGTTGAATGTTGAGTATTAGGTTGATTTAGGGTTGGATGGATGCTAACTTCATCTAACATTGATTAACCAAATGCTAGATGCTTATCTAGTAGAGCATACTAAGAATCTGGTTAGCCTGTGAATGAGTCCATAGTGGTCAAGGATGGATTAAACTCAAGAGTTGTTGATTCCTTTGGATTGGTTATTTTTTCATATTCGTTTATAACGTTTTCCAGCATTTTGATCACTGTCCTATGATTATTTTCTTTTATTTACTGCCTTTAATTATTTTCTTTTATTTACTGCTTTTTAATTATTGCCTTTCAATTTATGTCTTTTAATTAATTTCCTTTAATTATTGTCTTTTAATTATTGTCTTTTAGTTACTGTCTTTTAATTATTCCTGAAACCAAACCCCCCCGTTGCTAATTTCCTAATATAATTGATTAATTGGAATGATCTAAGGGTTCAACCCAGTTACACCACATATTATAAGTTTTTGATGAATCAGTAAGCAAATATCTTCTAATTTGGTAGCCTCGACAGCTATAAAATTTTGGCATCGTTGCTGGGGATTATTATGATTTTGATCAATCTTATTAAGAGTATATTTGACTACTAATCCTTCACTAACCCCTTTGTTGCTGTGTTTTGGTGATTTTTAGGCAAAAATAGGTGATTTCTCTAAATTTTGTACGAACAAATGTGCCTAGAATAAGTTGAAACCTGGTCAGTTGAAGGAAAATGGCCTAATAAATAAGGCTCATAGTGTTACCATGAGGTCACCCATGGTTTTCCCAAATTCCATTGTTTAGATCATGTTTTCAAATTTTAAAGATTTTTTATTGCATTTTTTTAATTTCATTTTTGCGTAGTTTTCATGTTGTGGTGGTCCTATAGTTTTTTAAAAATGTGTAGATAGGTTAACTAGATTATTTTGGTAGCATTTTAGTGTTGTGTAGTCTATTTTGCATGTTTTGTGTTTTTGTGCTTTGTATGTTGCATGACCAGGTCTCCCACTAGTCATTTACTTGATATTGATCATGACATTGAGAGAACCTTGCATATACTTAATAGAGCTCGTAAGTTTGGTGAAAGAATTACATTTGAACTTGAATTTGATATTGAAACTGAAAGTGAACCTGAGAGCTTAAGTTGTAACACCCCGAACTTTCTATCTTAGGAACAGTAATTTTGACAGTTAACAGAATTTTATTGTTTAGTAATTTCTAGATACTGTAAAATTATTTTGATTATTCTGTCAGCATATTTGATCGTTTTGAGTAATTTACTCCGTGTCAGGAAAATAATAATTTTTGGGCCAGAAAATTTTTTACGTAATTTAATTATTACTGAAAAGTCTTAATTATTTTACGTAATCTGATTTGATATTTGTGAATTTTCTAATTTTTATGATTTTGTGGATAATTATAAAATTTTTTACTGGTTATGGGCCCTGGGGGTGTATGTGGGCCCAGGTGGGTCCCGCAAAGTGAAAATTTTTCTGCGCATAAAAAAATTTGTACTGTTTAGACGGAGACAGGGGATCCTACTAAACCTGAATCCGGAAACAGTTTTAGAAAATTTCTTTTACAGTGTTTTGTATTGTATTTAATTATCGGGAGATAAAAATACAGTAAAAACATTTTTTTGTAGTGTTACAGTAGATAAAAATAATAATTATACTGCTTAGTCAACAATAGTGATTATGACCACTTTAGGACTTTGAATATCAACCATTGATTAAATCAACGGATGAGATCGATCTTATAAAATGGCTAGGACCATTTATAACCGTTGGATCAAAGTTAAATCAAGGGTGGAGATTTAGTCTTATAAATGGCTATGACCATTATCAACCCTTGGATGTAGATTTAATCAATGGTGGAGATGGATCATTAATGACCATTGGATTTGGATTTAGATCAATGGTGGAAAATTGGTCATCAAAAATGACTACAACCATTTTGGACCCTTGGATGTAAAGTATGAAGGAGTAATCTTGACCCTTCATTTTGGAGACACATTCAATGGTTAGGATTGCAAGCAAAAATGATCCAATGACTCAAATAAAGTCTTCCATCTATAACCTAAACCTAGTAGCTATTTTAATCCACACCATTCTTTTAATTAAGGGTTAAGATTTGCCTAAAATGATGGCTAGGAGATTGGTCACACTTTGGAGTGCATGAAAGGGGGGGGGAGGGACGGTTTTGGAGGCTTAAGGCAATAGCCAAGTTTCAAGACCACCAATTATTTTCATATTGATCATTAATGATCATTCCAAAAGACTATAGTTTTTCAAACTTCACTTTCCACCTTTCTCCACGCAAGCTACGGCCATGTATAGCTTTGAAGACCCAATAATTCATTTCTACACTTCACATTATCACATCTTCACCTTTTCACTTAAGTTTCAAAAAACAAACCAAAGAGAACTCCATTCTCTCTCCCTAAGAAGACCATTCGGCCAAGTACCCTAAATCTCTCCTCTATCACTCTTTAATTTCATACAACCTAATTTCTTGAATCCTTACCTTATTCTAAGCAACTTTCATGTTGAAGGCTTTCTCTAAATCTTCCATCTTGAAGGACTTTTACCAAGATCAAGCTTTAAGGTTTTGAAGTGAAGTGTAAGGAAAACTTCATTTCTCCTTTTCTTTTTCATGATTCTAAACCATGTTTGATCCATGGTTCTTCTTATTCAAGCTTGATATACTAATTTTCTTGTGTTTGTTTCATGTTTAAGAAATTTGTGTTGGTGGAGATCTTGTTCAAAATACAAAGCAAGGAGCTTTAAAGGATCTTCAAGAGGTAAGAGGGAGATCTATCTCACCAACCAAGTATGGTGGTGAGAGATGTGTTTTCTATTGGTGGTTGATGAATCTATGTGAGGATTCATATCCATGTTTATGTAATAATTTTTATGTGTTTATGTGCTTTGGTTATTTGCTTATGTTTGATATGATTTGCATGATTTTGCATGGTTTTAATTGCTTGTGTGATATGCTTATAATATGCATGATGATGTATGTTAAATATATTATGATGGATGCATGTTGAAATAAGCAATTTTGGCTCCAAAAGCCATGGAGGAGGTCACGGTTTTGGGCTTCCAAAACTAGGGTTTTTATTGAAATTTTTCAAGAACAATGGAATTAATTTTTAGCCCTTGAACTAAAGCAAATTTCGGCTAAGACACCAACAAATTTGGTGTTCACAAAATTATATTTTCATGAATGATAAAATTGAATGATTTGAGAAGTAAAGAAAATAAACAAAAGGGTTTGTTTTGCAAAAAGAATGCACATGGTTTTGAGTTGTGTTTTCATGAATTTATTTTGTGTAGAAACAAGAATGGAATTTATTTAAGTTAGAAGAAAAATATTTCATGGTTTACGTAACTCAAAAACGTAATTTTTAAGTTACGCAATTTGAAAAAATGTTAAAATATTTCTACGCGATTTTTAAAGCGTTTAAATATTTTACACGATCGAAATGTTGCAGAACAATCGCTATGCTATTTAAAAACAAAAGAATATTTTTACGCAATTTAGAATACAGTAGAAAATGGTTACGCGATTTTTAAACGTAACAGAAAATGTTACAAATTGTTGTTTATGTAACAAAATATTACGTGACTGTGAAAATGTGACAAAAATATTTTGCGAATGAGAAAAACACGATAATGTGATTTTGCTGTTAATTATACAGTTAAAATTAGTATATGAAGACTGTACAAGAAATTGAGAAGTTTGCCTATAATTGGCGTTAATATACGAACATAAAACAGTATTTGAACTTGGTATGAGAAATTATGTGATTTACCTTTGGTTGGTAGTTGGTGCATTACACATGCATTGAAAATAGTCCAATGGACTGTATATGGCAAATTGCCTAGGAGAAACGTACACCTCTTGAGTGGGTGCGATACGCGTAGTGTAGGTCACTCATTGACCTTGGGGGCATCGGGGTACAGGTTGCTCGCAATGGGCAGTTGGTAGCTCTTCCGTACCGTGGGTTAGATCGATGCAACACACCGATGATCCGGACCGAGACACTATTCTTAATCGAGATCTGACAAAGACTATCGTATATGTGCTAGATGTGCAAGATATAATTAAGGCACTTGGTCTGAGGCACGTGGTACTGACAGATCTTTTCGATCAATTTCTCCGACCTGAGTTTAGCTCCATGGAGTAGGAAATCAAGTCTATGTGTTCATGCATTAACATAAATGCTTACATTTGTGAGATATAATAGTTGTGAAATATTAATTGTGACAATTGTATTCTTTAAAATATCTGCTTAGTGTAGATGGCATTTCCTGTAATTATTAAATGTTAGTTTTGATCGATAATATGTTGATGCCATAATTGTAATATGATGTGTTTATATGGTATGCTGTTATGTTATCTCTGTGCTACCATACTGGTATTGGCGCAGGTGATCTCACCTCTTTGTATGTATATTTGTATATTGTATTTATAATTGGCTGAAGACGTTGAGAAAGAAACAGTATAAGAAGGAGAAGAAGAACTACTTCTCACGTCTGGGAATGCAAAATTTTGACAGTATGACGGCAAGAGCCAGTTTCTTTGGATATGTACGTCTATAATTCCACGGAGGAGCTGGAGAATGGAGAACAAGTCCCGATGAGCGAGGACTTATTTATGAGGGGTATCTGACTGTTAGTATTAGTAGGCTGTTTCGTGGGGATCCATTTTTCTGTGTGACTATTTTTGTTCATGTTGAATTTCCTTTGCATATCAAGCGGCATTGGGATACTAGAAATTATGTCCCAATGGAAATCAGCATAGTATCGTCAGCCTAGACACCAGTCTGTAGGGCTACTTATCATAACGGATTCCTACCTACTGAGGAACCCGAGGAGGACCCGTCTCAGGGGTCTGCTGCTTAGTTAAACTTGAGCAAGTTTGAACTCTGATATAAACTATATTTGTATTTATTTAAGTGTGTTGTAGTTTTGTGAGACATGGTCTGTATATAAATAAGCCTGATGATCTGTCAATTATTTTCATATCTTGAGTGTCATATGTTTGATCTAATTGGACTTCATATGTGTTTAATTGTTAACTTTTAGCTAAGTTTCTGGATATGAAGTTTAATCGAATTTTTATTACGAAACTATGCTTAAGTATGTTTATAAGCACTCATAATTGCATTGTGTTTTTCAGGAGATCAATATCACCCCTAGAAGCAAAGAAAGAGAGAGGAATTTAAAGAAAGTAAGTGACACGGCCCGTGTCACATGACACGGGTTGGGCCGTGTCCTTCTCTGGATTTTCAACATGGACCTGACCAACAACACGGCCCGTGTCATATGACACGGGGTAGGCCGTGTACATCTCTGTCTTCACAAGAGGATCCAGTTTTGAGCATTGACCATCAACACGGCCCGTGTCAAATGACACGGGGTGGGCCGTGTTTCTCTCTGACTTGCAAAACACTTGAATTTGTGTTACCAGAACCTGACACGGGGTAGGCCGTGTCAAATGACACGGCCCGTGTCAAATGACACGGCCCGTGTCATCGCATCAGAACATTAGATACGAATTCTAATGATGTGTTAGGTATCCAAAAATATAAATAGGGTTGCCTAGGGTCATAAAAAGAGGGTCTGGACTGGGAAACTGCCAAGAGGCTGAGGAGAAGACCAAGAACAAGGGAGAAGGAGATTGGATCGAAGATTGGAGTCTCGGGTTCGAGCAATTGGAGATCAATCATCCCCAACCTTTGGAAACTAGTTTGATCTTTAGTTTTCTTCTGCACTTCTATTCTTGACAATGTTTTTCTTCTTCTATTCTTTTGGTTTTGAATTTGCCATGTGTGGCTAGTTTTCTTATATGGTTAAGGGAAGATGAAACCCTAGTTTTGATTATGTGATTCTTGCATATTTCCTTATGTCAATACAATTGTGTTTTTATTCATATGTTTTTATTCTTAATTTAGTATAAAGGTTTTTATACTCTTTGCCAATTTCAAAAGTGGTAAAACTAGGATTGTTATGCGCGGTAGCGGTGGTAGGACTAGTGAGACATATGATCTAAGTAATTTAATCCCGGTGTGAGATTGGATCTTAGTGTGATTGGTTTTCTAAATCTTAATACAATCAACAAGTAGGTGTAAGAGCGGTTGCTTTTCAAATAATTATTGATTAGGGATTGATTTGAGCGGTTGCTGAATTAACCAAAACTTAAGGAAAACAGAGAATTAATCTCACAATCACATAAAAACATAATTGACCATATTGGTATAAATGATATGTGGGTTAGCATAATCATATAAATCTAGTGGTGGATTCCATCTCTTAACCATTGTCTTTTAATTGATTTTCCAAATTATATTTACTGTTTTTGTATTGGATTCAATTTCTGTTTTTAATTTCAACAAACAAAACCCCCGTTTTATTATTTACTGTTTTTGAGTGTTTAAATTAGGATTCAATTTATACTGTTAATTGAATTAGTTCTCTGTGGATCGACCCTTGCTAACTACAACTGGTTGCAAGGTTTTTATTTTTGGTGGAACTTGGCAACTGATTTTCATTCTAAATTTTAATCACAATCCACACCACACCAAATTTTGGCGCTGTTGCTGGGGAACTAATTGTCCAATTGTGCTATTAATTTGTTTCCTATTTTTGACTCTATTTTTGTTTTATTTTTAATTTTTGACTTATTGTTTCTAAGTGTCTTGTAGGTGCTAATGTCCTTCAATCATTGGTGATACGATTAATAGATATGGGGAAAGCACCAATATATGCTTGTGTGATTTGTTATCACCTAGACATATTACTGATATGTGTCCCACTTTCCTAGTGGACACAAATGTAGAGGAAAAAGAAGTAGGAGGATATTATGAACCTTCCAACAACTCCTACTCCTACTCCTACTCCAACACATATAATCCGGGGTGGTGGGATCATCCTAACTTGAGTTATGGAATACAATCCCAAAATCAACCTCCAGCTTATGGACATTTATGATTTCAGCAGAGGCAAGCACCTTTGCCCCTAAGACCACTGCAAGCTCTAGCACCAAGGCAACCTGAACCTTCAATGGAGGAGCTACTGAGGCAAATGGCCACTAACAACATTCAGTTTCAAGAAGAAACAAAAGACTCAGTTAACAACCTGCAAAACCTAATAGGGCAGTTAACCACAAAATTAAGTAAGGTGCAAAGCTTATTTTTTGAAGAACTTCCCTCACCACCGGAAGTGAATGTGGAGGAAAATGCTAGTGATATCACATCGCGAAGTGAGAAGTTGTTAAGTGAACATACTTCTCCTCCATAAGCCAGTGAAGAGAAAGACTAAGAGACTAAAGAGGTAAATGAGGAAGGGCAAAACTTTAAGGCCCCCAAGGTAAGTATTCTTGAACCCCTTCCTATTGTAGTGGAGGAAAGTTATGATGAGTTGTGTGATGAATTTCCTGATTTTATTGGTTTCAATAATTTTATTCATTGCCACTCATGTATTGATTGTGATGGTGATATGAAATGTGCTATTTGCGCTGAGATTTCTGCATACTTGAGAGCTGATGATCCTGTTCATGCAGCAACTAATAATATTGAAGGATCTATCAATAATGTTCATGACACTGTTGCAGAATTTAAGACACAAAGGGAGATGGAGCTGAAGACGTTATACGAACATTGGAAGTATGCATACTCAGTGAATGATAAATAACTTTCTGTGTTCGTGACCAAGAACCTCCTTGCTGAACAGGAGGAAAGATTGCTACAAATTTTGAAGGGGCATAAGAAAGCTTGGGATCCCAGTGATAGCGCTTTAGTGAATTCCAAAGAAATTAAGGAGGATCAATTGGACCCCGGTGGAAGCTCTCATGCTACTTCAAGTATAAGTTGGTCATTACATTTCAAGCAATGGGACCCTGGTGGAAGTCTCCTCATTTGATAAGGATGTTTCTTCTCTCTTTCTTTTATTTTACTTGTCCTAGATTAATTGTTGATTATTTGTTTTTGAGCTATACATTGAGGACAATGTAGAATTTAAGTGTGGGGGAGGAACTTACATTCTATTCTATTTTCTGTTTTAATTTTTTCTGCATTTTAATTCTATTTTTGTTTTTAAATTCTGTTTTTGAAAAATAAAATTTGTGTGTTTTTATTTGATTTCTAATGATGTTTTGAGATTTGTGAAGTTTGAGTTTGAAGCAAGTGAAATTCAGGGTTATGATTTACAAATTTCTTCTTCCGTCTTGAATTTGACATGCTTGGCTTTGGATGTTTGATTGGTGGATTGAGATTGATAGATGCATACCTTGTGAGATTTTGAGCCTATTGATGGATGAATTTAACATTTATGCCATTCTCTTTTTTCTTGTGTGATTTTCACTCATGTCATTTGATCACTCTAGAACTTGCTTTGATTCTTTTTGAGGCTACATTTTCACTTGCATGCATAAACATGATTGAGGCCTTCTTTCTTCTTTCTTGAGTAACTACTTTGGCCAAATAGCTAACCTTGCATCACTTTCCTTTGATTAACCCCTTTGAGCCTATTGCCTATTCTTTGTCTTAGCTCATTATATGCCTTATGTGAAAAACCATGATTTCACCTTACCTTAGGGAATAGGAGAATATTGGTTCATTTTCATTGGAGGAACTCTTTTACTTGTGGGCAATATATAGTACAAGTGTGGGGGTTGTGCAAATTGATGTACAATATGCAAAGTGTTGGTTGAAAAAAAATGCAAAGAAAAAGAATCAATGCAAGAAAGGTTGCAAAAGAAAAGAAAGAAAAAGGAAAGGAAGATGTGAAGAGAATGTGCATTATATAGAATTGGGAGAAAAATTTCATGCTTGTTACTTGTCATTTGAGTTCCTCCCCAATATTCTTTTATTCTCTTTGGTATTTATCTTGCCATATCTATATTATTTCCTTCCCTTACCTTGGCCCCATTACAACTTTGAATAAAGTTCTCTTGATTTGTGTGTGCATGTGTTTGAGTAGTGGAGAAGTAGAAGATAAGCAAGCTTATGGTAGTGCATTTTTCATGGGCTGAATTGAGTGAGATGCTTACCTTGTAAACACTTAAGAGATTAAGAGTACATCTTATGAGGATCTATCATTCTTGATTCATGCTTTTCAAATTGAAGATACCTTGCTTGTTGGTTTGAGATGTGAAGATTTGCTATCTCTTGAATGTTTTGACCCCTTGAATCTTTTCTTGCTCTTCTTGCTTACGATCTTTTGCCTTTCTTGAATATCATTGGAAATTGAATTTTTTTTAAGCTTTTAAATTTGTTTTGTTTTTCTATGTTCCCTAGTTCGGTCTTATGTTTTGCCCAAGAGTGCAAAAGGCTAAGTGTGGGGGTATTTAATCTGTCAATTATTTTCATATCTTGAGTGTCATATGTTTGATCTAATTGGACTTCATATGTGTTTAATTGTTAACTTTTAGCTAAGTTTCTGGATATGAAGTTTAATCGAATTTTTATTACGAAACTATGCTTAAGTATGTTTATAAGCACTCATAATTGCATTGTGTTTTTCAGGAGATCAATATCACCCCTAGAAGCAAAGAAAGAGAGAGGAATTTAAAGAAAGTAAGTGACACGGCCCGTGTCACATGACACGGGTTGGGCCGTGTCCTTCTCTGGATTTTCAACATGGACCTGACCAACAACACGGCCGTGTCATATGACACGGGGTAGGCCGTGTACATCCCTGTCTTCACAAGAGGATCTAGTTTTGAGCATTGACCATCAACACGACCTGTGTCAAATGACACAGGGTGGGTCGTGTTTCTCTCTGACTTGTAAAACACTTGAATTTGTGTTACCAAAACCTGACACGGGGTAGGCCATAGGCCGTGTCAAATGACATGGCCCGTGTCATCGCATCAGAACATTAGATACAAATTCTAATGATGTGTTAGGTATCCAAAAATATAAATAGGGTTGCCTAGGGTCATAAAAAGAAGGTCTGGACTGGGGAACCGCCAAAAGGCTGAGGAGAAGACCAAGAACAAGGGAGAAGGAGATTAGATCGAAGATTGGAGTCTCGGGTTCGAGCAATTGGAGATAAATCATCCCCAACCTTTGGAAACTAGTTTGATCTTTAGTTTTCTTATGCACTTCTATTCTTGACAATGTTTTTCTTCTTCTATTCTTTTGGTTTTGAATTTGCCATGTGTGGCTAGTTTTCTTATATGGTTAAGGGAAGATGAAACCCTAGTTTTGATTATGTGATTCTTGCATATTTCCTTATGTCAATACAATTGTGTTTTTATTCATATGTTTCTGTTCTTAATTTAGTATAAAGGTTTTTATACTCTTTGCCAATTTCAAAAGTGGTAAAACTAGGATTGCTATGCGCGGTTGCGGTGGTAGGACTAGTGAGGCATATGATCTCAGTAATTTAATCCCGGTGTGAGATTGGATCTTAGTGTGGTTGGTTTTCTAAATCTTTATGCAATCAATAAGTAGGTGTAAGAGCAATTACTTTACAAATAATTATTGATTAGGGATTGATTTGAGTGGTTGCTGAATTAACCAAAACTTAAGGAAAACAGAGAATTAATCTCACAATCGCATAAAAACATAATTGACCATGTTGGTATAAAGGATATGTGGGTTAGCATAATCATATAAATCTAGTGGTGGATTCCATCTCTAACCATTGTCTTTTAATTGATTTTCCAAATTATATTTACTGTTTTTGTTTTGGATTCAATTTCTGTTTTTAATTTCAACAAACAAAACCCTAATTTTATTACTTACTGTTTTTGAGTGTTTAAATTAGGATTCAATTTATAGTGTTAATTGAATTAGTTCTCTGTGGATCGACCCTTGCTAACTACAACTGGTTGCAAGGTTTTTATTTTTGGTGGAGCTTGGCAACTGATTTTCATTCTAAATTTTAATCACAATCCACACCACACCACACCACCTGACAACACTTTCGTAATATATGAGATGATGTAAATTATGAGTGATGATGTATAATAGTTTTATTTTCCGCTGAGTTTATTTTATTGTCATCAAAGAAGAAAGAAAAAAATTTACAACTCATATTTTTATCACAACATCACATTTTATGACTTCGAGGGTATTTGGGTAATAAAGTAACATAAATGTGGCATCCTACGGTGGGTGTTACATTAGTTGGTATCAGAAACCAAGTTAGAGTCTTTTGGGATTTGTGGTTAGGTCTGTCTTGTTGTGTTGTGTGATTCTCTGTTATTGTTTTCTGAAAAGAAACAATATTGTTTGAAGATTGGCCTTGATTTCTTTGTATAGTCCAGTTTCAGTAAGGAAAAAGTAATGACTGGACGAGGACGTGGACGTGGGAATAATAGAACAGATATGGAACTTAATGGGGATGATAATTTGAATATGGCTGCAGCTGTAGCAGCAATGCAAAGAATGGCTGAAGCAATTGTACAGCAAAATCAAAGGGCTAATGAAGATGTTTACAGTTTATCGGAGTTTCGAAGGAAGAATCCACCGAGGTTTTGTGGAGAGTTTGATGCAGAGAAGGCTGAACTTTGGATCCAAGAACTTGAAAAGATATTTGATGGTATGGGTTGTGCTGATGAACGGAAGCTTACGTTAGCAACGTTTGTGCTGGTAGGAGATGGTGAACGCTGGTGGACAGGAGCCTGAAGATTGTTAGAAGCTGAAGGGAGAGTTGAGACATGGCAACTTTTTAGACAGAAGTTTCTAGAGAAATATTTTCCAGCAAGTGTGAGGCATATGAAGGAAATGGAATTTCTGAGGTTACGACAAGGGTTGGTGTCCGTAAGTGAGTATGCGACAAAATTTGAAAGTCTGTCTCAGTTTTCGAGATATTTGTAGATGAACCCAGATGAGGGCTGGAAATGCAGGAAATTTGAAGAAGAGTTGAAGCTGGACATAAAAAGAGTAGTGGCTACTCTAGAGATTAATCAATTTCCAACATTGATTGAAAAGTGTCGTAAAGTTGAAGAGATTGATCATCAACGAGCGGCAAGGAATAAGAATTTTGGACCCACGCGGTTCTAAAAAGGAAAGGGTAGCAGAGGAAATCGTTATCAACAAAAACCATATGCAAGACCGGCTGGTGGTTAGAACAAGCAATAGTCTATTGGAAGAAGTTCTAGCAGTAATAAGGCAAGTCAAGCTGGGACTCTTATTCGATGTTTCAAATGTGGGAAGGATCATCTCACGAAGGATTGTCAACATAAGGAAGTTGTTTGTTTTAGATGTGGAAAGCATGGACATTTCTCTAAAGACTGTGATCAGATAAAGAAAGAATCCTCTGTAGGAAACGTCCGAACTGTAAGGCCGCAAGCGGGTGGTCGCGTATATACAATGAGCAAAGAAGAGGCCGTGAAATCGGTGGATTTGATAATGGAGGAGTGTGCTATTAAAGGTAATCCTTTAACCGTACTCTATGATTCGGGAGCAACACATTCTTTCATTGCATGTAATTATGTTGAGTGTTTGGGATTGACTATGACTGCATTGCCATATGATTTAAGTGTTGCTACTCCTACTGATAAGCCTGTAATTACTTCAAAAGTATGCCTGAATTGTCCTGTCTGTGTTAGGGAAGAATCTTTTATATGGATTTGATCTGTTTGCCTCTTTCCAAGATTAATGTAATCTTGGGAATGGATTGATTGTCTTCTAACCATATCCTAATTGATTGTTCGAATAAGACATTAGTATTTCCTGAGGCTAAGGATATTAGATTTCTAATGGCTACTCAAGTGGAAGCTTGTCTGAAGGAAGGAGATCATGGGTATCTATTGTTGTCTTCTTTGGAGGTTCAATATGAAGATGTCTTGAAGGATATTTTCATGGTCAATGAATTTCCTGAGGTATTTCCTGAAGATATACTTGGACTACCACCAGTAAGGGAAATCGAGTTTGCCATTGATCTTGTACCTGGAGCTGGACTAATATCTATAGCACCCTATCGGATGTCACCGGTAGAATTAGTTGAACTGAAGAAACAGTTGTAGGATTTGTTAGAGAAACAATTTGTGAGACCTAGTGTGTCACCATGGGGAGCTCCAGTTTTGTTCGTTAAGAAGAAGGATGGGACTTCACGTCTATCTATAGACTATCGACAATTGAACAAAATCAAGATTAAGAATAAATATCCACTTCCAAGGATAGATGATTTGATGGATCAATTCTGAGGAGCCGCAATATTTTCTAAGATTGATCTACGTTCTGGGTATCACCAGATACGTGTGAAAGTGGATGATATTCCCAAGACTGCATTCAGGACGCGTTATGAGCATTACGAGTATCTTGTGATACCATTCGGTGTGACAAACGCACCAGCTATATTCATGGACTTTATGAATAGAATTTTCCATTCGTACTTTGATAAGTTTGTTGTCGTCTTTATTGATGACATTTTGATCTATTCTCGAAATCAGGAGGAGCACGCTAAACATCTCAGAGTGGTTCTTCAGATTTTAAAGGAGAATAAGTTATATGCAAGTTATCCAAATATGAATTTTGGTTGAGCGAAGTTCAATTTTTGGGACATGTGATATCGAAAGAAGGAATTAAAGTTGATGCTTCAAAGGTCGAGACAGTTTTGGAATGGGAAAGACCAAAGACTGTAACGAAAATCTGTAGTTTTATCGGATTAGCAGGTTACTATCGGAGGTTTATTGAGGGTTTTTCAAAATAGCAGGACCTCTTACCCAACTTACACGAAAGAATCAACCGTTCGTATGGACTGATGCATGCGAAGAAAGTTTTCAAGTGTTGAAAAGACGATTGACTACTTCACCAGTACTGATTCTACCAGATCGAAACGAACCATTCGAAGTGTATTATGATGCTTCGTATCAAGGATTAGGTTGTGTACTTATGCAAAATCGGAAGGTTGTAGCTTATGCTTCAAGGCAGTTGAAAAATCATGAAAGGAATTATCCGACTCATGACTTAGAGTTGGCGGCAGTGGTGTTTACATTCAAAATTTGGAGGCATTTTCTCTATGGAGCTATGTTCACTATTTTTAGTGATCATAAAAGTTTAAAGTATCTGTTTGACTAAAGAGAGTTAAACATGAGGCAAAGGCGTTGGTTAGAATTTTTGAAGGATTATGATTTTCAATTGCAGTATCATCCTGGAAAAGCGAATGTGGTAGCAGATGCATTGAGAAGAAAAGCACTTCATGTTTCTTCTTTGATGATCAACGAAAAAGAGTTGATAGAAGAATTCCGGGATATGCGATTGTCGGTAAAATTGATGCCAGGAAAGATGTGTGTAAACATGATCACCATTTCAAATGATTTGATGATAGAATCCGTGAAGGACAAAACAGTGACAAGTATTTGCTAGAAGCAAAAGAAGCAAGGAGTCAGGGAGCAGAGATAGAATTTAATGAAGGTGTTGATGGGATTCTAAAGTTCAAAGGAAGGGTTTGTGTGCCCAATAATCAAGAACTTAGGAGAATGATTTTGGATGAAGCTCACAGGAGTAAACTGAGTATGCATCCAGGAGCCACAAATATGTACCAAGATTTAAAACAATTATATTGGTGGCAAGGAATGAAGAAAGATGTTGTAGAGCATGTATCATCCTGTTTGGTTTGTCAGAAGGCTAATGTGGAACATCAAAGACCTTCGGGAATGTTGCAACCGTTGCCTATTCCTGAGTGGAAATGGGATGACATCGCAATGGATTTTGTGACGGGTTTACCAAACACTCGAAAGGGTTATGATGCTATTTGGGTAATTGTTGATCGGCTTACTAAGTCAGCGCACTTTTTGCCGATTAATCTTAAGTACTCAATGGAGAGGTTGACCCAACTGTACATCGGTGAAATTGTTAGGCTTCATGGTGTGCCAACTAGTATTATTTCAGATCGAGATCCGAGATTTACTTTGAGATTTTGGAATAGTTTACAAGAGTCGATGGGAACTAAGCTACGTCTAAGTTCTGCTCACCATCCACAAACAGATGGTCAGTCAGAAAGAACAATTCAATCACTAGAAGATTTATTGAGAGCTTGTGTTTTAGAGCAAACTGGAGGTTGGGATGAATTCTTGCCATTGATAAAATTCACATATAACAACAGTTTCCATTCAAGTATAGGGATGGCACCCTATGAAGCATTGTATGGGAGAAGATGCAGAACACCGTTATATTGGTATCAAGACGGTGAGAGTGCTGTGTTAGGACCAGAGATTGTCCAACAGACAACTGAGAAAGTGAAGATGATTCAAGATAAAATGAGAGTGACCTAAACTCGGCAAAAGAGTTATGCTGATAAAAGGAAAAAATCTGTTGAGTTTGAAGAAGGTGACCATGTATTTTTGCGAGTGACGCCTATGACGGGTTGGGCGAGTGCTGAAATCTAAGAAGCTCACTCCAAAATTTATTGGGTCGTATCAAATTTTATGTCAGGTAGGTCCGGTGGCATATTAGATTGCATTACCACCTTTTCTGTCAAATCTTCACAGTGTATTTCATGTATCACAACTACAGAAATATATTTTTTATCCTACTCATGTTATTGAGCCAGACACAGTACAACTGAAAGAAAATTTAACTTATGAAACTTTTCCAATAAAGATTGAAGATCAAAGGACAAAGTAACTTCGAAGTAAGGAAATTTCATTGGTTAAAATCATTTGGAATGATGTAAGTGGAGAAGTCACATGGGAACTAGAAGAAAAAATAAAAGAACAATATCCATATTTATTCTGAAAGTGTGGAATCGAGTTTATCAAGTTTCGAGGACGAAACTTTTGTTAGCGGGGGAGAGTTGTAACACCCCGAACTTTCTATCTTAGGAACAGTAATTTTGACAGTGAACAGAATTTTACTGTTTAGTAATTTCTGGATACTATAAAATTATTTTGATTATTCCATTAGCATATTTAATAGTTTTGAGTAATTTACTCCGTGTTAGGAAAATAATAATTTTCGGGCTGGAAGATTTTTTATGTCATTTAATTATTACTGAAAAGTCTTAATTATTCTACGTAATCTGATTTGATATTTGTGAATTTTCTAATTTTTATAATTTTGTGGATGATTATGAAATTTTTTACTGGTTAGGGGCCCTGGGGGTGTATGTGGGCCTAGGTGGCCATACGTGGGCCTGTGTGGGCCCCGCAAAGTGAAAATTTTTCTACGCATAGAAAAATTTGTACTGTTTAGACGGAGATAGGGGATTTTACTAAACCTGAATCCGGAAACAGTTTTACAAAATTTCTTTTACAGTGTTTTGTACTATATTTAATTATCAGGTGATAAAAATATAGTAAAAATATTTTTTTATAGTGTTACAGCAGATAAAAATAATAATTATACTGCTTAGTCAACAATAGTGGTTATGACCACTTTAGGACTTTGAATGTCAACCATTGATTAAATCAACGGATGAGATCGATCTTATAAAATGGCTAGGACCATTTATAACCGTTGGATCAAAATTAAATCAAGGGTGGAGATTTAGTCTTATAAATGGCTATGACCATTATCAACCCTTGGATGTAGATTTAATCAATGGTGGAGATGGATCATTAATGATCATTGGATTTGGATTTAGATCAGTGGTGGAAAACTGGTCATCAAAAATGACTACAACCATTTTGGACCCTTAGATATAAAGTATGAAGGTGTAATCTTGACCCTTCATTTTGGAGACACATTCAATGGTTAGGATTGCAAGCAAAAATGATCCAATGGCTCAAATAAAGTCTTCCATCTATAACCTAAACATAGTAACTATTTTAATCCACACCATTCTTTTAATTAAGGGTTAAGATTTGCCTAAAATGATGGCTAGGAGATTGGTCACACTTTGGAGTGCATGAAAGGGGGGAGGGACGGTTTTGGAGGCTTAAGGCAATAGCCAAGTTTCAAGACCACCAATTATTTTCATATTGATCATTAATGATCATTCCAAAAGACTATAGTTTTTCAAACTTCACTTTCCACCTTTCTCCACGCAAGCTACGGCCATGTATAGCTTTGAAGACCCAATAATTCATTTCTACACTTCACATTATCACATCTTCACCTTTTCACTTAAGTTTCAAAAAACAAACCAAAGAGAACTCCATTCTCTCTCCCTAAGAAGACCATTCGGCCAAGTACCCTAAATCTCTCCTCTATCACTCTTTAATTTCATACAACCTAGTTTCTTGAATCCTTACCTTATTCTAAGCAACTTTCATGTTGAAGGCTTTCTCTAAATCTTCCATCTTGAAGGACTTTTACCAAGATCAAGCTTTAAGGTTTTGAAGTGAAGTGTAAGGAAAACTTCATTTCTCCTTTTCTTTTATGATTCTAAACCATGTTTGATCCATGGTTCTTCTTATTCAAGCTTGATATACTAATTTTCTTGTGTTTGTTTCATGTTTAAGAAATTTGTGTTGGTGGAGATCTTGTTCAAAATACAAAGCAAGGAGCTTTAAAGGATCTTCAAGAGGTAAGAGGGAGATCTATCTCACCAACCAAGTATGGTGGTGAGAGATGTGTTTTCTATTGGTGGTTGATGAATCTATGTGAGGATTAATATCCATGTTTATGTAATAATTTGTATGTGTTTATGTGCTTTGGTTATTTGCTTATGTTTGATATGATTTGCATGATTTTGCATGGTTTTAATTGCTTGTGTGATATGCTTATAATATGCATGATGATGTATGTTAAATATATTATGATGGATGCATGTTGAAATAAGTAATTTTGGCTCTAAAAGCCATGGAGGAGGTCACGGTTTTGGGCTTCCAAAACTAGGGTTTTTATTGAAACTTTTTAAGAACAATGGAGTTAATTTTTAGCCCTTGAACTAAAGCAAATTTCGGCTAAGACACCCACAAATTTGGTGTTCACAAAATTATATTTTCATGAATGATAAAATTGAATGATTTGAGAAGTAAAGAAAATATACAAAAGGGTTTGTTTTGCAAAAAGAATGCACACGATTTTGAGTTGTGTTTTCATGAATTTATTTTGTGTAGAAACAAGAATGGAATTTATTTAAGTTAGAAGAAAAATATTTCATGGTTTCAATGGCCATCTATAAGGTTTTGATAATTTAGAAAAATGTTTTGGTGTTATAAAATACAAGAACTTTCAAATAAGGATTTTGGAAAGGAAATTAAAGTTTTATCAATTAAGTGAAGTGGAATTTTCATAAATAAAAGAAAAGGTGATTGAAAGTGTTAAACTTCAAATTATTTTAAAGAGAATTAATTTTTAGAAGTGATTTAGAAATATAAAAGAAAAACGTTTGTAACTTAAATTTACTAATGTAGAATTTATTTATTGGGTTTTGGAAAACGTTAGGAAATTTAAAGTTAGAAACAATAATTAAATCAACTAAATGTGATTTTGTAAGATTAAATCAATAAAAAAACTGATTTTGAGAAAATATATTACAGAAAAGATTTTCGACTAAGAATAGGAAGAGAATAAAATAAGAAATTATATTATTGTAAGAAAAGTCCAAAATAATATTTTTTAAAGTTAAGAAATATTTTACGAAGGGTAAAAATGGTGAAAAACGATTTACGTAACTCAAAAACGTAATTTTTAAGTTACGCAATTTGAAAAAAATGTTAAAATATTTCTACGCGATTTTTAAAGCGTTTAAATATTTTACACAATTGAAATGTTGTAGAAAAATTGCTATGCGATTTAAAAACAAAAGAATATTTTTACGCAATTTAGAATACAGTAGAAAATGGTTACGCAATTTTTAAACGTAACAGAAAATGTTACAAATTGTTGTTTACGTAACAAAATATTACGTGACTGTGAAAACGTGATAAAAATATTTTGCGAATGAGAAAAATACGGTAATGTGATTTTGCTGTTAATTATATAGTTAAAATCAGTATATGAAGACTGTACAAGAAATTGAGAAGTTTGCCTGTAATTGACATTAATACACGAACGTAAAACAGTATTTGAACCTGGTATTAGAAATTATGTGATTTACCTTTGGTTAGTAGTTGGTGCATTACTCATGCATTGAAAATAGTCCGATGGACTGTATATGGCAAATTGCCTAGGAGAAACGTACACATCTTGAGTGGGTGCGATACGCGTAGTGTAGGTCACTCGTTGACCTTGGGGGCATCGGGGTGCGGGTTGCTCGCAATGGGCAGTTGGTAGCTCTTCTATACCGTGGGTTAGACCGATGCAACACACTGATGATCCGGACCGAGACACTATTCTTAATCGAGATCTGACAAAGACTATCGTGTATGTGCTAAATGTGCAAGATATAATTAAGGCACTTGGTCTGAGGCACGTGGTACCGACAGATCTTTTCGATCAATTTCTCCGACCTGAGTTTAGCTCCATGGAGTAGGAAATCGAGTCTATATGTTCATGCATTAACATAAATACTTACATCTGTGAGATATAATAGTTGTGAAGTATTGATTATGACAATTGTATTCTTTAAAATATCTACTTAGTGTAGATGGCATTTCTTGCAATTATTAAATGTTAGTTTTGATCGATAATATGTTGATGCCATAATTGTAATATGATGTGTTTATATTGTATGTTGTTATGTTATCTCTGTGCTACCATACTGGTATTGGCGTAGGTGATCTCACCTCTTTGTATGTATATTTGTATATTGTATTTATAATTGGCTGAAGACGTTGAGAAAGAAACAATACAAGAAGGAGAAGAAGAACTACTTCTCACGTCTGGGAACGCAGAATTTTGACAGTATGATGGCAAAAGCCAGTTTCTTTGGATATGTACATCTATAATTCCACAGAGGAGCTGGAGAATGGAGAACAAGTCCTGATGAGCGAGGACTTATTTACGAGGGGTATTTGACTGTTAGTATTAGTAGGCTGTTTCGTGGGGATCCATTTTTCTGTGTGATTATTTTTGTTCATGTTGAATTTCCTTTACATATCAGGCGGCATTGGGATACTAGAAATTATGTCCCAACGGAAATCAGTATAGTATCATCAGCCCAGATACCTGTCCGTAGGGCTACTCATCATAACGGATTCCTACCTACTGAGGAACCCGAGGAGGACCCGTCTGAGGGGTCTGCTGCTTAGTTAAAGTTGGGCAAGTTTGAACTCTGATATAAACTATGTTTGTATTTATTTAAGTGTGTTGTAGTTTTGTGAGACATGGTCTGTATATAAATAAGCTTGACAACACTTTTGTAATATGTGAGATGATGTAAATTATGAGTGATGATGTATAATAGTTTTATTTTCCGCTAAGTTTATTTTATTGTCATCAAAGAAGAAAGAAAAAAAATTTACAACTCGTATTTTTATCACAACATCACATTTTATGACTTTGAGGGTATTTAGGTAATAAAGTAACATAAATGTGGCATCCTATGGTGGGTGTTACATTAGTTGGTATCAGAGCCCAAGTTAGAGTCTTTTGGGGTTTGTGGTTAGGTCTGTCTTGTTGTGTTGTGTGATTCTCTGTTATTGTTTTCTGAAAAGAAACAATATTGTTTGAAGATTGGCCTTGCTTTCTTTGTATTGTCCAGTTTGAGTAGGGAAAAAGTAATGACTAGACGAGGACGTGGACGTGGGAATAATAGAACAGATATGGAACTTAATAGGGATTATAATTTGAATATGGTTGTAGCTGTAGCAGCAATGCAAAGAATGGCTGAAGCGATTGTACAGCAAAATCAAAGGGCTAATGAAGATGTTTACAATTTATCAGAGTTTCGAAGGAATAATCCACCGAGGTTTTGTGGAGAGTTTGACCCAGAGAAGGCTGAACTTTGGATCCAAGAACTTAAAAAGATATTTGATGGTATGGGTTGTGCTGATGAACGGAAGCTTACGTTAGCAACATTTGTGTTGGTAGGAGATGGTGAACGCTGGTGGGCAGGAGCCCAAAGATTGTTAGAAGCTGAAGGGAGAGTTGTGATATGGCAACTTTTTAGATAGAAGTTTCTGGAGAAATATTTTCCAGTAAGTGTGAGGCATATGAAGGAAATGAAATTTCTGAGTTTACGACAAGGATTGATGTCCGTAAGTGAGTATGCGGCAAAATTTAAAAGTCTGTCTCAGTTTTTGAGATATTTGCAGATGAACCCAGATGAGGGCTGGAAATGCAGGAAATTTGAAGAAGAGTTGAAGCTGGACATAAAAAGAGCAGTGGCTACTCTGGAGATTAATCAATTTCCAACATTGTTGAAAAGTGTCGTAAAGTTGAAGAGATTGATCATCAACGAGTGGTAAGGAATAAGAATTTTGGACCCACGCGGTTCCAAAAAGGAAAGGGTAGCGGAGGAAACCATTATCAACAGAAACCATATGCAAGACCGGCTGGAGGTCATAACAAGCAGCAGTCTGTTGGAAGAAGTTCTAGCAGTAATAACGCAATTCAAGCTAGAACTCCTTTTCGTTGTTTCAAATGTGGGAAGGATCATCTCACGAAGGATTGTCAACATAAGAAAGTTGTTTGTTTTAGATGTGGAAAGCATGGACATTTCTCTAAAGACTGTGATCAGATAAAGAAAGAATCCTCTGTAGGAAATGTCTGAACTACAAGGCCATAGGCGGGTGGTCGCGTATATACAATGAGCAGAGAAGAGGCCGCGAAATCGGAGGATTTGATAATGGAGGAGTGTGCTATTAAAGGTAATCCTTTAACCGTACTCTATGATTCGGGAGCAACACATTCTTTCATTGCATGTGATTGCGTTGAGCGTTTGGGATTGACTGTGACTGCATTGCCATATGATTTAAGTGTTGCTACTCCTACTGATAAGCCTGTGATTACTTCAAAAGTATGCCTGAATTGTCCTGTCTGTGTTAGGGATAGAATCTTTTATATGGATTTGATATGTTTGCCTCTTTCCAAGATTAATGTAATCTTGGGAATGGATTGGTTGTCTTCTAACCATATCCTAATTGATTGTTCGAATAAGACATTAGTATTTCCTGAGGCTAAGGATCCTAGATTTCTAACGGCTACTCAAGTGGAAGCTTGTCTGAAGGAAGGAGATCATGGGTATCTATTGTTGTCTTCTTTGGAGGTTCAATATGAAGATGTCTTGAAGGATATTTTCATGGTCAATGAATTTCCTGAGGTATTTCCTGAAGATATACCTGGACTACCACCAGTAAGGGAAATCGAGTTTGCCATTGATCTTGTACTTGGAGCTGGACCGATATCTATAGCACTCTATCGGATGTCGCCGGTAGAATTAGCTGAATTGAAGAAACAGCTGGAGGATTTGTTAGAGAAATAATTTGTCAGACCTAGTGTGTCACCATGGGGAGCTCCAGTTTTGTTGGTTAAGAAGAAGGATGAGACTTCACGTCTATGTGTAGACTATCGACAATTGAACAAAATCACGATTAAGAATAAATATCCACTTCCAAGGATAGATGATTTGATGCATCAGTTGCGAGGAGCCGTAATATTTTCTAAGATTGATCTACGTTCTGGGTATGACCAGATACGTGTGAATGTGGAGGATATTCCCAAGACTGTATTCGGGATACGCTATAGGTATTACGAGTATATTGTGAAGCCATTCGGTGTGACAAACGCACCAGCTATATTCATGGACTTTATGAATAGAATTTTCCATTCGTACTTGGATAAGTTTGTTGTCGTCTATATTGATGACATTTTGATCTATTATCAAAATCAGGAGGAGCATGCTGAACATCTCAGAGTGGTTCTTCAGATTTTAAAGGAGAATAAGTTATATGCCAAGTTGTCCAAATGTGAATTTTGGTTGAGCGAAGTTCAATTTTTGGGACATGTGATATCGAACAAAAGAATTAAAGTTGATGCTTCAAAGGTGGAGACAGTTTTGGAATGGGAAAGACCAAAGACTGTAACGGAAATCCGTAGTTTTATCGGATTAGCAGGTTACTATCGGAGGTTTATTGAGGGTTTTTCCAAAATAGCAGGACCTCTTACCCAACTTACACGAAAAAATCAACCATTCGTATGGACTGATGCATGCGAAGAAAGTTTTCAAGAGTTGAAAAGACGATTGACTACTTCACCGGTGTTGATTCTACCTGATCCAAACGAACCATTCGAAGTATATTATGATGCTTCGTATCAAGGATTAGGTTGTGTACTTATGCAAAATCGGAAGGTTGTAGCTTATGCTTCAAGGCAGTTGAAAAATCATGAGAGGAATTATCTGACTCATGACTTAGAGTTAGCGGCAGTGGTGTTTACATTCAAAATTTGGAGTCATTTTCTCTATGGAGCTATGTTCACTATTTTTAGTGATCATAAAAGTTTAAAGTATCTGTTTGACCAAAGAGAGTTAAACATGAGGCAAAGGCGTTGGTTAGAATTTTTGAAGGATTATGATTTTCAATTGCAGTATCATCCTGGAAAAGCGAATGTGGTAGTAGATGCATTGAGTAGAAAAGCACTTCGTGTTTCTTCTTTGATGATCAAAGAAAAAGAGTTGATAGAAGAATTTCGGGATATGCGATTGTCAGTAAAATTAACGCTAGGAAAGATGTGTGTAAACATGATCACCATTTCAAATGATTTGATGGATAGAATCCGTGAAGGACAAAACAGTGACCAGTATTTACAAGAAGTAAAAGAAGCAAGGAGTCAGGGAGCAGAGATAGAATTTAATGAAGGTGTTAATGGGATTCTAAAGTTCAAAGGAAGGGTTTGTGTGCCCAATAATCAAGAACTTAGGAGAATGATTTTGGATGAAGCTCACAGGAGTAAACTGAGTATGCATCCAGGAGCCACAAAGATGTACCAGGATTTAAAACAATATATTGGTGGCAAGGAATGAAGAAAGATGTTGCAGAGTATGTATCATCCTATTTGGTTTGTCAAAAGGCTAAGGTGGAACATCAAAGACCTTCGGGAATGTTGCAACCGTTGCCTATTCCTAAGTGGAAATGGGATGACATCGCAATGGATTTTGTGACGGGTTTACCAAAAACTCGAAAGGGTTATGATGCTATTTGGGTAATTGTTGATCGACTTACTAAGTCAGCGCACTTTTTGCCGATTAATCTTAAGTACTCAATAGAGAGGTTGACCCAATTGTACATCGGTGAAATTGTTAGGCTTCATGGTGTACCAACTAGTATTATTTCAGATCGAGATCCAAGATTTACTTCGAGATTTTAGAATAGTTTGCAAGAATCGATGGGAACTAAGCTACGTCTAAGTTCTGCTTACCATCCACAAATAGATGGTCAGTTAGAAAGAACAATTCAGTCACTAGAAGATTTATTGAGAGCTTGTGTTTTAGAGCAAACTGGAGGTTAGGATGAATTCTGGCCATTGATAGAATTCACATATAACAACAGTTTCCATTCAAGTATAGGGATGGTACCCTATGAAGCATTGTATGGGAGATGATGAAGAACACCGTTATGTTGGTATCAAGACGGTGAGAGTGCTGTGTTAGGACCAGAGATTGTGCAATAGACAACTGAGAAAGTGAAGATGATTCAAGATAAAATGAGAGTGACCCAAACTCGACAAAAGAGTTATGCTGATAAAAGGAGAAAATCTGTTGAGTTTGAAGAAGGTGACCATGTATTTTTGCGAGTGACGCCTATGACGGGTGTTGGGTGAGTGCTTAAATCTAAGAAGCTCACTCCAAAATTTATTGGGTCGTATCATATTTTACGTCGGGTAGGTCCGGTGGCATATCAGATTGCATTACCACCTTTTCTGTCAAATCTTCACAGTGTATTTCACGTATCACAACTACGAAAATATATTTCTGATCCTACTCATGTTATTGAGTCAGACACAATACAACTGAAGGAAAATTTAACCTATGAAACTTTTCCAGTAAAGATTGAAGATCGAAGGACAAAGCAACTTTGAGGTAAGGAAATTTCATTGGTTAAAATCGTTTGGAATGTAAGTGGAGAAGCTACATGGGAACTAGAAGAAAAGATAAAAGAACAATATCCATATTTATTCTGAAAGTGTGGAATCGAGTTTATCAAGTTTCGAGGATGAAACTTTTGTTAGAGGGGGAGAGTTGTAACACCCCGAACTTTCTATCTTAGGAACAATAATTTTGACAGTTAACGAAATTTTACTGTTTAGTAATTTTTGGATACTGTAAAATTATTTTGATTATTCCGTCAGCATATTTGATCGTTTTGAGTAATTTACTCCGTGTCAGGAAAATAATAATTTTTGGGTCGAAATTTTTTTTACGTAATTTAATTATTATTGAGCTTAATTATTTTACGTAATCTGATTTGATATTTGTGAATTTTCTAATTTTTATGATTTTGTGGATGATTATGAAATTTTTTTACTGGTTATGGGCCCCGGGGGTGTATGTGGGCCCAAGTGGCCATACGTGGGCCCAAGTGGGTCCCGCAAAGTGAAAATTTTTCTACGCATAGAAAAATTTGTACAGTTTAGATGGAGATAGGGGATCTTACGAAACCTAAATCTAGAAACAGTTTTAGAAAATTTCTTTTACAGTGTTTTGTATTGTATTTAATTATCGGGCGATAAAAATACAGTAAAAACATTTTTTTTGTAGTGTTATAGCAGATAAAAATAATAATTATACTGCTTAGTCAACAATAGTGGTTATGACCACTTTAGGACTTTGAATATCAACTATTGATTAAATCAACGGATGAGATCGATCTTATAAAATGACTAGGACCATTTATAATCGTTGGATCAAATTTAAATCAAGGGTGGAGATTTAGTCTTATAAATGGCTATGACCATTATCAACCCTTGGATGTAGATTTAATCAATGGTGGAGATGGATCATTAATGACCATTAGATTTGGATTTAGATCAATGGTGGAAAATTGGTTATCAAAAATGACTACAACCATTTTGGACCCTTGGATGTTAAGTATGAAGGTGTAATCTTGACCATTCATTTTGGAGACACATTCAATGGTTAGGATTGCAAGCAAAAATGATCCAATGACTCAAATAAAGTCTTCCATCTATAACCTAAACCTAGTAGCTATTTTAATCCACACCATTCTTTTAATTAAGGGTTAAGATTTGCCTAAAATGATGGCTAGGAGATTGGTCACACTTTGGAGTGCATGAAGAAGGGGGGACGGTTTTGGAGGCTTAAGGCAGTAGCCAAGTTTGAAGACCACCAATTATTTTCCTATTGATCATTAATGATCATTCCAAAAGGCTATAGTTTTTCAAACTTCACTTTCCACCTTTCTCCATGCAAGCTACGGCCATGCATAGCTTTGAAGACCCAATAATTCTTTTCTATACTTCACATTATCACATCTTCACCTTTTCACTTAAGTTTCAAAAAACAAACCAAAGAAAACTTCATTCTCTCTCCCTAAGAAGACCATTCAGCCAAGCACCCTAAATCTCTCCTCCATCACTCTTTAATTTCATACAACCTAGTTTCTTGAATCCTTACCTTATTCTAAGTAACTTTCATGTTGAAGACTTTCTCTAAATCTTCCATCTTGAAGGACTTTTACTAAGATCAAGCTTTAAGGTTTTGAAGTGAAGTGTAAGGAAAACTTTATTTCTCCTTTTCTTTTTCATGATTCTAAACCATGTTTGATCCATGGTTCTTCTTATTCAAGCTTGATATACTAATTTTCTTGTGTTTGTTTCATGTTTAAGAAATTTGTGTTGGTGGAGATCTTGTTCAAAATACAAAGAAAGGAGCTTTAGAGGATCTTCAAGAGGTAAGAGGGAGATCCATCTCACCAACCAAGTATGGTGGTGAGAGATGTGTTTTCTATTTGGTGGTTGATGAATCCATGTGAGGATTCATATCCATGTTTATGTAATAATTTGTATGTGTTTATGTGCTTTGGTTATTTGCTTATGTTTGATATGATTTGCATGATTTTGCATGGTTTTAATTGCTTGTGTGATATGCTTATAATATGCATGATGATGTATGTTAAATATATTATGATGGATGCATGTTGAAATAAGCAATTTTGGCTCTAAAAGCCATGGAGGAGGTCACGGTTTTGTGCTTCCAAAACTAGGGTTTTTATTGAAATTTTTCAAGAACAATGGAGTTAATTTTTAGTCCTTGAACTAAAGCAAATTTCGGCTAAGACACCAACAAATTTGGTGTTCACAAAATTATATTTTCATGAATGATAAAATTGAATAATTTGAGAAGTAAAGAAAATAAACAAAAGGGTTTGTTTTGCAAAAAGAATGCACATGGTTTTGAGTTGTGTTTTCATGAATTTATTTTGTGTAGAAACAAGAATGGAATTTATTTAAGTTAGAAGAAAAATATTTCATGGTTTCAATGGCCATCTATAAGGTTTTGATAATTTAGAAAAATGTTTTGATGTTATAAAATACAAGAACTTTCAAATAAGGATTTTGGAAAGGAAATTAAAGTGTTATCAATTAGGTGAAGTGGAATTTTCATAAATAAAAGAAAAAGGAGATTGAAAGTGTTGAACTTTAAATTATTTTTAAGAGAATTAATTTTTAGAAGTGATTTAGAAATATAAAAGAAAAACGTTTGTAACTTAAATTTACTAATGTAGAATTTATTTATTGGGTTTTGGAAAAGTTAGGAAATTTAAAGTTAGAAACAGTAATTAAATCAACTAAATATGATTTTGTAAGATTAAATCAATAAAAAAATGATTTTGAGAAAATATATTACGAGAAAAGATTTTTGACTAAGAATAGGAAGAGAATAAAGTAAGAAATTATAATATTGTAAGAAAAGTCCAAAATAATATTTTTTAAAGTTAAGAAATATTTTACGAAGGGTAAAAATGGTGAAAAACGATTTACGTAACTCAAAAATATAATTTTTAAGTTACGCAATTTGAAAAAATTTTAAAATATTTTTACGCGATTTTTAAAACGTTTAAATATTTTACACGATCGAAATGTTGTAGAAAAATCACTATGCAATTTAAAAACAAAAGAATATTTTTACGCAATTTAGAATACAGTAGAAAATGGTTATGCGATTTTTAAATGTAACAGAAAATGCTACAAATTGTTGTTTACGTAACAAAATATTACGTGACTGTGAAAATGTGACAAAAATATTTTGTGAATGAGAAAAACACGGTAACGTGATTTCACTGTTAATTATACAGTTAAAATCAGTATATGAAGACTATACAAGAAATTGAGAAGTTTGCCTGTAATTGGCGTTAATACACGAACGTAAAACAGTATTTGAACCTGGTATGAGAAATTATGTGATTTACCTTTGGTTGGTAGTTGGTGCATTACACATGCATTGAAAATAGTCCAATGGACTGTATATGGCAAATTGCCTAGGAGAAACGTACACCTCTTGAGTGGGTGCGATATACGTAGTATAGGTCACTCGTTGACCTTGGGGGCATCGGGGTGCGGGTTGCTCGCAATGGGCATTTGGTAGCTCTTCTGTACCATGGGTTAGACCGATGCAACACACCAATGATCCGGACCGAGACACTATTCTTAATCGAGATCTGACAAAGACTGTCGTGTATGTGCTAGATGTGCAAGATATAATTAAGGCACTTGGTCTGAGGCACGTGGTACCGACAGATCTTTTCGATCAATTTCTCCGACCTGAGTTTAGCTCCATGGAGTAGGAAATCGAGTTTCTGTGTTCATGCATTAACATAAATGCTCACATTTGTGAGATATAATAGTTGTGAAATATTGATTATGACAATTGTATTCTTTAAAATATCTGCTTAGTGTAGATGACATTTCCTGTAATTATTAAATGTTAGTTTGAATCGATAATATGTTGAGGCCATAATTGTAATATGATGTGTTTATATGGTATGCTGTTATGTTATCTCTGTGCTACCATATTGGTATTGGTGCAACACTCACCGTAGGGTGTCACATTTAAGACTAATCCTATTATAACTTACCCGAGTTGTAAAAGAATTAATCTTGTAAAAACACATATTTTAAAATTTCGTTTGCGGAATAACAAATAGTAAATAAAAACTTTAAACGTGAAACGTAATTAAAAACTAACACACTATATATTACATATTACAAATATTGTTCACAAATAATTTACATAATTACACCCCCAAAAGTTATATATACAGTACACACTTAATATCAGAGTCAGATCCCCGATAAACACAAACCTTTCCCTAACTAAGTTAACCCGCCACGCATCAATAATACCGTGGAATCGAACCGTGACAAACCCTAAAACTTAGCGCCTCGCTGCCATACTAATAAATATAGAAAAACAGGTACTGATAGTAAAACGACTTATCAGCCTCCTCGCCTCCTTGATCTTCTTCGAATACATACAATACACAAATACAATATAATAAAGAAGTGAGATCCCCTTTCATCAATACCAATGAGGCAGTATAGAAAATGACAGTAAAACATACAGATACAAAATATCTCTTATAGTCCTATCATATCAGATCATAGAGAACAGATAAAATAGGCATATAAAATAGGCATAATTGTCACACTAATATGTTGACCCACAATGCATGTGCACAATGACCCAATTCCTACTCCATGGAGCTAGACACAATTTCGGAGAGAAAGATAGGGAGTACATGTCTGTATACCGTTAGCCTCAAATCATGTGCTGTTTACCATATCATGGCGCCCACATGGCTATTACAAGACACTCTCAACCATATCATGAAAAGAGTAGTAACTCCGTCGAGATCGTCGGTGTGTTTGCAAAGGATACCACGACGCAGTGGTGCTACCAACTGGTCACATATGATGTTCCACACCCCGACGTCCCCAAGATCACTGAAGATCGTAACTACGCAATTCTCACCCGCACGAAGGTGTAATTCCATCTCCTAGGCCAATCGCCTTACTTGACACGTTTTTCCATGCATGATGTATGATTCAAAAATATATACAACTATTATTTTACAGTATTTCATAAATACGCATCATTTCTTGACAGTATCACTTTTCAATAAAACGGGGCCCACCATGATAGCCCGATAGCCAACCGCTGTAATTTTCAATCCCGTAAACATTTTATTGCATTTTTGAAACAGCGCGACGTTTTTCTTACGTTTTCAAATTTCATAATATTTTTCAACATTTTCACAAATGCGTAATTAATTTCCAACGTTTTTAATTTACATAAATATTTTAAAACATTTTCAAAATCACATAAATATTTTCAAATATTTTTAAATTGCGTAAAGGTTTTTAAATGCTTTCTCAATCGCGTAACCATTTAAAATCATTTTCTCAATCACGTAACGTAAAATCAAGTGTGTAGTCTAAAAATAGTAGTTTTTAAATTGTGTAATGAATTTCTAGCATTTTTCACTTACGTAAAATATTTTCTCACTTACGTAAAATATTTTCTTACCCTTCTAAATTTATTTATAAAATTCTTTACATAATTTATACATTTTGGCCTTCTTGAAAATATTTCCTTACTAAAAATCCTTTACGTATTATTTTCTATAAAATATGCACTTTGACCTTCTTGAAAATATTTCCTTTCTAAAAATCTATAACATAATAATTTCTTCAATTCTTTACAAAAAATTGTCTTTCTTGATTTTCTTACAAAAATATTAATTTAATTCCAAACATTAAATCTATTTGCCTTTTTCTACTAAAAAAATTCATTACATTAAATCTATTTTTCTTTTTATACTAAGAATTCATTAAATTAAATTTGTGTTATCTGTAATTGGCTAGCTATCATGAACAATAGTTTTGATGATAACAAAACATGAAGATGATGAGAAGACCAAGTCCAAGATCTTCAAAGAATAGCTTTAGGACTTAGGATCTTTGTAAAGAGCCTTTTGGATATCTCATTATTTGGCGTTGCAAAGAAATGTTTTCAAAATTGTTTTTCCAAACTTAAACAATCATTTTCTGGACATTTGAAAGCATTTAAAATTGTTTTTATAGCAGAGGTATTCGAATACCCTGTTAGGTATTCGAATAGAATGGTTTTCAAATTCATACGTTTTCTGTTTTTCAAAGTGGTATTCGAATACCCCTCTAAAGTATTCGAATAACCTGATTTCATAATATACCTCTTTAACTAAGGTATTCGAATACCTCCTCCTGGTATTCGAATAACCCAGCTCTGATCAATTTTTTTAAAGTGTTTTGGCAAGAGGTATTCGAATACCCCTTTCTGTGCTCTTTTCGCCAAAACCTTAAGATATCCTTTAGATTAATCTTTTATCTTTATGCACTTTATTTATTCTTGCAATTTAATTATTAATTGTTCTTCTTGTCTTCATCTTATTCACGACTTTTAATAATTAAATTCAGTATAGTTTATTTGTTTAAGGCTTTTGCGAAAAATCTTTAATTACTCAATTCACCCCTCTTGAAGATCTTGAAGCCACTTGGGTAACAAGTGGTATCAGAGCTAGACTCTTGTATAAAGAGCTTAGCCGCTTCAAGAGTACATGGCTTCATCAAATGTTTTATCAGAAGCAACTTCCATAAATCGATCACCCTTTTTCAATGAGGATGGTTATGCATATTGGAAGGAAAGAATGAAAATCTTTATCGAGGCTATTGATCTAGATGTGTGGGATCTTTGTCGAAAATGGCACATTTATACCTACACGCGTTGTCAATGGTGTAAAAATCGAGACACCTAGAAGTGATTGGTCTAAAGATGATAAAAGAAAAGTTCAAAATAACTTAGTAGCCAAAAACATCATTACCTCAGCTTTGGGGCATGATGAATTTTTTAGAATTTCAAATTGCAAAACTGCTAAAGAAATGTGGGACACTTTACAAGTTACCCATGAGGGTACTAGTGAAGTTAAGAGGTCGAGAATCAATTCTCTAACTCGTGAATATGAATTATTTACAATGAACCAGGAGAAAGCATTCAAGAAATGCAAAAGAGCTTCACCCACATTGTTAATCATCTTGCATCATTAGGAAAGAATTTTACTAACGAAGATTTGATTAACAAAGTGTTGAGATGTCTTAGTAGGATTTGGCAACCAAAAGTAACAAAGCAATTTCAGAATCAAGGGACTTGACAACTATGTCATTAGCAACTCTTTTTGGAAAACTTCACGAGCACGAATTAGAACTCAACAAAGCTTGACCAAAGTGAGGAAAACGATAAAAAGAAAAAGGGGATAGCGCTTAAAGCCACCACCTCCACTATCAATAATGAAGAAGAAGATGATGGAGATGACGTGGACAACATTGAGCTAAATGAACAAAATCTCAATCTTCTGGTAAGAAAATTTGGTAAGTTCCTAAAGAAAAAGAGAACTCAAAGAAGATCGCCTTTTCCCCCAAAGAAAGTTGAAAAGAAACCCTCCAAAGAAAGAAGAGTCTACATAGCATGGGATAACAATGATATGGACTCCACTGATAGCTCAGATAGTGAGGAAGCCCATCTATATTTTATGGCCAAAGGAGAAGAAGAAGAAGAAGAAAGCGACAACGAGATAAATTCTGACGTATCTCCTTCTTATGATGAATTACAAGATGCTTTCGAAGAATTGCATGATGAATCAATAAGGGTCACAAAATTAATTTCTTCATCTAAGAAAACTATCTCTTCTTTGGAAAATCAAATTCTAATTTTGAATAAAGAAATTGAAGAATTAAAAATTGAAAATGAGACATTAGGATTAATTGATGCATGCACATCTCATTCTTCACATGCTTCTACTTCTTCATCTTGTTCTTCATGTCATATGCTTGAAAAAGAAATTGAAGATTTAAAGAACACTCTTTCTAAATTCCCTCTCGGTAGAGATAATTTAAATATCATATTAGGAAAACAAAGAGTTGTTTTTGAAAAAGTCGGGATAGGATATAACTCGAAAAATCAACAAAAATTGTATAAAAATTTCTTTGTTAATTCTAGCATTTCATGTAGCCCATTTATTAAATGTTTCTATTGTGGGAAGAAGGGTCATAGTGCATCAACATGCAATGCAAAGAAAAATATTAACACAAAAATTGGGACAAAAATGGTTTGGGTTCCAAAGGGTACATTGCCCAAAACTGACACTCAAGGACCCAAGAAAATTTGGGTACCAAAAACTAAAAAATTAAATTGTGTTGCAGGTGTGCTTGAAATCCTAGAACTGACTTCGGCATTTTTGAAAGTGGCTACTGCGAGCACAAGACCGGAAATAACTTTAAGCTCTCTTCCTTCTTTCCATGAAGCTTGAATTTGTAACCATGAAATAAGCTCTTAATCATTAGAACAGATAAGAAAATAATGGCAAATAATAAGGCAAGCTCTCTTACGGTATCTTTTTTTGTTTCCATCATCGGGTAAGGTTTTCGTCTCTTAAACATGTAGTTCTGGACATATATATATGCTTTCCTATTTAAGTTATTCGAGGCATTCGAATACCATTGCCTTGTACGTGAAAATCTATATTTTTCTGATAGGTCTATTCGAATACCTTCCCATGGTATTCGAATACCATACATCAGTACATCAATTTTATGTCTTTATAAAGCTAGAGTATTCGAATAACTATATAGCTATTCGAATAACCAGATAACTATCACATCAGTATTTCTCACATGCCTCTGGAGTATTCGAATACCTTCCAAGGCATTCGAATACGTGCTCCTTCTGGAGTTTATAAAATGTGATGGGTATTCGAATACAGCAAAAGGTATTCGAATACCACATGGCTGAAAGCAAGTTTTACGACGTGTTCTCTGTTTCGTTTCTGTTCCTTTTTCTTATACATATGCAATGAAAATATATTCCAACTATGAATAACATGCTTTAGATAAAATACATCTTAGTTCTTGAAACTATGTTTTGTACCTTAAATAGAAATTACATGATGTTCTTAAATGCATATTTTTGCTTGCTCTTTCACCTCCTTTTTCTAGAATATGCTGCATATTTAAATTCTTTGTAAGGTAAATGCTCAATGTAATTGGCTACTATTTTAATAAATATACAAGTGCAATAAGTGGTATATGAAATATTTAATATCTATGCTTTTTATTGATATATGACAGATTTATAAGAAATTGATAACAAGTGGTAAATGCTTTACACTTTGACAACAAGTGGTATCAAACAAAGTGGTATGAACGTAATAACAAGTAATAACAAGTAATAACAAATGATATCAAACAAGTGGTTACTTGGCCAAATTAATCGATAAATATATTTTTTCTTGCCCTTGAGAATCATTTACTGCTTTTGCCTCATTGTTTTAAATGCTTATTGGCTTATGAGTTTGACTAACCCCTATGGATCCAACATTAATGGATACCAATGAAAGCACTCTGAATTTTGTTGTAGGGAGAACACTACCTCAGCACAAATTTAAATGGACAAAATTCATTCAACTTGAGGACATGCATACGTTAATTTATATTGCTTTGATATGATAAAAGGGGGAGAAGAATACTTGCCCCATCTTTTTGATCATGACAAAAGGGGGAGAAAAATTTGAGGCAGTTGATTAAGAAAAGTCAAGAGGAGAAAGTAAAAAGTTCGGTAAGATCTAAATGAAAATTGGATTAATTTGAGGCAGTTGATTAAGAAAAGTCAAGAGGAGAAAGTAAAAAGTTCGGTAAGATCTAAATGAAAATTGGATTCCAAAAGTAAGGGGGAGCTGCTGTGCACATCTCTGATATAAATCACCTCTTACGAAAAAGAGGGGGAGTAAGTTTCTCATACTAACTTTGTGAATTCCAATTTATATGAACTAATGCTTTTCTCAAATGCTAGTTTGTCATCATCAAAAAGGGGGAGAATGTAATTGGCTAGCTATCATGAACAATAGTTTTGATGATAACAAACGTGAAGACAAACATGAAGATGATGAGAAGACCAAGTCCAAGATCTTCAAAGAATAGCTTTAGGACTTAGGATCTTTGTAAAGAGCCTTTTGGATATCTCATTATTTGGCGTTGCAAAGAAATGTTTTCAAAATTATTTTTCCAAACTTAAACAATCATTTTCTGGACATTTGAAAGCATTTAAAACTGTTTTTATAGCAGAGGTATTCGAATACCCTGTTAGGTATTCGAATAGAATGGTTTTCAAATTCATACGTTTTCTGTTTTTCAAAGTGGTATTCGAATACCCCTCTAAAGTATTCGAATAACCTGATTTCATAATATACCTCTTTAACTAAGGTATTCGAATACCTCCTCCTGGTATTCGAATAACCCAGCTCTGATCAGTTTTTTTAAAGTGTTTTGGCAAGAGGTATTCGAATACCTCATAAGGCATTCGAATACTGTATTCCAGAATTGGATTTCACGAAGCTTTCGAAAATGGCAGCAACGACCATAATTTCAATAATTACATGGTTTTAATTGCTCCAACGGCTATTTTCTCTCATTGCTCTATAAATAGAGACCTTGGGTCTCTTCTGAAATAGCCCCAACCATTTGAATTATTTGCTTGTGTTAAAACGTGATTCTCTCATATTTTCTGTGCTCTTTTCGCCAAAACCTTAAGATATCCTTTAGAGAGCTTATTAGCACTTCAATTTGTAATATCTGCTCTAAGTGAGAGTTTATTTTTCATCTATTCTCTGCTTCTATAAAAGGGTGAGGTATCCCTTAGTGAATTTGTGAGGGTGAGGTATCCCTCTAGTAAAAGGGTGAGGTATCCCTTGTTGTAAAGAAAGTGAGGTATCCTTCAAAGGGGGTGAGGTATCCCTCTAGTAAATAGGGTGAGGTATCCCTATTGTGTAAATGTTGCAAGCACCTATTTTTAAGCTTGTATTGAATAGTGAAAAATCTCGAACTGTGTTTCGGGGACTGGACGTAGGCCACAAGTGGTTGGTGGTCGAACCCGGGATAAATATCGTGCACGCTTTTCTACCCTTAATCTTTTATCTTTATGCACTTTATTTATTCTTGCAATTTAATTATTAATTGTTCTTCTTGTCTTCATCTTATTCACGACTTTTAATAATTAAATTCAGTATAGTTTATTTGTTTAAGGCTTTTGCAAAAAATCTTTAATTACTCAATTCACCCCCCCTCTTGAGTACTGAAGCCACTTGGGTAACATTATCTAAGTTCCAAAGTCCACACTTAGTAAAATAGTCTTGGATTTAAAATATTTGACATAGTAGGCCAAAAATTCGTTTTATGCCTCATAAAACATACTTAATCATTTTTTTATCACAAAATCTTTTAATCAAAATTCTTATCCTCAAATTCTTTAATCCATAACTTAAGAAATAATTTGAAACATCTTGTTCCCTTAGTGAGGTTCAAAACCGTGAGCCTACCTAGGTTCTTTGGAACCTTCATCAATTTTTCCTCATCACATAAACTTCACACCATATTCATCATGCTACCATAAGCATATAAACAAGCATATAATCAAATAAACAAGCATATAATCAAGTAAACAAGCATATAATCTAATAAACAAGCATATAATCAAAGCTTAAAAATAAACCAACCATAAATAAAGCAAGCTTAAATCATACAAGTGAATAAATCCTTATGGATTTTTCACCACAAACAAGGTCATCTCCTCACCACCAACATATGGTTGATGAGGGTAATCTCCCTCTTACCTCAAGGAAAACAAAACTCCTTCTTGCTTGATCTTCTATGAATTTCGTGAACCACCACACAAAGTCCTAACAAACTTAAAGCAAACCAAAGTTACAAACAAAGCTTGAAGAAGAGAAACCATGGAACAATCATGGTTTAGAAACTCAAAAACCAACTTAGAAACAAAGAAGAATAACTTTTACCTTGAAATCTCAAGAATATTAGCTTGTAGAAATGGTAGAAGATGAAGAATTTTGCTTAAGTCTTCAACATAGAAGTGTCTTAGAATGATGTTTAGAGGTAGGAAATAAGGTTAGATAGAATTTTGAAAGCTTGGAGGGGTGGCCTTAGGATGTTGGCCAAATGGTGTATTTGGAGGAGAAATGGAGAGAATTGGCTAAGTGTAGAAAAAATGAAGACATGAAGATAATAGCTTAGGAGACAAAGTGATATAATTGAGAAAGATAGCCTATTCTAAAGTGGTTGCCGTGGAATGCTAGTGATAGCATGGAGAAATTATTTGCATGGCCACCAAGTGCAAAATCAACACATGGCATCAAGTCTTACTTTTAGTCAACACTTGATGAATTATTAACTTTTTGAATGTCCTAAAAGACTTCTTCATGGCCGTAGAAGTCCATGAAATTTGCCATCCAATTATTGTTTCAATTTTGTGACCATTTAAGCTTAGGTTAGTTTACTAATTCATCTAACTTAATAATTAATCAAGTAAACCATTTTTGTTGACTTATTACCATAGATTAATTATTAAGACTAGCTACCAAAAATTGACTTCTACTATCTAGTGACACATAGTCATCACATGACTAGTACCTAGCTAAAGCTATAAAAATTTATTACTCTCAGAATAAAATTTACGGCTCACAAACCAATAATTATTATACAGTGAATAATAAATTCACTGTATAAGAAAAATTAGTAACTGTATCCGGTTTCAGGTTTAGTAAGATCCCCCGGCCCCGTATTAATAATACAAAATTTTCTGGCCAATAAAATTTTTTAGTGTTTCCGGGCCCACCATGGGTCCCACAGACGGCCCAAAAATTACTAAAATATTTTTATTCTCAGAAAAATCCAGAAAAATTCTCAAAAATCAAAAAAATTAGAAAATTAATATTTGTGTAGAAAAAATGAAAATCGGGATGTTACAATTGGCGTAGGTGATCTCACCTATTTGTATGTATACTTATATATTGTATTTATAATTGGCTGAAGACATTGAGAAAGAAACAGTACAAGAAGGAGAAGAAGAACTACTTCTCACGTCTGGGAACGCAGAATTTTGACAGTATGATTGCAAGAGCAGTTTCTTTGGATATGTACGTCTACAATTCCACGGAGGAGCTGGAGAATGGAGAGCAAGTCTCGATGAGCGAGGACTTATTTACGAGGGGTATCTGACTGTTAGTATTAGTAGGCAGTTTCGTGGGGATCCATTTTTCTGTGTGACTATTTTTGTTCATGTTGAATTTTCTTTGCATATCAGGCGGCATTGGGATACTAGAAAGTATGTCCCAACGGAAATCAACATAGTATCGTCAGCCCGGACACCTGTCCGTAGGGCTACTCATCATAACAGATTCCTACCTACTGAGGAACCCGAGGAGGACCCGTCTGAGGGGTCCGCTGCTTAGTTAAACTTGGGCAAGTTTGAACTCTGATATAAACTATGTTTGTATTTATTTAAGTGTGTTGTAGTTTTGTGAGACATGGTCTGTATATAAATAAGCCTGATAGCACTTTTGTAATATGTGAGATGATGTAAATTATGAGTGATGATGTATAATAGTTTTATTTTCCGCTAAGTTTATTTTATTGTCATCAAAGAAGAAAGAAAAAAATTTACAACTCGCATTTTTATCACAACATCACATTTTATGACTTTGAGGGTATTCGGGTAATAAAGTAACATAAATGTGGCACCCTACGGTGGGTGTTACCTAAGTGGTATTGCAACTATGAGTGATAACATGTATAATAGGACCCTTATGGAATTAGCTGCTCCTGATGTTACTTACCAGCCTTTAGGTATTCAATATCCTGATCTTCACGCTGACTTTAAACTTAAATCTAGATTGATACATTTGTTGCCAAAGTTTCATGGTCTTATAGGTGAGGACCCTCATAAGCATTTAAAGGAGTTCTATATATTCTGTTCAACCATGAAGTCATAAGGGATACTTGAGGAACACATCAAGCTGAGAGCATTCCCTTTCTTCCTAGCTAATGCAGCCAAGGATTGACTATATTACCTTTCACCAAGTGATAAACCTATATTTTATAGTTTTATCCTAGATAAATTATGGCGATTTGATTATTTTTATTAGTGAATTTTAGATGGATCCTTATCATTGTCTTTGTTTTTTCATATTAAAAGAGATTTAACATATTTAGAGTGAAAGCAGACAAAGATATCACATTTTCATAGCAAAAGAGGACTATTTTGGCTTAGACAGGGCCCTATGTCAACTTAAAAATGATTGAGGAGTTAGACACAACCCTATCTAACTTGGGAAATGTCTCTGTCAAGCTCACATGACTCTGTCTAACTTCAGTGAAGCTTTTGACTTTGAGACACGATTGTGTCTCTTTGTCACACGACCGTGTCTCCCTTTACGCTGCAAGTTACATGAATTCTAAGCTCACACAGCCGTGTCGAGCTTAGACACAACCATGTGAGGCTTCTTGGCGTGAAAAATCGGCAATTATGCCCCTAAACTACTATAAATAGAGCAAATCCCTAAACCTAAAGGGATTTTTGGTAGAGACTTTTGCTACGACAGATTTTTAGAGGCAGAGACAAAGATTAGAGGCTAGAGCTTAGCAGATAAGGGCAAAAGTAATTGAAGTTCAACCATTCTCTTTTTAATTTTATTCTTTTATATTTTTTGAAGATAGAATTGTAACACCCCAAACTTTCTATGTATTAAACTGTAATCTTGACAAGTTAAATGTAATTCTACCTCTTGGTTAGTGATTTCGTGTCTTTGTAAAGTTATTTTGAATATTCTACTGCATATTTGATCGTTTTGAGTAATTTGCTCCGTGTCAAGAAAATAATAATTTTGGTAGGAAAAATCTACGTAAATTAATTTTTACTGTTTAGTCTTAATTAATTTACGTAATCTGATTTGATATTTGTGAGTTTTGTAATTTTTATGATTTTATGTGTGATCTTGGAATTTTTACTATTTGTGGGCCCCACGAGGTATATGTGGGCCGGTGGTATTACACGTGGGCCCAAGGTGGGTCCCACAAAATGGAAAATTTTTCTACGTATAGAAAAATTTGCATCTTTTGTTTAGACGGAGACGAATGATCTTACTAAACCCGAATCCAAAAGCTTGATTTTAGAAAATTTCTTTTATGTATTTTTGTCTATTTAATTATCGACGATAAAAATACAAAGTAATTATATTTTTGTGAGGTTATAATGGATAAAAATAAAATTCTATATTATTAAAATATTATTAAGATAACATTAGTGGTTTGGATATCCACTATTAATTTAATTAGTTAGACATTTAATCTTGATTTAATTAACGGTACAAGATTTGATCTTAAAAATAAATAGGATCAATTATAACCGTTGGATTGAAATTAAATCAAGGGTAGGGATTTAATCTTCTAAATGGCTATGACCATTATCAACCCTTGGATGTAAAATTAATCAATGGTGGAGATGGATCATTAATGACCATTGGATTTGGATTTAGATCAATGGTGGAGAATTAGTATCCAAAAATGATTACAACCATTTTGGACCCTTGGATATAAAGTTTGAAGATGTAATCTTGACCCTTCATTTTGGAGACATATTCAATGGTTAGGATTGCAAGCCAAAAATGATCCAATGGCTCAAATGAAGTCTTCCATCTAAAACCTAAACCTAGAAAGTTTAATTTAAATCCAAACCATTCTTTTAATCAATGGTTAGGATGACTTATAGTGATGGCTTTGTAATTTGGCACATTTTGAGTGTATGGAAGGGGGGGACGGTTTGAAGAGCAAGGAGGAAAGGAGACAATTTAGTGTAGGCTTTTTAGGCCAAAGAAAAAGAATGAAGACAATAAAGTGTAGGACAATTCCTATTGATCATTAATGCTTATGTTTGTCAAACTTCACTTTCCATTTCTCTCTAATGCATGCTACGGCCATGCATTGTCAAATGGCCAAATAACTCATTTTGACACTTCACATTATCACACCTTCACTTATTTGACTTAAGTTTCAAGACCAAACCAAACCAAACTCCATTTCTCTCCCAAAAACACACCATTCGCCAAGCACCTCAATTCACCCCTCCATCACTTTTTAATTTCATACAACCTAGTTTCTTGAATCCTTTCATCATTCTAAGAACCTTTGTAGTTCACACCAAGTTCTAATTCTTCCATCTTGAAGGACTTTTACTAAGATCAAGTTCTAGAGCTTTTGTTGGTGAAGTGTAAGAAAACTTCATTTATTCTTTTCTTTTTCATGTTCTAAACCATGTTTGATCCATGGTTCTCCTTGTTCAAGCTTGATATACTAATTTTCTTGTATTTGTTTCATGTTTAAGAACTTGTATTGGTGGAGATCTTGCTCCAAAGACAAAGCAACAAGCTCTTTGGTGGTTCTTCAAGAGGTAAGAGGAGATTCATCTCACCAACCAAGCATGGTGGTGAGGGAAGGTTTTATATTTGATGGATGGTGAATCCATGTGAGGATTCCTATCCATGGTCATGTAATAATTTGTGTGTGTGTTATGTGCTTTAATTATTTTTGCTTATGCTTGATATATTTTGCATGATTTACTTGTGTTTGCATGCTTAGTATAATTTTTAATTGCTTATATGATAAGCTTATGATATGCATGATGATATATGTTAAATATATTATGATGGATGTATGTTGAAATAAACAAAATTTTGGCTCCAAAGGCCATGGAGGAGGTCACGGTTTTGAGCTTCCAAGTTTAGGGTTTTTATTGAAATTTTTCAAGAACAATGAAGTTGATTTTTAGTCCTTGAACTAAATAAATTTCAGCCAAGACACCAATTAAATTAGTGTTCACAAAAATGATATTTTCATAAATGGTAAAATTGAAAGATTAGAGAAGTAAAGAAAATAAACAAGAGGGTTTGTTTTCTAAAATGAGTGTACTACGGTTTTTAAGTAGTATTTTCATGAATTTATTTTGTGTAGAAACAAGAATGAAAATTGTTTAAGTTAGAAGAAAAATATTTCATGGTTCCAATGACCATCTATAAGGTTTTGATAATTTAGAAAAAAATGTTTTGATGCAACAAAATATAAGAGTTTTCAAATAAGGATTTTGGAAAGGAATTTAAGTGTTGAACTTTAAATTATCTTAAGAAGAATTAATTTTTAGTGATTTAGAAATATAAAAGAAAAAAGCGTTTGTAACTTAAACATAAAATTTGATTTAATGTTTAGAAATGATTTAGAAATATAAAAGGAAACGTTGTAACTTAAAATTTCTAACGTAGAATTTAAGTATTGGGTTTTGGAAAATGTTAGGAAATTTAAATAGTAATTAAATCAATTAAATATGATTTGGTAAGATTAAATCAATAAAAAAGTGATTTTTTTAGAAAATATAGTACGGAAGGGATTTTTGATTTAGAATAGAAAGAAAATAACGTAAGAAATTATATTTTTATGAGAAATGTTCAAAATAATATTTTTAAAGTCAAGAAATATTTTTGTGAAGGGTAAAAATGGTGAAAAGCGATTTACGTAACTCAAAAACGTAATTTTTAAGTTACGCGATTTGAAAAACGTTAAATTATTCCTACGCGATTTGTAAGCGCGTTTAAATATTTTACACGATCTAAATATTGTGGAAACATTGCTATACATTTTAAAATAAAAGATCATTTTTACGTAATTTAGAATACAAGAGAAAATAGTTTTGTGATTTTTAAAATGTAATGTAAAAATGTTACAAATCATTATTGTACGTAAAAACGTAACGAAAATATTTTGCGAATGAGAAAAACATAGTTATGTGATTTAACAGTTAATTATACAGTAAACCTTATAGTTAAAAATAATATATGAATACTGTATAAGAAATTGAGAAGTTTGCCTGTAATTGGCATTAATCCATTTTACGAACTTAAAAACAAGATTCGAACTGGAATGAGAAATTATGTGATTTACCTTTGGTTGGTAATTGGTGCATTACACATGCATTGAAAATGGTCCAACGGATTGAATATGGCTAATTGCCTAGGAGAAACGTACACCTTGAGTGGGTGCGATATGCGTAGTGTAGGTCACCTTTGGTTGACCTTGGGGGCATCGGGGTGCGGGTTGCTCGCAATGGGCGGTTGGTAGCTCTTCTTCGCACCGTGAGTTAGACCGATGCAACACCGATGATCGGACCGAGACACTATTCTTAATCAAGATCTGACAAAGACTGTCGTGTATGTGCTAGATGTGCAAGATATAATTATAGCACTTGGTCTGAGGCACGAGATACCGGCGGATCTTTTCGATCAATTTCTCCGACTTGAGTATTAGCTCCATGGAGTAGGACATTGAGTCTATGTTCACATGCATGAATTTAACATATACATATGTGGTAGCGTTACTGTAATTATTTGTGGTTTGAACAGTGATGATGGTAATTATTTTTACATTATGATGATGCCATAATTGTGATCATGATATGATATTTTTGCATAACATGTTGTCTGTATTATCTCTGTGCTATCATGCTGGTAATGGTGTAGGTGATCTCACCTCTTTGTATGTATATCTGTTTATTGTATTTATATTGGGTAAAGACGTTGAGAAAGATACGGTACTAGAAGGAGAAGAGGAATTACTTCTCACATCCGAACAACAGAGTTCGACGACAATGTCAATGGGAGCTAGTTTCTTCGGATATACGTTTACGGTTTCATGGAGGAGCTAGAGAGTGGAGGACAAGTCCAGGATGAGCGAGGACTTATTTATGAGGGGTACCGATTGTTAGTATTAGTAGGTTGTATCGTGGGGATCCGTTTTTACGTGTGACTATCTTTGTTCATGTTGAATTTCCGTTGCATATTGACATTGGGACACTAGAAATTATGTCCCAACGGAAATCAGCATAGTGTCGTCAGCCCGGACACTGTTCGTAGGGCTACTCGTCATAATGGATTCCTTAGATTTGAAGAACCCGAGGAGGACCCATTCGAGGGGTCTTGCTAGTTAAACTTGGGCATGTTTGAACTCGATATAAATAATGTCTGTAATTATTTAAGTGTGTTTGTTGTTTCAAGAAATGGTCTGTAATTAAATAAACTTGACTCTTTGTGTAATATGTATAATGATGTATATTATGTGTGATGATGTATAATAGTTTTATTTTCCGCTAAGTTTATTTTATTGTTATAAAAAAAAAATTACAACTCGTATTTTATTATAACATCATATTTTGTAACTTGGGGTAATTTGGTAATAAAGTAACATAAATGTGGCACCCTACGGTGGGTGTTACAAGAATCATGGTTGTTTATTTAACTTTTGTTCTTGTTTTTGCTATATTAGCCATGAGTGGCTAAATTCCTTTTTTTAGGATTAGGATGCAACTTTCTACTTTTCTCTGTTGAATTGTTAATTTGATTCTTTGTTAATGAGAAATTATCGTTCTTGATTCATTCTTAGTATGCTTAATGCTTGTGGTATATTACCGGTCATATTTATATGATCTTAGGCTTCAGGTGAAAGATAAAAAAATGAAGTCTAATTGCTAGATAATCTAAAAATTAAATTTAGGAATTGAGACATAGACATAGGCTTAAATCCTTCGAGGAGCAAACAATTGTCAAAAAACTTAATAAGTTGGAACTTGGATTAATTTCCATGAGAATGAGATTTATGAAGTTTTAACATGTTTTTAGTGCTAAGAAATTGAGCTATACATAATTTAGGATAAATCGCCTTCAAGAACATAATTGAACATTAACAAAAATATGATTACAATTTATCATAGAAGGTAGTGTAGTGAATTCCTAGTCCTAGACCTTTAATCATGGTTGAATCTTAACTTTTCTTGATTTATTTGTTTACTTTATTGTTTTGATTTTTGTCTTGATTTTAATTGAGCTTTTACTATTATTTTTAACCGCTTAAATAATCGAAGTCACCATAAGAGTTGGTAATCAATTGATCCTTGTGGGAACGATCTTTATTTTATTACTTGTATGATTCATGCACTTGCGAAAAATTCATAACACCAGGTTCAATAATGTGTTGGAATGACATAAATAGGCTATTCTTGGAGAAGTTCTTTCCTGTATCTAGCGCTGCTGCCATTTGAAAATACATATGTGGTATAAGACAGATGACAGGAAAGACTTTGTATGAGTACTGGGAAAGATTCAATAAATTGTGCTCAAGCTATCCCAACCGCCAAATTTGTGACCAGCTTTTGATCCAATACTTCTATCAGGGCTTGTTGTCTATGGATAGGAGTATGATTAATGTCGCTAGTGTAGGTGCATTAGTTGATAAAACTCCAGTTGCTGCCAAAGACTTAATTGCTAACATAGTTTCCAATTTCCAATAGTTTGGTACTCAAATGATCACTTCAACCAGAGGAGTCAATGAGCTTCATATGTCTTATTCTGACCAACAGAGAATGGAGCATAGACTTGATGAGTTGACCTCCCTGGTAAGACAGTTGGCAGTGGGAAAATAATTACCTGTGTAGGGGCTTGCAAGCATGTGTGACATTTGTTCTTGTTCATCTCATCCCACAGATGCATGCCCTACACTTCAGGATGACAGTTCTATATTTCAAGATCACTTTGTAGCTGCAGTATGTGTCTTTCCTGGTAAACCACAATACCAGTAGTAGATCTATACTCTAGCACATATAACCCTGGTTGAAGAGATCATCCAAATCTGAAGTATAGTAATGCAACCTCACAGCAGCAGCAACCACAGCAATACAGGAAGCCATTCTAGCAACCACCTAGGCAACAATAGCTTTAGCCTCATACTGGACCAAGTTGGCAGCAGTTCCAATAGCCTAGGCAATAACCAAGTCCAACAGCCACAAAACCTGAACCCTTATTTAAGGATTTAGTGAAGTTGATGGCCACCAACAATATTGAGTTCCAGTAAAGGACAAAGGCCACCATACAGAATTTAGAAACCCAGATTGGGCAATTGGCCTCTTCATTGAGTCAGCTGCAGGCCCAAGTTTCTAGCTAACTTCCTTCACAAAAAATTCCTAATCTAAAGGAGAATGTGAGTGTCATTATGCTGAGGTCTGGAAAATCTGTACAAGTACCAACTGAACCTTAACTTGTAAGCAAACAACAACTAGAAGAGAAATCAGTTTATGATGAACTAACCCAAATATCTGAAGGTAAGAAGAAATCTTTGGTTATTGATAGCAACATAAACTTGTAGTAGCCCTTCCCTTTCCACAGAGAGCTACTCAGTCCAGAAAGATAGATGAGGCTGAGAAGGATAAAGAGCTTCTTTAGACCTTCAGGATAGTGGAAGTCAATATTCCATTACTAGATGTAATTAAGCAAATTCTGAAGTATGCCAAGTTTTTGAAGCACTTGTGCATGCACAAGAGGAGATTGAAGGGCAATGAAAGAGTCAATATGGGGCAGAATGTTTTAGCACTCATTCAGCCAATTCTTAAAATATGTAAGGATCCAAGCACATTTACAATTCTATGCATTATAGACAATTGCAAGTTTACGAATGCAATGTTGGATCATGGAGTTTCAATTAATGTGATGCCTATGTCTGTTTTCAATTCTCTTGGACTTGGACCTTTGCAAGCAACTAGTGTTATGATTTAGTTAGTGAATAGGAGTAGTGCATGCACAGCAGGCTTGATAGAGGATGTTTAGGTGAGAGTGCATGAGTTGATTTTTCCTGATGATTTTTGCATTTTGGATATGGAGGGGGAATCTTCATCCAACAAGGCTTCAATCTTTTTAGGGAGGCCATTCCTTAAGACGAAGAGGACAAAAATATATGTGAATACTGGAACTCTTTCTATGGAGTTTGGAGAAATATTAGTACAGTTCAACATCTTTGATGCAACAAAGCATCCTATGGAAGAGCATTTTGTTTTTCATTTAGACTTATTTGATGAATTGGTTGAGGATAATTATGATGAGTTGTGTGCTGAGTTCCCTAATTTGGATGGTTTTGATGATTCTGAATTAGTGATAACTTCACATATTGTAGTTATTTGGCCCCCATATCTTTGCTATATTGTCTGCCTAGTCCTTGTTTTGATGCATGAATGGAATAGTTTAGCTGTATATTCTTATAATTTGATTTCAATGTCTTCCATCATGATTTCTGGATATATTGAGTACATTTGCACTGATTATTGAATTGGAAATTTCTCTATGGCAGGTAAGGTTCCAACCAAGTGAATCAACTCAGTTTTGGACCAGCATTGCAAGAGAAATCAAAGTGCAAGTATCAACTTGTCACGCCGCGGTGTGGCATTTGAATGCCGCGGCGTGAGCCTCCCCTGCATCCAAAGTCAGAGAGCACACATTTTAGAATGTCGTGGCGTGGCATGTGAATGCCGCGACATCCCCTAACCTAAAAGTGTAACGCACCGCGGCGTGGAAATTTAATGCCGCGACGTAACCCTGTTTTCTGAGCTCTATAAATACTGTTTCATCGATTTTTAAAGGGAGTTAGGTTTTATTTTAGAAAGCTGCGGCCAGATTTTATTATTTCAGACCAGTAGGAAGCAGAAGTGACCAATTTTGGAGTCTCTCTTCACCTTGGTGGAGGATTGGAGCTTGGAGGATCACTCCCCTTAGCTTTGTTCTTCTCTTCTCTTCTCCTTTCTCTTTTCCATACCCATGACTCTGAGTATTAGTGTTTTATTTTCGTTTGTCATGGCTGGCTAAGCTATTTATAGGGTTTTACTTTGGATCCTCCTATGGATATTGATTAATCTTGTAATCCTTGAGTTATATACATGAGTTGGTATTTGTTCAATCATATAGTGTTTAATGCTTTAATTGTTTGATCAGCTTTCAACTGATTTGTTCAAATCTAATGAACCTAGACATAGGAATTTGGATTTGAGATCATATGTATGATTGATGCATGATCTATTTCATTCAATTGGCTTGGATGCAATGATTTGTTAATAGGATAGAAATATACCTATTGACCATGCATAGTAGTTAATTGGGAATAAATGGTTCATTAGTAGAGCTTACACTAGTCCTCATAGAAATATAGTGGATTAGGTAAGTAATACCAGGGTTGATTGACCTAGACATAGGCTTTCGGCTAAAGCAGATTCCCAAGTTAACCTTACCATTGCATGTGTATTGCTCGTAAGGATTACTTGTTAACAATTGATATAGGAGGTGAAAAAGGATGCCCTATGTTCTAAATCATTCTCTAAACTCAATCTGATAGTTTTAAAGTTCTTCTTAGTAGTTAACCTTTACAATTTATAATTCCTTGAATATAAGTACTTAAATTATTGGTTTATAATTAGTACTGAATTTGACGTTTATCCTCGTGGGAACGATATCCGACTCCTAGCTATACTACAGGCGCGATCCGTGCACTTGCGGTAAGCAAAAGAGCCAACAAGTTTTTGACGCCATTGCCGGGAAGAAACAGTTTAAATTTAGCTTAGCTAATATAAAGAATGAAGTTAAGTATCTCTAGTTCAAGTTTCTTTTGTTCCATATAGATTTAATTCTTTATTCATTAATTATTTCAAGTGTTAGTAAGATGGCGGAAGAAGTCGCTTTGCTCGAGGTGGAGGTGGGGGACGAGAGCCGCACAAGGCCGTTGAGGGAGTTTGCTACCCCTCAAATGGACAATTTACAATCTAGTATTAGACGTCCTGCCATCCAGGCAAATAATTTCGAGATTATGCCGACCATCATCCAAATGATCCAAGCTTCAGTATAGTATAGCGGCTTATCAAATGAGGATCCCAACGCACATCTCTCGAATTTTTTGGAGATTTGCGACACGTTTAAGCATAACGGGGTATCTGATGATGCTATCCGTTTAAGGCTCTTTCCTTTTTCTTTAAGGGATAGAGCTAAAAGCTGGCTGCATTCTTTGCCAGCGGGATCAATCACAACTTGGGCAGAGGTATGTACCAAGTTTTTGAACAAATATTTTCCTCCGTATAAGACTGCTGAAATGGTGAATGATATTTCATCATTCACCCAATCTGACTCTAAATCCTTGCATGAAGCCTGGGAAAGGTACAAGGATCTTCTAAGAAGGTGCCCACATCACGAGATACCTTCGTGGCACCAAATATATTCATTTCATAAAGGCTTGCTGCACCACCATTGCCTAATAGTAGATGCTGCCGCTGAAGGCTCCTTGTTAAGAAAATCATTCTATGATGCCTTCCAGCTATTGGAGGAATTAGCTGCCAACAGCTATCAATGGCCTTCATCAAGGAATACTCCAAGGAAAGTAGCTGGAGTGCATGAATTGGATGCCATAACCTCGTTAACAAAACAGGTTGCGGCATTAGCAAGCAAGATGGACGGTATGGGTCAATAGAGATCAAACCAAAGCCCATTTGTCCTTTGTGACTATTGTGGGGATAATCACGGGAGTGATAGGTGCTCGGGTATGCCTGAGAGCGCACATTATGTCGGTAACTATCGCTCCCAACCAAATAACTCATACTCCAATCAATATAATCCCGGATCGAGGAACCATCCAAATTTCTCATGGAGGGACAATCAAGGACCCTCTTCCTCCTCCAATGCTCCTGGTCCTGAATGCCAGTACAATCCTCTGGGATTTTCTGCTCAACCAAGACAACCAATGCAAGAAAGGAAACCTACATTGGAAGATATGTTCATGCAGCTGATGGCGAAGAATGATGCTTTCATTTCAAAGACTGACTCTTACATGCAAAGGACTGATGCTCATTTATCAAAGAATGATTCGTTAATTCAAAGCCAAACGGCTTCAATGAGAGCATTGGAAACGCAAGTAGGACAGTTGGCAAATGCTGTCAACAACAAGCCGCCAGGCACCTTCCCAAGTAACACAGTTAATAACCTAAAGGGTGACTTGAATGCAGACTGTAAGGTCATTTCATTGAGGAGTGGCAAGGACATAGAGGGAAATCTAAAGACAAGGATGCTGGAGGAAGGCAGTGAAGCAACCCATGAGAAGGAGGCTGTGAGCAAGGATGTTCCTATGAAACCTGATGTTTCTAAGGAAAAGGTCGAGGACAAGAAATTTGTGAACAATCCTTATGTACATCCTGTACCTTTTCCAAGTAGGCTGATCAAGCACAAAATGGATGATCAATTTAAGAAATTTTTGGAAGTTTTCAAGAAACTTCAAATAAACATCCCGTTTGCTGAAGCCTTAGAGTAGATGCCTAGCTACGTTAAATTTATGAAGGATATTCTATCCAAGAAACGTAGGCTGGGTGAGTTTGAAACGGTGGCATTGATTGAAGAATGCAGTGCCGTTTTGCAACAGAAGCTTCCCCCGAAGTTGAAGGATCCAGGAAGCTTCACAATTCCTTGTGCCATAGGAGAGAAGTTCCTAGGCCAAGCTTTATGTGATATGGGGGCAAGCATTAATCTTATGTCCCTATGCATATTCCAAAGGCTAGGGTTGGGGGAATGCAAGCCTATATCCGTAATTCTTCAACCAGCCGATCGCTTTTATACGTATCCAAGGGGAATTGTGGAAGATGTCTTAGTAAAAGTAGACAAGTTCATATTCCCTGCGGACTTCGTTATACTGGATATGGAAGAGGATCATAGGGTCCCTTTGACCCTGGGCAGGCCATTCCTAGCCACAAGAAGAACTCTCATTGACGTGCAAAAAGGTGAGCTGACAATGAGAGTTCAAGATCAAGAGGTTACTTTCAACATATTTAATGCAATTAAGTTTCCTCAAGATCAGGAAGAGTGCTCCTATGTCGGGGTATTGGATAATATCATTAATGATTCATTCTAAGCCAATATTCCAGGAGACTCCCTCACTGTGGCATTGGCTTCATCAGCTGATAATGATGAAGAATCTAGGGACGAAGTGTTCGAGTTGATAAAGTGCCTAGATGCATTTCCTAGGCAATATCGGCCACCTAAGTTTGAAACCTTGGAGTCCGATGCAACAAAGGAGGCATCTAAGCCCTCCATTGAAGAAGCCCAGACGCTTGAACTTAAGTCTCTGCCCAATCATTTGCAGTATGCATATTTGGGAACAACTTCCACTCTACCTGTAATCATATCATCATCCCTTTCAGAAGATCAAATGGAGAAACTTCTCCGTGTGCTGAAGCAATACAAACATGTAATTGGATGGACTATTGCTGATATCCAAGGCATTAGCCCCTCTATTTGTATGCACAAAATCCTGTTAGAGGATGATGAACATGGTGTTGTGGAACACCAAAGGAGGTTGAATCCAATTATGAAGGAAGTGGTGAGGAAGGAAATAATCAAGTGGCTGGATGTAGGTATAATATATCCGATTTCTGACAGCCCTTGGGTCTCACCAATTTAATGTGTTCCCAAGAAAGGTGGCATAACGGTAGTCACCAATGAAAATAATGAACTGATTCCCTCTCATAAGGTTACAGGCTGGAGGGTTTGCATAGACTACTGCAAGCTGAACAAGGCCACCCGGAAAGACTATTTTTCACTTTCGTTCATCGATCAGATGTTAGATAGGTTGGCAGGAAAGGCCTATTACTGCTTCTTGGATGTTATTCTGGATATAACCAAATTGCCATAGCGACTGAGGATCAAGAGAAGACAACTTTTACTTGTCCCTATGGTACATTTGCATTTCGAAGAATGCCGTTCGGGTTATGCAACGCTCCTGCAACCTTTCAATGATGCATGATGGCCGTCTTTGCAGACATGATAGAGTATGGCCTGGAAGTGTTTATGGACGACTTTTCAGTATTTGGGGATGATTACAATAGCTATTTGCATACTTTATCATCCGTGCTGAAGAGGTGTGAAGAAACCAACCTCGTCCTAAACTGGGAAAAATGCCACTTTATGGTCCAAGAAGGCATAGTTCTTAGCCATAAGGTTTTTATTAGAGGGATAGAGGTTGACAAGGCAAAGATTGAGGTAATAGATAAACTTCCTCTGCCAAACTCAGTTAAAGGAATCCGTAGTTTTCTTGGCCATGCAGGTTTCTATAGGAGGTTCATTAAGGATTTCTCAAAGATAGCCAAGCCTTTGTGCAATCTTCTGGAGAAAGACATCCAGTTTACCTTCGATGATTCATGCCAGGTTGCATTTGAGAAGTTAAAAAAGAGACTGGTCTCAGCACCAGTAATTATCACTCCTGATTGGGATTTACCATTTGAGCTCATGTGCGATACAAGTGATTATGCAGTTAGTGCGGTGTTGGGGCAAAGGAAAGATAAGGTGTTTTGCTCCATATACTATGCGAGCAAGACACTTAATGATGCCCAACTGAACTACACAACGACAGAGAAAGAACTGCTAGCAGTTGTCTTCGCATTTGACAAGTTCAGACCTTACTTGGTAGGAACCAAGGTGATAGTCTATATAGATTACTCAACCATAAAATACTTGGTGAGCAAGAAAGACGCAAAACCACGATTGATTAGGTGCGTTCTGCTTCTACAAGAGACAAGAAAGGTGTGGAAAATCAAGTGGCAGACTGCCTTTCTAGACTAGAAAATAATGAATACCAAGCTGACCCGATCATAATCAGGGAATCATTTCTTGATGAGTAGCTTTTTACAGCCACCACTCAATCATGTCCATGGTATGCAGACATAGTGAATTACATTGTGAGTGGTGTGTTGCCGCCTGATCTCACCTCTCATCAGAAGAAGAAATTCTTGCATGATGTCAGGCACTACATTTGGGATGAACCATTTTTGTTTAAGCAGTGCTCTGACCAGATGTTGAGAAGGTAAGTACCTATGGAGGAAGTGGATCAGATTCTGAGCCAATGTCATGCTTCTCCATATGGTGGACACTATAGTGGTGAGAGGACGACCTTGAAGGTGCTTCAATCTGGCTTCTATTGGCCAACGCTTTTCAAGGATGCACATTCTTATGTGCATCAGTGTGATCGGTGCCAGAAATCTAGAAACATTTCCAGAAGGAACGAAATGCCCCTGAACTTCATTCTTGAAGTTGAAATCTTTGATGTTTGGGGCATTGACTTCATGGGCCCCTTTATTCCCTCCTTTGAGAATTAATACATCCTTGTGGCTGTGGACTACGTGTCCAAATGGGTGGAGGCATGTGCATTTCCTACCAACGATTCAAAGGCAGTAATTGGTTTCATAAAAAAATAGATCTTCACTAGATTTGGAACACCTAGGGCCATCATCAGTGACGGAGGATCACATTTTTGTAATAAGTATTTTGAAGCCCTCCTAGCCAAGCATGGTGTGACGCATCGGATATCCATCGCTTATCACCCAGAGACAAGTGGGCAAGTAAAGGTATCCAACCGCGAGAGAAAACGAATCTTGGAGAAGACAGTGTGTCCAACCAGAAAGGATTGGTCAAGGAAGTTAGATGACACACTGTGCACTTACAGGACGTCGTACAAGGGTCCCATTGGTATGTCTCCGTACAAATTGGTATTCGGAAAAGCATGCCACCTGCTAGTTGAGCTTGAGCATAATGCCTATTAGGCAATAAAGTAGCTCAACTTCAATTCACAAGCTGTCGGTGAAAAGAGACTATTGCAACTCAATGAACTGGACAAATTTAGGCTGCAGGCCTACGAGAATGCAAAAGTATACAAGGAGAAGGCCAAATACTGGCATGACAAGAAGATTGTCTAGAAAAGATTCAATGAAGGCCGGCAAGTTCTCCTGTATAATTCCAGGCTTAAGCTCTTTCCTGGAAAGTTAAAATCAAGATGGTCGGGACCCTTTGTGGTGATAAAGGTGTTTCCCCACGGAGCAGTGGAAATAGCTCCACTGGATGAATCATCAAGTTTCAAGGTTAACGGCTAGCGCCTAAAACCTTATTTTGGAGGAGAAATTCAAAGGGAGAAGACCTCCCTATCATTAACTGCTCCTGCTTGAAATCACCAAAGTCCTGCTAGGACTATAACTAAGGCCCTTTTTGGGAGGGAACCCAAAGGTTTACTATCTGTGTTTTTAGGTCCATAGTACTTAATATGTGATTTTTGGAGTTTGTTTAAGTTTTTTGATATTTAATCCGTTATTTGATTATGTGGACATGTTGTATATATATTAATGTCCCATTTTGGCCCAAAATTTAGGCTGAAGTCAGTTTGCTGCATAATTCAGCAGACTGACCTCTCACGCCGCGGCATGTGTGGTTTTAAACGTCGCGGGGTGTTCTGTAAAAAAAATAAATATTAATTATATTTGTTTAAATATTAATTTTACGAGGGAATTGTGCCCATTGCGGCACAGTTAATGTCACGTCGCGGCGTGATACACTTGTTTAGGTTAAACGCTGCGACGGTTCATTTTACCCTCATTACGTAACCCTCTCCCCCTGTTCTCTTCATTTTCTTTCACATTTCCCCCCTCGTTTTCAATTTCTTTTATCTTCTACCTTTCTTTTCTAGCTTTCAAACCAGGTAAGAAGCTCTAACCTTTCCTTTATTTATATTTTTTTATGTCTTTATTTCATTTGTTTTTGTAAATTCAGTATTAAACGTATTTTTGTTGAAGCTTAGTGTGATTAAGAGTATGTAAATAGTACAATGTTGTGGTTTTAATGTTGTTCTCTATGATTTACTGCCTGGGGGATGATTTGGATGATTTGCAGGGGATTTCTGGGTTCGGTGTTCTTCGCGACATGGCATAAGCTTTGAATGCCGCGGCATGGTCATGAATAGAGTGCATGCCGCGGCGCTGGTGTTAGTGTCGTGGCGTGATGCACTAACTTTTCCAGAATTTGTTCGAAATTGCAAATTTTTCATATACTGTCACTGCCATTACTTGATATTGACTGTTTGCAATTCTCTTTCATGTATAATGGCTCCTAAAAGACCAAGAGGATCCTCCAGCCAGAGACACAGGGAACCAACTCCCCCTCCGCCCTTTGATGAGGCGAGATTTGTGTCGGCTGAAGCGGCATAGAGATACATCAGACTGGTTTCGAAATTAGTCACACCCGAGCGAGGATTTTCCTTCAGGGACTGCATCCCGGAGCATATAGATCGGACAATCCACCACCATTGCTGGAGTAGATTTGCACAGCACCCCAAGGTGGCCATTATACCAGTGGTTCGCGAATTTTACGCGAACATAGATACTACCGATGCCAACACCTCGATTGTTATTGTACGGGGGCGCCAGGTCTCCTATGCTGCAGCAGTCATTAGGGTCGTATTAGACTTGCTGGCTCCACCATTGCTCTGCGAGTACACTGATTTCCTCAGAGTCGACCCTGACAGTATCGACCTCGCCACAGTTACAGCCAGGATCTACACGCCTAAGTCGCAACCAGTGGAGTGGGTCTTGAGTGTCCAGGATGCACGACCCAGATATTTTCGTCCGCCAACCTTTCAGAAGTGACTCGAGAGCGTGCGATCATGATTTATGCTATTCTGGAGCATAGGGCTATAGATGTCGGCCATATCATCTACCAGCAGATTCGGAGAGCTGCTCGGGAGTGCCGGAGTCTGTTCTTTCCTTCCCCTATCCAGAGGTTGTGTAGAAGGTAGATGGTCCAATCTAAGGACCATGAGGAGCGATCCGTAGAGAAACAACCTCTTAATGATTATTTCATTGAGAGGGTCAGAGCGGCTCTAGTAGCACCACCGGCCAGGCGACCACAGCGGCAGGTGCCATCAGAGCCTCGAGCGGGGCCATCACAGACTAGGCCAGTTATAGCAGATGACGCAGGTTGGAGGGCACAGATAGAGGCCCAGGTGACCGGTCTAGAGGACCAGGAAGCACAGACGACCGCCATGCTAGCATATATTATTCAGACTCAGCGATGGACTGCGGAGCGATTGCACCTACCGATGGAGGACTACCCAGTCCTAGATTTCCTGCCCATAGCCGTTGCTACCCCACTACCACCACCCCAGGAGCCAGGGCCCTCTCACCAGGCAGGCCATGATGACAAGGACGATGCCGAGGCCACAGATTCTGAGGAGGCTTCCATCTAGCTCTTGAGGCTACCGGGCCATTTTACTTTCGTTGTCTTTCTTTTTGCTTTCATATATTGTATGTTTCTTATGTACAGTGTGGATACTATTTCCCTCAGGTTTGGGGGGTGTCCTAGACTTAGTATTTTGATGCTTATGCATGATTATAATATAGATGCTTATGTTAATATTGCCTATTGTGGATATAATATTTTGGTATTTTAGTATAGTTTATGTATGTGTGTAATTATGTATGATATGTATGCTTGTCAATATCCAGAGGAACTTGTATCTTGATAATCAATTCTTGAAAAATCCCATTCAAAATACAATTGTCGTTCCCTTTCACAATTTGAATCATAAAGGTTAAAACTAATGTGAAATGATTGTTCAATGATAGAGATGGATGTAAATTGACCTTAATATTTCTGTGAATCCATATACAATCTTTAAAGCATGTTCAGCAATCTAGTTTCAATTTAGGATTGATATGTTTCTCACTTGTATGCTTATTGAACTTTGGAATTGATAAGAAGTCTTGCTTAGAGAAAGTTTATGGACTGTGCATGTGAAGGTATTAGTTATCTGTGGAACTGTTTTTGAACTCTCTTGAGGTGAAATCCTAATTTGTGCATGATTAAGGAAACGATTAGGGCATTCTTTGGACCGATTGAGCCTTAAAAAGCTTACCTTGGCATGATCATATCCTTAGGTCCCCTTTGAAGCCTTATGTATGTTTGGCCTTATATTTTTCATTACCTCTATATTCCATACCATGTAACCATTTCTAAATACATGTGAAAACATGACATTTGTTATCTTACCATCAGTGTTGTTGAGTGCATATATATATGATTTCTTGAATTAAGTCTATTAATTAGAGGTACTATGTAAGTCAAATTCAAAAAGAACTTGTTTGAACCATCTGCAGTTAGAAAATCATTGCTTTGTAAAAAAAAAAATTGAAAAGAGAAAAGCAAAGCAAGAGAAAAGAAAAAGAAAAGTTAAAAATAAAGTATAGAATGGTTTTTATGAGTTTTGATCTCTCAAAGTTTGTGTGGTATACCCTAATAATCTCACTTGTGCTCAAGTCTGGAAATCATATGTGTATGTGTCTTAATGTTTGTGTTAAATCCATTCCCTTTGTTCTTTATCTCATACCATTGGCCTAACATTATAAGCTGATAAAGACCCTTTTGATCTTAAATCATGTGTGAGTTACATTAGTGGAGAGAGAGTTGAATTATAATCTTGTGCATTCCTTGATGCATATTCAGTTGTATGTTCATAAACTCATCCGAGTGAGTCATAATTGAAAAGAAGAAGTTAATATGCATGATTGTGAGAAATTATATCTTGACTGAAAGGAAACCGTGATTGTCAGCATGAGTAGGGTTGTATATGTGTCAAACTGAGTATGAGGCAAGTGCATTCTTTGAGATTTTATGCAATCATTTTACATGAGTTCTGTTTAAGTGAAAGTGGAATGTACAAATTGTTGAAGCAGGTTAGCAAGTTGATCGATTTGAATGTACTTTGTTTTGCTCGAGGACAAGCAAAAATCTAGGTTTGAGGGTGTGATAACTTCACATATTATAGTTATTTGGGCCCCATATCTGTGCTATATTGTCTGCTTAGTCCTTGTTTTGATGCATGAATGGAAGAGTTTAGCTGTATATTCTTATAATTTGATTTCAATGTCTTCCATCATGATTTCTGGATATATTGAGTATATTTGCACTGATTATTGAATTGGAAATTTCTCTATGGCAGGTAAGGTTCCAACCAAGTGAATCAACTCAGATTTGGACCAGTATTGCAAGAGAAATCAAAGTGCAAGTATCAACTTGTCACGCCGTGGTGTGGCATTTGAATGTCGTGGCATGAGCCTCCCTTGCATCCAAAGTCAGAGAGCACGCATTTTAGAACGCCACGGCGTGGCATGTGAATGCCGCAGCGTCCCCTGACCTAAAAGTGTAACGCACCGCGGCATGGAAATTTAATGCCGCGGCGTGACCCTGTTTTCTGAGCCCTATAAATACTATTTCATCAATTTTTAAAGGGAGTTAGGTTTTATTTTAGAAAGCTGCAGCCAGATTTTATTATTTCAAACCAGTAAGAAGCAGAAGTGACCAAGTTTGGAGTCTCTCTTCACCTTGGTGGAGGATTAGAGCTTGGAGGATCATTCCCCTTAGCTTTGTTCTTCTCTTCTCTTCTCCTTTCTTTTTTCCATACCCATGACTCTGAGTATTAGTGTTTTATTTTCGTTTGTCATGGCTGGCTAAGCTGTTTATAGGGTTTTACTTTGGATCCTCCTATGGATATTAATTAATCTTGTAATCCTTGAGTTATATACATGAGTTGGTATTTGTTCAATCATATAGTGTTTAATGCTTTGATTGTTTGATCAGCTTTCAACTGATTTGTTCAAATCTAATGAACCTATACATAAGAATTTGGATTTGAGATCATATATATGATTGATGCATGATCTATTTCATTTAATTGGCTTGGATGCAATGATTTGTTAATAGGATAAAAATATACCTATTGACCATGCATAGTAGTTAATTGGGAATAAATCATTCATTAGTAGAGCTTACACTAGTCCTCATAGAAATATAGTGAATTAGGTAAGTAATACCAGGGTTGATTGAGCTAGACATAGGCTTTCGGCTAAAGTAGATTCCCAAGCTAACCCTACCATTGCATGTGTATTGCTCATAAGGATTACTTGTTAACAATTGATATAGGAGGTGAAAAAGGATGCCCTATGTTCTAAATCATTCTCTAAACTTAATCTGATAGTTTTAAAGTTCTTCTTAGTAGTTTAATACGAACCTTTACAATTTATAATTCCTTGAATAGAAGTACTTAAATTATTGGTTTATAATTAGTACTGAATTTGACGTTTATCCTCGTGGGAACAATATCTGACTCCTAGCTATACTACAGGTGCGATCCGTGCACTTGCGGTAAGCAAAAGAGCCAACAATTAGTTTATTTGTGTGCTGATTATGATGGTTCTGTCAAGTATGATGTGTGTTCTAAAATTTCTATGGTATGGTGTAGATTGTCAATTAAAATTGAGAATAAAAACAGTTGCTAACTCCCACTAAAATTATAAAAACCTTGCAATCAGTTGTAGTTAGCAAGGGTCGATCCATAGAAAACTAACTCAATTAATACTATTAACTGAGTCCTAATTTAAACTCTAAATGACAATGAACAATAAAAAAAAAGTTTTATTAATTTAAACTAAAATAGAAACCAAAGATAAAAGAATAGTAAAGTAAACACGATTTGAATTTCCAAATTGAGGATATTGGTTAAGAGATAGAATCCACTACTAGGTTTATATGATCATGTGAACCCACATACCCTTTACTTCAATATGATCAACTATGTTTTTATGCAATTGTGAGATTAATCTCTATTTTCCTTAGGTAATGGTTAATTTAGCAACCACTCAAACTAACTCTAATCACTAGTTAGCTATAAAGCAACTGCTTTTATATTTATCCAATGATCGCATTAAGAAATAGAAAACCAATCATGCTAAGATTTAATCACACACCGGGATTAAATTGCTTAGATCATATGTTCCACTAGTCCTACCACCGTAACCGCGCATAGCAATCCTAGTTTTACCACTTTCAAAATTTGGAAAGAATATAAAAACCTTTATATTGAATTGGGATAAAAAAATTATGAATAAAAACACAATTATATTGAAATAAAGGAATATACAGAACTCACATAATCAAAACTAGAGTTTCATCCTCCCTTAACCAAATAAGGAGTTTAGCTATACATGGCAAATTCAAAATTGAAAGAAAAACAAAATAGAAACAAAGTCAAGAATGAAAGAACGAAAGAAAACTGAAGATCAAACTAGTTTCCAGCGAATGAGGTTGATCAATCTCTGATTGCTCGAACCCAAGTCTCCAATCTTCGATCAAATCTCTCTCTTTCTTGTTCTTCGAATCCTCTTCTGTTCTTTGACGACTCGTAGTCCATAACTCCCTTAGGAACCTTAAGCCATCCTATTTATAGCTTTTGGGTCCATAACCCTCGTCCAACTTTAAAATTCTGATTATTGAGATGCAAACACGGGCCGTGTCTCATTACACGGCCCCCTTGTATTTGAATCTGCCAACAAGTTTTCATGAAATTACGCAGATAGAGAAGAACACGCCCCCCGGTGTTTCATAACATGGCCCGTGTTTTCGTTCTAGGCTAAAGTTGCATCCAATTAAATTTTCAAAGAATAACACAGCCCCCATGTGTTTTATGACAAAAGCCGTGTTTTGTTGTTTCTTCAATTTCAACTCAATTTCTTCATATGTGATCTTCTCTCTTTACTTCCAGAAATAATATTAATCTTCTTAAGTGAATAGCAAGCTCAGTTTAATGCTAATGGACTCCAACATTCAATGATTTCAAAGATCTCCTAAAAATCATCAATCAATTATGAGTACTTATGACCACACTTAAGTGAAGTCTCACAATAAGGATCCATTTAAACTTCATTTCTAGAAACTTAACTAAGTGTTAACAATTAAGCATATTTGGAGATTAATTAAACCAACATATGACACTTAAGAAGTAGAGATAATTGTCAAATGAAATACCCCTCACACTTAATCTTTTGCACTCCTAGGCAAAAATATACAATCAAGCATATACTTCCCAATAAGTATTGAAAGTGCAGAAAAATGAGCAATGGCCTACACATCTTAGTCTTTGGAATCTAAGCAATCAGGAATTTCCTTCCTTGACAATCCAAACTAGCAAGTAAAGCCAATCAAATATCAGGGTTAAATGAACATGATAAATCCTCACTGATATACTCTCTTTCACTCGAGTGTTTTGGGCTTGTATTTACTCTCAACCAACTCATGAAAACATGCCTTATCATAGACTTGGTAAGCCTCTACTTCTCCACCACTTAGGTCATATGCATACAAAGATCAAAAGGTCTTTGATTAGGTTGTAATAGGGTCAAGGTCAAGGTAGGATACATCAAGGATGAGTAGGGTTAGATCATAGGAAATAGAAGAACAAAGGGGAATATAAAATTCAAACACATTTGTAATATCACTCCAGCATTTTTTCAATCTCAGATTTCTTTTTGGTATTTTGACATTTTTCTTATCTTTCTCCATTTAACATACAACTTTTCCTTTTTCTCTTCATTTCTTTCTTTTTCACTTTTGAGTTCTTTTTTTTTATGAATAATATACCTTGCATCACATTGTCAAATGCCCCCACACTTATTCAAATCCAATTCCCAACACAATTACCTAGCTCTTCTACTTCCTAAGGCAGGGTAGCAATGATTTTTCACTTTTAAGCTTGAATTAAGCTATGATAGAAAGAAAGGAATCAATTAGGCTCAAAGGAGCTAAACAATGGATAAAAATGCAAGGATGACCATTTGACCAGTAGTTGTTAGAAAGAATTGCCTTTATTATCTCAAATATGTGTAGTGGTCATTTGCAGCTTAAAAGATAGTCAAATCAAGTTCTAAAGTATACACAATCATGAGCAAAATCACACAATAAAGAACCAGGATGACCTAGAATTAGCCATTCACATCAAGGCCCAAAATCTCACTAGGTTTTAATCTATCACATTGAATTAACCCCTCAACTTTTTAAGATCTCACTTGTCGGATTTGAAATTTAGAAAGTTTATTCCTTCAAGCTTAAAATATCATCAAATTTTCAATATTTGATCTTTTGCTCGTCATTCAAAATATATATTTTTTTAATTTGAGAAGATATATACCAAAATTGCAATAAGGAACATTACCCCCCACTTAAATTAGACATTGTCCCTAATGTCAAAGCAAGCAGACCAAAGAGAAGTGAAATTCAAGAAACTAACAGTGCATAGTCAAAATCATCCAGAAAGAAATGGAATCCATAACCAACATTCATCATTAATAGTCCAAAAAGAGATCCAATTACAAAGCCAAAAGGTTAACAACAGAGAATCATCATAATCCAAAAATAACAAAGGAGGAAATCAACAAGGGGGTGGGGGATAAAATGTCCTCTGGAGCAGGGCATCAAGTTTTCCATTAATGGCAACCATTTGCTGAGCAGTAAAGTCCTCCAACTATTGGAAATGATCCTTTAAGCGCTAAAAACGGGTGGCGTGGTCCAATTCAAGATAGTCAATATGAGCTAGAACCTCAGTAAAAGATGTAGCTCGAGTGGAAGCCCTAGCCTATGCAGCAAATAGAGGAACAACCTCCGGGGGTACTGATGCAGCATCATGCTCTGGTGGTCCAGGTGTCTGAGCTCTCAGAGGAAGGATATCGCTATCTGAACTAACCAAATAGAGGGCACCATGCTGGTACACACACATGCCCATAGCCATCAAGATAGACCCATTAAGAGCACTCAGACCCTTTACAGGATCCTCATCCAATAAATCCAGATCAATGCCACATTGTTCAGCTATGGCATTGATGTACCCTTCAATCAAAATTCATCTAGCTCTAATGGACCTGATATGCTTTAAATGATTTCACAGCCAATAACCCCCATTAACCTTCTCCCCCCGAACCATACAATAAATGAAAAATAACTCAGTGTGACCAAGGACTCCCTGATTCTCCTCTCGTGCACAGATAGTATTTGCTAACCATTTTTGGAGGTATGAAAGGAAGGGGATCACAATTTGGAAGCTTTAGAAGATTTAGGCTCATAAGAACCTGAACCTATAACAGATACATTAAACCAAGCACTATCCTGAGGGAAGTCACGAGTTATTTGTTTGTGCCCCACTGAAAAACCAAAAATGGCACTAAACTGATGAATATTCTAGTGAAAGGGAGTGCCTAATAGTTTAAACGAAATCTCACCTGGCCACTGATCCTGATCACCAAAGGGATACAATTTGCAAGAATAAGTTGAAAGAAATTCTCTAGTCAATTCATCATACGTGGGTCTACGTATCTTAGCAAACTCACCACACCCAATGTTACACAATAACCTATCTACCTCATCATATAAATCAATAACACGCAATGTATCCTCATCTAAATACTTAGTGGGTATAATCTTTTTTCTATCCAGGGGATGTATATTTACCTGACGAGGGGGCTCAACAGGGGGAGGTGGAGGGGCCCTTGTGCGCCTATGGTTGGGGTGATAGGAACAGGAAGCTGTGGTGGTCTTCATGCACTTTTTGGGGCCCATTGGTGATGGAAGTAAAAGAAATAGAGGTAGGGAGAGAGTGGGTTGTTACCGTGAAGGGGGGGAATGGTAGAGGATGGGTCACTTGGTGGTGGAAGGTAAGGGTTGGATTTTATGGATGAAGAAAGGGAGGAGAAGATCGTGAGAATGGAGGAAAGAAAGAGATAGGAATGGGATTGGGGTTGGAGTAGAGAGAATTTAGGAAGAAGAAGTGGGGGAGAGAGCGGCGCAATAGATGGTGCAAAAGAAGGGGAAAATGGAAAGCAAAACCCTAAATAGGGGGTAAATGTGTTTGTTGTCACACAAACACGGGTCATGTCATTAGACACGGCCCCCCGTGTTTATCTCGGGTAGCCAAACCACTTTGGCCTTTTAGAGACACGGGCCATGTTATGAAACGTGTCCACCCCGTGTTTGGTTCTGGGAGCCATGAGGTCCTTGCTGTGTGGGAAACAAGGGGTGTGTTTTGAAACACCCCCCTGTTATCCACAAATTTGACAACCTTGCAAGATACTGTAAAACCCCACTAAATCACTAATGCCCAAGGATTCTCAAACACCCAAAGATGCTAAATTATTGCCTCAAATATGTATCAAACAAATAATTTATGCATTCAATCATAATTTTCGCAGTGCATAACACAAGGATTCCTAAGATTGCCTAAGAAATCAGTCAAGAAACACATCATAATCTACCTATTCTAAGAAACTAATTTAAGATGGGATTCAAGAAAATAATAAAGAAACAGAAAATAAAAGAGAATAAGGAGAGCAAATCTGATTCAGTGATGATGGGTTGCCTCCCATTAAGCACTTGGTTTATTGTCTTCAGCCCAACAATGCACCACCCTTCAATGTTCTTCATAATGTGGACAGAGTAGGGTAACGCTTGAGACGGTGTCCATTGACCTTGAATGTTTTTCCAGACATCTCATTCATGATTTCCACTGCATTAGAAGGAAAAACATTAGTAACCACAAATGGTCCAATCCATTTAGAACGTAATTTACCTAGAAAAAGTTTGAGTCTAGATTGGTAGAGCAACATTTTCTGTCCTTTGTGAAAACTCTTCCTGGAAATCATTTGATCATGGAAGGCCTTGGTTTTGGCCTTGTAAATGAGAGCACTCTCAAAGGCCTCATTCCTCAATTCTTCCAACTCTTGTAGTTGGAGCTTCCTTTGCTTTCCAGCACCAGTCAAGTCCATGTTAGCTTGCCTAATAGCCTAGCAAGATCAATGCTCTAACTCCACTGGCAAGTGATAATGCTTCCCATATACCAACCGGAATGGTGACATACCAATCGGGGTCTTATAAGCAGCCCTATAGGCCCACAACGTATCATCAAGTCTAGTACTCCAATCCTTGCATGTTGAATTCACTATCTTTTCAAGAATGGCCTTGATTTCCTAATTGGAGCTTTGGTTTGCCCATTTGTTTATGGATGGTAGGGAGTAGAAGTCCGGTGCACTGCACCATATTTCTTCAAGAGGGCCTCAAACATCTTGTTGCAAAAGTGTGTTTCTTGATCACTAATGATGGCCCTTGGAGTTCCAAACCTAGAGAAAATTTGAGACTTCATAAAATTCACAACAATTTTAGAATCATCTGATCTAGTGGCCTTTGCTTCCACCCATTTTGAAACATAATCAACAGATAAAAGAATGTATAAAAACCAAATGAGGGAGGAAATGGTCCCATGAAGTCAATGCCCTAAATGTCAAAAACTTCCACAAAAATCATTGGAGTTTGAGACATTTGATTCCTAGGATCGATATTACCTGTCCTTTGACAGCAGTCACAAGACTTACAAAAATCGTAAGCATCTTTGAAGATTGTTGGCCAATAGAAATCACTGTTAAGTACCTTGTTGGCTATCCTCTTCATACCAAAATGCCCTCCACATGCATAGATATAGCAAAATGAAAGTATGGAGTGAGTCTTTGTGTCCGGAATACACCTCCTAATCACTTAGTCTGCGCAATGCTTCCAGAGGTAAGGATTATCCCAGATATAGTATTTGTAGTCACTCTTCAATTTATCTCGTTGTGCCTTTATCAAGTCCTATGGAAAGTCCTTGGTGGCCAAGTAATTGGCAATGTCAGCATACTAAGGGATGGTGGTTGTGATGGCCATTAAATGCTCATCCGGAAAGCTTTCTTGGATAGGTATGTCCTCCTCCTCAGTCACTAACCTGCTCAAATGGTCTGCCACCAAATTTTCACTCCTTTTTTTATCTTTAATCTCCAAGTCAAACTCTTAGAGCAATAGAATCCATCGGAGCAATCTTGGTTTCGCCTCCTTCTTTGCAAGTAGGTACTTCAATGCTGCATGATCAGAAAAATAATTACTTTAGAACCAATTAAATATAATCTGAATTTTTCTAAAGCAAAAACTACAGCAAGAAACTCTTTTTCAGTAGTGGAATAGTTCAGTTGAGTATCATTTAGGGTCCTTGAGGCATAGTAAATAGCATAAGGAGCCCTATCAACTCGCTGTCCTAAGACAGTTCCCGTCGCGAAGTCATTGGAGTCACACATTAACTCGAATGGAAGCTCCCAATTTGGTGGCCTAATGATAGGCGCCTCGGTCATAAACTCCTTAAGTCTGGTGAAAGCCTTCATACACTTCTCATCAAAATGGAATGACACATCCTTTTAGAGGAGTGTGCAGAGGGGCGACGATATCTTGGAGAAGTCCTTAATGAATCGTCGATAGAAACTTGCATGACCAAGAAAAGAACGAATTTCTCGCACACTAGTGGGTGGGGGTAATGAACGCATAAGTTCTACCTTAGCTTATCGACTTCAATGCCTCTAGCAGAGACTACATGACCTAACACAATACCTTTTTCTACCATGAAATAACATTTTTCCTAATTTAAAACAAGATTAATGTCAATGCATCTTTTAAGAACTAATGCTAAATGTTCTAGACAGTTCTCAAAGCTATTCCCAAATACACTAAAGTCATCCATGAAGACCTCAATGTTGTTCTTTATATAATCAGAAAATATACTCACCATACATCTTTGAAAAGTCCTTAGCGCATTGCAAAGTCCAAAATGCATTCGCCTATAAGCAAAGGTGCCAAAAGGACAAGTGGAGGTGGTCTTGTCCTGGTCTTCAGGAGCGATAGCAATCTGGTTATAACTTGAAAATCCATCTAGAAAACAATAATGAGAATAACCAGCTAATCTCATTAACATTTGATCAATAAAAGGTAAAGGGAAGTGGGTCTTTTCTGGTAGCGACATTCAATTTTCTATAATCTATACAAACACGTCAACCTGTCTATAACCTAGTGGGAATAAATTCATTCTCAACATTTCTTACCACAGTAATTCTAGATTTCTTTGGTACTACCAGGACTAGGCTTACCTACTTGCTATCAGAAATGGGGTAGATAACCCCCATACTTAGGAGCTTCAGTATCTCCTTCTTCATAACCTCTATCATCAGAGGATTTAACTTCCTCTAGGGGTCTCTCACTGGCTTAGCCCCCTCCTCCATTAAGATTCTATGCATGCAAATGGAGGGGCTAATGCCCTTGATGTCCGCAATAGTACAACCAATGGCTATCTTATGTTCCTTCAACATAAACACCAATTTCTCCTCTTATTCTTGGGTAAGGGATTTAGCAATTATCACCGGAAGTGTCTCCTTCTCTCCTAAGAAAAATGTATTTCAAATGGGCAGGCAATTCCTTCAATTCCAATTCTGGTGCTTGTACAACAAAAGGTTTAGGTATATCAGTAGTAATAAGCAACTCAACATACGATACCTCATGTCCTTCTAAAGCGGAAGAGAGCTCATGCAAGGTTACTACTACATCATCAACCTCCTCACTCCGTGGCTCCCCTTCATCATCCTTCTTTGATTCCTGTGAATCTAAACTATGAGTCAGAATTGTATCAAGAGCATCAAAATGATCAGACTCAAAAACAGTAGAAATTAAAGAATTAAAAACATCTAAGGAATTAATAACACAAGCAGAGTGCACATCACTCGGGTATCTCATGGCCTCAAAGATGTTGAATCTAATCAACTCTTCAGCAAACTCCATGGTCAATGTCCCTGAATGCACATCAATTTTAGTCCGTGCAGTTTTTAGGAATGGTCTTCCCAATAGAATAGGAGCAAAGTTAGGGGATTTATCCTCCTCCATGTCCAGCACATAGAAGTCTGCCGGAAACACCAATTCATTTACCTGTACCAAAACATCTTCAATAACCCCTTTAGGGTATGCGTTAGACCTATCTGCCAGTTGAATGATCACACCAGTTAGTTCTAAAGGTCCAAGATGTAAAGATGCATAAATAAAAAAGGACATGACATTAATGGATGCACCTAAATCTAGCATTGTCCTCTCAAACCTTGTGTTACCGATAGTGCATGGTATAGTGAATGTGTCAGGATCCTTACACTTAGTTGGGAGGTTCTTGTTAAAAACAGCTGAAATATTTGCTCCCACCTGGACCTTTTCATTACCCTTTAACTTCCTTTTGTTAGTGCATAATTCTTTTAAGAACTTAGCATATCTAGGCACTTGCTTAATGACATCTAACAAAGGAATGTTAACTTCCACTTTCCTAAAAGTCTTTAAGATCTCTTTATTTGTCTCTTCTTTCTTATTTTTAACCAACCTACTAGGAAAATGGGCCTTAGTGACATACTTAGGGAGTGGTTTAGAAACACTTACCTTAGGGGCCTTAGAATTATGCCCCCCATCTTCCATCTCTTTAGGCTTTTGAACTTTATCTTCAGTGACCCTTGGAGCATATATGGGTTCGTCTAATGTATTCCCACTTCGCAAGGTGACAACACTAGCATTCTCTCTTGGATTCACCTCTGGTTGTGAGGGAAGTTTCCCAGAAAGTTGACTCTGAACCTTGTTGATCTCGGTGGCTAACTGTCCCACTTGGTTTTACAAGTTACTAATGGTGGCCCTTGTTTCTTGTTGAAACTGAATGTTATTAGTGGCCATTTGCCTCATTAGCTCCTCCAGTGCAGGCTTAGGTTGCCTAGGAGCTTAAGCTTGTTGCTGTCTCAGTGGAAATGGTGCTTGAGGTTGAATTTGGGGCTGCTTTGCATAGCTAAAGTTAGAATGATCCTTCCACCCCGAATTGTACGTATTGGAGTAGGGGTTGTAGTTCTTAAACGGTGCAGAAAATCCCCCCACTACCTTTGCTTCTTCATTTGTGTCCTCTTGAAGAGTAGGGCATATATCAGTAGGATGTCCAAGAGAGCAACAAATACCACAAGCATTAACTGATATTTTCCCACTATCCATTAGCTTCTGAACCATGGTGGTCAACTAAGCCATCTGCTGCTGCAAGCTAACTATTTCTGCCTCTTTTACTGCTCATACTCTTGTGTCATTCCTAATGAAGAATTGTTGAGTGTTCATAGTCATTATTGCGATCAAGTTTCTAGCTTCTTGAGGAGTCTTATCAACCAACGCTCCTCCACTAGAAGCATCAATCATGTTATGGTCCATCACTAGCAAACCTTCGTAAAAGTATTGAATTAGCAATTGCTAATTAATTTGATGTTGGGGGCAGCTAGCACACAACCTCTTGAACCTCTCCCGGTAATCGTGAAATGATTCCCCATGCCTTTGTTGGAGGCTGCAAATTTCTTTTTGAATGGTGGCGGCCTTAGAGGTAGGGAAGTATCTATCTAGGAAAGCTCAAGCCATGTCTTGCCATGCATGAATGGATTCGGGTGGTAAATAGTACAGTCATTCCTTTGCAAAATCTTTTAATGAGAATGGAAAAGCCCTGAGCTTGACTTGTTCTATTGAAACTCCTGTAGGCTTCATTCTAGAACAAAGCATATGTATCTCTTTTAGATGCTTGTTAGGATCCTCCCTAGTTAATCCATTAAAAGATGGTAAAAAGTGAATTAGACAGGATTTCAACTCAAATACCCTTTTAGTTTCTAGAATTTTTATGCAAAAAGGCTGTTGGTCTAAATCTGGAGCACCCAACACCCTTAAAGTATTCTCTGTCATCACCACTTCTTCAGATGTTTCAGAAAATATCTCAAAACTGGATAAATCTATATGGCGGGCAGCTTCGATGTGAGCAGGTGTGAATTGAAGAGGAAATTGTGAGCTGACTTATTCAAAGTAATGTCTTAGATTCCTCAATTACTCGTTCACTTCACCACTGGCCATGAACACTTGCAAAACAATCAGAAAGAAGGAAGAAAAGTATTAAAACCTGAAATAAAAACAGAGTGAAAAATAGGAAACAAAGTAATAGCGCAATTGAATAATTAGTTCCCCCGCAACGACGCTAAAATTTAGTGTGGTGTGGATTGTGAATTAAAATTGAGATTAAAAACAGTTGCCAAGTCCCACCAAAATTATAAAAACCTTGCAACCAGTTGTAGTTTGCAAGGGTCGATCCACAGAGAACTAACTCAATTAATACTATTAACCGAGTCCTAATTTAAACTCTAAATGATAATGAACAGTAAAAAGGGATTTTATTAATTTAAACTAAAATAAAAACCAAAGATAAAACAACAGCAAAGTAAATATGATTTGAATTTCCAATTTGAGGATATTGGTTAAGAGATAAAATCCACTACTAGGTTTATATGATCATGCAAACCCACATACCCTTTACTTCAATATGATCATCTATATTTTTACGCAATTATGAGATTAATCTTTGTTTTCCTTAGGTAATGGTTAATTTAGCAACCACTTAAACTAACCCTAATTACTAGTTAGCTATAAAGCAATCGTTCTTATATCTATCCAATGATCGCATTAAGAAATAGAAAATCAATCACGCTAAGATTCAATCACACACTGAGATTAAATTGCTTAGATCATATATTCCACTAGTCCTACCACCACAATCGCACATAGCAATCCTAGTTTTACTACTTTTGAAATTTGGCAAGAATATAAAAACCTTTATATTGAATTGGGATAAAAAACATATGAATAAAAATATAATTGTATTGAAATATAGGAATATACAGAACTCATATAACCAAAACTAGAGTTTCATCCTCCCTTAACCAAATAAGGAGTTTAGCCACACTTGGCGAATTCAAAATTGAAAGAAAAACAAAATAGAAACATAGTCAAGAATGAAAGAACAAAAGAAAGCTGAAGATCAAACTAGTTTCCAGCGAATAAAGTTGATCAATCTCCAATTGCTCGAACCCAAGTCTCCAATCTTTGATCAAATCTTTCTCTTTCTTATTCTTTGAATCCTCTTCTATTCTCTGATGGCTCTCAGTCCAGAACTCCCTTAGGAACCATAGGCCATCCTATTTATAGCTTTTGGGCCCATAACCCTCGTCCAACTTTAAAATTCTGATTACTGAGATGCAAACACGGGTCATGTCTCATTACACGGCCCCTTTATGTTTGAATCTGCCAACAAGTTTTCATGAAATTACATAGACAGAGAAGAACACGACCCCCTCCCGTGTTTCATGACATGGGTCGTGTTTTTGTTCCAGGCTAAAGTTGCATCCAATTAAATTTCCAGAGAATAACATGACCCCCATGTGCTTCATAACACGAGCCGTGTTTTATTGTTTCTTTAATTTCAACTAAATGTCTTCATATGTGATCTTCACTCTTTACTTCCAGAAATGATATTAATCTCCTCAAGTGAATAGTAAGCTCAGTTTCATGCTAATGGACTACATCATTCAATGATTTCAAAGATCTCCTAAAAATCATCAATCAATTATAAGTACTTATGACCACACTTAAGTAAAGTCTCACAATAAGGATCCACTTAAATTTCATCCCTAGAAACTTAACTAAGTGTTAACAATTAAGCATATTTGGAGATTAATTAAATCAACATATGACACTTAAGATGTAGAGATAATTGTCAAATCATTTTGTATTTTTTGGAAAATAATGAATCTAACTATATAGGTTATGCAGCAGCTGCTGGTTGTGTAAAAATTCAGTCTACTGAAGAAGTTCCCACCACTAGATTGCCTCTCTCTATAGTGCAGCTACCTAAATTGGAGTTGAAGCCCCTAGCTGTACACCTTAAATATGTATATTTGGAGGATGGTGAGAAGCTGCCAGTGATTATAGCAAAATGCCTCACTGATGAATAAGAAGAGAAATTGCAGCAAATTCTGAGAGAGCACAAGAAAGCAATTGGATGGACACTTGCAGACATTCATGGTATTAGTCCCTTTACATGCATGCATTGAATATTACTTGAGGAGGGAGGTAAACCAGTAAGGCAGCCCCAAAGAAGATTATCCCATTGATTTTGGATATGGTGAAGAAGGAGGTAACAAACTTGTTACAATCTGGCATCATTTATCCCATCTCTGACAACAAATGGGTGAGCCTGGTGCAAGTTGTTCTAAAGAAATCTGGGATGACAGTAATGGCAAATCAGAATAATGAGTTAATTCCTGCTAGGGTGCAGAACAGTTGAAGAGTCTGCATTGATTATAGAAAGCTCAACTAAGCCACCCGAAAGGATTATTACCCCATTGTCCTTCATTGATCAAATGTTAGAGAGGTTAGCTTGGAAATCTCACAACTGCTTTCTGGATGGCTACACCAGATATTTGCAAATCTATACTGCTTCGGAAGATCAAGAGGAAATCACTTTCACATGTCCCTTCGACACTTTTGCATATAGGCGGATGTCCTTTGGCCTCTGCAATGCCCTTGACACCTTTCAATAGTGCATGGTAAGCATCTTTTCTGACCTTTTAGAAGAGTGCATGGAGGTTTTCATGGATGATTTTACTGTTTATGGTTCTTCCTTTGATTTATGTTTGGCTAGTTTAGCTAAGGTATTGCATAGGTGTATTGAAACTAACCTTGTCCTAAATTTTGAAAAATGTCATTTTATAGTAGAACAAGGCATAGTTTTAGGCCATATAGTATCTAGCAAGGGCATTGAAGTAGTTCCTACTAAAATAGATGTGATTTCTTCTTTATCTTACCCATATGCGTGTGAGAGATTTGTTCTTTTTTTAGTGATGCAGGTTTCTACCAGCACTTCATTAGAGACTTCAGCAAAGTAGTTCTTCCATTATTCAACCTCCTACAAAACGACGTGGAGTTTAACTTTGATGAGAAATGCAAGAAAGCCTTCAACCATTTGAAGCAAGCTCTTACCACCACCCCCATTATCTGACCTCCTAATTGGACATTCCCCTTCAAGTTGATGTGTGATACTTCAAACTATGCAGTGGGATTTGTCTTGGCACAAAGAGTAGGCAAAGTGCCTCACGTGATCTACTATGCTTCGAACAATTTGGATGCTGCTCAAGCAAATTACACCACCATAGAAAAAGAGCTTTTGTCTATTATTTTTACATTAGATAAATTTAGATCATATTTGCTTGGTTCTAAAGTTGTGGTGTTTTCTGATCATGCGGCTTTGAAGTTCCTCCTAAAGAAACCTGAGGCTAAGCCATGATTGATTTAGTGGATGCTATTGCTCCAAGAGTTTGACATTGAGATACGTGACAAGAGTGGAGTAGAGAACTTAGTAGTTGATCATTTCAGTCGAATTGAGTAAGCTATTGACCTTCTTCCCATCCATGACACCTTCCCTAATGTGCAGCTTTTACAATTGTAAGGTAATATTCCATGGTTCACTGATATGGTAAATTTCTTGGTTACTAGTGTCTTGCTTGCATATTCTACTAGAGCACAAATTGACAAATTAAAGAGTGAGTCAAAGTATTATGTGTGGGATGATCTATATCTATAGAAATTCTGTTGTGACCAAGTGATTAGAAGAAGTGTACATGATCATGAATTCTATTCTATTCTTAGCTTTCTATTTTCTATATTACTATTTCTGTGTTTTCTATTTTTTGTTTCTATTTTTAATTCTGTTTCTATTTTTTCTTCCTATTTTTCTGTTTAAAATTCTGTTTTAAATTCCATTTTTCTGTTTTTAAAAGAAAAAATATATATTCATAACAAAGTGTGTTTTTAATTGCTTTCTAATAAAACTTTGAGTTTTAAAAGTTATGAGCATGCATAAATTAGGGCAACATAAGTGAATAAATTGTCTCTCATCTTGAGAATAACTAGTTTGATAATGAAATTGAATTCGTAGATTAAGTTTGATAGAAACATACCTTGCGAGACTTTGAGTCTTTTAATGAATGGATTGAGTATTTGAACTATTCTCTTTTTTCTTGTGTGATTTTCACTCATGGAATTGTTACTCTAGAACTTGCTTTAATTCTTTTTGAGACTATATTTTCACATGCATATATGAACATGATTGAGACATTTTTCTTGAATTAGCCACTTTAGCCAAATAGCCAACCTTGCATATTTTTCCTTGATTAACCCCTTTGAACTTATTTGACCATTCCTTGTTTTTAGCTCATTACATGCTTTAAATGAAAAATAATGTTCTTACCTAACCTTAGGGAATAAGAGAGTATTTGCATTCTTATTGGATGAGTTATTGAACAAGTGTAGGGGTGTACTAATTGGTATGCAAAATGTTGGTGAAAAAGGAAAGAATGACCAATTGAAAAAAATGTGTAAAGGAAAGTCGAAAAGGCAAAAGGAAATAAAAATAAATAAATAAATAAAGAATATGTTAAGGGAATTAGCATAGAGTTTGGATAAACTATAATGCTGGTTATATCGACTTAACCTTAATGCTCTTTTATTCTCTTTGGTCTTCAACTTGCCATATCTATGTTACTCCCCTCTTTTACCTTGGTCTCATTACAACCTTAAATAAAGTCATCTTGATTTATGTGTGCATATTTTTTGAGTAGTGGAGAAGTAGAAGATAAGCAAGCTTATGGTAGTGCATATTTTCATGTGTTGAATTGAGTGAAACACTTACCTTCCAAATACTTGAGAGATTGAGAGTAAATCTTGCGAGGTTCTATCATTCTTGATCTATACTTTTCAATTGAAGTTATTATGCTTGTTGATTTGAGATGTAAAGAAATGTTACTTCATGAATGTTTTAATTCCTTGAATTTTTGGTTGCTCTCCTTTTGCATTCTTGAGCATATTTGGAAAGTGATTTTTTCTTGAGTTTTTTTAACTTTCAAGTTTGTGTTGTTTTTCCTTTATCCCCTTAGTAGTGGATTTCTACTTTTGCCCGAGAGTGCAAAAGGCTAAGTATGAGAGAATTTGATAAATATCATTTTTATATATTAGTTAACCCTCATATTCAGCATTTTAGAACTCTCTTATGTTTAATCGATTGGTTTTAGCCACCATTTATAAGTTTGGGTTCAAATTGGGCTTAGTTGTATTTTTCAGCATTGTAACAATTTTACACTTTTTCTGTATTTTCGAGATAACTTTAGTTATAGACATCTAACAATTATGAACTTTAACTTGTAGGAAATCTGAGAGGAAGCTCTACAACTTTGATACAGAGATCCAGAGCTGAATCAGATATCTAGTGGGTCATGTAACACCCACCGTAGGGTGCCACATTTTATGTTACTTTATTACCAAATTACCCCCCAAGTTATAAAATGTGATGTTGTGATAAAATACAAGTTGTAATTTTTTTTTCTTTGATGACAATAATAAAATAAACTTAGCGGAAAATAAAACTATTATACCTCATCACACATAATGTACATCATTATACATAACAGTCATCACACATAATTTACATCATTATACATTACACACGTACTGTCAGGATTATTTATATTACAGACCGTGTTCTTAAAGTAATTAAACATAATTTAAGACTCACATATTACCCAAGTCTGACTAAACAGCAGAACCCTCAGATGGGTCCTCCTCAGATTCCTCAGCAGATAGGAATCCGTTATTACGTGACGCTCTACGGACAGGTGTCCGCGCAGACGACACGATACTTATCGCACTAGGAGTACGGTAGTAAGCTCCCCAGTACTGCCTAATAGATAGTGGAAACTCTAAATGTACATAAATATTGACACTAAAGTAGGGGTTCCCGTGATAATGCCTACTGTAAGTAATGTTCAGGTCCCCTATATAAAATATACACTGACGATCCAAATGGACATGCCACGCCTCCGAACCTCCACGAAACTGCAACGTCACGTATCCTAGAAAGCTGGGCATCTCCATTTTCTCAAAATTCTGCGTCCCCTGACGTGAGAAGTAGTTCTTCTTCTCCTTCTTGTACTATTTCTTTCTCAACGTCTTCATCCATTTATAAAACAATATACAAATGTACATACAAAGAGGTGAGATCACCTACGCCAATACCAACATGGTAGCACAGAGATAACATAACAGCATACCATATAACACGTCACATTACAAATATGGCATCAACATAATATCAATCAAAATTTACATATAATAATTACGAAAAATAATCATCTACACTAAGCAGATAATTTAAAAGTACAATTGTCATAACCAATACTTCACAAATATTAAATCTCATAGATGTAAGCATTTATGTTAATGCATGAACACATAGACTCGATTTCCTACTCCATGGAGCTAAACTCAGATCGGAGAAATTGATCGAAAAGATCTGCCGGTACCACGTGCCTCAGACCAAGTGCTATAATTATATCTTGCACATCTAGCACATACACGACAGTCTTTATCAGATCTCGATTAAGAATAGTATCTCGGTCCGGATCATCGGTGTGTTGCATCGGTCTAACCCACGGTACAGAAGAGCTACCAACTGCCCATTGTGAGCAACCTGCACCCCGATGCCCCCAAGGTCAACGAGTGACCTACACTACGCATATCGCACCCACTCAAGAGGTGTACGTTTCTCCTAGGCAATTAGCCATATACAGTCCGTTGGACCATTTTTAATGCATGTGTAATGCACCAATTACCAACCAAAGGTAAATCACATAACTTCTCATTCCAGATTCAAATACTATTTTTCCGTTCATAAAATGGATTAATGCCAATTACAGGCAAACTTCTCAATTTCTTGTACAGTATTTATATATTGCTTTTAACTGTAAGGTTTACTGTATAATTAACAGTTAAATCACATTACCGTGTTTTTTTCTCATTCGCAAAATATTTTCGTTATGTTGATTTGTAACATTTTCTGTTACGTTTAAAAATTGCGAAACTATTTTTCTACTGTATTCTAAATTGTGTAAAAATAATCTTTTATTTTTAAATCGCATAGCCATTTTTCTACAACATTTTGATCGTGTAAAATATTTATACGCGTTAAAAATCGCGTAGAAATATTTTAACGTTTTTCAATTCGCGTAACTTAAAAATTACGTTTTTGAGTTACGTAAATCGTTTTTCACCGTTTTTACCGTTCACAAAATATTTCTTAACTTTGAAAATATTATTTTGAACATTTCTTATAAAAATATAATTTCTTACATTATTCTCTTCGTATTCTCAATCAAAAATCCTTTCCGTACTATATTTTCTCAAAATCACTTTTTATTGATTTAATCTTACCAAATCATATTTAATTGATTTAATTACTATTTCAAATTTTAAATTTTCCTAACGTTTTCCCAAAATCAAATATTTAAATTCTACGTTAGTAATTTTAAGTTACAAACGTTTTCTTTTATATTTCTAAATCACTTCTAAAAATTAATTCTCCTTAAAATAATTTAAAGTTTGATACTTTAAATCCCCTTTTTCTTTTATTTATGCAAATTCCACTTGACAACACTTTAATTCCTTTCCAAAAATCCTTATTTGAAAATTCTTATATTTTATAACATCAAAACATTTTTTCTAAATTATCAAAACCTTATAGATGGCCATTGGAACCATGAAATATTTTTCTTCTAACTTAAACAAATTTCATTCTTATTTCTACACAAAATAAATTCATGAAAACACTACTTAAAAACCGTGTATACTCTTTTTATAAAACAAACCCTCTTGTTTATTTTCTTTACTTCTCAAATCATTCAATTTTATCATTTATGAAAATATCATTTTTGTGAAACACTAATTTAATTGGTGTCTTGGCTGAAATTTATTTTAGTTCAAGGACTAAAAATCAACTTCATTGTTCTTGAAAAATTTCAATAAAAACCCTAGTCTTGGAAGCTCAAAACCGTGACCTCCTCTATGGCCTTTGGAGCCAAAATTTTGCTTATTTCAACATACATCCATCATAATATATTCAACATATATCATCATGCATATCATAAGCTTACCATATAAGCAATTAAAAATTATACTAAGCATGCAAACACAAGTAAATCATGCAAAATATATCAAGCATATGCAAAAATAATTTAAAGCACATAACACACACAAATTATTACATGACCATGGATATGAATCCTCACATGGATTCACCATCCATCAAATATAAAACCTTCTCTCACCACCATGCTTGGTTGGTGAGATGGATCTCCCTCTTACCTCTTGAAGAACCACCAAAAAGCTTGTTGCTTTGTCTTTGGAGCAAGATCTCCACCAATACAAGTTCTTAAACATGAAACAAATACAAGAAAATAGGTATATCAAGCTTGAATAAGAAGAGCCATGGATCAAACATGGTTTAGAACATGAAAAAGAAAAGAATAAATGAAGTTTTCTTACACTTCACCAACAAAAGCTCTAGAACTTGATCTTAGTAAAAGTCCTTCAAGATGGAAGAATTAGAACTTGGTGTGAACTACAAAGGTTCTTAGAATGATGAAAGGATTCAAGAAACTAGGTTGTATGAAATTAAAAAGTGATGGAGGAGTGAGTTGGAGTGCTTGGCCGAATGGTGTGTTTTTGGGAGAAAGAATGGAGTTTTCTTTGGTTTGGTCTTGAAACTTAAGTGGAAGAGTGAATAAATGATATTATGAAATATAGAAATGAGTGTTTTTAGTCTTCAAAGGAGTGCATTGCCGTAGCATGCAATTAGAGAGAAGAAAAAGTGAAGTTTGAAAAACATAAGCATTGATGATCAATAGGAAATTGTCTTGACATTTGGCTTGTCTTCATTTTTTTTTCTTTGGCCTAAAAAGCCTATATTAAACTTGTCTCCCTTCATCCTTGCTCTCCAAACCGTCCCCCCCTCTTCATGCATGCAAAAATATGACAATTTGATAGCCATTTTGTTTTTAGTCATTTTAGGTATTAATTTAAAACATTATAGGTAGAATAGGTATTAATTAAAAGCATTATAGGTAGAAGACTTATTATGGACCATTGGATCTTTTCTCTTTAAACCCTATCCCTTAGATGTGTCTCCAAAAATGAAGGGTCAAGATTACACCTTCAAACTTTACATCCAAGGGTCCAAAATGGTTGTAATCATTTTTTATGACCAATTCTCCACCATTGATCTAAATCCAAATCCAATGGTCATTAATGATCCATCTCTACCATTGATTAATGCTACATCCAAGGGTTGATAATGGTCATAGCCATTTATAAGACTAAATCTCCATCCTTGATTTAATTTCCATCCAACGGTTATAATTGATCTTATTTACTTTTAAGATCAAATCTCCACCGTTGATTAAATCAAGATTAAATCTCCAAGGGTAATTAAATTAATAGTGGATATCCAAACCACTAATATTAACTTAACAGTAAAGAATTTTATTTTATTATTTTTCTATTTTATAACCCCACTAAAGAATATATTTACTGTATTTCTATCATATGATAATTAAATACAGTACAAAACACAATACAATAAAATTTTAAAAACTGTTTCCGGATTCAGGTTTAGTAAGATCCCCTGTCTCCGTCTAAACAGTACAAATTTTTCTATGCGTAGAAAAAATTTTGCTTTGCGAGACCCACTTGGGCCCACGTATAGCCACTTGGGCCCACGTATAGCCACTTGGGCCCACAATACACCTCGTGGGGCCCACAAACAGTAAAAATTTCAAAATCACAAAAATTAAAAAACTCACAAATATCCAATCAGATTACGTAAATTAATTAAGACTAAACAGTAAAAATTAATTTATGTAAATTTTTCTGGCCCGAAAATTTTTATTTTCCTGACACGGAGCAAATCACACAGAACGATCAAATATACAAATGGAATATTCAAAATAATTTTACAGTACACAGAAATCACTAAACAGTAGAATTCTGTTAACTGTCAAAATTATTGTTTAATAAATAGAAAGTTTGGGGTATTACAGGTCATATTAGGCCTGGAAGTCAAAACATGGAACCTAAGTAGTTTCCAAAGATTGGACTGTATCGTGGGCTGCATGTGTCATAATGGGCTGAAACTGGTGGCATTGGAAAGTTGAGACAAAATCCTCCAACTTTCATGAAGACCACTTATCCAAACAATGATGTCTTAATAAGGTTTTTAACGTCTGAATCGAGATGATGGGATCAGGAGCTGTTAAACGTGTTTTGACCATAACTCCTTCATTAGGTGTCCAATTAAAGCTAATTGCAAGAGGAAGAGTCTAAGCTAGGAACAAACTTATAATTTCACTTTTAGGGTCTATTATGTGGGAGTGGAAGCCCAAAATAGAGGCATTCCATTTCAGATTTAGTTTTGGACTTCTCACTTTCTCTTTTGCCCCTCCTCTCTCCCCTCTTATCCTCTATTCTTCTTTCTCTTTTACATTTTTGTTTTTTACTTTGCTGTACTTTATTTTTTTGCTTTGTGCTCTCCATTCATGAAGAGCTAAAGTTTTGTAATCAATCCTAGGGATTGAAACACTCTTTATGTGTAATCTTGAGACGTTGTGATGAATGTTTACATTCTTATTGTTAATCAAATTTCTCTCCTCCTTCTCTTGATTTTGTTGCATCTTGATTGAGTGCTTAACTCTATTTTGGTGTTGATGTGATAGTTGCTTAACTATCATGTGTTTGCAAAAAAAATAGGTAATGCATAAAAGGTGTTTGATGTATTATCTAGCTAGCATGAATTCTTGTATGAGGTTAATTTAGGGTTAAATTGATGCTTCATCCATTTTTGGTTCATTGTCCAAATCTTAGGTGCTAACCTAGCAGAGAATTCATACTTGGATGAGGATTTCACATGAGATTAGGCAATACACCAAAGGTGTTTAATGAGTTGCCTAACTTAGTTGAATGCTGAGTATTATGTTGATTTAGGGTTGGATGGATGCTAACTTCATCTAACATTGATTAACCAAATTAGATGCTTATCTAGTAGAGCATACTAAGAATCTGGTTAATCTGTGAATGAGTCCATAGTGGTCAAGGATGGATTAAACTCAAGAGTTGTTAATTCCCTTAGATTAGTTGTTTTTCCTCATTTTGTTTACAACATTTTCCAACATTTTGATTACTGTCCTTTGATTACTTTCTTTTGTTTACTACCTTTAATTATTTTCTTTTATTTACTGCCTTTTAATTATTGCCTTTCAATTTCTATCTTTATTTAATTTCCTTTAATTATTGTCTTTTAATTATTGTCTTTTAATTACTCCTGAAACCAAACCCCATGCTGCTAATTTCCTAATATAATTGATTAATTGGAATGATCTAAGGGCTTGACCCATTTACACTGCATACTACAAGTTTTTGGTGAATCAGTAAACAAATATTTTCTAATTTGGTAGCCTTTGCAGTTACCAGGGTTAACTCTTTCTCCATCCAACTCAATTCACAAGTTTTTATATGTTGGTAATTATATGTTGGTCCTCAAATTTAAGCCTTAAGGGTAAAAGAGTCAATGTTATTGGTAACTCTTTTTGCATATACCCTATGAACTTGAATTTCAAGCACTAAGGGTAAAACTGTCATATATGGTTAAAGTTTTATTTTCTTATTTAAGTTAAAATTTGAGCAAAGCCTTAGTTTCCCATTTGAGATTCAATATTAATGAGCACATATACTTTTTCAAGGTACTTCTCACTATATTGAACCTTGAATTGTCCAAGCGGGACAATTTTGTAAGAAACTTTTTCTTCACTTAGTTAATAATTAATCTTTAAATATCATATCTTATACTTGTTGAAATTTTGGTCTGCTACATTTCCTTTTGTTCTCTAGGTGCATACTTAATTGTGGTAGATCTCACCACGTTCAAGTCTTGCACTTGGAGGCCAATGAGAAATGCTGTTGAAATTTCATCAAGTATAAAATATGAGATTTAAGGAATAAATATTAACCAAGTGTTGAAAAAGTTTCTTATTGAATATGATAGGGCCATACCATATTTAGAAGGAGATGGAGATTTTAGAAATAATTAATGTTGAGGTTAATAATTGACATCTTATTTTACTTACAGATGTCATCAATGGGTAATTAAAATGACTTTTCAGTCTCAAAGATAGCATAGCATCTAGTTTCTACTCCACTAACTGTCTCTGAAACTATTGGTGTATTACTGCGTCGCACTGATGGGCGTAGAAATCGGTCAGAGGCTTGGAAACACTTTTTTTGCAAAGTACAATTAAGATAAAAAAGCTAGATGTAACTATTACAGTACCTTGATCAAGTATGATAATAGAACAAGTGCTATGCGTTCTCATTTGAAGAGATGCAAGGATAATCCAGATAAAAATGAGAACAAAAGGTAGAAATCGGTTCCATGCTTAACGGGGACTACAGAAGGGCATGTTGTTTCTTCTCCTTCATATACTAAATTTGACCAAGAGGCCTATTGGAATGAACTTGTGAAGATGTTTGTGGCAACTGAGCTCCCTTTTCAATTTGTGGAGAGTGAATCTTTTTAGAAGTTTGTGAATGTGTTGCAACCAAGATTTAATTTCCCCTCACTAATTACATTAGCGTGTGACATTTTCATGTTATGGGATACAGAAAAAACAAATTTAAAAAAGTTTCTTTCGAAACATTGTCAAAGATTATGCCTCACCGCTGACACATGGACTTCATGTCAGAATATAAGTTATATGTGTTTGACTGCCCATTTCATTGATAATGATTGGGGGCTTCACAAGCAGATTTTGAATTTTTGCTAAGTCACAAGTCATTCAGGAGAGGTTATGGTCAAGACTATTAAGATGTACTTGAATTGTTAGGAGTTGAATCGCGTTTACAATTTAATAGTTGATAATGCTTCGTCAAATGATGTTAGGATTCAACACCTAAAAAGGAGGCTAGCGTCTTGGAACATCTTAGTTTTGAAAGGAGATTACATTCATATGCATTGTTGCGTGCATATTCTGGAATTGATTGTGAATGAGAGGTTAAAAGATATTGATGATTCTGTTTTGAGAATCCACAGTACGATGAAGTACATAAGATCTTCTCCTTCTAGATTAATTAAATTCAAGGCATGTGTTGAGCATGGGAAGATTGAATATAAGGGCTTAGTTTGCTTAGATGCTGAAACTAGGTGAAATTTGACCTATCTTATGTTGGAGGCAGCTTTGAAGCACCAAAAGACATTTGAAGAGCTTGAAATGCAAGACAATAGATATGTTGATGAGTTAGAAAAGGGAAAGGGTGTGCCTACAAATGAAGATTGGGATTATGCTCGCTTAATTTTACCCTTTTTTAAAGATCTTCTATGAAGCTACTTTGCTTATTTCTGGTACCTCTTATGTTACCATATATATATATATATATATATATATATATATATATATATAAGTATTTGGAATTGGGAAGATGATTTGTCAATCCTGTGTGTCCGAAGATATAAGTGTAAGTATAATGGCTGAAAGGATGAAGAAGAAATACGCAAATATTAGTGAAATCCCAATGGTTTGAACATGCTGTTAATTGCCATTGTATTTGATCCTATGTATAAACAAGGATATGTCAATTGGTCGATTAATCAGATTTTTGATAGGGACGAGGAGGTTAAATTACAAGATAAGTTGGATTTTTGTTTGGAATCACTTTTTGAGGAATATAATGGTCGGGAGGGAGGTCCTCAAAGTGATACACAAGAAGCATGAGTTGATGAAAATGATGATGATGATCCCTATTATTGGAATCAATTTTTAAAATCAACTGGGTGCAAATCGAATGCTAAATCTGTGCTAAAGAAGTATTTGAAGGAAGATTTCGAGACCAATTCAAACTTGGATATTCCAAGTTGGTGGAAGTTAAATTCAAGTCAATTTTCGATCCTTGCAAACATCACTTCAGAGGTGTTGGCCATACTTGTCTCCATTGTAGCCTCTGAGTCTGCATTTAGTATAAGAGGAAGGGTGCTTGATCTTTATCATAATTCCCTAACACCTAAAATGGTGGAAGCACTTGTCTGTATGTAAGATTGGTTGAAAGGAACACCCTTCTCATTTCTTTCTAAAGAGGACTTTGAGCGGCTTGAGAGATTTGAGCAAGGTAAGTTAATATTAATGTTTCACATTTATGTTATTACTCATTGCTTATTATATTATGTTTTCATAAGTAATGAGATGTTGTTCTTTTTTTTTTTTTGCAGAGATGGTTTCTTAACAAGATGTTTCTTGTTCTATTACAATTTCTCTTAATGATTGAAGGGGATACATTTTATTGTATTTGTTCTACTGATATTTTTTATCTTAGGATAATGGTGTATTAGACTGAGTTTGTATTAAGACATATTATTGCTAATGGATGAAATGAATAATTATTCCTCATTGTGCATGGCTGAGATTTGCTTTTGTTTAGTCCTTTCAATACTCTTCTCATTATCATGTTTGGCTATTGAGCATCATAACAATTGTGAAATTACCCTGATTACATGTGGTGAAAATTTAGAATTTCAATAGTGGAGCGACAACTATAAGTTGTTCAACTTCATATAAGGATTTATATAGAACACAGTGCATTGGTTTGTATGGAAAAATAAGATCATAAAAGTCTGTAAGTTTCTCCTTTCCTTTTCTTTCTTTTCTTTCCATTTTTAATCATACAGAAATATGCCAATACAATAATGTGTTTCCTAGTTTAGTATTGAATTATATATCAATTAGCTTAGGTGTTGGTACCCATGGAGACATTTTTTGTGGTCTCCTTGCATTTTAGACCTTTTTCCTTTATTCATGATCTGCCATGATTCCATTATATATCAATTTGCTTTTGCTACTCACTTGTTTGTGATCAACCTGCTCTTTGCAAGATATGACTCACTTATGGAAGTTTCTGGCTTTTTAATAGGATAGTTGTCTTTGTTTATGTGATAATATGTATTCTTGGATCAAAAGTTAAGCTCTATTGGTGCATTTATGAATAAATGAACATAATTTTTTTCTTTACTACAGTGATGACGCAATTGTTGCATTTATGGAGATCACTAGAGAGCCCTTGAAAGAACTTTCACTTAATAATATTAGGAAGGTACATTGTTATATTGCTTTGTTGATTGTCTCTTCATTGGCTTGCAAGTGCATGGATGTGTGTGCTACACACACACAGAGTTTAAGTACATGGGCACTTGAACATTGTGACATTTGCTGTTGATATCTTTGTATCTAGTCAAAAGAGGAAGGAACAAAGTGTGGAAGAGGAAGAAGATGATGGAGAGAATGGAGCAGAGGATGAGGAGCCCTTAACTCAGAAGAAGCCTCATTTAGTTTGGGCTGCTAAGTTGCATAGAAATTTTGTTTCTACAGTTAATCAACTGGGCCTTAAAAGTGAGTTTATGTGACAACGAAGATTTACCTTTCCCTTTTTGTTTGAATTGAGAACATAGGTCTTAAGTATAACAATTTGATACCTCAATATAGACATTATCAATCATAATATGAGGTTTCTTCAACTGTTATTGTAGATGTTATTCCTAAGAAAATACTTGACTTGATGAATGTTGAAGGGCTTACAAGGGAAAATAGGGCAAGCCATCTACAGGTACAAATATTATTATTCTAAGTTTCCTATCTATCTTGAATTTCAGATTAGTTTATGATTAAAATGCAAATGATCTCCACCTTTTGGCAAATAGGCCCAATTGTTTTCAATTTTGGCACAGTAGTTGAAGGGGATAATTTGCATTTTAACCTAAACTTTTGACAAAGGATGGAATGAAAATCTTTTAGATATGATGATTCTTTAAAATTTGAACAAGTTAGTTTGTATCATTCTAATGGGGTTCAAATGGATATATATATATATATATATATATACTGCACAACAACATCTTGGGGATGGTTGGATCTATATTTTCAGTACTAAGAATGGACCAGAGACAAAGAGGTTAAGTATATTTCCTTGTGTAATAAAAGAGTGGAATTTAAGAATGAAATCTGTTGGGGAACATGAAACTGGGGAAGGTAGTTCTAATCTTCGAATGGTATTCAAAGAGCATTTGGTTTTTTTAATGGAAATTATATGAGTATTTATTATGAGCTTTTGTAATTGACTACATCAATTCTCAATACAACTTCTATATCTAATCTGAATGTTGCTTCTTTTCTATATCACCAAGAGAAAATGAATGTTCTTGTGGAACCTGATGTGCATGATACATTTGCTAGAATTCCAGGCTTTGGATTTGTTTAGATGTTCTATAGTCAAGATACCAGGTACAAGCAGAACTAAGGATTTGACTTCCATTCTGTTCTTTGTATGTAGTTCGAACACTACAAGTAGAACTAAGGATTTGACTTGTGAACTGGTTTTTAATTAGTTTTTTGAACTGGTTACATGAAAAAACCAGTTCTGAACTGATTTTTAAATTAGTTTTCTAAATTGGTTTTATGGAAAAACTAGTTCTGAACTAGTTTTTTGAACTAGTTTCATGGAAAAACCAATTTTGAACTAGTTTTTTGAACTGGTTCAGTGGAAAAACCGGTTAACCAGTTCAAAACCAGTTTTGAACCTGAACTAGTTCTGAAACCCAAATCGGTTTTGAAACTTAAACCGATTCTGGAACTGATTCTAAACCTGAACCGATTCAAAACTGATTTGTCGAACCACCAAACCGGTTCAGCCCCAAAAAAAGAATCGGTTTAATTTTCAAATCGAACAACTTGATCAGTTCAGTTCGATTTTTCATGCCGAACTGAATCATGCCCACCCCTAGACATGGATCAACCTTGTGGCTTGATTGTGGGAAGTGGGCCAACTTTAATTGTAGCAAACTGCACTTATTAACAGGAAACCAAATAAATTCACAAATTTAGTCTTAAATTTATTACAATAATTAAATTAATGATCTTTTTAAATAAATAAATTTATAATATTACAAAGTCACTGAAATCACATATATTGACATATAATCATGTCTATTTTTTTATAAGAAAAATATATAAAAATTAGGCTATTATCATTATTGCAACTAGCCATTAACAGAGGAGTGAGAAAAATGATTGTTTGGCATTAATGGTGTCCAATGGTTACTTTTTTTAAAATTATAGAGAGAGATAAAAACTGATAAAAGCAATGCATATTTTCTAAAGACAAAGGAGTTTTCTGAGGGAAAGAAGCAAAGATTTATGATATTGTAGAGAATAGGCTTCTGATGACTTGATAAAGAGCTTTTCTGATGCTTATAACATGTCTTAGAAACCTCAACTAAGCACAAACCATTCACTATTCAATTTCAAAGCCTTGATCCACACACATTTATGTTGTCTCTAATAAAATAGAAATGATCCTATTGAAGAGGCTTTGTTAAAATTTCAACCTCCTGATGGTCAGTGTCAACAATTTTAAATCCAAAACACATTTATGAACATAATCTCCTAAAAAATGGTGTCTAATTGATAGCAAATTCTTGGTCCTTTCATAAGATAAAAAATTTGTTTTCTTGACCAAAAACTTATTAGACCATTTGTACCACAAGTGCATGGGTCATTCAAGTAATACAGATACAGAGTAAGAGATCGTTGCCACGAGGATATAGGCTTCCAAAGCCAAGTATCAACCAATAGCTTAATTAATTCTATTCAAGGACATACAAATAGAGAAAGTACAAATAAACTAAATCTAAACTACAAAAGCAATAAAGATAATTATTTAGAGATCTAAAGAATCCTTCTTCACCTCCTATTTCATACTAATAACTTGCAATCCTTACAAGCAACATCAATGAATTGTTAAGTTAGCTTGAGAATCTGATTTAGTTAAAAGCGTATGTCTAGGTCAATCAACCATAGTTTCATTTACCTAACTCCTTAGTTAGAACCAAAATCCACTCATGAACGATGTATTCTTAATCATACGTTATGCATGGCTAAAATGTATATTTCTATCCAGTTAACGAATCAACTTATCCAAGCCAATTGAATTCATTGAACATGCATCAACCATACCATATCCATATTCATAAATTCCTATGTCTAGTTGATTTGCAAAACTAAGATCATGCAATTGATGGCCAAACAAAAGCAAGCATTAAGCATAGATATGGAAGAACAAAACTAAACATCAATATATACTCAAAAGATAACAAAATCATTAATATTCATACAAGGATCCAAAGTCATCCCTAAATATAGCCTAGCTACATCATGAAACACGAAAATCTATCATAAAATTCTTGTTCATGGAAGATAGAAAAGAGAAAAGAGAAAGAAGAAGGAATGAAGCTCATAGATATGATCATTGAAGCTTGAATCATCTTCCATAAGGAAGATGACCTCCATCCTTGGCTCCTCTAGCCTCCTCAGCCTCCAAAACGCGAATTCCAGCCGCAGCTTCTCTAAAACCTAAAAGGCTCTCATCCCTCTCTTGTAAAATCTATTAAAAACCTATTTATAGGCTCAGAAAACAAAGTCACGCCGCGACATTCATCTTCCTACGCCGCGGCGTGCTTCAATTTAGGTCAGGGACACCGCGACATTAAATCCTTGCACTACGATGCTCAAAATGCATAGCTCTTTGACTTAATGCAAGGGATGCATCACGCCGCGGCATTGATATGCCTGCGCCGCGGCGTTGCCTGTTGAGATGTAGATTTGACTTTCTCTTCCACTTTTTGTCTAAGTCCTCCACATTTGAGCTTGTTTAGAGCCCTTCCTAATATAGAGAAATTACCAAATCAATAATAGATATAAATTCACTCAATCTCTTATCAAATACGCACAATTTGCTCTAAAACATACAGAAGGATATCCAAATCAGAATATGTCAAATATAAGCATAAAACCTTCCAAATATGCATCTAAACAAAGACTAAGCATTCTTTACAACACAAGGATAGGGCGCAAATAACTGCATTTCATAGAGTTATCACTAATCTCAACATGCTTTGCTCTTGAATGTTGAATAAGGTTCTTAGCTAAGTTAATTGAAGTTGTATTATCACAAAAGACAGATATAGAATTATACCTTTGAAAGTAGTCTTCTAATTGATATTTAACCCATAAGAGTCAAGAGCAGCAAATTGACATAGAAATGTATTAAGCTTTTGCTGTTGAGAGAGCTGTTGAATTTTGCTTTTTGCTTGACCATGAGATAAGTGACTTTCTAATGAAGTAACATCCTTCACTAGTGCTTTTTCTTTCAACTCTATCTCTAGCATAATCAACATCACAAAAACCTGTAACACCCAAAATTTCTGTATCTCTTAAACAATAATTTTGACAGTTAACAGAATTTTACTATTTAGTAATTTCTGGATACTGTAAAATTATTTTGAATATTCCGTCAACGTATTTGATCGTTTTGAGTGATTTACTCCATGTTAAGAAAATAATAATTTTCGGGCCGGAGAAAATCTTTAAATATTTATTCCTCTTGACTGTTAATTATTTTTAATAATCTGATTTGATATTTATGCGTTTTCTAATATTTGTGATTTTTGTGAATGATTATGAATTTTTTTGACTGTATGTGGGCCCAGGTGGTCCTATGTGGGCCAAGTGACTTTACCTGGGCCCAGGTGGGTCCCGCAAAGTGAAAATTTTTCTACACATAGAAAAATTTGTACTGTTTAGACGGAAACAGGGGATCTTACTAAACCTGAATCCGGAAACAGTTTTAGAAATTTTCTTGTACTGTGTTTTGTACTGTATTTAATTTATCGGGCGATAAAAAAATACAGTAATATATTCTTTCGTGGGGTTTTAGCAGATAATAATATAAATAAATATTATATTGCTTAAGTCAACATTGGTGGTTTGAATATCCACCATTAATTAATTCAATGGTGCAGATTTAATCTAAACAAGCTTAATATTGAAGACTTTGATATCAACCGTTGATTTAATCAACGGTAAAGACTTGATCTTGATTTAATCAACGGTGGAGATGGATCAATTATGACCATTGGATATGGATTTAATCAATGGTAGAGATTTGGTCTCAAAAAGTGACAAAGACCATTTATGACCATTGGATGAAGAATTAATCAAGGGTGGAGATTTGGTCTTGTAAAGTAACAAAGACCATTTATAACCATTGGATGTTAATTTAATCTATGGTGGAGATTTAGTCTTAAAAAGTGACAAAGACTAATTATGACCCTTGGATTTAAAGTTTGAAGGAGCAATCTTGATCCTTCATTTTGGAGACACATCTAATGGCTAGGATTTAAAGGAGAAAGATCCAATGACTTAGATTAAGTCTTCTAATCTAAAGCTACATCTAAAGTCTACATTAATCCTAACCATTGAACTAATCAATGGCTAGAAAAGCTTCAAATAATGGCTTGAAAAAGATGACAACTACATGAATGCATTAGGAAGAGGGGGAACGATTTTTGTAATGAATTTGGAGCTAAAGGAGACTTTATGACAATTATTTGATGCTTTAGTCAATTATGTTTCTTTATTGTTTTGTTTGCATTCTTAGAAGACTACTTAGAGGGGGGGACAATTTTTGTGGTGCATTGGAAATTAAAGCAACATTTGAAGACCATATTGATCACCTTTGGTCATTATTGATTATAATTCACCTTTGTCTCCTCCAAAAAGCCAAGTCTTCATCAAACTTTTCTCTTCACCTTTTCTCCAAGCATAGCTACGACCATGCACTCTAAAGGGGGGCCAAAATTGTTGGTTTCTATTATTTCTATCATAAGTCTTTCTATTCATCATCTTTTCTATCATCTTTCTCAAGAAGCAAAGTTCTTAACAAAACTTTCTCTTCTTTCTCTCCTCCAAGCAAGTTTTGGCCATAACCATCAAGAACACCTTCCATCACTTTTTAATTTCATCCAACTTGATTTTCTAAACCTAAACACCATTCTAAGAACATCTCTAGTTATGAGTTTTTCCAAAATCATTCATCTTGGGCTTCAAATCCAAGCTTCAAGTTTCTATCAAAAATCAAAAATTTCATCTTTGTGCTTAAAGAGGAACCATTCGGTCAAGACCCCTAAAACTACTCTCCAATCTCTTTTAATTTCATCCAACCATAGATCTTGAATCTACATGATATTCTAAGCAACTTTCATGTTGGAGATTTTCTCTAAATCATCTATCTTCAACCTTGTTCTTCAAGCTAAAGATTGAAGCTTTAATGGTGAAGTTTGTTACTCTTCACTTTTCTATTGATTTTCAAGGTTCTAACCATGATGCACATCCATGGTTCTCTTAATCAAGCTTAGTATACTAATTTCTATATATTTTATTTTGTATTTGAGAAGCCCTTGGTGGTGAAGGACTTGGAAAAAGAAGCAAAACAAGGAGCTTTTGAGGATCTTCAAGAGGTAAGAGGGAGATCCATCTCACCAACCAAGCATGGTGGTGAGAGATGGTCTTATATTTGATGGGTGTTGAATCCATGCGAGGATTCATATCCATGGTCATGTAATAATTTATATATGTTTATGAGCTTTGATTAATTGCCTATGCTTAATATGCTTTGCATGAGTTTATGATTTTGATGGTATGCTTATGCTTATACTATGCATGATGATAATATGGCATGCTTTTAATATATATATATATATATATATATATATATATATATATTGTGTATGTATGTGTATGCCATGATTTGATGATGGAAAGAGAATTAATTTTGGTCCCAATGGCCAAGGAAGAGCTACGGTTTTGATGCCCTTGATTAGGGTTCATGTTGAAATTTTTCAAGAACAAGGGAATTAATTTTTGATCCCTAGAACATGGTGAATTTCGAGTAAGACACCTCAAGATAGGTGTTCACAAAATTAATATTTTCTTGAATGATGAAAATGGATGTTTAGAAAAAGCAAGGAAAATAAATAAAGAGCTTATTTTTCAAAGAGTACATGAACACGGTTTTAGAAGAATTTTTATTGATTTATTTTATGTAAAAAGTTTCTAAGTGTTTTACTAAACATAAGATTTAAATGAAAATAGCAATGATGATTTTAAGGATTTGCAAAGAAAGTGAAAAAGGATTTGTAAAGAAAGTGAAAATGGATTTGCAAAGAAAGTGAAAAATGGAAATGAACAAATGATTTGATTTTCAAAGACTATGAGTCTTACGTTTTTGTAAAGGATTTTTAATAGTTTTGTTTGTGTAAAATCATATCAATTTAAAAGGAAAAATAGTTGATGGTTTCAATAGTCATGTCCACATTTTTTTAAAGGCTTGTAATGTCTTGATTTTTATGAACAAAGTGATTTTCAAAATGAAAACGTAACTTGATTTAATACAAGGAATTTGGAAAGGGAATCAGAGTATTTTTATCACTTGAGAGAATTTTGTAAACGAAAGACAAAGAGAGGTTGAACATGTTTGAACTCTAATTTATTTTGAAGAATGATTTTGGAAGTGATTTGAGAAAAATGGAGAATATAATGGTGATTTGAAAAGTTACTAACGTATAACTTATTTTTGAGTTTTGAAAGTACGTTAGAAAATGTTAAGTTTTGAAACGTTGATTTATATCAATGGAAAAAGTGATTTTATGAATTATATTTTGGAAAAGGATTTCTTGAGTAAAGAAATGTGAAAAAGATTTTCTTGAGTAAGAAAATATATTATATGAAGTATAAAGTTATTTTATTTTAAGAAAAGTTGAAAAAGGAATATTTGAAGGTTGAGAAACATTTTCTATAATGAAATTGTGATAAAAAAATTATTTACGTATCTTAAAAACGTAATTTTAAAGTACATGGTTTGAAATACAAGTAAAATATTTCTAAGTGTTTGGAAATACAAGTAAAATATTTCTATGCGATTTTAAATATGTTGAAATATTTCTACGCGATTTGAATTACGTTTAAATATTTTACGTAATTTGAATTACTATTGAAAAATCACTACGTGATGGAAAAGTGATGAATTATTTTTACGTGATTGTGAAAATAGCGGAAAATCATTATGTGATTTGAAAAGTGTTTTAAATATTTAAAAAATGAAAGAAAATGATTTACGCGACTTAAAAGGATGATTTTTAAGTTACACGATTTTGAAACAGTGAAAAAATATTATGGGATTTGATAAGCGTATATTTTTACGCGATTGAAAAAAACGTTGAAAAATTAGTACGTGATTTAAAAGTGCAACAAAAGAGTTGCGCAATTTTGAAAACATAACAGAAGTGTTACGATATTTTGAAAACGTAACAAAAATGTTTTGGAATTGTGAAAATGTAACGAAAATATTGCGCAATTTTGTGAAAACACGACGAAAGTGTTTTATAACTATGAAAATGTGATAACATGATTTTTGCTGTTGAAAATATAGTATAATTTGGTACAATTTATATGCATTGGAAAGAGATGCCTGTGATTGGATTTGGTGCATTATACATGCATTGGAAAAACATGCGTTGAAGCATATGATACATTGAACTAATGAAATTGAAAAGATTTGGCCCTTTGGGGTTGGACTTGCGCTGATATATTCGTGCATTGTATATGGCCCTTGTGGTTGAAGAGGGAATGAGAATTGATAATGAGGTCTATGATGGATCTTGGGGGCGTCGAGGCGCGACGGTTGTAACACCCCTTTGGGGATGCCACACATACAAAGAAAATTAAAATAAATAAATAAAATCTACCCAAGTTATAAAACATTTATTACATAATAATATGGGTCGTAAAGTAATTCCTGATAAACAGATTATTAAAAATAAAATATTACGGAAAACATAAAATAAACAGAACAACACTACTCATAATATACATATGTTCCAAGTTATAAGTTATACAAATAATTTACAACTACAATTACAAATATTTAAACAGAAACAGTAAATAAAAACAGTAAAAGAGTCAATATATACATCCATACGCAGACGCGCCCAAAAAAAACATCATGCATATTTACTCCTCTGAAGGATCACTCTCAACATGAAAATGATCATCAGGAGACAAATATCTCGGATGTCTCGACTCTCGGCGGACATGAGACCGCGTAGTCGATACGAGTGTCATCTCACTAGGCTCAGTGGATACACCACCCCAATGACGCCTAATGGATAAAGGTAACTCTAAATGCAGAAACACCGTCGTCGTCATCACTGGCTCGTCATCAAATCTATGGCGTAGGGTCACCGTCATCCGTCCCGCATACATCACGAGTCTCTATCTCCTCTCATGTGCCACGATAGCGATCCAAGTGAAACTCGAGAGTCACGAACCCCAAAAATCCAGGCACCGCCATACCAAAACTAATCAATCCAATGGATATGGATGATCGAGATGGTTCGGATCGTCAAACTGGTCGTCGGCTAGCTGATCTTCCTCCTCCTCGGGGTACAGAACCTCAAGAGGCTGTTCCTCTTCCTCGAACTCTTTACCATATAAACAGGTATATACAAAAAACACATACAATAAAGAGGTAAGACAATCTAAAATCACCACAAACATGGCCAATAAGAAAACGACAAACAATAGATATACAGTTCATGCAATATGAAAAGCTATAACATTAATAAGTAACGAGTAGTGTAAAGATTCAAAAAGATTTAAATATCCCAACAATATACCATCACGGATAAAATAAAACAAGAAACAAATGATACAATACAACAATAGATAAAACAAATACAAGTAAACAAATAAATCAATATCAATATAATAAAGCAGATAAGACAAAAATAAATAGATAAGACAAAATAAATAAATAGATCCCAATAAATAAACATAAGACACACCCTACTCCATGGAGCTAAAAAAACATACAAAGATATCGAGAGAATGACTCGCAAAAATCTATTAGTACCACGGCTGCCCAACCAACTATTGCATTTGTCACACGTTGCGTCTATAGCCCCACGACACAGAATCCATCATCCAGGCGTGGTGTAGTTCACGGTCTCATGTTGTGGCACTACAGGCAAATATACTACTAGACTTTACAAATCTCGATTAAATATAGTGCGTGTCGAGTCCATTAGTGTGCTATCGGTTTACCACGGCCCAGCGGAGCTACCAATTGTCCACATATGGGATACCGTGTACACTAACGTCTCCAAGTCCATTAGAACAATGAACCACACTACGTTTATCGCATCGACAACACGATGTGATTCGTCTTATCAACCAGTCCACCAAAAATTTGGCATAAACTCAATACATAATTCCAAAAATATGAAATTACAAAAATAGCCTCAAGATAATAATATGCCCTCAATGGCAGAAAAAAAAGAAAGCCTGTACGGGTTCACATTTTCCCGATAGCGAAAAATCCTCAAAAGCCTGTACGGGTTCACATTTTCCCGACAACATAAAATAAATACAGCAAATTCCAGAAAAATACTGTTTCGGTCAATCGCGTAGAAATTTTATCGCGTTTTCACAATCTCGTCGTTTTTATAAACGTTTTAAAATCGCGTAAATATATTTTTCTGTTTTCAAAATCGCATAGGATTTTTAATACGTTTTCTCAATCGCGTAAGATTTTTAAATTATTTTCTTGACCGAATTCTTTAAAAATTACTGTTTAAATAACGAAATAATAAATAATACTTTTAAGCTACGTATAATATTTTCTATACCATATACTGTCTTTTGGACATCTTTCCTATCTTATTTGTTCGTTTTTACTAAAATTTGACAAGTATTTTGCTTAGAAAATTATATTAATGGTTTCCTAATTTTACCGTAAAAATTCATTTTATTAAATTTTTAAACCATATACTTAATCCTTTTGAAAACTACTAACATGCTTCAAAATACAAGACATGAGCTATATGTTAGAAATTTTTGAAAGTTCTTGTATTTCATTTCTAATAACAAAATCATTAGTTCTAAGTTCTCAAACTTATTTCTAATTGATTCTTTTCTTTAAAACTCATTTTAGAAAAATTATTTTTAACACATATTGCATCCTTATACTTAGAAAAGGTTTGGATTTAATTTTAGAAACCATGGATACTTGGTTTGGCATGTTGGCGAATTTCCTAAATATTTTGAAATTGATTTCTAAATTATTTCTCATCTTCTAACTATATGTCAAACTTATTGTATTGTCTAAATTCATTTAACCATTGTTTTAGAAAATGGTTTTTGAAATCAACACATTCATTTTAGGCATGTTGGCCGAAAATACTAAGTCTTACCATTTGATTTCTAAATTCATTTTCTTTGATCTAATCAACTTGAAACCTTCTTAATTCTCCTAGGTTAATTAAATTACCTTTTAAGAAAATTAAGAGAACATTTTGGTTCTCCATTTGGTTAGTGGTAGTGAGCCTCATGGAGTGTTCTTTGGAACACACATGCATTTCCTTGACATGTTATTCACATCCTATACATTATCATGCAATTCTATACTTTATCATGCAATTCTAACACATGCAATATTATCAAAGCTTATAGACATGCAACTTAAAGCTTGTAGACATGCAATTTATTACAAACAACAAATAGGAAAGCTACTAACAAATACACAACCACATCAAATAAGCTACTAACAAGCACAAATATGAATCCTTATGGATTCTACAATCACAAAATCAAACTCCATCTTCTTACCACCATCCATAGGTGATAAGATTTGTCTTCCTCTTACCTTAAATGAAGACAAATGGATTTCTTTCACTTCTCCTAGGTCACGGTTTTCTCCTTCAAAATACCTAGCAAACTTAAACAAAACTACAAGTTACTAACCATTGAAAAAGAACCTAAACCATGGATAAATCATGGCTTAGAACTTTGAAAAAGAATTTAGAAAAGAAAAACAAGAGATTTCACCTCCTTGGTACAAACTTCCAAGTAGGTTTTCAAGCTTCAAATGTAAGATTTTGAAAGAACTCTCAACTAGAGATGTTCTTAGATTGTGTTTAGGTTTAGAAAACTTGGTTGGATAGAATTTTAGGTGGTTGGATGGTGTAGGTATTGGCTTGGCCGAATGGTTGAGAAAGGAAGCAACAATGGTGTTTAGGGTTCTTGGATGAGAGAGAAGAGAGAAAAGCATGAAAGATGAAGTGAAGAATGGTCTTCCAACCCCTCTTGGCCGTAGACATTCAATGCATGCAAGGTGTGCATGGATTTGGCTTCATCCAAGCCCTTGGATGCTTCAAAGGTCAAGATTAAAACTTGGTTAGCAAGCTTGTTTCCTATTGGCTACTCCTAACCTAGTCATCAAGCCTTAGTCACCATGCTTAGTCACTAATAACCTAGTCATCAAGCCTAATCATCATGTTCAAGAATGTTCCTTCACTAATCATGTTTAATTAAGCTACTAAGTTAACTGTTTAGTTAAACGTGGGTCCCGCAAAACATTTCCGGGTCCACTGTCACTAAGTTTTACTGACTAATAAAATAATATTATAATAATACAAAATTATTTTATTGGACAGTTAAATCCTAAAAATTAAAAGATTAATTTTAGGCTCATTCAGAATTGGGTTTAGTAAGATCCCCCGCCTCTGAATAATTAAAAACAGATTTTACCGGTCCAGAAAAATATTATTTTCCTGCCCCGTAGCAAATCACACAAAAAGTCCATATAAAATCACAGACAGTAATATTGGACACTAAACCAAGTAGAAAACAATTAAAAACAGCAAAAACAGTACAAACAGCACGTTCGGGACGTAATGGTCATTTTCCCATTTTTTCCCACAACGTAGCTAATCATCCAAAAAGTTCAAATAAAATTACAGACAGTATTAATTGTCTGTATATCTTCCAGAAAAATTAAAACAGTAGCTCGAAAAACTTTTATTTTACCGTCTCGAAACAAATTACGTAAAAAGACCAAATAAAATTTGAGCCTGTATAAACGTATTTGTATTTCATGCAGAAATCGAGAAACAGTAAAATAGGGACACAACGGTCATTCACACGAAAGCTTGAAAAACAGCAAACAGTACATTCGGTACATTTTCTAAAAATTGGGGTGTTACAATTCTCCCCAACAAATAAAAATTTCGTCCTCGAAATTTGCTGTTCCTCAAAACAAATGAGGATACTGATCCTTCATTTTATCTTCCAGCTCCCAGGTAGCTTCACCCGTCACATCATTCCATATGACCTTCACTAGCTCGATCATTTTCCCTCGAAGCTGCTTTACCTTTTTGTCCTCAATTCGACGAGGTAAAGTTTCATAAGTCAAATTCTCCTTCAGCTGCACTTCATCTGGCTATATAACATGCGTCGGATCTGGTATATACTTTCGTAACTGAGACACATGAAATACGTCATGCAGATTCGACAGAAACGGCGGCATAGCGATCTGATACACTACAGGACCTATACGTCGGATAATCTGATACGGTCCAATGAATTTAGGAGTAAGTTTCTTAGACTTAATAACTCTTCCGACACTAGTCGTAGGAGTAACTCTTAGAAACACATGCTCACCCTCCTCAAATTCAAGAGGTCGTCTTCGTTTATCCGCATAACTTTTCTGTCTGCTTTGTGTCGTCTTCATCTTTTCTTGTATCATCTTTACCTTTTCCGTAGTCATTTGTACAAGATCCGGTCCAACAATCATACTTTCCCCATCTTGATACCAACACAACGGTGTTCGACATCGTCTTCCATACAACGCCTCATAGGGTGCCATCCCTATACTTGAGTGAAAGCTATTGTTGTAGGTGAATTCTATCAAAGATAAAAATTCATCCCAACTTCCTTGTTGTTCTAAAACACAAGCACGCAACAGATCTTCCAAAGACTGTATAGTTCTCTCTGTCGACCATCTGTCTGCGGATGATACGCTGAACTCAGTCGTAACTTAGTTCCCATAGCTTCTTGCGAGACTCGCCAAAATCTTGACGTAAACCTCGGATCTCGATCAGAAACTATACATGTAGGTACACCATGTAATCTGACAATTTCACTGATGTACAACTGGGTTAATCTTTCCAATGAATACTTAATATTAATTGGTAAGAAATGAGCCGATTTCGTAAGCCTATCGACTATAACCCATATCGAATCATGACCTTTCCTTGTCTTTGGAAAACCAGTAACGAAATCCATCGATATACTATCCCATTTCCATTCTGGAATAGATAACGATTGTAACATTCCATCTGGTCTTTGATGTTCCACTTTCACCTTTTGACAGACTAGACAAGTTGACACGCACCTAATAACATCACTCTTCAATCCATGCCACCAGAATAACTTCTTCAAGTCTTGGTACATCTTTGTTATGCCTGGATGCATACTCAATAGACTAGTATGGGCATGTTCCACAATATATCGCCTCAGCTCCCGGTCACGAGGAACTCAAACTCTACCCCGAAACCTCAAAATTCTATCAGTTCCTTCTTTGAACTCTATTATCTCGTCTTGCTTTATTTGTTCTCTTATTCCTTGCAAAAATTTATCGGCATTCTGTTTTTCTCTTATGTCTTCCATCAGCTCGCTCGAGATAGTAACCATGTTAATACAGATCTTCCCCGGTTTTAACTCAACAAATGACCACACATCTCTAAACTGTTCAATGAGCTCCTTTTCCTTGATCATCAGAGCAGAAGCACTGATAATCTTTCTACTTAAGGCATCAGCCACGACATTCGCCTTACCAGGGTGGTACAACAGTTGAAAATCATAATCTTTCAGGAATTCTAACCATCTCCGCTGCCTCATGTTCAGCTCCTTCTGATCATACAAGTACTTCAAGCTCTTGTGATCACTGAAAATGTTGAACGTTGCTCCATAGAGAAAATGTCTCCATATCTTTAGAGCAAAAACCACAGCGGCCAATTCCAAATCGTGCGTTGGATAATTCCTCTCATGAACCTTCAATTGTCGAGAAGCATATGCCACAACGTTCCGATCTTGCATCAACACGCATCCTAGCCCTTGATAAGAAGCGTCGCAATACACATCAAAAGATTTCGTCGAATCTGGTAGGATCAACACCGGTGCAGTTGTTAATCTCTTCTTCAACTCTTGGTGGCTTCACGTTCTTCCGTCCATTCAAAAGCTTGATTTTTCCTCGTAAGTTGTGTAAGTGGTCCAAAGCAATCTTCGAAAAACCCTCGATAAACCTCCGGTAATATCCAGCAAGTCCAACAAAACTTCAAACTTCTGTTACCGTCTTAGGTCTTTCCCATTGTAAAACAGTCTCCACTTTTGATGGATCCACCGCAATACCTTCTTTAGAAATTACGTGACTAAGAAATTGGACTTTTTCCAACCAGAACTCACACTTAGCCAATTTCGCATACAGCTGCTTCTCCCTCAAAATCCGAAGGACAACACCAAGATGTTCAGCATGCTCTTCCTTCGATTGAGAATAGATCAGAATGTCATCGATAAAGACAACGACAAATCTGTCTAGATACGGACGAAAAATCTTGTTCATATAATCCATAAATATGGCAGGAGCATTCATCACCCCGAATGGCATCACCTGATACTCATAATGCCCATATCGAGTTCGGAAAGCGGTTTTCGGTACATCTTCCCCTTTAACACGAATTTGGTGATAACCAGACCTCAGATCTATCTTGGAAAATACCACAGCTCCTTTCAACTGATCCATTAAGTCGTCAATTCTTGGAAGCGGATATTTATTCTTGATAGTCACCTTGTTCAGCTGACAATAATCCACACAAAGCCGAGAAGTTCCGTCCTTCTTCTTGACCAAAAGTATTGGCGCACCCCATGGTGAAACACTAGGTCGCACAAACTCTTTCTCCAACGGCTCCACCAATTGCTTCTTCGGCTCCTCCAATTCCCACGGCGACATACGATACGGTGCAATTGAGATAGGACTGTTCTGGTACTAAATCAATTGAGAACTCGATCTCCCTCTCAGGTGGCAAACCAGGTACGTCATCAGGAAAAACATCAGGAAACTCGTTGACAACAGGAATAGTATTCACATCCTTCTCATTCTTAACTTCTAGAGAAGACAATACCATATATCCCTGTGCTCCATCTCTTAACAAAGACTTGACCTTAACAGCAGTTAAGAACCCAGACTTTTCTTCCTTAGGAAAAACTATGGTTTTACTTGCACAATCTATAAGGATATGGTTAGAACATAACCAGTCCATCCCTAAAATTACATCTATCTCAACAAGAGGTAAACAAATCAAGTTGACCATAAACAAACGGCCCTTCACAACAATAGGACAATCCAAACAGATCTTAGATGTAACAACAGGTTTAGCAGTTGGCATAGATACACTCAATTTAACATTCAGAGAAGACACAGGCAACTTCAATCTTTCCACACAATCATAGGAAATAAATGAGTGTGTAGCACCAGAATCATACAATACAGTCAGAAGATTACCTCCAATGTCTCCTTCTCCCTGAATAAGATCATCAGACTTAGAAATCTCAGATCCCATCATTGTATATACTCGTCCTCCTGACCTTGGTTGAGTACTTCCAGATTTTTGCTGATTAGCTCTAACATACCGAACAACAGGTTTCTTCTCTGGTCGAGTACAATCTTTCGACATATGCCCAGGCTGTCCACAGTTAAAACAGACTGTCCCCTTGATTGTACAATCTGGAGATATATGGCCCTTCTTACCGCACTTAAAACACGTTGGCGTAAACACCACTCTCTGTCCAGCTCCACTACCACTTGCACCTCCACTAACTGATGGTCGTTGAGATTGATTTCCTGTTGGTCTGGAATACGGCTTACGCTGAAACCGATTCGTATTACTACCTCCACCTCTCTGAAACCTTGTCGGCCCAAAGTTCTGATTCCTCTGATCTCTAGATGGCTCCAACTCCTCAAGTCGAGCACAAGCATCCACCAAAGCATGAAACTGAGTCATTCTCAAGGATACCACTCCTCGTTTCAGTTCCACCCTTAAACCTGATTCAAACTTCCTACATCTCCACACATCGTCTTGTCGTGTCTGAGCATAATCTGAGAATTGAGACAAATTCTCAAACTTTGTGGCATACTCATTCACCGTCATATTCCCCTGTCGCAAACCAAGAAATTCCATTTCTTTGGCATGCCTAGCACTCGCAGGAAAATATTTATCCAGAAAAACATTAGAAAACACTTCCCATGTGATTTCGGCCTTGACTTGCAATACTCGGCGGGTTCCTCTCCACCAATGTTCTGCATCTCCTCTCAGCATGAAAACAGCATAAGTCACCTTCTTATCATCTACGCATCTCATTCCTTCAAAGATCCTCTCCAAATCTTGCATCCACTGACTTGCTTTCTTCGGATCCACCTCGCCTCTAAAGCGTGGCGGATTATGACACCTAAACTCAGCCAAATTTAGGGCATCAGCGGTAGCATCTTCTTTGTTGAGTTGCTCTCAAATTTTGCTGAGTAATCACTTCAGCCATCCGCTGCATAGCCTCAGCAGCCGCAATCATAGGGTCCACATCACGATTCATGTTCGTACGTCCTCTACCTCGTCCAGACATCTTCAAACAGAACAAAATAAAATTAGATGCATCCTTTTAGATACTTCCGAAAGTATATAAATCACAGAGAAGCACACAGCACAAATAAAAACAGACCTAACCACAACCCCAAAAGACTCTAACTTGGGCTCGGATACCAACTAATGTAACACCCCTTTGGGGATGCCACACATATAAAGAAAATTAAAATAAATAAATAAAATCTGCCCAAGTTATAAAACATTTATTACATAATAATATGGGTTGTAAAGTAATTCCTGATAAACAGATTATTAAAAATAAAATATTACGGAAAACATAAAATAAACAGAACAACACTACTCATAATATACATATGTTCCAAGTTATAAGTTATACAAATAATTTACAACTACAATTACAAATATTTAAACGAAACAAGTAAATAAAAATAGTAAAAGAGTCAATATATACATCATACGCAGAGACGCGCCCAAAAAAAACATCATGCGTATTTACTCCTCTGAAGGATCACTCTTAACATGAAAATGATCATCAGGAGACAAATATCTCGGATGTCTCGACTCTCGGCGGACATGAGACCGCGTAGTCGATACGAGTGTCATCTCACTAGGCTCAGTGGATACACCACCCCAATGACGCCTAATGGATAAAGGTAACTCTAAATGCAGAAACACCGTCGTCGTCATCACTGGCTCGTCATCAAATCTATGGCGTAGGGTCACCGTCATCCGTCCCGCATACGTCACAGAGTCTCTATCTCCTCTCATGTGCCACGATAGCGATCCACTGTGAAACTTGAGAGTCACGAACCCCAAAAATCCAGGCACTGCCATACCAAAACTAATCAATCCAATGGATATGGATGATCAGATGGTTCTGGATCGTCAAACTGGTCGTCGGCTAGTTGATCTTCCTCCTCCTCGGGGTACAGAACCTCAAGAGGCTGTTCCTCTTCCTCGAACTCTTTACCATATAAACAGGTATATACAGCAAACACATACAATAAAGAGGTAAGACAATCTAAAATCACCACAAACATAGCCAATAAGAAGACGACAAACAATAGATATACAGTTCATGCAATATGAAAAGCTATAACATTAATAAGTAACAGAGTAGTGTAAAGATTCAAAAAGATTTAAATATCCCAACAATATACCATCACGGATAAAATAAAACAAGAAACAAATGATACAATACAACAATAGATAAAACAAATAAGTAAACAAATAAATCAATATCAATATAATAAACGAGATAAGACAAAAATAAATAGATAAGACAAAATAAATAAATAGATCCCAATAAATAAACATAAGACACACCCTACTCCATGGAGCTAAAAAAACATACAAAGATATCAGAGAGAATGACTCGCAAAAATCTATTAGTACCACGGCTGCCCAACCAACTATTGCGCTGTCACACGTTGCGTCTATAGCCCCACGACACAGGAATCCATCATCCAGGCGTGGTGTAGTTCACGGTCTCACGTTGTGGCACTACAGGCAAATGTACTACTAGACTTTACAAATCTCGATTAAATATAGTGCGTGTCGAGTCCATTAGTGTGCTATCGGTTTACCACGGCCCAGCGGAGCTACCAATTGTCCACATATGGGATACCGCACACTAACGTCTCCAAGTCCATTAGAACAATGAATCACACTACGTTTATCGCATCGACAACACGATGTGATTCGTCTCATCAACCAGTCCACCAAAAATTTGGCATAAACTCAATACATAATTCCAAAAATATGAAATTACGAAAATGCCCTCAAGATAATAATATGCCCTCAATGAAAAATAGAAAGCACATGCGGGTTCATAAAATGAAAAATCCTCAAAAGCACATGTACGGGTTCACATTTTCCCAACAACATAAAATAAATACTGACAAATTCGAGAAAAATCTTGTTTCGATCAATCGCGTAGAAATTTTATCGCGTTTTCACAATCTCGTCGTTTTTATAAACGTTTTGAAATCGCGTAAATATATTTTTTTCGTTTTCAAAATCGCATAGGATTTTTAATATGTTTTCTCAATCGCGTAAGATTTTTAAATTATTTTCTTGACCGAATTCCTTAAAAATTCTTGTTTAAATAACAGAAATAATAAATAATACTTTTAAGCTACGTATAATATTTATACCATATCTTGTCTTTTGGACATCTTTCCTATCTTATTTGTTCATTTTTACTAAAATTTGTGATATTTTGCTTAGAAAATTATATTAATGGTTTCCTAATTTTACCGTAAAAATTCTGTTTATTAAATTTTTAAACCATATACTTAATCCTTTTGAAAACTACTAACATGCTTCAAAATACGACATGAGCTATATGTTAGAAATTTTTGAAAGTTCTTGTATTTCATTTCTAATAACAAAATCATTAGTTCTAAGTTCTCAAACTTATTTCTAATTGATTCTTTTCTTTAAAACTCATTTTAGAAAAATTCTTTTTAACACATATTGCATCCTTATACTTAGAAAAGGTTTGGATTTAATTTTAGAAACCATGGATACTTGGTTTGGCATGTTGGCCGAATTTCCTAAATATTTTGAAATTGATTTCTAAATTATTTCTCATCTTCTAACTATATGTCAAACTTATTGTATTGTCTAAATTCATTTAACCATTGTTTTAGAAAATGGTTTTTGAGATCAACACATTCATTTTAGGCATGTTGGCCAAAAATACTACGTCTTACCATTTGATTTCTAAATTCATTTTCTTTGATCTAATCAACTAGAAACCTTCTTAATTCTCCTAGGTTAATTAAATTACCTTTTAAGAAAATTAAGAGAACATTTTGGTTCACCATTTGGTTAGTGGCCGTGAGCCTCATGGAGTGTTCTTTAGAACACACATGCATTTCCTTGACATGTTATTCACATCCTATACATTATCATGCAATTCTATACTTTATCATTAACACATGCAATATTATCAAAGCTTATAGACATGCAACTTAAAGCTTGTAGACATGCAATTTATTACAAACAACAAATAGGAAAGCTACTAACAAATACACAACCACATCAAATAAGCTACTAACAAGCACAAATATGAATCCTTATGGATTCTACATGTTGGTGTATGCCCTAGTGGCCAATACGTTTTGTTTGTATTTACATACATTATATTATGCTATTTTATATGAGGCATTTCATTTATTATGTTCTTTTTTTTGGTAAACATGATAAAGTCCTTAGAATAGTAAATTTGATACCATAGGACATCAAGTGGATGACTTGATCGTGAGATCCTATTGGATAAAACACTATTCTTAAATGTCCCTAGTCAAGTATTATTGTTAATTAGGACCAATAATGCTTTGAGACTAGTATGTGCGTGGCCCGATGACCACATCTCACGGGTCATGGATATGAGATATCAAGTCTACACATAGATACATATTAGAGTAATGATGCTTGAGAACGCTACGTGGATCGTTACGTAAGTGTCATAAGCAATTCTCATAGTGATAATGGTGTATGTGGTCCTTTGAAAGGAAATCACTACGATTCCTACATGAGGAGTTGTGTTGCCATCAAACGTCATCCGTAACAAGATGATTATAAAGTTGGTTATTAGACATACCGCGATACATGTGGAGTGAGTGACCTAGATGGGATTTGTCCCTCCTACATAACGGGAGTGATATCTTCGGGCCCCCGATTGAGTGAGACTATGAAATGCATGGCCATGCTCAAATGAGTCAATATGAGATATTGATCTCATTTGTCATTACTAATAACTCGGGAATCATCGAAGATTGAACTAAACAAGGGTGACACGTTCCATGCCTCAAGATATACGGACAAAGGGACTAAACTACACGGAAACATTGGTCAGATAGGTTATGTCAAATAACGACATTCTCATTACTTAAGCAGTGGTGATGTGTTGCTAGATACCGCTCATTTGTTTGTAATATTAAAATGAGATTTTAATATTACTACCAACGTCATGAGTGGGTCGCACACTTAGAACAGACTAAATTGGAGTAATCGAATCCAAGTTGGACTCGGATTCAATTGTGGGCCTAACTCATGAGATGGGTTTAGGGTTGCACCACTTACCTTCTTGCTCACACTCACTTAAGGCAGCCACTATTATAAATAGTATCGCTAAGGGGTTGCTACTAGGTTACATCACAACCCTAGCCGCACCTACGTAGAAAGTGAGTGAGAGATAGTGAGGTCTTCTTCTCTCTCTTCGCAAAACTACGAAAGAGGCGTGACTCCTTTTGCAATTCGTGTGGATACCGCAGAAACATCGTCGCTATTACGGTGTTGGTGATTCACCTAAAAATGCATCACGCTTCAAGAGGTAAATTTTTAAAAACCTCGGATTATGGATTTTTCGCATGGATCCTGTGAGGGAATTCTGTTATTCCGCTGCGAGACTTTGATCCGCAAATTCCCAACACTACAATCACAAAATCAAACTCCATCTTCTTACCACCATCCATAGGTGATAAGATTTGTCTTCCTCTTACCTTAAATGAAGACAAATGGATTTCTTTTACTTCTCCTAGGTCACGATTTTCTCCTTCAAAATACCTAGCAAACTTAAACAAAACTACAAGTTACTAACCATTGAAAAAGAACCTAAACCATGGATAAATCATGGCTTAGAACTTTGAAAAGGAATTTAGAAAAGAAAAACAAGAGATTTCACCTCCTTGGTACAAACTTCCAAGTAGGTTTTCAAGCTTCAAATGTAAGATTTTGAAAGAACTCTCAACTAGAGATGTTCTTAGGATTGTGTTTAGGTTTAGAAAACTTGGTTAGATAGAATTTTAGGTGGTTGGATGGTGTAGGTATTGGCTTGGCCAAATGGTTGAGAAAGGAAGCAACAATGGTGTTTAGGGTTCTTGGATGAGAGAGAAGAGAGAAAGCATGAAAGATGAAGTGAAGAATGGTCTTCCAACCCCTCTTGGCCGTAGACATTCAATGCATGCAAGGTGTGCATGGATTTGGCTTCATCCAAGCCCTTGGATGCTTCAAAGGTCAAGATTAAAACTTGGTTAGCAAGCTTGTTTCCTATTGGCTACTCCTAACCTAGTCATCAAGCCTTAGTCACCATGCCTTAGTCACCATGCTTAGTCACTAATAACCTAGTCATCAAGCCTAATCATCATGTTCAAGAATGTTCCTTCACTAATCATGTTTAATTAAGCTACTAAGTTAATTGTTTAGTTAAACGTGGGTCCCGCAAAACATTTTCGGGTCCCATTGTCACTAAGTTTCTTCGACTAATAAAATAATATTATAATAATACAAAATTATTTTATTGGATGAGTTAAATCCTAAAAATTAAAGGATTAATTTTAGGCTCATTCAATTGGGTTTAGTAAGATCCCCGCCTCGAATAATTAAAAACAGATTTTACCGGTCCAAAAAATATTATTTTCCGCCCCATAACAAATCACACAAAAAGTCCATATAAAATCACAGACAATAATATTGGACACTAAACCAAGTAGAAAATAATTAAAAACAAGAAAAAACAATTACAAAAAGACGTTCGGGACGTAATGGTCATTTTCCCATTTTTTCCCACAACGTAGCTAATCATCCAAAAAGTTCAAATAAAATTACAGACAGTATTAATTGTCTGTATATCTTCCATAAAAATTAAAACAGTAGCTTGGAAAAACTTTTATTTTACCGTCTCGAAACAAATTACGTAAAAAGACCAAATAAAATTTGAGCCTGTATAAACGTATTTGTATTTCATGCAGAAATCGAGAAACAGTAAAATAGGGACACAACGGTCATTCACACAAAAGCTTGAAAAACAACAAATAGTACATTCGGTACATTTTCTAAAAATTGGGGTGTTACAACGGTCGACCAAGTGGACAGCTGGCGAGTACCCTGTGCCACTTGGCGATGCAGTCCGTTGCAACGCATTGACGATACCCGACAAGAACACGATTCTTTTCAACAACTGGAAGATTGTCTTTGGGCTAAGGTCGACAATTGAGCATTCTCTCCTGAAATTGTGAAAACCTCCATGGAATTGTTTTTGAAAAAGTGAGTCTTTGTGCACATGCATGAAACGGAGCATTTTATATCTGAATGATATATTAATTGAGGGATATTGGCTGTGACAATTATTTTGAATACTTGGATAATGATGATGATAATAATGTGATGGTATTATTGTGTTTATTGTTATTTTATACATTATGATGATGGCATAATTGTAATTATGGTCTGATGTATCTGTATGGTATGTTGTTTGTGTTATCTCTATGCTACCATGTTAGTATTGGCGTAGGTGATCTCACCTCTTTGTTATGTTATTTTGCTGTGTCTGTACTGTTAAAATCAAATAATAGAAGGATCAAGTTGTCTTAGACATAACGGGCAATGAATACTCTGAGATGGGTGACAACAATAAGGAGTGGACATTCAGGACTCGAAGGTGTGCAGTGTTGACAAAGAACAAATGTAGAACAGATGTCTGATACAACAAGATGGATACACAACAGAATAAGTATGTTAAGTTTTCTCGTTAGTGTTGTACCGTGCTATTAAGTAGGACCCGTCATAGGGTTTGCTGCTGTTAAAAAAAAGAGTCTGTTAGTTTTATATTTCTCTTTAGATTGTTAAATATTAATTGGTGTTAATATTGCATAATGAATAAGTTGAAATATGATTTTCAATATTACCTAATATTTTCAGTAAATTTACATTTCAGTAAAGAAGAAATTTTGAAACCCATATTTTCATAAACTCAAACCTTTTACGAATTGATTTTCAGATTATGAGTCGGGAGTCGGAAATGTGATACTCTAATGAGGGTGTTACAAAATTCTAACTTTTTATTTATGGATCAGAATTCTAACTTTTTCTTGCTTTACTTGTAGTCCAAGGAAAAATTGGAGTTCTCTCATCATGCTTGTGAACACTCCATTTTGATCAGACTATTTCTTTTATTTATTTTTGTTTTAAAAAGAAGAAGACAAAATTGAAAATTCAAAAACTTCAACAAATTGAAAAAATGAATGAAAATTTGAAAAAAAAAAGAATAATAAGGAAATTAGGGAGAAAAAAAGGTGATCCAACCTTCTTGCATGCATAAACTTGACTCACTTTCTCTCAATCCACCTACCTTGAGCCTAAACCAATTTGTGACCCATCAAATATGAGTTAACTCAGATCCATCATTCCTTCTTCCATCTAAGCCATCTCCTAACTTATATCCAAACACTAGTCGTGCATACCTTCTTGACAGCCCCAAAATCATGCATCTGCCACACATTAGATGATTCGGCTTAGCTTTGGGAGAGCATTTCTTCCCTTTTTCATGAGATTACAATTTCCAATTTCGTGTCAATCTCCCATGAGAAATCAAGTGAATATAGTTCCTTTCCATTTTCTCCCTAAGCATGAGATTAATTACCATGTTGTTTTGTTGTAGAATCAAAAATTGAAAGATTGACAAAGGTAAAATTGATGAGGATTTGATGGTGAAGAACATGACCTTAGCCCTATAAATACCCAAGGTAGTAACATATTCGAGAGCAGAAAAAAGACACAGAGAAATACACATTGAGAGCAAGATAGAGAGCAAACACAGAGAGCAAGAAAGGCAACCAAGGCAAGTTTAGAGACTAAGGCGAAGAGAGAGAGCAAGATCGAGACTCAAGGATGTGGATGCCCTTAGAGACGCACAAAAAAAGAAGCCAGAGCCTCCCTTTGGATCATCTTTGTTCTGTGTTAGTGGGAATTTATAGGTAATCCCTTATTCTTTTTTTCTTTACTCTAGCTTGAGGATAGGTGAAAATGTAACTGAGTATTGGTTTATAATGTTGATTTAATCTTTTGAACCTTGTAACATGAGGGCTATAACAATCTCAATGGTTTGATGAATTCTGCTTCACTGTATACTATTTGTTTGATGAAAAGCTTGAGACAGATTTGTGCTCGATGATGGAGCTGTCTTTCTTGTTTTTCTTTGAGCATATGATCATTGAAATCTTTAGGTATGTTTGTGGATATGCCTCACTTAAATCAGAATGTTCATGGATTTTCTGTAACACCCTAATACAATTTTCACAAAATACATGGAATATTTCAAGATAAATCGCATTAGACGTGTCACTTTCAAGAATACATATAAATAAAATCTATAATAACCTTTATAGTTAATATAGAAAGCCTCGAATGATAAAAAGGTCATATATACATACATCACTGGCTAACAAGCTATATTGTATACATAAACTTTTACATATAATCAGAAAAGTACTAATATATAAACTTGTTCAAAAAGAAATAAAACTGCTAAACTAAGCCTTCTACTTTTTTTTCTTCTTGCCCTTTTTCTTTTTAGGGTCTTCACCTAGATTTACATGAAACACACAGGGGTAAGAAATCATAATTTCTTATTATTCGCATACTAAAACCAGCAGTTAATCATTTACAACAAATAATGAACTGAACACATTAATATTTGAAACAATATAAATATCCTAAAATCAATAACATCAAAAAATCGCTCATACAATCCTAAGATATTATCAAACCAACAACCAACCAATCAATCGATCAAGCAATGACAACTGCCTATACAATCGTCAACCATGCAATGATTTATGATATGAGGAATGATTATGCAATGCTAATATAAGTTCCAAGATTTGAAAACACAAGTTACTTGCTTAATTTCCCAGAAAACCTCCGTCTCTTGTATATACAAAGTAGGATAAGCTTAAAAGCCTAAATCCCACTTAGTAATAGGTAAACACCTTCCTCTCACCAATGTAAGGGTACTATTATCACCCTCATATTGGTAACCCTGACCATAATAGCATACCTGCTACAAGAATGTAGATCAATACCTTGTTCTCTGGCCATATGGTTATGCACACTATGATAAGTTACAATACATAAGAAACTAACAAGTACCAAGTATCAAGAACTATCTTAATTCACAATTAAGACATATCACAAGATTCACATAACTAAGTGATTATCTAAAACTAATACATATAGATCCTAGCAACACCTATCCCACAAGGTAGCAAGAACTATGTAACTAGTATTTCCTTACCTAAAACTTATCACCATCACTTCACAAGTGATTTCTAAGTCAACCTCATGTTAATCAAAGTTTTAGATAGTCCATAAGGCATTCTAACTCATAGATTTGCCTAAGGTTTCACCACTCTTAGATATATGCCATATGATTATTCTCTCCAAGAATTATCCCTATTTGTATCTCAACACACTTAGGAAAGCATATAAGAATGATCCCAACACTTGGGAACTTTCAAGGATATCAAAAACACATTTTTAAAGATTTTGGAGCTCATGCCGCGACACCACCTATGCCATGCCACGACGTCCTGCTCTCAGGTTACCATACTGGAAGTGCATTAGTCTCATGCCACGACGTGAAATACTTGTGCGCGGCGCTAGCATCAGAACATAGATTCTGCATAATTCTGCATAATTCGAGTACTGTTCCATTGGAACAAGTTCCGGATTTTGGCTACTCCAAATTAGTTTTTAGTTGATTTTAAGTTCCTAACAAGTTCACTAACATGAAGGAAACATAAAATACTAATTGATTTCATAAAAAAATGGATCAAAACACCAAATCACTCATCCAAACCCCTAAAATCAACACTTAGAGCATTTTAGGTCCAAATGAAGAATTTTTAGTTTCTAATCCAAACTCTTTGCATAAACAAGTCATAAACAACATTTATAACTTATCCAAGCAAGAAAATCACATATCACACCACAAAAACTCAATTTGACATATTAAACCTCAAATAAGCCTAACATGGAAAAATGAGAGAAAATATGAAGTTGAGTTCAAGAACCCTTATGATAATCACATATTTTATACATCAATAACCCTCATGTTTAGTCATTTGTATTCTCCATATTCTTAATTGATTGAGCTTGGTCATGTTTTGTGAGTTTGGGCTCAAATTGGACCTAATTGATTTTTTTTTAGCATTAAGGAGCTTTGACACTGTTTCTATATTTCAGCCATAACTTGAGTTCTAGATATTTGATAACTATGAATTTTACCTTGCAGGAAAGCTAAGAGAAATTTCTACAACTTTGATGAAGAGCTCGAAGTCTTAATCGGATGTCTAGTGGACCTAATTAGGTCTAGAAATCAGAATACGAGTTTAAAGACCCTTTGATGTTGTTTTGATCATAAGTTGAGTTGTAGAACTTCAAATTACATGGGGTTTAGGCCCAATTGATCATAATGGAAGTAGCTTTGTAATTAATGGGTTTTTAATTATATGAAGCCAAAATAGGGAGTAAGTGAGGTGGTTAGAAGTCAGAAACTAAGGCACCTTCATTTTGACACTTTTCTTCCTTCTTTCTAGAATTCTCTTCTCTCCCTTTTCTGTAATTTTCGTTTTCTTCTTCCTTCTTATTTTTTTTAGAGTTCTCCCCTTCTCATAGAGAGGTAGGGCCTTTAAATCAATCCAAGTGATTGACCATTCTTGATTGTTAATGTTAAGATTTCATTTTTATTGTTAACATTCATCTATCAATTAAGTTTCTCTTCTTCTTCTTCTCTTTGTTAATTCTTGTTTAATGCTTAATTAGATTAGAATTTTTATATGTTAATTGCTTAAGTATCATGTGCAAAGAGATGAACTCAAATTAAACAAGGCATTGAAGGTGTTTGATGAAATGTTTAACTTGGTTGGATCTTGGTTTTCAAGTTAATTTGGGTAAGATGGATGCTTAATTTATCTAACCTCAATTAATTAAATTCTGGAAGTATTTCTAGTTGAAGATTCGTGATCATTGAGAGGCATCTTGAAGTGGTCTAAGACTAAGGATTTGATTGATAATTGAATAAACGTTTAGTAATCAAGGGTGGATTAAAATCAAGTTTGGACAATTTTCTAGGATTGGTTACTTTCTTAATTCTGTTTTATTTTTCAATTCAAATTATCTTCTGTTTGCTCATTTGTAATCTTGCTAAACCTCCCCAATCTCGGCTTGATTTAATTAAATTGTAACTATGATCCTTAAGAGATAATCTGGTGTTGTTTCCTATGTTACAAGCATAGGCATCACTCGGTTACAATTTTGGTGAGTTCGGTGCTCGTCAAAATTTGGACCGTTGCCGAGGATCTTTAGTTGTTATCTGATCATATTAAATGTCATTACTAACTCTTGTCAATCGCATAACTCTGCTACATTCTGTTTTCTACTCCACTTTGCTGCATTCTACGGGTTACTGTTACATTGAATTTTGCTACATTTCATTGTATTATGTTCCTGTATATTGTATGATTTCGTTACAATTGCATTGCATAACATACCACAACTGTTAATTCTACTGCAACACTAACACAATTGTCCAATTACCTGTTGCATTGAAAATCTGCTGCTTGGTTACTGTTCCATTAGTTTTTGCTGTTGTTAGCCATCCTTTTGCTGACCTTATTGATAATTACTTTGCAAGATCTCCTTGTAAGTTTCATTCAATCATTTTGGACATGTTCCTAACTACCTGACACTGTTTCATATCCTACTAGCACTTTTTCACCATTTTCTGATTTGTTTCTAGTATAAGTGAGACTAGTGCAATTTTGGTTATAGAGTTTTGAGCTGAGACTTGGTCCCCAAGGTTTAATCATCACTTGGATTTTAGCCAAATTCCATCATTTGATAGGAGTTTTGAGAAAATTAGGGATATAACGATAATTTTAGCAATTGTTTTGGTAAGTCAAAATGACCTAAATTTTGGCCAATTGATAGGAAAAAATCCAAATAACTCAGCCAGGTAGGCAACCTTGCCTATGCTCCGTTTGGCCAAATTCCTTTGTTTAGATCACTCTTTCAATCTTTGAAATACTTTCTCTGCATGGTAATTTTCTAAAAAATTGTAATTTTCATCCTGTAGTGGTCCTATGATTTTATAAAAATCATTTGATATGTTTTTTATGTTTTCTAGTCATTTCTGTAGTGCAAATTTTCATGTTTTTGAGTTTTTGGCTTTTTGACACCTCTTTAGCCCTGATTGGTGCATGACTAGGTCTGATTCTGTTAATTTGTTTGATTTTGATCTTGAAATTGATAGGACTTTGCATGCATTGATAAGAGCTCATAAGCTTAGTCAAATAATTAATTCTTCATTTAATTTTGATACTGAATCTGTCATTGAATCTGAGAGTTTAAGTGATTTTGCAACCATGACTGATAATATGCATCATAGGACTCTTAAAGAGTTTGCTACCTCTGATGTCACTTATTAACCAATATACATTCAGTATCCTAAGATAGATGCTGACTTTGAGCTAAAGTCTAGACTAATCCATTTGCTACCTAAGTTTCATGGACTTGTAGGTGAGGATCCTCATAAGCATTTGAAGAAGTTCCATGTTGTGTGCTCAACCATGAGACCTCAAGGCATCTATGAAGAACACATCAAGCTGAGGGCATTTCCTTTCTCCCTTGCTGATGCAGCCAATGACTAGCTTTATTATCTTTCACTAGGTTTTGTGTCTTGTTGGAATAATATGAAGAGATTGTTTTTAGAGAAGTTTTTCCCTACCTCCAGAGCTGCTGCAATTAGGAAGGACATATGTGGCATCTGACAGATTTCGGGTGAAACTTTGCAAGAGTATTGGGAGAGATTCAAGAAGTTATGTTCAAGTTGTCCACACCACTAAATCAGTGATAAGTTGTTGATCCAATACTTTTATGAGGGACTGATGCCAATGGAGAGAGGCATGATTGATGCTGCTTATGGAGGAGCCTTAGTAGACAAGACCCCAGCTGTAACCAGAGATTTGATAGCAAACATAGCAGACAACACCCAACAGTTTGGCACATAAATCATCACCTCAACTAGAGGAGTTAATGAAGTTCAAGTGTCTCATGTAGACCAACAGAGAATGGAACACAAATTGGACAAATTGACCTCTTTGGTGAGATAGTCAATAGTGGGACAACAACCACCTATGCAAATGGCTGCAACTGTGTATGGAATTTACTTTTGTCCATCTCATCCTATAGATGCTTGTCCAACACTTCAGGAAGAGCATTCTGCCAACCAAGCCTACCCTGTTGCTGCAGCAAGCATTTTTCCTAGTAGACCCCAACAGCCCAGATATGATCAATTTTTGAGTACTTATAACCTTGGCTAGAGGGACCATCCCAACCTGAGATATGAGAATTCTAGTCAGCAACAACAGCCCCACCAATAGCAGTAGCAGTAATTTAGATACCAAGCTGCAGGTCCCAGTAACAAATACTTACCACCTACATTCAGATAACAATAAACTGTGCAGTCACTTATGCAACATCCCTTCCTACTGCCAAGTCTAGCAGCTACTCCAATCGAGCCATCATTGGAAGATTTAATGAAACAGATGGCCACAAATAACATTCAGTTTTAGCAGAATGTCAATGCCATCATTCAAAACCTGTAAACTCGGATTGGGCAGCTAGAAACCACTGTGAGTGAGCTGAAAAGTCAAGGATTAAGCCAATTGCCTTTTTAAACAATCAATAACCCAAAGGCAATGTAAGTGCCATTACCTTGAGAAGTGGCAGAGAAGTTGATGGTCCTACTCAACCTGAGCAACAGCCAGTTCAGCAAACTGAGCAGTAACCTGAGATAGACCAGAATCAACAAAATTCACAGAAAATAAATACTTCAGTGCAAAAATTCGTGGCACAGAAGACATGTGTAGAGGATTCAGATTTGGCCATTCCACTACCCTTCCCAAATAGAGTCACATAGTCTAAGCAAACAGTGCAAGCAGAAATAGAAAGAGAAGTGTTGGAGACATTCAGGATGGTGAAAATCAATATCCCCTTCCTAGATACAATCAAGCAGATTCCAAAGTATGCCAAATTCCTCAAGGAGTTGTGTATTCACAAGAGAAGACTCAAGGGTACAGAGAAGATTAGTATGGGTAGAAATATTTCTACAATGATTCAGACAAGCATGCCACATAAATGCAAAGATCCTGGAACATTCACCATTCCATGCATAATAGGCAGCTAGCAATTCACTCATACAATGTTGGATTTGGGAGCCTCCATTAATGCCATGCCCAAATCAGTCTTTGAATCCCTGCAGATTGGAGAGTTGAAGCCTACTGGAATCATCATTCAGCTAGCAAATAGGAGCACAACTCATCCTGTAGGAGTGCTTGAGCATGTTTTGATAAGGGCAAATGAGTTAATATTTCCAACTGATTTTTATATTCTAAACATGGAAGATGAATTTGCATCTAGTCAGCCGCTATTGATTTTAGATAGACCTTTCTTGAAAACTGTTAAGACTAAGATTGATGTGCATGTTGGTACTCTTTCCATGGAATTTGATGATAACATAGTTCAATTTAATATCTTTGATGCCATGAAACATCCTTTAGAAGAGCATTTTGTTTTTCAGTTAGATGTCCTTGATATGTTGGTTGATGATGTGCATTTTGATATGCTAGCTGAGTTTCCTGGGATTGTGGGATTTCTAGATGGCGTTGCTGTTTCTTCTAAATCTGCATGTGATGATTCTGATTTTGATAATTTTGTTGTTTCTGTTTCTGATTCTGATCAATTTGCTGTTTCTAATAAATTTGCTATTTCTGATCAATTTTCTACTAAATCTGCACTTACTGTTTTTGATTCTGTTGATTCTAATAAATCTGTTTCTGCTAATAAATCTATTTTTGTTGTTTCTGATTTTGCTGATCCTGATAAATCTATTTCTGCTATTTTTGATTTTGTTGATTCTGATTCTGCTTCTGTTTGTGATAAATTTATTGCTGTTGTTATCTCTGATAAATTTAGTTGCTTTGAATTTAATAAATTTGGTTGTTCTGAATTTGGTAATTCTGGTTGTTTTGAAATTAATAAATCTATTATTTTTTTATTATGGTAAATCTACATGTTCTACATTACCTTATCCTATGAGATATGATCTTGCTGTTTGGGAAGTTTCTGTAACTGGATTGATACCTTCGATACAGAAACCACCTACTCTTAAGCTTAAGCCTTTGCCTGAGCATCTGAAGTATGCGTATTAGGCGGATGATGAGCAGCTTCCAGTGATTGTAGCCAAAAACCTCCTTGCTGAACAGGAGGCGAGATTGTTGCAAGTTTTAAGAGAAAATAAGAGGGCTATCAGATAGACACTGGTGGATATTCCTGGCATTAGCCTTTCCACTTGCATACACAAAATTTTACTTGAGGATGGAGCTAAATCAGTGCGACAACCCTAGAGGAGACTAAACCTTCTGATTTTGGATGTGGTGAAGAAAAAGGTCACCAAGCTATTGCAAGTTGGTATTATTTACCCCATATCTGATAGCACTTAGGTGAGTCCTGTGCAGGTTGTCCCTAAGAAATCTAGAGTGACGTTTATGGCCAATCATAAGAATGAGTTGATCCCTACCAGAGTGCAGAATAGTTGGCGAGTCTGCATTGATTATAGGAGGCTCAACCATGCCACTCAGAAAGATCACTACCCCTTACTTTTCATTGATCAAATGCTGGATCGATTGGCTGGGAAATCCCATTATTGCTTCTTGGATGGATACACTTACTAGTTTCATATTCACATTGCACTAGAGGATAAGGAGAAGACCATATTCACCTGCCCTTCCGGCACCTTCGCTTACAGGTGGATGCTTTCGGCCTTCGCAACGCCCCTGGTACCTTCTAGCGGTGCATGGTAAGTATTTTCTTGACTTTTTAGAGGAGTGCATTGAGGTATTTATAGATGATTTCACTATATATGGTTCTTCTTTTGATTCTTGTTTGGATAGTTTATCTAAAATACTACATCGATGCATTGAAACTAACCTTATCCTGAATTTTGAGAAATGTCATTTCATGGTAGAACAGGGTATAGTCTTGAGTCATGTAGTGTCTAGCAAGGGTATTGCTATTGATCCTGCAAAAATAGATGTTATTACCTCTATCTTACCCCACATGCATGCGGGAAGTTTTCTTTTTCTTTTCTTGGATATGCAGGTTTCTAAAGGCATTTTATTAGAGATTTCAGTCAAATAGCCCTTCCACTATCTAACCTATTGTAGAAAGATGTGGAGTTCTTATTTGACTAGAATTGCATGGAGGCCTTTGATCATTTGAAGTGAGCTTTGACCAGTACCTCTGTCATTCAGCCTCCTGATTGGACACTTCTATTTGAGCTAATGTGTGATGCCTTTAACTATGCTGTGGGAGCTGTCTTGGCACAGAGAGTGGGCAAAGCTTCCCATGTGATCTACTATGTTTCACGAACTTTGGATGCTGCTTAAGCAAATTATACAACCATAAAAAAAAGAACTTTTAGCTATTGTGTTTGCATTAGACAAGTTTCGATCTTATTTACTTGGTTCTAAGGTTGTGATATTTTCTGATCATGCAGCTCTAAAATTTCTTCTGAAGAAGCCTGAAGCTAAACCATGATTGATTAGGTTGATACTGCTACTCCAAGAATTTGATGTGGATATTCGAGATAAGAGTGGAGTAGAGAATCTGGTGGATAATCACTTGAGCAGAATTGAGAGAGCCTCAGATCCCCTTCCCATTGATGATTCATTTCCTGATGAGCAGCTTTTATAGTTGCAAGGTATGGTCACTTCTCCTTGGTTTGCAGATATGGCCAATTACCTAGTTGCTGGTGCTTTCCCTGCATGTTTTACTAGGGCTCAGATTAATAAGTTGAAGAGTGAGTCTAAGTATTATGTGTGAGATGATCTTTATCTTTGGAGATTTTGTAGTGACCAGGTAATTAGGAGATGCATCCCTAATCATGAGTTTGATTCTGTTCTTAGCTTTTGTCAAGCACTTATATGTGGTGGACATTTTCGACCTACTCGTATAGCTAGGAAAGTTTTGGACTCTGGTTTATATTAGCCTATCTTATTCCATGATGCATATTTGTTTTGTAAGTCTTGTGAACAATGCTAGAGAACAAATAATATTTCTCGCAGGAATGAAATGCCCCAACAACCTTTATTATTTTGTGAGATTTTTGATGTCTGGGGTATTAATTTTATGGGACCCTTTCCTGTTTCTTTTGGTGTTGTTTACATTTTGCTAGCTGTTGATTATGTATCCAAGTGGGTGGAGGTGAAACCCACCCAAACTGATGATTCCAAGTTGTTGTGGATTTTGTTAGATCACAATTTTTCTGCAGGTTTGGAGTCCCGAGAGCCATCATTAGTGATAAGGGTTCGCATTTCTGCAATCGGAGCATGGAGGCTTTGATGAAAAAGTATGGAGTCGTGCACAAAGTTTCTACACCTTACCACTCCCATACTAATGGGCAAGCCGAGATTTCCAAGAAAGAGATCAAACAAATACTCTAAAAGACAATTCAACCTAACATAAAGAACTGAAGCAAGAGGCATGAACATGCTTTATAGGCTTACCGGACTACTTATAAGACACCGATTGGGATGTCTCCGTATCGAATTATTTTTGGCAAAGCATGCCACCTGCTAGTGGAAATTAAGCATTGCGCATTCTGGGCAGTGAAGAGGTACAACTTGGACCTAGATCAAGCAAGCATAGAAAGGAAGCTACAGTTGCAGCAATTGGAGGTAATCTGCTTGGAGGCTTATGAAAGTTCCAAACTTTATAAAGAGAAGACCAAAGTCATCCATGATAAGATGGTTATGAGGAAAACATTTGAGATTGGCCAAAAAGTTCTCCTCTACAACTCCCGCCTCAAGCTCATGCCCAGGAAGCTCCGATCTAGATGGCTAGGTTTATTTGTTGTTACTAAGATTTTTTCTTATGGTGTTGTGCAGATTACAAGTGAGGCCACTATGAAAGCTTTCACAGTCAATGGCCACCGCCTCAAGCCATTTTATGAAGGAGCTTAAGCTCAAGCAGACATTTTGGAGGTAGTCACCTTGCAAGAAGCCATCTACCCCACTTGATAAGGTTGTTTCTTCCCCCTCTTTTATTTTGCTTGCCTTATATTTGTTGATGCTATTGATGGTTTGCTAATAATTTTTGAGCTTTACATTGAGGGCAATGCAAAATTTAAGTGTGAGGGAGAGATTTTAGCATGTTGTCTACTGTTTTTCTATTTTCTATTTTCTATTTTGCTACATTTTTTTTGTTTTTGCTAGATAATTTGCTGTTTTTAAATTCTATTTTCTGTAAATAAATAAAAAATAGTGTGTTTTTAGTTGATTTTCAATGATGTGTTGAGATTTGTGAAGTTTATGAGTTTGAAGCAATTAAAATTCAAGGTTCATCGCATGATTGAATAAATTTTCTTCCTTCTTGAAACTGATATGCTTAGTGGTGGATGTTTGAATTAGTAGATTGAGTTTGATAGATGCAAACCTTGTGAGATTTTGAGCCTATTCATGGATATATTTAGCATTTATGTCATTCCCTTCTTTCTTATGTGATTTTCACTCATGTCAATTTATCACTCTAGAACTTGCTTTGATTCTTGTTTAGGCTACATTTCACTTGCATGCATAATAATGATTGATGCCTTCTTTCTTGATTAACTACCTTGGCAAAATACTCAACCTTACATCATTTCCCTTTGATTAACCCCCTTGAGCCTATTTGCCTATTCTTTGTCTTAGCTCATTACATGCCTTTGTGAAAAATCATGTTTTTACCTTACCTTAGGGAATGGGAGAGCATTGGTTCATTTTCATTTGAGGAGCTCTTTTGCTTATGGGCAATTAATAGTTCAAGTGTGGGGGTTGTGCAAATTGATGAGTAATATACAAGGTGATTGTGAAAAAAAAAATAGAACAAAAATAAAAAAATAAAAAAAATGAAGAGAAAAAGAATAAATGCAATAAAGGTTGTGAAAAGAAAGGAATATGTAAAGAGAATATGCATTATATGGATTTTAGGGGGTAAAATTTCATGATTGTTACTTGTCATTCGAGTTCCTCCCCATTGCTCTTTTATTCTCTTGGGTGTTTAGCTTCTTATATCTATATTGTTTATTTCCTTTACCTTGGCCTCATTACAACCTTGAATAAAGTCTTCTTGATTTTTTTATGCATGTGTTCAATAATGGAGAAGTAGAAGATAAGCAAGCTTATGGAAGTGTAATTTTCATGGGTTGAATTGAGTGAAATAATTACCTTGTAAACACTTGAGGGATTGAGAGCGCATCTTGTGAGAATCTACCATTCTTGATTCATGCTTTTCAATTTGAAGCTACCTTGCTTGTTGGTTTGAGATGTGAAGAAATGTTAACTCATGAATGTTATATTCCCTTGAACTTTTTCTTGTTCTTCTTGCTTGTAAACTTTTGCATTCTTCAATGTCATTGGAATTTGAGTCTTTTTGTTGATCCCTTGTGCCTTTGTTTTGGTCTTTTGTGTTTGCCCAGGAGTGCAAAAAGCTAAGTGTGGGGAAATTTAATAATTACATATTTTATACATTAATAACCCTTATGTTTAGTCATTTATACTCTCCATATTCTTAATTGATTGAGTTTGATCATGTTTTGTGAGTTTGGGCTCAAATTGGGCCTAATTGATTTTTTTTAGCATTAATGACTTTTGACACTATTTCTGTATTTCGGCCATAACTTAAGTTCTAGATATCGGATAATCATGAATTTTACCTTATAGGAAAGCTAAGAGGAAGCTCTACAACTTTGATGTAGAGCTCGAAGTCTCAATTGAATATCTAGTGGACCTAATTGTGCCTAGAAGCTTGAAAATGAGTTTAAAGACCCTTTGATATTGTTTTGATCATAACTTGAGTTGTAGAGCTCCAAATTGCATGGGGTTTGGGCTAAATTGGTCATAATGGACCTAGATTTGTAATTAATGGGTTTTTAATTATGTGAAGCCAAAATAGGGAGTAGTTTAGGGGGTTAGAAGTTAGAAACCAAGGTACTTTCTTTTTAACACTTTTCTTCCTTCTCTCTAGAATTCTCTTCTCTCCCCCCTCTCTAATTTTTGTTTTCTTCTTCCTTCTAATTTTTTTCTGAGTTCTCCCATTCTTATAGAGGGGTAGGACCTTTAAATCAATCTAAGTGATTGAACATTCTTGATTGTTAATCTTGAGATTTCATTTTTATTGTTAACATTCATCTATTAATCAAGTTTCTCTTTGTTAATTCTGGTTTAATGCTTAATTGGATTGGAATTTTTATATGTTAATTGTTTAATTATCATGTGCAAAGAGATGAACTCAAAGATTAAACAAGGCATTGAAGGTGTTTGATGAAATGTTTAACTTGGTTGGATCTTGGTTTTCAAGTTAATTTGGGTTTAAGATAGATGCTTATTTGTCTAACCTCAATTAATTAAATTCTGGAAGCATTTCTACTTGAAGATCTGTGATCATTGAAAGGCATCTTGAAGTGGTCTAAGACTAAGCATTTGATTGATAATTGAATGGACCTTTAGTAATCAAGGATGGATTAAAATCAAGTTTGGACAATTTTCTTGGATTGGTTGCTTTCTTAATTATGTTTTATCTTTCAATTCAAATTCTGTTCTATTTGCACGTTTGTAATCTTGCCAAACCCTCCCAATCTTGGCTTGATTTAATTAAATTACAACTAAGATCCTTGAGAGACGATTCAGTGTTGTTTCCTATGCTATAAGCCATAGGCATAACTCGGTTACAATTTTGGTGAGTTTGACGCTCGTCACCTTACCTTGAGTTCCTCAAGCTTATATGGTGATGGAGATGATGATGGAATGGATCACAACTCTTCATGCTTTCCTTTCCCTTTAGATTTCTTCTTCTTCCTTTCCTTTTTTTTTTTCTTTTCTCTTCTCTCTTTGTTCTGTTTTCAGCCGTAGAGAGTAAATGAGAAAACAAAAAGGAAGGCTTGAAATATCAAATAAAGGGAGTCAAGAAAGAGGGTTGAAACTGTAGAGTGTTAAGGGCCAAGGGATATCATACTGATTATTCTCGATCTGCTAAAAACACTCAACTTTAACTAACTCAAGTTTTTCAAGTTCCAACAACTTTAAAATAAATCATAGGATTCATAAAAAATATTGTTGTACCAAAACCATCATTTTCCATATCTGCGTCTAGTCATTCTAGCTTTAAATAGACAACTAATATGCCTAAAAATACCAAACTAACTCCGAAAATTCTCAAACTTTAATCACATCACAAAATACACATTTGTGACTTAGAATTAAATTATTCTTATATATTTCCATTAGCTAAGCCATTTATGCTAATATCTGGGTCATTTTAAGTTATTTTTCACTTTCAACTTGCAACAAAATGCTTAAACTAACTCAGATTGTCATGTAATTACACAAACATGTTAAGCAAGTATTAAGCTATTTTTGTAACCATTCACAAGTCTAACATGTTGAAGAGGATGTTACATTTCTCCTTCTACTATTTAAAATTTTGCCCCCAAAATTGCTTACCTTATATAAATAACTGCGGGTAATCTTGCTGCATGTGGAACTCCAACTCCCAAGTTGCCTCTTCGGAACCAACAACATCCCAAAGTACTTTCACCAAAGGAATCTGCTTACCTCTAAGCTCTTTGACTCCTCTGTCCATGATCTTTATTAGTCGCATAACATAAAATAAACCATCCCTTAACTATACAGATTCATTTCTTATGACATGTGAAGGATTTGGATTGTACTTCCTAAGCTGTGATACATGGAAGACATCATGAAGGTTAGACAAGCTTGGTAGAAGGGCAATTTGGTAAGCTACAGGCCCAATTCTTTTTAGGATTTGGTAGGGACCAATGAAACGAGGATTCAACTTTCGTGTTCTCAATGCTCTACCAATCCTAGTTGTAAGAGTGACTCTCAAGAATACATGATCTCCTTCACTGAACTCTAGAGGTCTTCTCCTCTTATCAGCATAACTTTTCTGTCTACTGTGAGTTCTAACCAATCTATCCTGGATTATTTTGATCTAATCTATGGTCTGTTGCACTAACTCAGGACCTAGAATGATTTCCTCTTCAACCTTATACCAACACAAAGGGGAGCTACACTTTTTGCCATTAAGTGGTTTGTACGGTGCCATACCTATGCTAGCATGAAAACTATTATTGTAGGCAAACTCCACTAAAGGTAAGAACTTATCCTAACTCCCTTTCTGCTTTAGCACATATGCTCTTAGCATATCCTCTAAGGTTTGAATAGTCCTTTCTGATTGACCATTAGTCTGTGGATGGTATATTGTGCTTAAACCAAGCTTTGTCCCAAAAGTTTTCTACAAGGCTCTCCAAAATCTAGATGTGAATCTAGGGTCTCTATCAGAAACAATAGAAAGGGGAATACTATGCAACTTAACTATCTCCTGAAGGTATAAATGAGCTAGTCTATCTAAGGAGTAGTTAACCTTATAGGGTATAAAATGGACAGACTTGGTTAATCTATCCACTACAACCCATATAACATCAAAACCTAATTGTGTCCTGGGCAAACCCATCATGAAATTCATTATGATGTTATCCCATTTCCATTCAAGTATTACCAAAGATTAAAGAGGTCCAGAGGGTTTCTGATGTTCTATCTTGACTTTCTGACAAGTTAGGCACCTAGACACAAACTCAGTTATATCCCTCTTCATTCCAGACTACCAAAACAACTTCTTCAAGTCTTGATACATTTTCGTGGCCTCTGGATATATGGAGTACTGAGTACAGTGAGCTTCTTCAAGGATCCTTTTTTGGATAACGGATTCACGAGGAATGCAAAGTCTACCTCTAAACTTAATCATTATGTCATCCGCCACATCAAACTCTCCAAGATTACCCAAAAAGATATGCTCACTAAGATCATTAAGAATATCATCTTTCTTTTGAGCTTCTAAGATCTGAGTTCTAAAGTCACTCACTATGTCCACTTAGCTCACACTGAGACTATGTGGAAACACAGTTACTGAAAGACTCAAGTCTCTAAAACTCTCTAGAAGTTCACTCTTTTGGATCATTATACGGGACACATGTAAGGGTTTCCTACTTAGTGCATCAACCACCACATTGGCTTTACCCAGATGACACCTTAACTCAAAATTGTAGTCTTTCAAAAACTCCATCCATCCTTATTGTCTCATGTTCAGCTCCTTTTGATCAAATAAATACTTCAAACTTTTATGATCACTAAACACCTCAAATTGAACTCCATACAAGTAATGTCTCCAAGTTTTCAAGGAAAACACAACTACAACCATCTCCAGATCATGAGTAAGGTAGTTCTCCTCATAAGGTCTCAATTGCCTTGATGCATAGTGATAACTCCACAATATGTAGTTATTTGTGTCCCATATCTGTATTTCTCTGATTGCTTAAGTCCTTGTATTTATGCAAATTTGGAAGGTTTTGTACTTATATTTGTTATATTCAATTCTAATACCTTTCCTGTATGTAATTGAGCAAACTGTGCATATTATTTGATTGATTAAGTGGATTTACAACTGTTATTGATTTGGGGATTTCTCTATTGTAGGAAGGGCTCCAAACAAGATGATATATAGAGCATGTGAGCAAAAACGAGAAGAGAAAGCCAAATTGAAGACATACACTACAACGTCGCAGCGTGGTTCATCCCCTACATCAAAGTCAGAGAGCTACGCATTTTGCACGCTGCGACGTGAAGAATGGATGCTGCGGTGTCCCTAACCTAAATTGAAGCATGCCGCGGCGTAGGAAGATGAATGTCACGGAGTGACTCTATTTTCTGAGCCTATAAATAGGTTTTTAACAGATTTTACAAAGGATGGTTAGAGCTTTTTAGGTTTTAGAGAATCTGCGGCTGAAATTCGCGTTTTGGAGGCTGAAGAGGCTAAATGAGCTAAAGATAGAGGTCATCTTCCTTATAGAAGATGATTCAAGCTTCAATGATCATATCTATGAGCTTCCTTCCTTCTCCTTTCTCTTTTCTCTCTTCTATCTTCCATGAACATGAATTTTATGATAGATTTTCATGTTTCATGATGTAGTTAGGCTGTATTTAGGAATTACTTTGAATCTTTGTATGGATAGTAATGATTTTGTCTTACTTTGAATTTATATTGATGTTTGGTTTTGTTCTTCCATGTCCATGCTTAATGTTTGCTTTTGTTTGACCAACAATTGCATGATCTTAGTGTTACAAATGAACTAGACATAGGGATTTGTGGATATGGATATGGTATGGTTAATGTATGTTTGATGAGTTCAATTGGCTTGGATGAATTGATTCACTAATGGGATAGAAATATACCTCTTAGCCATGCATAGCTTGTGTTTGAGAATAGATTATTCATGAATGGAGTTTGCACTAGTTCTTATGGAAACATAGTGAATTAGGTAAATAAAACTATGGTTAATTGTGCTAGACATAGGCTTTTAACTAAAATAGATTCTCAAGCTAACCTAACTAATCATTAATGTTGCTTATAAGGATTGCATGTCATTAGTTGAAGTAGAAGGTGAAAAAGGATTTAGTACATCTCTAAACCATTATCTTTATTGCTTTGTAGACTTTAGATTTAGTTTTTATACTTTTCACCTATTTTATATGTTCTTGAATAGAATTTAACTAAGCTATTTGTTGTTATTTAGTAATGGAAGCCATTTATCCTCATGGGAATGAACTTATACTCTGTATTTGTATTACTTATATGACCCTTGCACTTGCGGCCTAATAAAGGGACAAACAAGTTTTTGGCGCCGTTGCTGGAGATGTTGGTTTATTTCATATAGTTTAGACTTATTCCTTGGCATTTGCTGGGGATAACGGCTTAATTCCATTATACTAATATCAACAATGAGTTTAGTTGGTTCTAATTCAAGCTGTATAGTTCTTTTTCATTCAAGTTTCCATTCTTTGTAGTTTAGGTACAATTAGGATGAGCTTCATCATTCGAGACCTTTGTGGGAGCTCGAGACACCGCAATGGAGAACCTCAATAAGGCGAAATAAGGCCTACCATCCAATCCATCCATTTTGGGATCAAACTGATCATAATCAAAAGAGTTGGTGGTTTGCCTTGACAAAGTCCTGCCGAGACTATAACTCAGGCCCTTCTTAGGAGGGAACCCAGGTTTTTATGTTATTGTTAGTTTTTATGTTTTTAGTAAGTTTTAAGTCTTAAATATGTTATTAAGTTTAGTTTTGTATCTTTAGTTAGTTTTTAGGTTTTTCTTTAGTATTAAGTCTTATGTATGTTAGTATGTTTAATTTTTGTAGCCTTAGTTAGTTTTAAATCTTATATATGCTAGCACTTGGATTTTTGATGTTTTAGTTAGTTTGTATGTGTTTGTTAAGTATTGAGTCATATACGAGGTTAGTATGCTTGATTTTTGTACTTGTGTTAGTTTTTATGGTCTTAGTAAGTTTTAGGTTTTATATATATATATATATATATATATATATATATATATATATATATATATATATGTTAGTATGTAGGATTTTTGTAATTTGGTAGTTAGTATGTTGATTGTTGTAAGTTTAGTTAGTTTTTATGTTTATGTTTAGTTTTAAGTTATATATAGGTTAGTATGTGTGATTTTGTGTTTTAATGCATTTTAGTTGTCCATTGTGTGTTTTAGCCTTTTGGACAAGTTTGAGATGTGTTGAGGACCTCTTTGGGCAAAATCCTGCAGCAAAACTGAATTTGCTGCAGAATTTTGCAGGCTAATCTATCACACCGCGACGTGAGTCTGTTGCACGCCGCAGCATGACCGTTATTTCTGTGTGTTTCAAGCCAAGTCTGTAGAACTCAATGCCACGGCGTAGGAATGTCAATGCCGCGACGTGCCCTTTAAAACTTGTCCTAAAAAAAAGAGATTTGTTTTGGGTGCTACTAAAGGCACACATTCTGATCAAATACTGTGGCATGGATGCTGTGTGCTTCGATATGTTTTCCTATAGTGTATATATTGTAAATTGTTAGTTTATTTTAAGTATTTTTAAATATTTGTAATATACTCAGCTCTCACATTTCAGATGTTGATAGGCTCAGGTTCCCTAGACACCATGGACAGTGAGGACACTGTTTCACTTAAGTTTGGGAGAGTATCATTACATGTTTTGGTTATTATAATGTTGAATTTGTATAACATGTTTTGATATTTTGAGTATGCAGTAATGATAGTCAGTATGTTATCATGATCATATGCTGAGTTTGACTATTATTGATGGGATTCTAAGGCAAAATTTTTCAATTTTGATTGAATGATTGAATAGATGCTAGTGTGGACTTGGTTGTTCAATGACATAAATGGTTGCAATTTGATTACTTTGAGTGAAACCATAGGTGATCAGAAGCATGTGAAATAATTTAGTCACTTTTTATGTATGATTTACATCCCACTTAGATGCAAGTGTAACTTTGAAAATGATAAGAGTGCATGTCTAGAGAAAGCTTATGGATGTACATGTAGAGTTTCAATTATCCTAGAAGTTGTTTTTAAACTCTCTTGAGGTGAAATCCTAGATTGTACATGACTGAGGAATTGATTAGGGCATTGTTTGGACAGATTGAGCCTTTCAAGCCTACCTTGATATGATAATATCTCTAGGTCCCATTTTGAAGCCTAATAATTGTTTGGCCTTATATGTTTTTCATTCACTCACGTATTCCTTACCCTATTAACCATTCTAATGCATGTGAAAGCATTGCATTTTCTTCCTACCTTCATTGTTTATTGAGTACATGATGTGTTATTACTTGAAGTGAGTCCAGTGAGTAGGGGTATGTATGTTCAATGTTAAATGAGTTTGAAGGAACCATATGCAATAAAAGAAAAAAGTATTGCTTTGTTCAATTAAATAAAGAAAAAAGAAAGGAAAAAAAAAGAGAAAAGGGAAATAAAAGAGCAAGCAAAAGAAAAGAAAAATACAAAAAGAAAGAAATGAATGGTTCTGGAGAGTTTTATCTTTTACTTTTGCTTACCCTGAAGATAGTATCACTGGGAGACTCAAGTCTTGGAATAACATGTTTTTTTTCTCAATATTTGTATGTATCATTTCCCTTCTTTTCTTAAGCCCATTACTATTGGCCTTACATTACAAGCTGTAATGATCCTCTTGATCCTCAGTTGTGTGTGGTTTACATTAGTGGAGAGAAAGTTTAGGATCAATTTTATGGATTATATGATTCATATGCATGTATGCTTATAAACTTATTCGGATGTGTATAACTTGAATAGGAGAAGTTTAACTTGCATGTTCGTGGAAAATGTGATTTGTATGAAAGGATGCTAGGTTGTTAACATGTTTAGGATTGTGTATGTGTAGAGTTAATTGTGAGATTTTTGTATTCATTAAGGACCAATGCAATCATTCTATACTAGTAAATATTTAAATGAAAATTGAAATTAAAAGTTGCTGAATGCATGTTGAAAGATAAAATTGTCAAGAAAGTTTACTTAGTCATATTTTATTTTGCTCGAGGACAAGCAAAAGGTTAAGTTTGGGAGTGTGATAACTCCATAATATGTAGTTATTTGTGCTCCATATCTGTATTTTTTTGATTGCTTAAGTCCTTGTATTTATGCATATTTGGAAGGTTTTGTGCTTATATTTGTTATATTCAATTCTGATACCTTTCCTATATGTAATTGAGCAAACTATACATATTATTTGATTGACTAAGTGGATTTGCAACTGTTATTGATTTGGTGATTTTTCTATAGTAGGAAGGGCTCCAAACGAGATGATATATGGAGCATGTAAGCAAAAATGAGAAGAAAAAGCCAAATTGAAGACATACACTATAATGCCGCGGCGCAGGCATATCAATGTCATGGCGTGGTTCATTCCCTACATCAAAGTCAGAGAGCTACGAATTTTGCACGCCGCGATGTGAAGAATGGATGCCGCGGTGTCCCTGACCTAAATTAAAGCGCGCCGCAGTGTAGGAAGATAAATGCCATAGCGTGACTATGTTTTCTAGGCCTATAAATAGGTTTTTAACAGATTTTACAAAAGAGGGACGAGAGCTTTTTAGGTTTTAGAGAAGCTGCAGCTAGAATTCGCATTTTGAAGGCTGAGGAGGCTAGAGGAGCCAAGGAAGGAGTCATCTTCCTTATGAAAGATGATTCAAGCTTCAATGATCACATCTATGAGCTTCCTTCCTTCTCCTTTCTCTTTTCTCTCTTCTATCTTCCATGAACATGAATTTTATAATAGATTTTTGTGTTTCATGATGTAGCTAGGCTATATTTAGGAATTACTTTGAATCTTTGTATGGACATTAATGATTTTTTCTTACTTTGAGTTTATATTGAAGTTTGGTTTTGTTCTTCCATATTCATGCTTAATGCTTGCTTTTGTTTGGCTAACAATTGTATGATCTTAGTGTTGAAAATGAATTAGACATAGGGATTTGTGGATATGGTTATGGTATGGTTAATGCATGTTCAATCAGTTCAATTGGCTTGGATGAATTAATTCGCTAGTGGGATAGAAATATACCTCTTAGCCATGTATAGCGTGTGTTTGAGAATAGATTGCTCATGAGTGGAGTTTGCACTAGTTTTCATGGAAACACAATGAATTAGGTAAATGAAACTATGGTTAATTGCGCTAGATATAGACTTTTAACTAAAGTAGACTCTCAAGCTAACATAACTAATTATTAATGTTGCTTATAAGGATTGCATGTCATTAGTTGAAGTAGAAGGTGAAAAAGGATTTGCTAAATCTCTAAACTATTATCTTTATTGCTTTGTAGACTTTAGATTTAGTTTCTATACTTTTCACCTATTTTATATGTTCTTGAATAGAATTTAGCTAAGCTATTGGTTGTTATTTAGTAATGGAAGCTATTTATCCTCATGGAACAAACTTATACTATGTATTTGTATTACTTGTATGACCTGTGCACTTATGGCCTAATAAAAGGACAACCACATAGGCAACAACTCTCCTATGCTTCATCAAAACACAACCCAAACCCATCTTTGAAGCATCACAATACACCTCAAAGTTTTCCAAAGGATCCAGAATTACCAACACCGGTGTAGTAGTCAACCTCACCTTCAGCTCTTGGAAACTATACTCACAGTCCTGAGTCTAATCAAAAGAACTACATTTCCTAGTTATTCTAGTCAAGGGTAGTGCTAAATGAGAAAAACACTTTATGAATCTTCTATAGTACCCCGCTAGGCCTATGAAGCTTTTGATCTGTGTTACAATGGTGGGTCTCTCCCACTGCAACACTGTATTAATCTTACTTAGGTCCACATAAATCCTTCCCTAAGATATCACATGTCCCAAAAACTGAACTTGTGAAAGCCATAACTCATATTTCAATAGTTTGACAAACAACTTATTCTCCTTAAGCGTTTCCAACACTATCCTCAGATGTTGCTCATGTTCCTCCATTGTCTTAGAATACATTAAGATATCATCTATAAACACTATAACAAACTAATCAAGGTAAGGTCTAAAGATCCTATTCATGTAATCCATGAACACTACAGGAGCATTCGTCAACCCAAAGGACATCACGAGGTACTCATAATGCCCATACCTAGTTTTGAAAGCAGTCTTAGGGACATCCTCTTCCCTAACTCTTATCTTATGATAACCAGACCTAAGATCAATCTTTGAGATAACTGCAGCTCCTCTCAGTTGATCCATTAGATCGTCTATCCTAGGCAATGGATACTTATTCTTAATGGTTACCTTATCCAGCTATTTGTAATCCACATAGAGCCTCATGGTACCATCTTTTTTCTTCACTAGTAACACAGGTGCTCCCCATAGAGAAACACTCGGCCTAATGAAATGCTTATCCAACAAACCCTCAATTTGCTTTTTGAGTTCTGCTAACTCTAGTGGTGCCATTCTATAAGGTGCTATAGAGATAGGTCCCATTCTAGATACTAAGACTATAGTAAACTCTTTATCTCGCTTAGGTGGCAACTCCACTATATCATTTAGGAAAACTTCAGGATATTCATTCACTGTAGATATTTCACCTATGGTTTGCTCCATCTTAGCACTTAGTGATAATAAGAGAATATATCCTAAAGATCCCCCCTTCAAACAAAGATTGACCTGATTCGTATTGAGATGCACAGACTCAGATGAAACGACTCTAGTAGGTATATCTGACAAGAAAACCAGGGATAAAGGCAAACAAATAAGGTTTATATGAAAAATCCTATCTTTTACCTTCATACAACAATCAAGACACACTCTGGATGTTGTAGCTGGTTTACCAGTAGCCGTAGATACAGATAAGTCATAAAAAAGTTTAGACACAGGCAAATCCAACACCTTCACATAATCATTAGAAACAAAGGAGTGGGATGCTCCCGAATCATACATCACAGTTAAAAGATGATCGTGAATAATGCATTTACCTTTGATAAGATCAGAAGACTGAGTCACCGCTTCACCACCTAGAGTATACACTCTCCATGTGGCTTGTGGTTTCTGGGTAGGCACAGCTTCCTTCTTTGATGGACAATCTTTAGCATAATGCCCAGGTTGCCCACTGACAAAGCATACTGTAACACCCCAACTTTTAGATAAATGACAGTATTGTCCTAAATGTACTGTTTTTGTGTTTTTCTGTTGTTATAAAATTTATTTGACTGTTTCATGATTATATTTGAGTGTTTTGTGTGATTTACTCCGAGTCAGGAAAATAATAATTTTCGGGCAAGGGAAATCTTATTTTAATTATTCGGAGCTGGGGGATCTTACTAAACCCAATTCCGAGTGATACGAATGTTAATCTTTAATTTTTAGGATTTAACTGTGCGATAAAATAACTTTATATTATTATAATATTATTTTATTTGACAGTACCTACTGTCTCAAAAACAGTAGAAATCTGCTCCAAAACGACCATGGACCTGAAAAAGTCTATAGGACCCGCGTTTAGAGAAGCAGTCAACATTTCTGGCTAGACTAAATTCTAAGCTAATAGGAACAAGTCAACGATATAGGCTTAAAAAGTTTGGACCAATAGAAATTAAGTCCACAAAAGTGGTTGGACTTGTTAAGATCAAAGTAGAAAGCTTAACCAAGTTAGCTTAAAACCTAACTAAGTTAACATAGGAAGCTTGTTTAGTAACTAAATGAAGTAACCTAGTTAGCTATCTACTTAAGCTTTAGTTAGAGAATGTTCTCAAAATATCAAGACAAACTTAGTTAACCTAAGTAACTATATAGTTAAGCTAGTAACTAAACAAACTAATCAATTTCATCTAAGTGTAACTAGAAGACCAAATGAAGCACAAATTTGGTTTGCTTCTCCTTAGGGCCATTCGGCCAAGAGCTTTCAAGAAGCATCAAGAAGAGCTTAGTCACTTGCATGACTAGATTTCCTACACCAATTAGAGACAAGCTTGGAGGCAAAGCTTTGATATCCAACCCTTGAACAAATCTAAGGCTATTAGGTGATAGGAGGAGTCAACAAAGGAGGCCACCTCCTTTAATGAAGCTCACGGCCAAGCTAGGTAAAGGAGAACATTTTACTTCATTCTTCATCTTCTATCACTTAACCTTACTCTTTTATCTCTTCAAGAACAAAAACTCACCATTGTTGTCTTTTGAGAGCCATTCGGCCAACACCCCTAAACTATACATCCACCTATCTAAAATTTTATTCAACCTTATTTCTCAAATCTAAACACTATTCTAAGAACATCTCTAGTTGGAGGTTTCTTAAAAAAAATCATCTTGAGCTTGGAAAATCACTTTGGATATTTTTCCTACAAGGTGAAGATTCTTGTTTTTCATTTCTAACTTGATTTCTAAGGTTCTAAGCCATGATTGATCCATGGTTTATGATTTTATCCTATAGTTATGACTCTTTGAATTTTTGTTTAAGATCTTTTAGGTTTTCTTGGAGGGTCACGAAATTCATAGGAAGGAGAATAGAAGGAGTTATCTTCCTTTAAGGTAAGAGGGAGATTTAATCTCATCAACCTTGTGTGGTGATGAGAAAATGGATTGTATGTGTGTAAAGAATCCATAAAGATTCATTTATGTGGTTGTTTAAATGCTTTCATTATTTGTGATTGATTATATTTGCATGTATGTTTATAGCTTTAAAATATATTGCATATGTTTATAAATGCATGATTATTAATTAGGATGTGATTAACATGTAAGGTTTTCATTAGTGTTCCAAAGAACACAAACATGGAGCTCACGGCTTCACCATGAAAAAGAGAACAAAAATGTTCTCAACCATTTTCTACAGGAAAATGGAATTAGGTAAATTAATGAATTCCAAAATGATTTAGAAGATGGAAAATGATCCAAAGATCAAATGCAAAGGTTTTATTAATTTTGGCCAACATACCTTTTTAATGTATAATCAATCCAAAAATTATTTTCTAAGTGTAAACTAGTTGTTTAATCTAAAAAAGATTCAATTGCAATGAATTTTCAAGACTTAAAGAAGTAAACAAATTTTTATTAGAAATATGGCATTAAAGAGAAATAAACAAAACTCTTGAAAAATACTTACCTTTGAGTTTTAAAGTATGTTAGCAAATTTTCAAGGTGTATTTTGTAGTTATAAACAAAACAAAGGAATTTTAAAGGAAAACGTAGAAAATATCACTAATTAGAATTATTAGACAAGATATTGTCAAAATTAATTAAAAGTGGTTAAGTAATAAATAACGTTTCAAAAATAAAATTTATAACGTAAGGGAAATATTCTACATAATTTAAAAGTATTAGAAATAGCTTACGCATATTTAAAATTATGATTTTTTTAGCCTTACGGTTAAGAAAACGATTTAAAAATCTTACGCGATTGAAAAAACGATTTAAAAATACTACGCGATTTTAAACAGCAAAATATATTTATGCGATTTAAAAACGTTTTTGTAAAAGTGACGCGATTATGAAAATGCGGTAAAATTTTTACGCGATTAATTGGAACAGTGAGTTTTGCTGTCAGGCCAAAGTGGTGGACCCAGACATGTTGAGATATGGTACTGTCAAGTGGAGACGTACTATATTTGAGAATCTTGAGATTGAGGACGTTTTTGTAAATATAATAATATTTTGAGACTAAAGGTAATTTTGTAATTATATTCATGCATCAAGAGTTGTGCCAATTTGGTTGATATTGGTGGTTGATTGACGAGACGAATTATACCGTGTTATCAATGTGATAAACGTAGTGTGATTCATTGAGTGGACTTGGAGGCATTAGTGTGCGGAATATTCCACATGTGGACAGTTGGTCACTCCTCTAGGTCGTGGTAACTAGCAACACACTAATGATCTCGACACGCACTATTCTTAATCGAGATCTTATAGAGACTGTTTAGTACAATGTCTATAGTATACGACGTGTTTGGACTGTGTACTACTACACAATGTTGGACTGTGGGCTATAGACACGACGTTGGACAATGTAATAGTTTGGTTGGGCAGCCTGAGGTACTGATAGTTCTTTATGAGTCATTCTCTCTGATGTCTGTGTCTAGCTCCATGGAGTAGGAACAAGTCATATTGCATTTGCATTTGTGACATGCATCATAATGTTATTATTTGTGATATTATAGGATGTGTTAAATTGTGTTATTATATTGTGGAATGCATTATTGTGTTAAATTATATCGTTATTTATGATGTCATGGTATGCTTTATTGTATTAAACTGTGATATTTGTTGTATTGTCGTTTTCTTATTTATCATGCTGGTATTGATGTAGATTGTCTCACCTCTTTATTTGTATGTGTTTCTGTATTATTATTTTATTTCTGTAAAGAGTTTGAGGAAGAGGTAGAGGAATAGCCTCTAGAGATTCTGTACCCTGAGGATCAGTAGACGGACGATTAGTTTGACAAGGGCGAGCCGTCACATCATCCATACCATCTAGATTGATCTTGTGGTGATGGCGTTGCCGGGATTCCTAGGTTTTGTGAGACAGGAGTTTCACGGGGGCTCGAAGGCCTGACGATTGCATGAGGATCGAGGATCGGTGATCTACTTGAGACGTCTGACTATGTCCCTGCGTGGAGAGTTTGATGCGGAGCTTGTTTTTACTACTACTTTATATTTACATTTAGAGATGCCTTTAGAGCTAAGACGTCACTGGGAAGGACTTTTTTGTATCCCTAGTGAGATCAGTATTGTATCAACAGTACAGACTTCTGTTCGTAGAGCTATGAGACATCCTGGATTTCTATCACCTGAGGTTTCCTCTGAGAGTGATCCTTCGGAGCGTTAGAAATCTTTGATGTGCACTTGGGCATGTCTATGTTTTGTATTATACTAACTCTTTACTGCTTTATTTAAATATTTTGTAGTTGTAAATTATTTATACAACTTAAGACAAAATCATATGTATATTATGTGTGTGATAACAGTTTGTTTTATTTTATGTTTCGTGTTATTTTATTTAATGTTATACTGTATAAAAGGAAAAATTTTATAACTCATATCACTTATGTATCAAATGTTTTGTAACTTGGGTAGATTTTATTTTATTGCATCATAAATATGGCATCTCCACAAGGGTGTTACACATACTGAGCAAGGCCAATCTCCATGTTGCTTTCCACACTTAGGACACTTAGGTCCCTCACACTTCTTCTAAATCTGCTTACCCTTGTCTTAAGGGAAGCTAGATTTAGAAGTCCCTTTCTTGAACTTATGTCACCCCGCTTCCTCTTTTGGAAGTCTTGTGACTTAGGCTCCACTGAAAGCTTTTTCGAACGCCCTTCGATTATCCTGCACTTGTTAATCAAATTCTCAAAGTCTCAAATCTCAAGCAGTAGGATAACAATTTGAATGTCTTCCTTCAGTCCTTCCTCAAACTTAACACACTTCCAAGACTCATTAGTTAAGTCTGATACAAGACAAGAACTTAGACAATTCATTGAATTTGGCCACATACTGACCAACAGACATATTCCTTTGCTCCAACCTAAGAAATTCCATCTTTTTGACATTTTGAAGGTTTTGTGGAAAGAACTTTCTAAAAAATGATATCTTAAAGACCTTCCACGTAATAGGAGTCCTTCCTGCCACAAGAGCTCTCTTGGCGTCTACCCACTAATCCTTTGCCTCACCTTCCAGCATATAAGTAGCTAAAAGTACCTTTTGTTCATCTGAACAAGCCATGACCGTAAAAATCTTCTCCATGTCTTTGAGCTAACCCTAAGCTCTGATCAGGTCGTACTCTGTAACACCCCAATTTTTAGAAAATGTCCCGAATGTTCTGTTTGCTGTTTTTCGAGCTTTTGTGTAAATGACTGTTATGTCCTTATTTACTGTTTCTTGTTTTTCTGTACGAAATACAAATATATTTTACAGGCTAAAATTTTATTTGATCGTTTTACGTATTTTGCTTCAGAGACGGTAAAATAAAAAATTTTCTTGAGCTACTGTTTTAATTTTTCTGGGTGATATACAGACAATTAAAACTGTCTGTAATTTTATTTGAACGTTTTGGATGATTTGCTTCGTCATGGGAAAAAATGGAAAAATGATTGTTATGTCTCGATTGTACTGTTTTTAATTTTTCTATATGTTACAGTGCTTAATATTACTGTCTGTGATTTTATTTGGACTTTTTGTGCGATTTGCTCGGGGACGGGGAAAATAATATTTTTTCGGCCTGGGAAATCTTGTTTTAATTATTCAGATTTGGGGGATCTTACTAAACCCAATTTTGAATGAGACAATAGTTAATCTTTTAATTTTTAGGATTTAACTGTCCAATAAAATAATTTTGTATATTATTTTATTAGTCAGTGTAATTAGATGACAGTGGACTCGGAAATATTTTGCGGGACCCACGTTTAGCTAATACAGTTAACTTAGTAGCTTAATTAAGCATCATTAGTGAAGGAATTCTCTAGAACATGATGACTAAGTGTGTGACTAAGCTAATTAGTGACTAAGCATGGTGACTAAGGCTAATGACAAGGCAAGGATGAACCAATAGGAACCAAGCTTGCTAACCAAGTTTTGATCTTGGCCTTTGATGCATTCTAAGGCAAGGATGAAGCCAAGCAAGGCTACACCTTGCATGGCATGAGGTCCACGGCCATTTGGCCTTTGGGAGACCAAATTCACTTTGTTTTCATGCAACTTTCTCTCTTCTCTCTCTTCCAAAAACCCTAAACACCATTGAAGCTCTCTTGGAGCTAGTTTCGGCCAAACACATATCCATACTCTCCAACCACCCAAAATTCTATCCAACCAAGTTTTCTAAACCTAAACACAATCCTAAGAACATCTCTAGTTGAGAGTTCTTGCAAAATCTTTCATTTGAAGCTTGAAAACCTACTTGGAAGATTTAACCAAGAAGGTGAAATTCCTAGTTTTTCTTTTCTAAACTCTTTTTCAAAGTTCTAAGCCATGATTTCTCCATGGTTTAAGCTCTCTTTCTATGGTTAGTAACTTGTAGATTTTTGTTTAAGTTTGTTAGGTTTTGAAGGAGGAAAACCGAAATCTAGAGGAGGTGTGGAAGTGAAAACCGAAACATAAGGAAGGGTGTGAAAGAGTTTTAGTCTTCATTTAAGGTAAGAGGAAGACTAATCTTATCATCTATGGATGGTGATAAGAAGATGGAGTGTGATTTTTGTGATTGCAGAATCCATAAGGATTCATTTGTGTGATTGTTAGTAGCTTGTTTATGTGTTTGTGCATTTGTTAGTAGCTTTCCTATTTGATGTTTGTAATAATTTGCATGTCTACAAGCTTTGATTGTATGTCTACAAGCTTTGATTTAGGTTATATGTGTTAGAAATATATTGCATATGTTAGAATTGCATGATAATGTATAGGATGTGAATAACATGCTAAGGTATGCATGAGTGTTCCAAAGAACACAAACTTAAGGCTCACGGCCATGGACACAAAAGGAGAACCAAAATGTTCTAATATTTTCCCTAAAGTGTAATTTAATTAACCTAGGAAAATTAACAAGAGATAGCATTGTTTAGATCAAGGAAAATGAATTTAGAAATCAAATGATCCAAACATATATTTCGGCCAACATGCCAAATCAAGAATTCATGATTTCTAAAATCAATTCCAAACTATTTTCAAGTATAAAGATGCAATATATGTTAAAAAGAGTTTTTCTCCAATAAGTTTTAAAGAAACAAAATGATTTGAATTAATTTTAAAGATTAAAATTAATGACTTTATTGTTAGAAGGAAAATACAGTAACTTTTGAGAAATTCTAACATATGGCTCATGCTGTATTTTGAAGCATGTTAGTAGTTTTCAAAAGGATTTAATTATATGGTTTAAAAATTTAATAAACAGAATTTTTACGGTAAAATTAGAAAACCATTAATATAATTTTCTAAGCAAAATACTGTCAATTTTTAGTAAAAACGGACAAATAAGATAGGAAAGATGTCCAAAAGACAGTATACGGTATGAAAAATATTTTACGTAGTTTAAAAGTATTAATTATTATTTCTGTTTATTTAAACAGTAATTTTAAGGGATTTGAACAAGAAAACGTATTAAAAATCCTACGCGATTGAGAAAACGTATTAAAAATCCTACGCGATTGAGAAAACGTATTAAAAATCCTACGCGATTGAGAAAACGTATTAAAAATCCTACGCGATTGAGAAAATGTATTAAAAACTTTACGCGATTGAGAAAAAGTGTTAAAAACTCTACGCGATTTTAAAAACAGCAAAATATATTTACGCGATTTAAAAACGTTTGTAAAAACGACGAGATTGTGAAAACGCGATAAAATTTCTACGCGATTCACCGAAACGATATTTTCTATATTCTTTCTGGAATTTCTGTATTTTTCTGCTGTCGGGCTATGAGGTGAACCCGTACAGGCTTTGGAACAGTATTTGTCCGGTGGGACTTACTGTATCTTTTTATCTTGGTATTTGAGATTATGCCAGTTTTTGGTGGATTAGTTGACGAGGTGAATCACATCGTGTTATCGATGCGATAAACGTAGTGTAGTTCATTGTCTTTATGAACTTGGAGACGTTAGTGTACGGGATTTCATATATGGACAGTCGGTCGCTCCGCTGGGCCGTGGTAACCGATAGCACACTAATAGACTCGACATGCACTATTTTTAATCGAGATTTTGTAAAATCTAATAGTACATTGCCTGTAGTGCCACAACGTGAGACCGTGAACTACACCATGCCTTGGATGATGGATTCCATGTGACGTGGGGCTATAGACGCAAAGTGTGTGACAAGACGATAGTTTGGTTGGGCGTAGTGGTACTAATAGATTTTGCGAGTCATTCTCTCTCGATATCTATTTGTGTTTAGCTCCATGGAGTAGGATCGTGTCATGTTGTATTTAATTATATCTTGAACATTATTTATTTATTTATTTATTTATTTATTTATTTGGTTATTGTTCGTGATATTGTCTGCTTTTGAATTTATTTTATACGTAATGTTATATTGTATGTGTTATTGTTTTATACGTGAAATCATATGTTGTTATGATAATTAGATTTTTACACTATATCTTGTTATTAAATTACTGTTATAACTTTTCATATTACATGAATTATATATCTGTTGTTTGTCGTTTTCTTATTTGTCATGTTTGTGATGATTTTAGATTGTCTTACTTCTTTCTTTATTGTATGTGTTTTATGTATATTTATTTTACGCGGCAAAGAGTTTGAGGAAGAGGAACAGCCTCTTGAGATTCTGTACCCCGAGGAGGAGGAAGATCAGCAAGCCGAAGATCAGTTCAACGATCAAGAACCATCTGATCATCCATATCCATTGGATTGATTAGTTTGGGTATGGCGGTGCCTGGATTTTTGGGGTTCGTGACACTCGAGTTTCACGGTGGATCGTTAGCTTGGCATATGCGAGGAGACAGAGACTCCGTGACGTATGCGGGACGGGGCCGACTGTGTCCCTACGTCATAGGTTTATGACGAGCCATGTGATGACGACGATTGTGTTTTTACACCTAGAGTTACCTTTATCCATTAGGCGTCATTGGGGTGGTGTATCCACTGAGCCTAGTGAGATGACACTCGTATCGACTGCGCGGTCTCATGTCCGCCAAGTGTCGAGGCATCCTGAATATTTATCTTCTGATGAGTTTCCTGAGAGTGATCCATCAGAGGATTAAATATGTATGATGTATTTTTTGGGCGCGTTTGCGTATGTATATATTGACTCTTTACTGTTTTTCTTTACTGTTTCTGTTTAAATATTTGTAGTTGTAGTTGTAAATTATTTGTATAACTTATAACTTGGACCATATGTATTTTATTAGTGATGTTGTTCTGTTTACTTTATGTTTCCGCATTGTTTTATTTTAATAATATTATGTTTAACAGGAATTATTTTACAACTCATATTAATACGTAATAAATGTTTTACAACTTGGGTAGATTTTATTTATTTCTTTTTATATATGTGACATCCCCACAAGGGTGTTACATACTCCCCTTTGAAGGAAGATGTATTAGATTTCCTAAACTCAGAGAGATTCTGGAAAGTCTGATTCCTCCTAGCTACCTCTTGACTTGGTTGCCCCTGAGGGTGTGGTGGTGGTGTAGATGGTTGATGTTAAGTCACCGACAATCTTTCAAACATCTTGTTTGTCGTAGCGGTTTGCTCTCTTATAGCTTCAATATGAGCAGCTGTTTGGTTCCTCAATGCATCAGCCATTGCCATAAAGGCTCCAACCATACTAGGGTCTTCAGTAGATGAGTTCCTTGTCGTACGGGTTTGTCGTTTTGGTGCCATAGTTTTCTGTACACACAGAATGTAACATCCCAAATTTTACTAAATTATGATATTGTCCTAAATGTACTGTTTTACGTTTTCTGCGTGTTATAAAAATAATTTAACTATTTCATGACTGTATTTGATCATTGTGTGTGATTTACTCCAAGTCAAGAAAATAATAATTTTTGGGTCGGGAAAATCTTAATTTGATTATTCGGAGCTGTGGGATCTTACTAAACCCAATTCTGAGTGATACGTGTATTAATCTTTTAATTTTTAGAATTTAGCTGTGTAATAAAAATATTTTATATTTTTATAATATTATTTTATTGGATAGTGCTTACTGTCTCAAAAATAGTAGATTCTGCTCCAATGGACCATAGACCCAGAAAAATCTGTGGGACCCACTTTTAGTAAATCTATCAATGAAATTGGCTTGAACTGTTTCGAGCCAATGAGAGCTAGTCAACATAAAAGGCTTGAAAGTTTCTAAGCCAATAGGATGTAGTCAACAAAAGTGGTTGGACTAGTTAGTAAGTAATTAGCAAAACCTAGCTAAATTAGCTTAAGCTTAACTAAGTTAATTTAAGGTATCTAAGTAGTAACTAAATGGAATAAACCAAGTTAGCTACTCATTAGAGTTCTAGTAAGAGAAGGTTCTAGTAAAGTTAAGAAGATGACTAGTTGCCTTAAGTAACTAAATAGTTAGACAAAGTAACTAAGAAACCTAACTAAATGCACCTAAGTCTAACTAGATTGCCTAAGCGAACTAGAACTTAGTTTGCTCTTCCTTAGGCCATTCAGTTATGGCATCTTCAAGAAGGGCCAAGTTACTTGGTGTCTTGATTCTCTAAGCCAATGAGAAGCAAACTTGGAGACAAAGCCTTGGATATCCACCCTTGAACACATCTAAGGCCATTAGGAATCCTTGGATGGTCAACAAAGATGGCCACCTCCATTGAGCTCCACGGCTATGCATAGGATTAGGAGACCATTTCATCTTCATCTTCATCTTTCCTCTCACCTAAAACCTTCCTTCTCTTTCTTCCAAGAACCAAAGACTCCATTTTTCCTTGTTTTGGAGCTCACGACCTCCACTCTTTTCTTATATCTCCACTCTTCTAAATTTTCATCTAACACCACTTCTCAAATCCAAACATCATTCTAGGCATCTTTCATCTTGAGAGTTTCTTCAAAATAATTCATTTGAAGCTTGGAAAACTACCTTGAAGTTTCTTTCCTACAAGGTAAAAATCCTTGTTTCTTATTTCTAACTTGATTCTTGATGTTCTAAGCCATGATTGATCCATGGTTTGTATTTTTCAATGATAATTATGACTTGTTAAAATTGTTTGAGTTTGTTAAGGTTTTTCTTGGAGTCATACGAAAATCACTAGGAGGAGTTTAGAAGGAGTTTGTCTTCCCTTAAGGTAAGAGAGAGATTTAATCTCATCAACCTTGTGTAGTGGTGAGAAAATGGATGTATTTGTGGTGAAGAATCCATAAGGATTCATTCACTTGGTTGTTTAATGTCTTTTTTATTTGTGATTTTGATTATGTTTGCTATCATGCCTATAGCTTTAAAATATATGGTACGTGTTCATAGATGTATGATAGTTAGTGTAGGATGTGAATAACACGTGAGGATTTGCACAAGTGTTCCAAAGAACACAAGGAAGCTCACGACTGCACCAACAATCAAGAGATCCAAAATGTTCTCAATCATTTTCTAAAAGAATGACTTAATGGATTTAATTGGATTAATGAATTTTACAATGACTTAAAGAATGAAAGATAGTTTAAAAATGATTTATAAAGGATACGTTGAATTTCAGCCAACATGCCATTTGTTATACATTTGATCCAAAATTATTTTATTCAAGTGTAGACTAAGGAATCAATCTAAAGAGAACTCAATTTTAATGAATTTTGGAAAAACAAAATAGATGAACCTTTTATTAGAAACTTAATTAGAGAAATTAAGTGTGGATGAGAAATAAATTGAACGCTTGAAAAGTACTAACGTAGAGCTCACTCTTTGGATTTTGAAGCGCGTTAGCAAGTTTCAAGATGTAAATATTGGTTATGAATAAGAAAGGTAATTTTTAAAGGAAAATGTAGAAAATGCTATTTAATGGATTTTTCTAGATGAAATGCTGTCAAAATTAATTAAAAATAAATTAATAATGGAGAAAGTTTTCAAAATATAATTTAGAACGTAAAGAAAATATTATACGTAGTTGAAAAATATTAGAAATATCCTACGCGTATTTAAAATAATGATTTTTAAGCTATACGATTGAGAAAACGATTTAAAAACGTTACGTGATTGAGAAAATGATTTAAAAACACTACGTGATTTTAAAAACGTTGAAAAATACTTACGCGATTTGAAAATGTTTGAAAAAGGTGACGCGATTGTGAAAACACGATAAAATATTTACACAAATAAAAGGAACAGTGAGTTTACTATTGGGCCAAAGTGGTGGATCTGGATAGGTTGAGAAATAGTACTATCAAGTGGAGACATACTACATTTTGAAATATTGATAGTGAGGGTATTTGTGTAATTATGGTTCATATTGATAAGGGTATTTATGTAATTTTAGTTCATATACATGCATTGAGAGATGTGTCAATTGGGCTAAAATTAGCAATTGATTAACGAGATGAATTACACCATGTTGTGGGTGTGATAAGCGTAGTGCAATTCATTGAGTGAACTTGGAGGTGATAATGTGCGGAGGATTCCACACGCGATGATTGATACTCCTCCTGGCGGTAGAACAGTAGCAACACACTAATGATCTCAACAAGTACTATTCTTAATCAAGATCTTGTGAAGACTATCTAGTACAATGCCTGTTGTGCACAACATTTTGACTATGTACTATTTACACGACGTATGACTGTGTAATAGTTAGTTGGGGCAGCTTGAGGTACGGATAGATCTTCCGGATCATTCTCTCTGATGTTTGTGTTTAGCTCCATGGAGTAGGAATGAGTCTGTGTACATTTGCACATATGGTCTGCATCATAATTTGATTGTTTATAGTAATTTGAGATATTATGTATGATGTGATAATATGAATTATTGTATTAATTGTGATATATGTACGTACTATTGTTTTCTATATTGCTATGCTGGTAGTGATGTAGATTGTCTCACCTCTTTGTGTATATTTTCTATATTATTATTTATGTTCCGTAAAGAGTTTGAGGAAGAGGAAGAGAAGCAGCCTCTAGATTGTCAGTATCCGGAGGAGCAGCATCCAATCGACCAGTTTGGGGAAGGCAAGCCTCTAGATCATCTTTACCATTTGGATAGATTTAGTGGTTATGGCTCTGCCTGAGTTTCATGGAGGCTCTGAGGCTTGGCGTCTACGTGAAGATAAAGGGTTGGTTGTTTATGTGGGGCGTCTAGCTGTGTTCCTTCGGAGAGAGTTTGATGGAGCACCGATGTTTACTACTACTTTTTATTTATATCTTGAGATGCCTTTGACTATTAGGTATTATTGGGGAGGATGTTTTCATGCCCCCAGTGAGATTAGTAGTGTATCGACAGTACAGACTCCTCTCCGTAGAACTGCGAGATATCCGGAATTTCTGTCATCCGACAATTAATCGGAGGAGGATTAAAATTCCTAGATGTATGCTTGGGCTAGTTTGTATGTAGTGTGATATCAAACTTTTTACTGCTTTATTAAATATTCGTAGTTTGTAAATTATTTGTAAACTTAAGACAAAAATCATATGTACATTATGGTGTGTATTTAATAGTTTGTTTTATTTCATGTACTGTTTATTTTATGTAATGATATAATGTATAAAAATAAAAATTTTACAACTCATATTATTATATATGTGCTAAACGTTTTATAACTTGGGTAATGTTTATTATATTTATTTGGAAATGTGATATCCCCAGCAGGATGTTACACAGAACAATACATATTGAGTTGATCAGTCCTTAATATCATGTAATCGTGTAACAGTAGCTATTAACAATCCCATACTCAAATAAGAGACAAGGAAATGAATAACACACAAAAGAATGCATAGTCAGTTCACACCCCGACTCAACAACATGAATTGTTCTGATATGATAATGTAACACCCTAACACAATTTTTGCAAAATACGTGGAATATTTCAAGATAAATCACATTAGAGGTGTCACTTTCAAGAATGCATATAAATAAAATCTATAATAACTTTTATAGTTAATATAGAAAGCCTTGAATGATGAAAAGGTCATATATACAAACATCACTAGCTAACAAGCTATATTGTATACATAAACTTTTACATACAACTAGAAAAGTACTAATATACAAACTAGTTCAAAAAGAAATAAAACTGCTAAACTAAGCCTTCTACTTCTTTTTCTTCTTGCCCTTTTTCTTTTTGGGGTCTTCACCTGGATTTACAAGAAATACACAAGGGTGATAAATCATAGTTTCTCAGTATTCACATACTTAGACCAGCAGTGAATCATTTACAACAAATAATGAACTGAACACATTAATATTTGAAACAATATAAATATCTGAAAATCAATAACATTAAAAGATCGCTCATACAATCCTAAGATATTATCAAACCAACAACCAACCAATCAATCGATCAAGTAATGACAATTGCCCATACAATCGTCAACCATGCAGTGATTTATGATATGAGGAATGATTATGCAATGCTAATGCAAGTTTTAAGATTTGAAAATACAAGCTACTTGCTTAAGTTCCTAGAAACCTCCGTCTCTTGTATATACAAAGTAGGATAAGCTTAAAAGCCTAAATCCCACTTAGTAATAGGTAAACATTTTCCTCTCACCAATGTAAGAGTACTATTATCACCCCCGTACCAGTAACTCTGACCACAATAGCATACTTGCTACAAGAATCTAGAACAACACCTTGTTCTCTTGTCATATGGTTGTGCACACCATGATAAGTTACAATACATAGGAAACTAACAAGTACCAAGTTTGAAAAACCAAGTATGAAGAACTATCTCAGTTCACAATTAAAACATATCACAAGATTCCCATAACCAAGTGATTATCCAATACTAATACATATAGATCCTAGCAGCACCTATCCCACAAGGTAGCAAGAACTTTGTAACTAGTATTTCTTTACCTAAAATTTTTCACCATCACTTCACAAGTGATTTCCAAGTCAACCTCATGTTGATCAAAGTTTTAGATAGTCCCTAAGGCATTCTAACTCATAGATTTGCCTAAGGTTGCACCACTCTTAGATATATGCCATATGGTTATTCTTTTCAAGAATTAACCCCATTTGTGTCTCAACACGCTTAGGAAAGCATATAAGAATGATTTCAACATTTAGGAACTTTCAAGGATATCAAAAACACATTTTTGAAGATTCTGGAGCTCACGTCGCGACATCACTTTGCCATGCCACGGCGCCCTGTTCTTGGGTTACCATACTAGAAGTGCATCAGTTTCACGCCGTGACGTGAAATACTTACACCGCGATGCTAGCATCATAGCATGGATTCTGCATAATTCTGCAGAATTTGGGTACTGTTCCATTGAAACAAGTTCTAGATTTTGGGTACTCCAAATCACTTTCTAGTTGATTTTAAGTTCCTAACAAGTTCACCAACATGAAGGAAACATAAAACACTAGTTGATTTCATAAAAAATGAATCAAAACACCAAATCACTCATCCAAACCCCTAAAATCAACACTTAGAACATTTTAGGTCCAAATGGAGAATTTTCAGTTTCTAATCTAAACTCTTTGCATAAACAAGTCATAAACAACATTTATAACTCATCCAAGCAAGAAAATCACATATCACACCACAATAACTCAATTTGACATATTAAACCTCAAATAAGCCTAACATGAAAAAATGAGAGAAAAGATGAAGTTGAGTTCAATAACCCCTACTTTGAGTTCCTCAAGCTTCTATGGTGATGGAGATGATGATGGAATGGGTCACAACTATTCAAGTTTTCCTTTCCCCTTAGCTTTCCTCTTCGTCCTTTCCTTATTTTCTCTTTTCTCTTCCTTCTTTCTTTGTTATGTTTTCAGTCGTAGAGAGTGAATGAGAAAACAAAAAAGAAGGCTTGAAATATCAAATAAAGGGAGTCAAGAAAGAGGGCTGAAATCATGGAGTGTTAAGGGCCAAAGGATATCACACTAATAATTCTTGATCTGCTAAAAACACTCAACTTTAGCTAACTCAAATTTTTCAAGTTCCAACAACTTTAAAATAAATAATTGGATTCATCAAAAATATTGTTGTACCAAAACCATCATTTTCCATATCAGCGTCTAGTCATTCCTGCTTTAAATAGACAACTAGTATGCCTAAAAATACTAAACTACCTCCAAAAATTCTCAAACTTTAATCACATCACAAAATATACATTTGTGACTTAGAATTAAATTATCCCCATCTATTTCCTTTAGCTAAGCCATTTTTGCTAATATCTGGGTCATTTTAAGCTATTTTTCACCTTTCGACTTGCAACAAAATGCCTAAACTACCTCTGTAACTATTTACAAGTGTAACATGTTGAAGAGGATGTTACATTTTCCCTTTGTTCTATCAATCTTTTCCTTTTAGTTTGATGGGATTTGAATGGTTGACATGTTACATGAACTGTTTGATATACCTCAAGCCCATTTTTTATCTTATTCAAAATTTGTTGAATCAATTGCTTGATAGGTTAGGTCATCTAGGTTAGGTCATCCTATGTACTCACAAGGAAGGACAATTTAATTCATCATTGATCTTTAATTTTCTTTGTCTGGCATATTGGAATATATTAATTGTTGGGTTGGTGGTGTTTGCTTAGTAACATGCCTGATAAAATGTTGAGCGTGCTTTGCTAGAGATCTTAATGTAGACACCATTTATTAATGTGTAAGATATGCGAACCCTATTGCTCCATGTGAAAATGAAGATAATTATGTTGTTTTTTTGTTTTCTTGAAAATCTGAGTGTAAGATTTTGTGATTAATACAAATCAATGGATTATATATTTTGGGGTTATTAATGGCCACCAAGACAATGTCATGTTCCATTCTTTGATGTGATTGCATTAATTTTAAAGGTTTTCAAGTGGTGATTTTTTATGTCTTTTTTGTGCCATATGAAATTTGTTGGTATATCTCTTCTTAAAAAAAGGCTTGGTTGGAACTTCATTGTTTGATTTTTATGATTAAAGAATTGTTGCATTTAGCAGTAACCAACAGGTATATAAATCACACCTGAAAGATTGAGGCAGGTGATGTGGGACTCTAACACCCCTTCCACAGATGCTTGGACGGAACAAGCGATGAAGAATCCTAGCGGAATAGGCAACAGAGAAGCCTAGTGAAATAGGCAATCGAGATGAGATATTGGCTTTAATACTATATGAGATTCCAACTTAAAATCAATTGACATCAAGTGGGGTGACTTAACAGGTATATAAACCGCACCTGGAAGATTGAGGCAAGTGATGTGAGACTCTAACAAGCAAAAAATTTTGGAGTTTGGATGGAAGGATAAAAGAATAATATGTTTCCCTTTTTTGGATAAATTAACAAGGAAGTGAATGGGATTCAAGTTCATTTTAGTTGTTGCATATTCTTTGCCTAAGATACATCTTGGCTATTTTTTAAGGAAAGAGGGAGGAGAAGTCCTTGCTGTTAAATCTTGCTTGTGATGCTTAAACATGAAACTGACATGCTCATGAAATGCTTTGAGTTACTGAATCTTGCTGCAAAAATGAGTGATAACAGTTTTGAAGGATTGTATGACTTTTGAAGTGTCAATTGATGTTATTGTAGTTTTTATGTTTGGAAGCTTTCAAAATGGTTATTTAACTACTTGTAAATGATTTTATCTTTTCCTACAGGTTTGCTATTTTTATGTGTTTAAGTAGAATATTTTATATGGGTATTAACTCGTCTTCATTTGTTGTTGGGTCAATAAGGGTGGTTGAACATGGTTGGGTAAAATTAAAAGAAATAAGAATAAGAATAAGAAAGTAATGCCATTTGATTATTCAATTGGATTTGATTGGACTGTTGTCTTCTACATGCTTGCTTATTCCTTTAATTTCTTTCAAGTGAGAGTGTTGCTTTTAACTTCCATGGTTGGCTCTATAACATTCTTCCCAACTTATTAGTCTTAATCATGGTTATAGAAGTTCAGTAACCCTTGTATGAGTTACCTGTTAACATTGGGAACCTTTTTTGAGTTAGTTGGGCTATATTGTTATAACACTAAATGTGAAAAATAGCTTATAATAGCTCAGAATCTTGCATAAACTTCTTAGATGATGGATATAAATGTGAAGAATTTATTTCTAGGTCACAAATAGTTAAAATGAGTTATAGTGAATTTTGAAGAACTAACTGAGTTAGTTTGGTATTTTTTTTAATAACACTGAGTGAGTGTTTAAGGGCTAGATTAAATAGGCATATAACTTGGAAAATTATGTGAATTTGTGGAAATATCAAGTAAAGAGCAGAGAGTTTTTTGGAAATGAGTACAAGTTAAGGCAGATACCTATAAGCCTATTAGTTTAACTTTTTAGGTTTAACTTAACTTAAAGAGGAGCAATAGAGCTTAGTGACTATTAATGGTGTATATGAATAATTAGGAAATGATGAATCAATGAATGGTATGAGTCTTAGAATTTTCTATAATATCAATGAAGGTTAGAAAAACTTGTTAATGGAAGATCAGAGTATCCCTAAGAGGTACAACATTTCCAGTTAGCACCAAAGTTTTACAACCTTATCCCTCTAACTCTCCACTTCCCTTATCTTTTCTTCCTTGACTTTCTTTTCTCTCATTTTTCACTCTCTCACTCACGGTGCAGTAGAGAAAGAGAAGAAGAGAAAGAAAAGAAAGAAGAGAAAGAAGAAGTAGGGGAAGAAGGAAACAAGGAAGAAACAAGAAAAATAGAAGAACACCACTCAAGGTAGGTGGTTTGTTATGTTTAGTTTCTTCACTTCTTTCCCTTCTTGTTATCAAGATTTTGTATTGATGAACTTGAGTTGGAAGATGTGATTTGTATGTTTAAAAGTTATGTGCATGTTTTGTGGATGATTTCTAAGCTTAGGAATAACTTAAAACTCCATGACTAAGGGATTGATAAAAATGGGTTTTTAATGATTTACCCATATTGATAATCCCCTTTGGAGGTTGTTTTGAATGAATATTTGTTGAGAAATGTGGTTGTTGAGGGATTATAAGTAGTTGTATTGGGGTGTTTTACATTGAAAACCTATGTTTTCTGATAAATTGAAGGATGTAATCAATTACCACGAGTGGTAATCGATTACCTAGCTCTTGGGAAACGAGAGATGAAGGTGTGGTAATCAATTGCCATAGCTTGGTAATTGATTAGCAAGCTTCTGGAATACAAGGATTTCATTTGGTAATCGATTACTACAGTTTGGTAATCGATCACTAAGCCTCTGTTTTGAGATTTTAGCTTGTGGTAATCAATTACTAGTCCTCTGTTATGGAGAAAATAAAGTTTTCTACCTTGTGAGACCATATGTAACACATAGTTATGCTATGTATTGGAGAGTAATGTTTTAACTAGAGTATTTTATGATGTTAATTCTCATCTAGCATATTTATGAAGAAGAATGATATGGTACAAACTTTATATTTGTGAAATATTAGTTATATGTGTCTAGTTCATTAGAGGATTGATGTAATTGTAGAACTATATAATGATGTTTACAATGTACACTTGTTTCACTTGAGTAGTGATAGTCTTATGTATTTAGTCTCCTTGTGGGTGATGAATTGTGCTTTGAGTTCACTTGAGGAGTGGAACATTGAGCACTAGATAAATATATAAGAGGTGAATTTGACTTATATATTTGTCATGTTCATAAAGTTGAACTTATAATGAATGGATATGGTGTGTACTCAATATGCATGACACTACATAACATGTGGATCTCTTGATGGAGTGATCCATGCTTGCTATTCCTAAGTGTTGTAACTTATATGATGTGTACAATCATATGGCCAAGATTACCAATAGTGTGAGGAAGTCATTTTCCCTCTATACCAAGTAGTGTGAAGAGGTCATTTTCCCTCTCTACTCAGAATAATACAAGGAACCAGGTTCCTGGGAATAGGCAAGACTCATGGCATTTCATAAGCATTATCATGGAACATTTCATAAGCATTATCATAGGACATTTCATAGGCATAAGCATATGACATTTATAACTATTAGCATTGGAATTACAATTGTATGGGTAATTGTTTTTTCATTAAAGAGATGATAACTAGGTATATAGATCATGAATGTGCAATATGAATGTTTATATGAGAGAGTGTGTGAATTTTCTGATGATAGTAAGTTATGACTCTTATATGATTCATATACGTGAGATTGCCATGATCTATTAATTCCATGATGATTTTATATGAATGGTTAATTATGAGATAATTAAGCCATAACAATAATTGAATGTTCTGCCTCAGGAAGAGAAAAGAACAATTTTTGGCATTTGCCACCTTTTTACATGTTACTAAGATACTTGTTTTTCCTTGAAACAACTGGAGTTATCATAATGTTATTAAATATGATTATTGTAACACTCTAATTCTAGATACTCAAGTAAATAGAATCAAGGGTCTCACTTATAAAACTAAACTTAAACATCACCTATATAATAACTAGCAATGTATAATTTATAAAGCATTCGACTTGATAAGAGAGCAAGACATTTTACGCATTTGGCAACTTACTCTTTACCACGAAACTATCTAATATGTCTGAAATTACAATTTTTTAGAAAATTAATTACAAACACTTAATTACATAATCGTTAATATAAATATAGAACTTATTATAAACTAAGAAAAATATATAGAATTATATAAATCTAAAGTTAATCTTTAGTGCTTCCTTTGCTCTTGCTATGATTTACCTCTGGATTTATCATGGAAACATAAAAAGATCTGGGGTGAGAATATGAAATTCTCAGTAGCAAGTTTATAAAGCATGACATCATAATAAATTCAGTTACTATGATTCAAAAATGAATTACATAAATAATAAATGGAATTAAAAAAATAACGTAAGCCAATTTCCTTTACATTTTTAAGTAATACGACCCAATCAATAATCCTTAACATGCATAAGATAATTCACCTATGACTATCACCTCTTCCTCATTGATGTCTCATTAGTAGCGAAAACCTCTTTTAATTATTATAGTGATAGTTACCAATTAATTACCATAAGTGGTTACTACCACCTTAATTACCTTAGTGACTATTACCACTTTAATTACCTTAGTGGTTATAACCATTTTAATTCATCAAATATTCTTCATTTCATTAATCAACTTAATTGTCATATACAATTCCATACATTTCTAATTCAACCAATTCTAAAGACATTTAAGTGTTTTAATATCTCTACAATCAATAACGAGTATCATTAGACATAGATTAAGCATGGTCAAAGTTCTTTTTTAGTGACCTTCAAGAAAAACTTATCTACTAAAATTAACAACCAAGAATAAAATTCCACAAAAGACTCATTCTTTTTTTCTTAGGGTGTAACCGTGACCTACATACGGCCTAAAATCAAGCATTTTCATTCAACATTTAGTATTAATACTTGAGCTAAATACATAGAACTAATGTTCTAAAACAAGGCAGCCACATACTTTAAAATACTCAACCAAATTATAATCATGTTCCCATTAAATCAGCATCTTAAACTCAACACCATAACCACTAGGATAAGATGAGTAAATTAAGGCAAAGAACCCTCAACAAACACATGATGCAATCATAAATTACACCAAGCAACCATCCAATGAAAATTTATATTTCTCTTCATTCCCAACATTAATACAAACAATAAATGAACAATATAAAGACTTTAACACAATTATAATTTAGCCTAGCCATGAGACGTACAACAAAACAACATCAATCAATTCTTACATTCTTGCTCCAAAAACTCAATACATATATATAATCATCCTCTTTCCATCCTTAGTTTTTTTTAATAAATAATCATAAATATAATCCACATCAAAGTCATCCTAGAATCATCGACAACCACAATCTTATATCTTTACTTCAAAAACCAAGAACAAGTATTTTATTAAGCTTAAAAGAAGTGATAATCAAGTATGAAAACCACATCTAATATGAAAATCTCATTTCTTTTTCATACTTAAAATAGCAACCAAAAAAGAATTAATTGGGGAGTGAGTAAAAAGAACATTTCCCCTACCTCTTGATAAAGACATGATTTTCTTTAAATCAAAACATAATCTTAACTCAACATTTATTGGATGAACCTAAACATTTACATGCAAAGAACCTCTAAATATCTTAATTTAACCAAAGCATATACAACCATGAACACAAGTAATTTATCTTTTTCAATTTTATTATCAAAGTCAAGATTACAAAATCACATCAAATGATCATTAATGAGCATAATAATACCAGAGTAAGTCACAACTAACACCCCATTCGTCAAACAACATAGTAATTTAAAAAGCCAAATGTGTACACTAATTGAGTCACACGATCACACTTAGAAAAATATAGTGTGAACCTTAAAACAATAGTCCATCTTTAACAACCAAGACCAACCGGATATACACTTAAGCAATCAAAATATAAATCAATAATGGTAGCTTTCTTAAAAAAATCAATTGTGAATGCATAACTTCCAAAAAAATCTGAATACATTCAATAATTAGAAGTCTACTTATGCTAACCATGAGCACTACAAGCTCAGATTCAATAAAAATAATAATTATGAATAAGAGCTAAAACACCTGCATACCAAAGCTCTTCACAAAGTCTCCAATCTCAAAGAAACAAAAACAATTAGAACCAATAACCATCCATTAATTTATTGTTTTAGCCATGAGCATTATAAATTTAGAAAACAGAATTATAATCTAAGAAAAACATAGCAGAAGGAAAATCAAACAACCCCATATCTCACAATGTTCCTTATTCTCTTTCCTTCTCCATATTTCTTCCTTTTCTTTTTCATGCTCTCACCTTTATTTTTCTAGAACATAAAATCGAGAGAGAGGGAGAGTGAGTGAGAACCAAAGAAACAAAAGGAAGAATATAATTAGAACAGATTAGCATGAATGAACCGAGAAAGAAAAACCAGCGTGAACGAACATACATGAGAGAGGGAAAACAGGATGGTTGGCTGAGTGGTGGACGAACGAGCGAAAGTGAACAGGAAGAAGAGATGAGGGAGTGAGCTGTGCAAGAAGGAGCAGAGGAAACAAACAACCGAGAGAGAAAATAGAAGAGTGAGAGACAGAAAGAGCGTAAAAATGAGAGATGAAGAGTAGATAAGTGAACAAAAAGGTGAGCAAGAGATAGGAAAATGGGTGGCTGAGAGTGGACAGCTGTGAGAGAGAGAAAATAGATAAAACAAGTGAATTTAAATGCTAAAGGTAAAGTTAATCTAAGATAAAATGCTAAAGGTAAAGTTAATCTAAGATAAAATAAAGAACAAATGTAATTTGAACAAAATATAGAAAAAATCCTAAAATTCTGTCTATAAAAATATTTTTATATTCTCTTAATGAAATTTTTAATTTTCGTGATGGTATGGAAAAATTATAAAATTTATATATATATATATATATATATATATATATATTTTATATCATTGTTATATATTTATTAATCACTAAGCTTCACTATTCATCATTGGGTTAAGTTAGATCTTATAGAATTGAATTAGGAAGCTCTCAATATTTAATTTATTCTATTTTCACTCTCAACTTAATGTTCATTCTCTATTTACCATTTGTTCATGATCTTATATTTTTTCTAAGCTATTTGGAGTTGGTTCTCATATTTAATGTTACAGATTTATGCTCAATTCACTCTAAACAATTACCTAAACACTTAGGTAATTTGTACCAAATTTATTGAGCTACTGTAACACTGATTAATATCATTAGATTAAGTAGAATGTTACAATTATACTACTGAGAATTTGTGAAATCCCCACCCCTTTGTTTGTTTCCATGATGAATCCAACCAAGGATTCTTCCAAGAAGAGGAAATGAAGATGGAGATCTAAAGTAGTGTTATTTACTCTTTTGTTCAATGCTTTGTACATTGAAGAATTTGCATAGGGATGTATTAAGTTTTGTGTATTGTACTTATGCCTTTTGAGGCTTAACTTGAACTTTCAGTTGTATAAAGTTCATGTAAATATTACATTTCCATCTCAAGGCTTTTTATAATAACACATGTATGGTTATTATAAAAATAGTATAATGTTTATATGTTAGAAGTGACGTGTCTAATTCTGTTTATACACATATATTCTGGATATATTGTGGATTTGGTATTGGGACATTACAAGCTTTAGATAGATGAATTCATGTTCTTAAAACCTTTTTTTTTTCTATTTTTTGGTAAAAAAAATCAATCTTCTTTCTTTTCTTGAACTTTATAAGAAGAAATTAAAAAGAATAATCACCTTTATTTTTTCTTCTTTTTTTTCTTTTTTCTAGTTTTGGTTAAGCAAATATTGTGATTGCCTATGCGACAATGAAGATTAGTTTTGATGATAACAAACACGAAGATGATGAGAAACCCAAGTCCAAGCTCTTCAAGTATAATCATTAGGACTTAGGATCTTTTATATGGAGACTTTTCAGATATCTCATTAACTTTGCACGAAAAGATAATAATGATTTCAAATTAATATTCCAAATCCAAAGAATGATCTTAATGTTTTTGAAAATCAATCAAAACTATTTTGAACTCAAAAGTATTCGAATAACCCCAGAGGTATTCGAATAAACCTATTTATATTTTCATACGTTTCTGTTTTCAAGCTTTCCAAAATCTGTTTTTCTAAATGATCTATTAGAATAACCCTCAAGGTATTCGAATAGACTAGCTTACAGAAAGTTTCTACTAAATAAAGGTATTCGAATAAATCTATGAGGTATTTGAATAACCTTCTTCAGAACTATTTTTGACAAGCATTTCAAAATAGTGGTATTTGAATAACCAGGAAGGTATTCAAATAAACCACGAATTCTGATATGGAAGGAAACAGACATATTTCAAAATCAAATACGAAATTAATTCTTCCAATGGGCATTTTTGGTTAAAGGCTCTATAAATAGTGACCTTGGGTCACTTCTGAAGGTGCCGAACAATCTAAATTATTATTTGTTTGTGTTAAAATGTGATTTACATTTTCTCTCTTATTTGTTGTGCTCTTTTCATCAAAACCTTGAGATATCCATAGAGAGCTCTCTTAGTGCTTCAATTCATATTATTTGCTCTTTGTAAGAGATTCTCTTCATCTATTTTCTGCTGTATTTCTGAGAGAGTGATGTATCCCTCAAAGACTTTTGTCACAAGAGTGAGGTATCCCTTGAAAGTTTATGTAAGGGTGAGGTATCCTTGATAGTTTGAGGCTTTAACACAAGCATAGAGTGTCCCTGTGTGTGAAAAGTACTCTTGATTGTAACGATTGCAAGCACCTGTTTAAGCTTATATTGAATAGTAAAAAATCTCGAATTGTGTTTCAAGGACTAGACGTAGGCCACAAGTGGTTGGTGGTCAAACTAGGATAAATATCGTGCCTGATTTTCTTATCCTTGTTCTTTTATTTCCCTAAAATTTATTTATTGGTTGTTCTTAGTGTTCTTCTCTTCCTTTAACTCATGCTTTTTAATATTTTATTTCAGCAAATTTAATTTGTTTATGCTTTTACAAAAAAAATTTAATACTCAATTCACCCCTCTCTTGAGTACTGGAAGTCACTTGGTAACAAATATTTTTGGGTTATTAATTTGCTCAGCTAACTTAGGGTAACTATTTTAAGACAAGTGTGTCAAGGGTGCTGTGGGATTTTGTTTCTACCCTTTCTTGTGCACAAACAAACTCATTTTGGTTTCAAAGACCATTTTTATTTGGTTTTCTAGTTTTTCCTAATTAAAAAAATTGGTGATGACTTCATTTTTTCTTATTGTTTTTCACCATCCCATCGCAATTTCGGTCTCGATAATGCTCATTTTGAACTCACCTTACATCAACTTAGAAAATTCCTTGCAAAGAATTTAATTAGTAGATCCAAAAATGATAACATCAATATAAATTTGAACTATGAGAAAATCTTTTTTCAGGGTTTTTGGAGAAGAAAGTTGTGTCTACTTTGTCTCTTAAGAAACCATTTTCAATTAGCAAAGAACTTAGTTTCTCATACAAGCTCTTGGAGATTTTTGAAACCATATAAAGCTCTTGAGAGTTTAAAAACATGATTTGGATATTTATCATCTTCAAAACCAGGAGCTTGTTTGACATAAATTTCTTCAGCAATGAATCCATTTAAGAAAGCACATTTGACATCCATTTGAAAAAGCTTAAATCCTTTATGAGTAGCATATGCAAGTAGAATTCTAATTGCTTCAAGTCTAACTATAGGAGCAAAGGTTTTATCATAGTCAATGCCTTCTTGTTAATTGCAGCCTTGAGCAACTAACCTTACTTTGTTTCATACCACATATCCACCTTCATCAAATTTGTTTCTAACAACCTATCTTGTTCCAATAATAATGTGATCTTCAAGTTCTGGTACAAGGGTCCAAACTTGATTTCTTAAGCATTGATTAAGTTCTTCTTGCATTACCATGATCCAAGCTTCATCATCAAGTGCTTCTTCAATGTTCCTGGGTTCAATTTCAGTGATTAGAGCCATATTGTTGAGTTCTTTGAATAATGATCTTGTTCCCACTCCTTGTGATGGTTCACTAATGATAAGATCTTTTGAATGATAAGTAGCTTGTCTCCATTCCTTAGTCAGTTGTGGAGTCTTTGATCCATCATTAGGCTTCTCATCATTATTAGGAGCTTTCTGATGGTCATCAGATTTACTTTCTAATGAGTTTTTTTATACTTTCTTGTTTGCATTCTTATTCAGATTTAGTTATTCAAGATCTTCTTCAAGTTCTGCAATCTTTCACCTCTCAATGCTAGGATTAGTTTCATTGAAAGTCACATGCATTGATTCTTCAACAAAAAGGGACTTGTCCATAATGACATTAGCTACCCTATATGGAAAACTCCATGAATATGAACTGGAGCTAAACAGACTAAGCCAAAGTGAAGGAAATGATAAGAAGAAAAAGGGCATAGCTCTCAAAGCCACTGCCTCAGCAATTGATGATCATAATGATCATGAGGATGGAGAAAGCACGAAGAATCTTGAGTTAAATGAAGAAAACCTTAGCCTTATGGTTAAGAAATTTGGTAAGTTTCTCAGAAAGAAGGGAAACCAAAGAAGACCATTTTTTCCTTCGAAGAAAACTCATCACAAAGAAGGAACATCTTCAACTCCAACTTGCTACGAATGTGAAAAATCGGGTCACATGAAAATGGAGTGCCCAATTTACCAAAAGAAGATGAAGAAATTTGAAAAGAAACCCTTTAAGGAAAGAAAGGGAAGAAAAACCTACATAGTATGGGATGACAATGACATGGACTCAATTAATAGTTCAGATAGGGAGGAAGCCCATCTATGTCTTATGGCCAAAGGAGAAGAAGAAGAAGAAATCAACAATGAGGTAAATTCTGGTTTATTGCCTTCTTATAATGAATTACAAGATGCTTTTGAAGAACTACATGATGAATCACTGAGGCTCACTAAAATAATTTCTTCATCTAAGAAAACAATTTCTTCTTTAGAAAATCAAATTCTCATTTTGAATAAAGAAATTGAAGAATTAAAAATTAAAAATGAGACATTAGGATTAATTGATGCATGCACGACATGTTCTTCACATGTTTCCAATTCTTCATCTTGTTCATCTTGTCATATTCTTGAAAAGGAAATTGAAGACTTAAAGAACACCCTTGCTAAATTCAGTCTTGGAAGAGATAATTTAAATATTTTGTTTAGAAAACAAAGAGTTGTTTTTCAAAAGGCTGGAATAGGATATAATCCAAAAAATCAGCACAAATCCTATAAAAATTTCTTTGTTTATTCAAGTACTTCTAGTAACCCATTTATAAAATATTTTTATTGTGGGAAGAAAAGACACAGTACATCAGCATGCATTGCAAGGAAAAATGTTAACACAAAGATTAGGACAAAAATGGTTTGGGTTCCAAAGGGTACTATACCCAAAACTGACATTCAAGGACCCAGGAAAATTTGGGTACCAAAAGTTAAAAATTAAATTTGTGTTGTAGGTGTGCTTGAAGGCAATGAGCTCAAATCGGTACCTCGATAGTGGATACTCCAAGCACATGATCAGAGACAACTCAAAATTCTCATTCCTTGTTCTCAAAACTCACGGACATGTAACCTATGGAGAAAACAACAAAGGAAAGATTCTTAGAGTTGGCAAAGTCGGTAAGAGTCCTAACTCTTCTATTGATAATGTATTACTTGTTGAAGGACTTAAACACAACTTGCTTAGTATTAGTCAATTATATGATAAAGGAAATAGAGTTATATTTGATTCAAATATATTGCATAATTGAAGATAAAAATGACAAGCATGTTAAGTTTATTAGTCACAGAGTTAATAACATTTATATGATTAGTCTTGATGATATATCTTCAAGTGATGCGAAATGATTTTTAAGTAAGGAAGATGAGTCTTGGTTATGGCATAGGAGAATTGCACACATTCACATGGACCACTTGAAAAAGTTGGTTTATAAAGAGCTAGTAATTGGACTACCCAAGCTCAATTTTAAAAAAGATAAATTATGTGATGCATGTTAAAAGGGAAAACAAGTAAAGGTCTCTTTTAAAGTGAAAAACTTTGTTTCAACAACTAGACCTTTACAACTTTTGCATATGGATCTTTTTGGACCATCTAGAACCATGAGTTGTGATGGGAATTATTATACCTTGGTGATTGTAGATGATTTTTTCAGGTTCACATGGACTTTATTTCTTTCTCACAAAAATGATGCATTTATAGCTTTTAAAAAACTTGCCAAAGTTATCCAAAATGAAAAAGGTTTTTCAATTACATCCATAAGAACTGACCATGGTGGTGAATTTGAAAATCATGTTTTTGAAACTTTTTGTGATGAACATGTCATTGAACATAATTTTTCTGCCACTATAACTCCACAACAAAATGGAGTTGTAGAAAGAAAAAAATCGATCTTTAGAAGAAATGACAAGTACTATGCTCATTGAGGCTTCTCTTCCTAAGTATTTTTGGGCTGATGCAGTTAATACCACGTGTTATGTAATGAATAGAGCCTTTAGAAGGCCGATTTTAAAGAAAACCCCATATGAGTTATACAAGGGAAGAAAGACAAATGTCTCACATTTTCATATTTTTGGATGTAAATGTTTTGTTTTGAATAATAGAAAGGATAACTTAGGGAAGTTTGATGCTAAGTCTGATAAAACTATATTTCTAGGCTATTCAATTCATAGCAAAGCTTTTAGAATTTATAATAAAAGAACTATGACAATTAAAGAATCCATTCGTGTTGCATTTGATGAAACTAATCCAAATGGATCGAGAAAGGAGTTTGTTGTTGATGATGTTGCAGAAGCTTTGGCAAAATCATATTTGGATAACAAGGTAGAAAGGAAACAAGAAGAGGACCCCCGAAATCAAGAAGAATCACAAGTCATGGACCTTCCTAAAGAATGGAGGACATCAAGACACCACCCTCTTGACTCCATGATAAGTGATATATCAAAAGCGGTAATTACTAGAAACTATATTAGAAATGCATGTAATCACTTAGCCTTTGTTTCTAAAATTGAACCTAAGGATATAATTGAAGCTTTTGATGATGAACATTGGATCTTAGCTATGCAAGAGGAACTAAATTAATTTGAAAGAAACCAAGTCTAGAAATTAGTTCCTAGGCCTAATGATCATCATATAATTGGCACTAAATGGGTTTTTAGGAACAAAAAATGGCTTGATAACAAGAAATAAAGCTAGATTAGTTACAAAAGGTAATAATCAAGAAGAAGGAATAGATTATGAAGAAACCTATGCACCTGTAGCTAGATTAGACGCTATTAGAATGTTACTTGCATATGCTTGCATCATGAATTTCAAGTTATATCAAATGGATGTTAAAAGTGCTTTTCTAAATGGTTTTATTCAAGAGGAGGTATATGTTGAACAACCTATGGGTTTTGAAAATCATGAACTACCCAACCATGTTTTTAAACTCAAAAAGGTCTTGTATGGCTTAAAACAAGCTCCTAGAGCTTAGTATGAAAGGTTGAGTAAGTTTCTTTTAGAAAATGATTTTGCAAGAGGAAAAGTTAATACTACCATTTTCATTAAAAACAAAAAGCATGATATTCTCCTTGTACAAGTATATGTGGATGATATTATCTTTAGTGCTACTAATGAATCCCTTTACAAGGATTTTGCTAAGTCAATGCAGAATGAGTTTAAAATGTCAATGATGGCAGAACTTAATTTCTTCTTTGGGCTTCAAATTAGATAAACAAAAAAAGGAACATTCATAAGTCAAACCAAATACTACAAGGAACTCCTCAAAAAGTTCAAAATGGACAACGCTAAGCACATGGCTACACCAATGGGCACTTCTTGCTATTTGGATAAAGATGAAGGAGGTAAATCCGTAGAAATAATGAAATACAAAGGTATGATTGGATCTCTTCTTTATCTTACAGCTAGTAGGCCAGATATTATGTTTAGTATTTACATGTATGCTAGATATCATACTAACCCTAAGGAATCTCATCTAAGTGCTGTTAAAAGAATAATGAAATACCTAGTAGGCACTTCATAAATGGGTTTGTGGTACCCTAAGGGTACCTCATGTAGCCTAATAGGCTATTCCGATTCTGATTTTGTAGGATTCAAAATGGATAAGAAGAGTACTAGTGGGACATGCCACTTGCTTAGTAGCTCTTTAGTTTTTTGGCATAGCAAGAAACAAAATAGTGTGGCTTTGTCTATTGCTGAGGCTAAATATGTTGCAACCGGGAGTTGTTGTGCTCAAATCCTATGGATGAAGCAACAACTTCTAGACTATGGTCTTCAGCTTGATCACATTCCGATAAGATGTGACAACGCTAGTGCAATAAACCTCTCTAAGAATCTCATTTTGCTTTCTAGAACAAAGCACATAGAGATAAGACATCATTTTATCAGAGATCATGTAGAAAAATGGAATTGCATTCTTGAATTTGTTGAAACATCTAAGCAACTTGCAGATATTTTCACTAAACCCCTAGCAAAAGAAGCATTCTTTTATATTAGAGGAGAATTGGGCATAATTGATCAATCCAACATATAATTGCTTGTAATTATTGATTAATTATGGATTTATCTTTCTTGAATTATTATTGACTTGAGCGTTGGAGATATCCCCAAAATCTATTTTTACAGGTACTTCATCATTGGGTAAGTTTTTCTCTCTCAGAATGCACTTCTGTTCATGATAAATGTGTTTTCCTATTAAAGTTATTCGAATAACTCTGAAGTTATTCGAATATCATTGCATTTGTACGTGATTTCTTATGTTTTTCCTGATAGGTCTATTCGAATAGACTTGTAGCTATTCGAATAATCATATATCAGTCTTTAATATTCTATGTTTTATAAGCTGGTCTATTCAAATAACTCAATGGTTATTCGAATAACCTGATGCCTATTGATATCAGTTTTCCTCATATGAATATGTAGTATCCGAATAATTGATCCTCTATTCGAATACATCTTTTTTCAGGGATTTCCATTCTATGCTGGGTATTCGAATACTCACAAAGTTATTCGAATAACCCATGGCTGGAAGCCAAGCTAAACTGACCTAGCTATTCGAATAACTGCCTAGTTATTCGAATACCTTCTAATAGAATGTTATGTCTCTTGGTTTTCCTAACAAGCCTATTCAAATAGATTACATGCTATTCAAATAGATTCTAAGCCTTCCTTATATACGTCTTCGCAGCTCTTTCGTTCTCACACCCTCATTCTTTTCTTCTCTCCGTTTCTTTTAAAACTCGTTGATCTCCCTAAACCTCTCACCCCTTCTCCCACCATTTTTCAAACCTTCTACCATCTCTCCCAACATCTCCTTTCACCAATGGCATCCTCCTCTTCTCACCAAAAATATCCTTGCACAAAGATGGCCCCATGCAACAACCCACTGGACCTTCAAAGGCTCTCATCCAGTGAGAGTGAGCTTGGTCATTTCATTTCTCATTTTCGGGAGTGCAATCTTATGCAACCGAAGTACCTCAACTTAGGCTTCTTTGAAAAAGAATGCAGCTTTCATTTTTTGAACCTGCTGAACCACCAAGGTGTGCTTCAACTCTACTCCTACAAAGCTGTTCTTTATCCCAACTTGGTCAAAATGTTCCACTGCAACTTAAAGATTGACGGTTTGGAACTCCATTCTGATGTTTGTGATCAGCATATTGTGATCACATCCCAAGATTGGGTTTAGCTGTTTAGTTTGCAGTCTACTGGCCGCAACAAGACGATGGAGACTTATTTCTTCAGGACTTCAACAAGAACAGGGCTATTGAAGGTGTCTTAAGGCCAGGGAGACTCAGCTGACTCATCATCATGTGTTTGATTCCTTTATGCTGAATAAGATGAAGATGATCAAGACCGATGATGGTTGGGTGTATCCAGTTGAAGTGGAAGATGATGTGGAAGAACCTGAGGATGCTCTTGCTGCCCCTACTGCTGATATTCCAGCCCATGCCCCTGCTCTTATCACAAATGAACAGATCATGGCTACTCTATTGGATAACAGAGCTTACACGGAGAACACATTCACCATTCTATTTGACAGAATAGTAGGTTTTGAGTGTGAATAGGTTGCCCTTCGAGCTTTGTTGTCTGGCAACGCACTAGCCTCTCCTCCTCTGCCACCAGATGCTTATTTCTAGCTTTTTTGTGTGTTTTTGTTTATTGTATTGGTTGTTTTGCTGGAATTATATATGCACTTGGCCAATTATATTTACAGAAATGAGTGTTTTGATTCTATTTGGACCTGCTATCACATGCTTCTCTGCTTCTCTGTCTTTAATAAACATGGATATTATTAGCTTGTGTATACTTTTTTATCATGCCAAAGGGGGAGAAAATTAACCAATATTATTTAAGAAAAGACAGGTAAATCAAGTACAATTATTAGATTCTAAAAGAAAAGAGGAGCTGCGCATGTCTTTGATATTAAAATACCTCTTTTGAAAAAGAGGAGAATAAGTCTCTTACTTTCAATTTATGAATTCCAATTTATCAGAACTAATGCTTTTCTCAAATGATAGTTTGTCATCATCAAAAAGGAGGAGAATGAGATTGCCTATGTGACAATGAAGATCAGTTTTGATGATAACAAACACAAAGATGATGAGAAGACCAAGTCCAAGCTCTTCAAGTATAATCATTAGGACTTAGGATCTTTTGTACGAAGACTTTTCGGATATCTAATTAACTTTGCACGAAAAGATAAAAATGATTTCAAGTTAATATTCCAAATCCAAAGAATGATCTTAATGTTTTTGAAAATCATTCAAAATTGTTTTGAACTCAGAAGTATTCGAATAACCCCAGAGGTATTCGAATAAACCTATTTATATTTTCATACGTTTTTGTTTTCAAGCTTTCTAAAATCTATTTTTCTAAATGATCTATTCGAATAACCCTCAAGGTATTCGAATAGACCTACTTACAGAAAGTTTCTTCTAAATAAAGGTATTTGAATAACTCTATGAGGTATTCGAATAACCTCCTTCAGAACTATTTTTCACAAGCATTTCAAAACAATGGTATTCAAATAACCAAGGTATTCGAATAAACCACGAATCCTGATAAGGACGGAAATAGACATATTTCAAAATCAAATACGAAATTAATTCATCCAACGGGCATTTTTGCTCAAAGGCTCTATAAATAGTGACCTTGGGTCACTTCTGAAGATGCCTAACAATCTGAATTATTATTTGCTTGTGTTAAAATGTAATTTATATTTTCTCTCTTATTTGTTGTGCTTTTTTCACCAAAACCTTGAGATGTCCATAGAGAGCTCTGTTAGTGCTTCAATTTGTATTATTTGCTCTTTCTGAGAGTTTTTCCTCATCTATTTTTTGTTGTATTTCTGAGAGGGAGATGTATCCCTTAAAGGCTTTGTAACAAGGGTGAGGTATCCCTTGAAGGTTTGTGTAAGGGTGAGGTATCCTTGATAGTTTGAGGCTTTAGCACAAGGGTAGAGTTTTACTGTGTGTGAAAAGTGCTCTTGATTGTAACGGTTGCAAGCACCTGTTTGAGCTTGTTTTGAATAGTAAAAAGTCTCGAATTGTGTTTTGAGGACTGGACGTAGGCCACAAGTGGTTGGTGGTCGAACCAAGATAAATATCGTGCTTGCTTTTCTTATCCTTATTCTTTTATTTTCCTGCAATTTATTTATTGGTTGTTCTTAGTGTTCTTCTTCTCTTCCTTTAACTCATGTTTTTTAATATTTTATTTCAGCATATTTAATTTATTTACACTTTTGCAAAAAAAAATTTAATACTCAATTCACCCCCCTCTTGAGTACTGGAAGCCACTTTGTAACAAATATTTTTGGGTTATTAATTTGCTCAGCTAACTTAGGGTAACTATTTTAAGACAAGTGTGTCAGGGGTGTTGTGGGATTTTGTTTCCACCCTTCGTAGTGCACAAACGAACTCAATTTGGTTTCAAAGACCATTTTTATTTGGTTTTCTAGTTTTTCTTAATTAAAATAAAATTGGTGAGGACTTCATTTTTTCTTAATGTTTTTTGCCACCCCATTGCGATTTCAGTCGTGACAATGCTCATTTTGAACTCACCTTACATCAACTTAGAAAATTCCTTGCAAAGAATTTTATTAGTAGATCCAAAAATGATAACATCAATATAAATTTGAACTATGAGAAAATCTTTGTTCAGAGTTTTTGGTGAAGAAAGTTGTGTCTACTTTGTCTCTTAAGAAACTATTTTCAATTAGGAAAGAACTTAGTCTCTCATACAAGCTCTTGGAGATTGTTTGAAACCATATAAAGCTTTTGTGAGTTTAAAAACATGATTTGGATATTTATCATCTTCAAAACCAGGAGGTTGTTTGACAAAAATTTCTTCATCAATGAATCTATTTAAGAAAGCACATTTGACATCTATTTGAAAAAGCTTAAAACCTTTATGAGTAGCATATGCAAGTAGAATTCTAATTGCTTCAAGTTTAACTACAAGAGCAAAGGTTTCATCATAGTCAATACCTTATTGCTAATTGTAGCCTTAAGCAACTAACCTTACTTTGTTTCATACCACATATCCACCTTCATCAAATTTGTTTCTAACAACCTATCTTGTTCCAATAATAATGTGATCTTCAAGTTCTGGTACAAGGGTCCAAACTTGATTTCTTATGAATTTATTAAGTTCTTCTTGTATTACCATGATCCAAGCTTCATCTTCAAGTGCTTCTTCAATGCTCTTGGGTTCAATTTCAGCGATTAGAGCCATATTATTGAGTTCTCTGAGTAATGATCTTGTTCTCACTCATTGTGATGGTTCACCAATGATAAGATCTTTTGAATGATAAGTAGCTTGTCTCCATTCCTTAGTCAGTTGTGGAGTATTTGATCTATCATTAGTCTTCTCATCATTATTAGGAGCTTTCTGATAGTCATCAAATTTACTTTCTAATGAGTTTTTTGATACTTTCTCGTTAGCATTCTTATTCAGATTTAGTTCTTCAAGATCTTCTTCAAGTTCTACAATCTTTCTCATCTCAATGCTAGGATTAGTTTCATTGAATGTCACATGCATTGATTCTTCAACAAAAAGAGTTCTAGTATTGTAAACTCTAAAAGCTTTTGAAGTTGTAGAGTAACCAAGAAAGATACCTTTGTCAACTTTTGAGTCAAACTTAACAAGTTCATCTTTTGTATTCAAGATAAAGCATTCATAACCAAAAAGGTGAAAATATGAAGTGTTGGTTTTTTCTTTCCATAATTCATATGGAGTTTTATTTAATATTGACCTTATCAGAATTCTATTTTGAATATAACAGGAGGTGTTTATGACTTCAGCCCAAAAGTATTTCGGTAAAGAGCTTTCACAAAGCAAAGTTCTTGCCATCTCTTGAAGGGATCTATTTTTCCATTTCCACAACACCATTCATTTAAGGTGTTCTTGGATAGGAGAAATTATGAGAGATGCCAATTTCTTCACAAAAGGCTTTGAAAAACTGATTTTAAAATTCACATTCAAGATCACTTCTAATAGAAGAGATATAGAAACCTTTTTCATTTTGAACTTTCTTATGGAAAACTTTAAAGACCTTAAAAGAGTCATCCTTGTGGGTAAGATAGAGTACCTATGTGAATCCAGAGAAGTCATCTACAATGACAAAACCATATTTCTTACCACCAAGACTTGTGGTTCTAGTTTGACCAAATAAATCAATATGTAACAACTCAAGGGGTCTTATGGCAGTGACCACATTTTTACTTAAAAAGATGCTTTTGTTTGTTTGCCCCTTTGACATGCTTCACAAAATGGATCTTTTTTAAACTTAATCTTAGAGAGTCCCCTTATAAGATTTTTTACAAGTTTTGAAAGCATTTCATATTTTCATGTCCAAGCTTTTTATGCCATATTCATTTTTCATCATTCATGGACACTAAGCATGTTACATTTTGATCATTCAGCTCATCTAGATTAACCTTATACAGGTTGTCATATCTCTTGGTAGTGAATAAGGTAGTTTCAGATTGAGAATCCTTCATAGTACAGAAAGCTTTATTGAAGGAAACATTGTATCCACTATCACATAATTGACTTATGCTAAGTAGATTATGCTTTAATCCATTAACAAGCATGACATTATCAATAGAAGGGAGAAATTGTTACCTATTCTACCAATTCTGATGATCTTTCCCTTAAAGTCATCTCCAAAGGTGATAGTGCCTGCATTTTTAGGTTTTAGGGATATAAACATAGATCGATCTCCTATCATGTGTCTTGAATAGCTACTATCCAAATACCATTTCTCCTTGTGCTTCTTGCTACTCAGGAATACCTACAGGTGATACTACTACTTATTTAGGTACCCACATAAGCTTGGGCTTTCTTATTAGTTTTCTATTACTGATCAGAAGCTTTCTAATGCCTATTAGGAGCCTTCTAATCTCTTTTTCTTCTAAAATACCTAGAGTAAGAATGACCAGATTTATGATAGTAAAAGCAAGTTTCCTCATGCTTAGAAGATTCTTTTACAGAGAAGTTTTTAAGGTACTTTTGTTTGACAATTCTTGATAGCCAAGGCCAGCTTTGTCAAAAACACATTTTTGTTTTCCCAACATCATTTCAAGATTCTTTGTGCCATTTACAAATTTAGCCAAGTTAGTTGTAAGCTTATTAACTTTCTGTTGAAGATTCTCAACTTCATCATAATGCCCACAAATGGATTAATGCGAAACCTCATTTGATTTTTCTTCAGAAACCAATTTTAATTGATTGTTCTTATCCTTTAGCTCAACATTCTTAATTTCAAAGGCTTCTTTCTTAAGTTTTTGTTTTTCAAAATCTCTAGAAAACTTTTCTTGTGAGAAGAATACTTAGAAGCTAAGAGCTTTAAGCCAATGCTTTTTGTAATTCAGAAAGAGAAAGGTTAAAATTTGATACCTCATCATCTTCTTCTCTAATGTTAGCTATAAGACATAGATGGGCAAATTCTTCAATTTCTTCTTCACTTTTAGAAGAGTCATCAAAATCTTCAAAAGTGGCCATTAGTCCTTTCTTCTTTTTGAATTTCTTAGTAATCTTCTTTAGCTGAAGGTATTTTGTTATTATGTGCCCAAGTTTCTTATACTCATAATACATGATTTGATTCTTTTTCTTGTTAGCTCGAGTCTTCTTTCTGAGCATTTTGTTTGATGGAAAGCCTCTTTTGAACTTACCATGCTTTCTCTACACCCTTCTTATCTTTCTAGAAATGAAAGATAATTCATCATCTTCTGAATCTTCATTGTCTGATTCATTAGAAACCTTAGAGTCTTCAGCAACATTAAAAGTAGTGTTTTAAGAATAACCTTAGAGATTATTCTTCAGCAACCTTAGATTTGGAAACTTTTTGATTTGTCTTTAGAGCTATGGATTTTCCTTTTCTAAGAATAATCTCTTCAGTTTCAACCAACTCTAGTTCATGAGTCTTTAGAGAGCCAAGCAAGTCATCCAACCTCAAAGTGCTCAAATCTTTGGCTTCCTAAATAGCAGCCACTTTAGGTCTCCAAATCTTTGGTAAGCTTCCTAAGATTTTTCTCACATGATCTTGGTTATTGTAAGTTCTTCCCAAGAATTTCAGACCATTAACATTTGTTTGGAATCTTCCAAATATTTCATCAATGGTTTCATGATCATGCATCTTGAAGAGTTCATATTGTTGAACTAGCATACTGATCTTGGATTCTTTAACTTGATCAATTCCCTCTTGAGCAATAGACAGTGTGTTCAAAATTTCTTTTATAGTGGAATAACCATGAACTTTGTCATAATCTGTTCTACTTAGAGCACAAGTAAGAAAGAATTTGGCTTTGGAGTTCAGTTGATACTTTATTCTCTCAGCATCAGTCTATTGTTCTTTTAGCTTGTCTTCCTCTCTTCCATCATCATATGTGATCTTTGGAATGTAAGGACCAATTTCAATGATATCCCACATATCAACAAGTGCAAATTAAATAAACAACCTCATTTTGTCCTTTAAGTGGTGATAATCTTCTCCATTGAAGGCTGGAGGCATGTTGACTGACAAGCGCTGAACTCAGTCAAAATTATAACCGAAGTTATTACCTAAACTTGTAGTATAGTGAACAACACCGGATCGTCTCCTCAAGGATCGTAGATGTAATTTGATCAAATCAAGTGAAAGTTAGAAAAAAGGGGGGTTTTGATTGTTGAAGGATTACAATGACAAGATCTGAAGAAAAATAACAATTAAAAGAACAGTCAATTCAGAAATCTATCCGAGATTGGGTGGATTCAATCATAGACCTTTCAACAAACACCTGAAATACATTTGAATGATTAACTTGGATCTAACCGAGATCTCTGCATCAGATCCAGAATTCATGCTAGACAATCGTCCAGAATTCAATTGACAAGTGATAAACACAAATCTGCAATCGCACCATTCATGTAAATATATGTCAATTTAAGCACCGAATTCAATTAACCTAGGCACAAATTAGTAACCTAACCTCTTCAATTACATGATTAGTTTAGATCAATCAGTTCTAAGTTTCATCACAAATCTCAATCTTCAGTTATGTGATTAATTCAGATCAAACAGCTCTAAGTTTAATCACAATACTTAATCTTAAAATAAACATAAACAGAATCACCATTCATGCATTCAAGATCAAGAAAACAGAAGAAGAAGAAGAGAAGAAGAATCCAAATATAAATCAAATACATTACATAAACCAAGGTCTCAAGAATCCAAACCACAATCTCTTCAAGAGTCCCAAATTGACTAGAAGTGACTTAGCTCTCCATTACAATGAAGGAAAAATATACAAGAACTATGAAAAGCTATCTCTAACACCAAGTGTGTGTGTCCCTTAGAGCTCTCCACATGCTTCCTTTTATAGAGGATTCGGAGTAGTAGTAGATGGGTAGATGGGATTAGTAGGTGGGTGAGTAGGTGGATGAGTAGGTGGGTAAGTAGGTGGGTGAGTAGGTGAGCTACCTTGTCTCCGAAATTCTTTATTGCTGAACTCATTGATTTCGTCATTTCTGAGCCAAGTGGTCTTCATGAAAGTTCTAGGAAATTGTCTAAGCTTTCCAATGGCTCTAGAAACACCTAAAAATTCGTCCTACAGCCCAAGATATGACTCAATTACTACAGACTGTTCAGGACCAGTTTTAGCACCTCTGTTTTGACTTTCAGACCCAATATCTCCATCAAGGAGCCCGAATCAAGTTTTGTGCTTGACATGAAAGTTGTACATATGGGTCTTAACTTTCAGATTACAAATATTCAGCCCATTTTATATGCCCAAACTCGAATTATGTTCTGGTTACTACACACTGTTCGGGTTCCAGTCACAAATCCCGTATTCTGATTTCCATGCCCAATTAGCTCCACTAGATGTCTGAAATTGACTTTGAGCTCTTCATCAAAGTTGTAGAGCTCTCTCTTATCTTTCCTACAAGGTAAAATTCATAATTATCAAACATTTAGAACTCAAGATATGGCTAAAATACAGAAACAGTGTAAGACCCAAATAATGCTGAAAAAATCAATCAAGTCCGATTCGAGTTCAAACTTACAAAACATAATTAAATTCAATCAATTAAGTACATGAAGAGTGTAAATGACTAATAATGAGGGTTTATTAATGTATAAAATATATGATTATCAGATTCCCCCACACTTAGCTTTTTGCACTCCTGGGCAAAACATATAAAACTAAAGTTAGAAGACAAAGTCATACGACACAAACTTAAAAGCTAAAAACTCTAAAGGACTCAATGAAGCAAGAAGAGCAACAAGAAATTCAAGAGATCAAAGCATAAATGAGGTAACATTTCTTCACATCTCAAACCAACAAGCAAGGAAACTTCCGTTGAAAAGAATGAATTAAGAATGATAGATCTTCACAAGATTCCCTCTCAATCTCTCAAGTGTTTAAAAGGTAGGTATTTCACTCAATTCAACCCATGAAAATTGCACTACCATAAGCTTGCTTATCTTCTACTTCTCCACTACTCAAAACACATGCACACACAAATCATGAGGACTTTATTCAAGGTTGTAGTGAGGTCAAGGTAACAGAAGAGGATAAAATAGATATGAGAAGATAAATACCAAAGAGAATAAAAGCAAATGAGAGCTGAGTTCAAATAACAAGCATAAAAGTTTATCTCAACTCTAATGTATATCCCTTTACATATTCATTTCCCAATCCTTTTCTCTTTTTTTTTTATATATATGAACATAACTATATATATACATTTTTCCTTCTTTTTTTTTTCTAGGCACTCTTTCTTTTCTTTTCTTTTTCAACAACCATTTTGTACACACACCCCCACGCTTGTTCAAAAACTCATCCATTAACCAGGCTAATGTTCTTTTATTCCCTAAGGTAAAGTAAGAACACGATTTTTCATTTAAGGCACATAATGAGCTTAGAAACAAGGAATGGTCAAATAAGCTCAAAGGGGTTAAGCAAAGGAAAATATACAAGGTTGGCAGGAATCAGAGAATTTTCGAGAAGTCAAAAGAGTGCTTGATATCATATTGAAAACAAGGTTGGCTATTTGGTTAAACTAGCTAATTAAGAAAGAGGGCCTCAATCATGTTTATGCATGCAAGTGAAATGTAGCCTCAAAAAGAATCAAAGCAAGTTCTAGAGTGGTCATTAACATGAGTGAAAATCACATAAGAAAGAAGAGAATGGCATAAATGTTGAATCCATCCATTAGGCTCAAAATCTCACAAGGTATGCATCCATCAGACTCAATTCATCAGTTCAATCATCCATCATCAAGCATATCAGATCAAGAAGGGAGAAAAGTTATTCAATCATGCAATGAAACATACTAAAATCTCTCCCCCACACGTAATATAACATTGTCCTCAATGTGAAAGAGAGAGATAGAAAAGAACAACACAACTTGATAAGAAGTGAGTCAACGCTAAGCAGAAAAGAAACACACTGTCAGTGCCGCATCAAACCCTGAAAAGAAATCAAATAAGAAAACGTTAGTACTTAAAGTGAACAAAAGTGTGATATGATCTTTTTAAGTTATCATCTAACTCTTTCTTTTTCTTTTTCTTTCATTATCATTTTGTTGCATTCTGTTACATTTTAAGGATACATTGGACCATGCATAATGGAGTCAAAACTTGAGGAGTTGACTTCTTTGGTAAGACATATAGTAGTGAGACAACAATCACCTGTGCAGGAAGCTACACTTGTGTGTAACATTTGTTTTTATTCATCTCACCCCACATATGCATGCCCTACACTTCAGTATGGTAGTTCTATTTTTCCAGATCAATTTGTTGCAGCAGCTGGTTATTTTCCTGATGAACCACAGTTCCAGCAGCAGCAACAGAGTTATGACCCCTTCTTCAACACATACAACCCTAGCTGGGAATACTATCCGGATCTGGGATATGGTAATACGGCATCACTACAGCAACAATCATTTCAATATGAGCAGCCATTCCAGCAGATAACAAGTCCATCAACCACAAAACTTGAGCCTTCATGGGAGGACTTGATGAAAACCCAAATTGAGTTCCAGCAGTAATTTCACGCCACTATTCAGGATTTAACAACCCAAATTGACCAGTTGACAACCACTGTTAATGAATTGAGATGTCAAAAGTCAGGCCAACTCTTTCCCTAAACAATTCCCAACTCCCTGCATTCTAATTGTCATATTGATTTACATGCAGACTTAGTTGAGGAAACTCATGATGAGTTGTGTGCTGAATTTCTTGATTTAATTGGTTTTGATGATTCTATCAATTGCAACTCATGTGCTGATCATGATGGTGATATAAAATGTGTTGTGTGTGCTGAAATTTCTGCATATTTGAAAACTAATGATTCTGTTTATGCAGGATCTAATGATATAGAAGGGTCTATCAACAATGTAGTTGCAGAATCTGAAACATATAGGGAGGTGGAGTTGAAGGCCATTGAGGAATTTTCAAAGAAAGAGGAAAGTCAGCAGATGCTAGTAACTACTGAAGTGGATTTTGTTTTTAGGCCATGGTCCAGCATTATCAATGAAAGCAGAATTGCAAAATTACACGTATTGCATGCCATTGGTGAAGTCAAGGAAATTAAGAAAGACCAATGGGACTCCAATGGGAGCCCTCATGCTTCAAGCTTAACTTGGTCATTACACTTCAACCAATGGGACCCTAGTGAAAGCTATCATGTTGTGTCAACCATATCTTGGTCATCACGTTTCAACCAATGGGATCCTGGTGGAGTCTTTTCACCAACCTCACTTAATAAGACCAATGGACACCATCTCAAGCCGAAAAATGTGGAAGTGAAAGTGATGGGCTTTTACCATCCACATTATAAAGATCACTAAGAAGTGTCCCAACGTCGAGCTAACGACGTTAAACAAGCGCTTATTGGGAGACAACCCAACTAGATTTGTTTTCAAGATCTTTGGGGATGGTTTCCGCAAACCGAGAAGATGCACATATACTTCATTACCAATGGCAGAGTTCTGTTGCAGCTTTGATTCTTACGCATCTTTTCTGCTTGCCATTATCTCGCCTCTCATCAGGTTGTGTTGCTTTTTTCTTTCCGTTTTATTTATCACTTTCACATTGAGGACAATGTTATATTAAGTGTGGGGGAGAGATTTTAGCATGTTTCTGTTTCTTTTGGTTTATTAAAAAAAAATCAATCAAAAAAATATAAAAAAATATAAAAAAAGGGTTCATTGCATGATTGAATAACTCTTCTCCCTTCTTGAACTAATATGCTTGGTGATGGATGATTGAATTGAGTTTGATGGATGCATACCTTGTGAGATTTTGAGCCTAATGGATGGATTCAACATTTATGCCATTCTCTTCTTTCTTGTGTGATTTTCACTCATGTTAATGACCACTCTAGAACTTGCTTTGATTCTTTTTTAGGCTACATTTCACATGCATGCATGAACATGATTGAGGCCCTATTTCTTAATTAGCTAGTTTAACCAAATCGCCAACCTTGTTTCTAATATCATATCAAGCACTCTTTTGATTTCTTGAAAATTCTCTGATTCCTACCAACCTTGTATATTTTTCTTTTCTTAACCCCTTTGAGCTTATTTGACCATTCCTTGTTTCTATCTCATTATGTTCCTTAAATGAAAAATCGTGTTTCTACTTTACCTTAGGGAATAAAAGAACATTAGCTTGGTTAATGGATGAGTTTTTGAACAAGTGTGGGGGTGTGTGTACAAAATGGTTATTGAAAAAGGAAAGAGTGCAAAAAAAAAAAAAAATAAAAAAAAAAAAAAAAAAAATAAAAAAAAAAAAAAAAAAAAAAAAAAAAAAAAAAAAAAAAGAGAGTGTGAATGCATGTGTCTTGAAGCATGTCAAATGATTTTTGATGATAACAAAGACAAAGATGAAGATCAAAGAGGGAAAAAGCAAACCAAGATCAAAGGAAGATATCAAGAGGTTTAGATATAGGCATTATAGTACATCAATGTTAAATGCTCCCAAGATATCTCAAATGGTTTTTCAAAAATGATTTGAATCAATATGGTTTCAAAGATCAATTCCTAAAAGAGAACTTCTTTTACCTTGGATCATGCCAAATAATGTTCTATATTGTTTAATCCATGTTTTTCTAAAGCTAGGAATGATATAAATCTGTTTTAAGGCTTGAAAAATGAGTTTAAAGTATAGTGTAATCGATTACCAAGGTTTAGTAATCGTTTACAAGCCAAACAAAAGCCTTGTAATCAATTACACCATCCCTGTAATCGATTACCAGAAAGTCAGAGAACGTGTAATCGATTACACCAAGTCATGTAATCGATTACCATGTTCCCAGAAAGCCAAGAACACGACCAAAAGAGCCATGTAATCGATTACATCAATATTGTAATCGATTACCATGAAGTCAGAGGGCGTGTAATCGATTACACAGGTCATGTAATCGATTACCACAAGCCAGTAAAGCCAAGAACACGTTCTATTTTCCATGTAATCGATTACCAAAGGCTTGTAATCGATTACCAAGGTTCTGACATGCCCAACGACTATATTGAATGCATTTAATGCTTGGCTTTAACCACCCCAACGGCTCTTTTAATGAATGGGCTTTAAATACAATTGCTGGGGTTTCATTAAGGGTTGTTCTTGAACCTAAAAACATCATAGCAACACATCATACGAGAATCAAACTCTGAAATCTTTCTTGCTCTGTTTTTGTCCAATCTTTGAGATATCTTTGTGAGCATTATTAGAGCTTCAATTTGTATCATCTACTCTAGTGAGAGCTTCTCAAATTCAATCTTAATTGTTGTATAAGATAGAGGGTGAGGCATCCCTCAATTTGTAAAGGGTGAGGCATCACTTTGTTTGAAGAGACTTAAGCTTGAGGCATCCCAAGGAGTTGAGGGCTCAAGTTTGTAAAGGTAGTCAAGCACCTATTGAAGCTTGAAGATATAGTGGAAAATCTCAAGTGGTTGCTTGAGAATTGGACGTAGGTCACAAGTGGATTGGTGGCCGAACCAGGATAAATCACTGTGTTTGATTCTCTAAACTCTTCTCTTTATATTTCTGCATTGCTTATACTCTTGCTTGATTACTTCTCTCTTGGTTGGTTATTAAGCAATACACATTGTTCTTATCAATTCATTCATTTCAATTAGTCAATAGCTTCAACGAAAATCAATAGTCAAGTGTTTTGCGAAAGAATTGCGAACTTGTTTTACAAACTCAATTCACCCCCTCTTGAGTATTGAAGCCACTTGGTAACAAGTGGTATCAGAGCTAGACTCTTGTATAAAGAGCTTAGCCGCTTCAAGAGTAAAGATGGCTTCAAATGGTTTTTCTAATGAAAGCTCTTCTATAAATAGGCCTCCCTTTTTCAATGGGGATGATTATATTTGAAAGAAAGGATGAAGATTTTTATTGAAGCTATTGATATTGATGTGTGGGATGCCGTTGAAAATGGTCCTTTTATCCCCACACGCCTAGTTGGTGGTGTTAGAACAAATACACCAAGAAATGAATGGACCGATGATGACAAGAAAAATGTTCAATACAACTTGAGAGCCAAGAATATCATTACTACCTCTTTAGGATATGATGAGTTCTTTAGGGTGTCAAATTGTAAGACCGCTCAAGAAATGTGGGATACATTGTGTAACACCCCTTTGGAGGATGTCACACATAAAAGAAAATAAAAGAAATAGAAATAAAATCTACCCAAGTTGTAAAACATTTGTCAAATAATAACATGAGTTCTAAAGTAATTCTTGATAGACAGTTTATTTAAAATAAAATATTGCGAAAAACATAAATTAGACAGAACAACATTGCTCATAATATACATATGTTTTAAGTTATAAGTTATACAAATAATTTACAACTACAATTACAAATATTTAAACAGAAACAGTAAATAAAAACAGTAAAAGTGTCAATATATACATCCATACGCAGACGCGCCCAAAAAAAAAACATCAAACATATTCACTCCTCTGAAGGATCACTCTCATCATGAAAATGATCATCAGGGGACAAATATCCTGGATGCCTCGACTCTCGGCGATAACGTGATCGCGCAGTCGATACGATACTTATCTCACTAGGCTCCGTGGTCATACCACCAAAATGACGCCTAATGGATAAGGGTAACTCTAAGTGTAGAAACACTGTCGTAGTCATGATCGGCTCTCCATCAAATCTATGGCGTAGGGTCACCGTCATCCGTCCAGCATATGTCACCGAGTCTCTATCTCCTCTAATGTTCCACGATAGAGATCCACCGTGAAACTCCAGCGTCACGAACCCCAAAAATCCGGGCATCGCCATACCAAAACTAATCAATCCAATGGATATGGATGATCAGATGGTTCTTGATCGTAAAGCGGTCGTCGGTTTACTGATCTTCCTCTTCCTCGGGGTACAGGACCTCAAGAGGTTGTTCCTCTTCTTCTTCCTCAAACTCTTTACCACATAAAATAAATATACAGGAAACACATACAATAAAGAGGTAAGACAATCTAAAATCACCATAAACATGACAAATAAGAAGACGACAAACAACAGATATACAGTTCATACAATATGAAAAAGCTATAACAATAATAAGTAACAGAGTAGCGTAAAGATTCAAAAAGATATAAATATTCCAACAATACGCCATTACAGATAAAATAAGAAACAAATGCTACAATACAACAATAGATAACACAAACACAAGTAAACAAATAAATCAATATAATAAACAGATAAAACAAAATAAATAGATAACATAAAATAAATAGATAAGATAAAATAAATAGATAAGATGAAATAAATAGATAAGATAAAATAAATAGATAAATCCCAATAAATAAATATAAAACACACCCTACTCCATGGAGCTAAAAACACACAAAGATATCGAGAGAATGACCCGCAAAATCTATTAGTACCACGGCCTGCCCAACCAACTATTCTTATTTGTCACACGTTGCGTCGTCTATAGCCCCACGACACGGGAATCCATCATTCAGGCGTGGTGTAGTTCACGGTCTCACGTTGTGGCACTACAGCAAATGTACTACTAGATTTCACAAATCTCGATTAAATATAGTGCGTGTCGAGTCCATTAGTGTGCTATCGGTTTACCACTACGGCCAAAAGCTGAGCTACCAACTGTCCACATATGGGATCCCGTACACTAATGTCTCCAAGTTCATTAGAACAATGAACCATACTACGTTTATCGCATCGACAACACGATGTGATTCGTCTCATTAACCAAAACACCAAAAAGTTGGCATAGACACAATACATAATTCCAAAAATATAAAATTACGAAAATGCCCTCAAGATAATAATATGCCCTCAATGGCAGAAAAATAGAAAGCCTGTACGGGTTCACATTTTCCCGAAAATAGAAAAATCCTCAAAAGCTCAGACGGGTTCACATTTTCCCGACAAAGAAAATAGATACGAAGAATATCAATCGCATAGAAATTTTATCGCGTTTTCACAATCTCATCGTTTTTACAAACGTTTTGAAATCGCGTAAATATATTTTTCTGTTTTCAAAATCGCGTAGGATTTTTAATACATTTTCTCAATTGCGTAAGATTTTTAAATCATTTTCTTGACCGAATTCCTTAAAAATCACTATTTAAATAAACAGAAATAATAAATAATACTTTTAAACTACGTATACTATCTTTTGGACATCTTTTCTACCTTATTTGTCCGTTTTTACTAAAAATTGACAGTATTTTGATTAAAAAATTATATTAATAGTTTCCTAATTTTACCATAAAAATTCTGTTTATTAAATTTTTAAACCATGTAATTAATTCTTTTGAAAACCACTAACATGCTTCAAAATACAGTATGAGCTATATGTTAGAAATTTTCGAAAGTTACTGTATTTCTCCTTACAGTAAAAATCATTAATATTAACCTCTTAAACTTAGTTCTAACCACTTTATTTCTTTAAAACTCATTGTAGAAAATTTACTTTAACTTGTATTGCTTCTTCTTGATTGAAAATAGTTTGGAATTAATTTTAGAAATCATGAATACCTAATTTGGCATGTTGGCCGAATTTGATAAAAACTTTGCATTTGATTTCTAAATTGTTTTTCATCTTCTAAATACATGTTAAGTCTCTTGTATTGTTTACATTGATCAAATCATTACCTTAGAAAATAATTTTAGAAATCAAAATGTTGAAGTTAGACTTGTTGGCCGAAAATGTAAGGTTATGCCATTTGATTTCCAAATTCATTTTTCTTGATTTAAACAACTTGAAACCTTCTTAATTCTCCTAGGTTAATTAAATCACCTTTTAAGAAAATTAAGAGAACATTTTGGTTCTCCACTTTTGTTAATGGTCGTGAGCCATCATGGAGTGTTCTTTGGAACACACATGCATTCCTTGACATGTTGTTCACATCCTATACATTATCATGCAATTCTATACTTTATCATACAATTCTAACACATGCAATATTATCAAAGCTTGTAGACATGCATCTTAAAGCTTGTAGACATGCAAATTATTACAAACAACAAATAGGAAAGCTATTAACAAATACACAACCACATCAAATAAGCTACTAACAAACACAAACATGAATCCTTATGGATTCTACAATCACAAAATCAAAACTCCATCTTCTTACCACCATCCATAGGTGATAAGATTTGTCTTCCTCTTACCTTAAATGAAGACAAATGGTTTGTTTTCACTCCTCCTAGGGTTTGGTTTTCCTCCACCAAGTACCTAGCAACTCAAACGAAATTCTACAAGTTACTAACCATGAAAAAGAACCTAAACCATGGATAGATCATGGCTTAGAACTTTGAAAAAGAAGAGAGAAAAGAAAAGCATGAGATTTCACCTTCTAGGTAAAATCTTCAAGGTTGGTTTCCAAGCTCCAAATACAAGAATTTGCAAGAACTCTCAACTAGAGATGTTCTTAGGATGGTGTTTAGGTTTAGAAAAGTTGGCTTGATTTAATTTTGGGTGGTTGGATGATCAAGAAGCAAGCTTGGCCGAAAATGGTGAAGAAAAGGAACAAGAATGGTGGCTAGGGTTTTTGATGAGAGAGAAGAGAGAATTTTTGCATGCAAGCAAAGTGAAGAATGACCTCTCTCCTCCCTTGGCCGTAGCTCATCAAAGAGCATGCAAGGTGGGCACCTTGCTTGGCTTCATCCAAGCCCTTGGATGCATCAAAGGTTAGGATCAAAGCTTGCTTAACAAGCTTGTCTCCTATTGGTTGGTTAGTGATGACTCCCCAAGCCTAGTCACACTGCTCATAAATTATCAGCTTAGTCAGCTAGCTGAGTCAGCTTGTTCTGGAAAGTTCTACTGCTAATGATGTTTAATTAAGCTACTAAGTTAACTGTATTAGCTAAACGTGGGTCCCGCAAAACATTTCCTGGTCCACTGTCATTTTATTATACTGACTAATAAAATAATATTATAATATTATAAAATTATTTTATTTGACAGTAAAATCCTAAAAATTAAAAGATTATTTACTGTCTCATTTAGAATCGGGTTTAGTAAGATCCCCCAATTCTAAATAATAAAATAAGATTTCCCCTGCCCGGAAAAATATTATTTTCCTGCCTTGAGCAAATCACACAAAAAGTCCATATAAAATCACAGACAGTAATATCGGGCATTAAATCAAGTAGAAAACAATTAAAAACAGCAAAAACAACACATTCGGGACGTAATGGTCATTTTCCAATTTTTTCCCACAACGTAGCTAATCGTCCAAAAAGTTCAAATAAAATTACAGACAGTATTAATTGTCTGTATATCTTCCAGAAAAATTAAAACAGTAGCTCAGAAAAACTTTTATTTTACCGTCTCGGAACAAATTACGTAAAAAGACCAAATAAAATTTGAGCCTGTATAAACGTATTTGTATTTCATGCAGAAATCGAGAAATAGTAAAATAAGGACACAACGGTCATTTACACAATAACTTGAAAAACAGCAAACAGTACATTCGAAATATTTTCTAAAAATTGGGGCGTTACAACTCTCCCCAACAAATAAAAATTTCGTCCTCGAAATTCATTTGTTCCTCAAAACAAATGAGGATACTGATCCTTTATCTTATCTTCCAGCTCCCGGGTAGCTTCACCCGTCACATCATTCCATATGACTTTCACTAGTTCAATCATTTTCCCTCGAAGTCGCTTTACCTTTACCTCGTCCTCAATTTCGACAGTAAAGTTTCATAAGTCAAATTCTCCTTCACCGCACGTCATCCATTTGTATAACATGCGTCAGATCTGGTATATACTTTCGCAACTGTGACATATGAAATACGTCATGCAGATTTGACAGAAACGGCAGCATAGCGATCTGATACGCTACAGGACCTACACGTCGGATAATCTGATACGGTCCAATGAATTTAAGAGTAAGTTTCTTAGACTTAATAACTCTTCCGACACCAGTCGTAGGAGTAACTCTTAGAAACACATGCTCACCCTCCTCAAATTCAAGAGGTCGTCTTCATTTATCCGCATAACTCTTTTGTCTGCTTTGTGTCGTTCTCATCTTCTCTTGTATCATCTTTACTTTTTCCGTAGTTTGTTGTATAAGATCGGGTCCAACAGTCATACTTTCCCCATCTTGATACCAACATAACGGTGTTCGACATCGTCTTCCATACAATGCCTCATAAGGTGCCATTCCTATGCTTGAATGAAAACTATTGTTGTAGGTGAATTCTATCAAAGATAAAAATTCATCCCAACTTCCTCGTTGTTCTAAAACACAAGCACGCAACAGATCTTCCGAGATCGTATAGTTTTCTCGTCGACCATCTGTCTGCGGATGATACACTGAACTCAGTTGTAACTTAGTTCCCATAGCTTCTTACAGACTTCGCCAAAACCTTGACGTAAACCTCGGATCACGATCAGAAACTATACTAGTCGGTACACCATGTAATCTGACAATTTCACTGATGTACAACTGGGTTAATCTTTCCAACGAATATTTAATATTAATTGGTAAGAAATGAGCTGATTTCGTAAGCCTATCGACTATAACCCATATTGAATCATGACCTTTCCTTGTCTTCGGCAAACCAGTAATGAAATCCATGGATATGCTATCCCATTTCCATTCTGGAATAGATAACGGTTGTAACATTCCAGCTGGTCTTTGATGCTCCACTTTCGCCTTTTGACAGACTAGACAAGTTGACACACACCTAATCACATCACTCTTCAATCCATACCACCAGAATAACTTCTTCAAGTTTTGGTACATCTTTGTTATGCCTGGATGCATACTTAAGAGACTAGTATGGGCATGTTTCACAATATATCTTCTCAGCTCCCGGTTACGAGGAACACGAGACTCTACCTCGAAACCTCATAATTCCATCATTCCTTCTTTGAACTCTATTGTCTCGTCTTGCTTTATTTGTTCCCTTATTCCTTGCAAAAATTTATCAAAAGCATTCTCGTTTTTCCCTTATGTCTTCCATCGGCTCGCTCGAGATAGTTACCATGTTAATACTGAGATCCTCCCGGTTTCAACTCAACAAATGACCACTCATCTCTAAACTGTTCAATGAGCTCCTTTTCCTTGATCATCGAAAGGTAAACCGATCATCTTTCTACTTAAGGCATCGGCCACAACATTTGCCTTACCAGGGTGGTACAACAGTTGAAAATCATAATCTTTCAGGAATTCTAACCATCTCCGCTGTCTCATGTTCAGCTCCTTCTGATCATACAAGTATTTCAAGCTCTTGTGATCACTGAAAATGTTGAACGTTGCTCCATAGAGAAAATGTCTCCATATCTTTAGAGCAAAAATCACAGCGGCCAATTCCAAATCGTGCGTTGGATAATTCCTCTCATGAACCTTCAATTGTCGAGAAGCATATGCCACGACATTCGGGACGTAATGGTTATTTTCCAATTTTTTTCCCACAACGTAGCTAATCGTCCAAAAAGTTCAAATAAAATTACAGACAGTATTAATTGTCTGTATATCTTCTAGAAAAATTAAAACAGTAGCTCAGAAAAACTTTTATTTTACCGTCTCAGAACAAATTACGTAAAAAGACCAAATAAAATTTGAGCCTGTATAAACGTATTTGTATTTCATGCAGAAATCGAGAAACAGTAAAATAAGGACACAACGGTCATTTACACAATAACTTGAAAAACAGCAAACAGTACATTCGAAATATTTTCTAAAAATTGGGGCGTTACATATTGCAAGTAACTCATGAAGGTACAAGTGTGGTAAAAAGATCTAGGATTAACACACTCACTCACGAATATGAATTGTTTAGAATGAATCAAGGGGAAAGCATTCAAGAAATGCAAAAACGTTTTACTCATATAATTAATCATCTTGCTTCATTGGGAAAAACTTTTGCTAATGAAGATCTTATTAACAAAGTTTTGAGATGTTTGAGCAGAAATTGGCAACCCAAGGTGACGGCAATATCGGAATCAAGAAATCTTGCCGCAATGACTTTGGCCACTCTCTTTGGAAAGCTTCAAGAGCATGAGTTGGAACTAAACCGATTAAGTCAAAATGAGGAGCAAGATAAGAAGAAAAAGGGAATTGCACTCAAAGCCACCTCTTCCATACTTGAAGATGATGATGAAGATGGTGAAGAGGATGCTGAAAATATTGAACTAAGTGAGGAGAATCTTAGTCTCCTTGTGAGAAAATTCGGAAGATTCCTAAAGAAAAAGGGACTTCAAAGAAGACCACCCTTTCCTCAAAAGAAAGCATATCACAAAGGAGAAGGATCCTCTACTCCTCCAAAATGCTACGAATGCGGAAAACCGGGGCATATGAAAATGGAGTGTCCTACATATCTCAAGAAGACGGAGAAGTTTGAGAAAAGACCCTCCAAGGAAAAGAAAGGAAGAAGAGCATACATAGCTTGGGAGGACAATGACTTAAGTTCTTCCGATGACTTGGAAAGTGAAGAAGCCCATCTTTGCCTCATGGCTCAAGGAGAAGAAAGTGGAGAAAGCGACACCGAGGTAACCTCTTCTAACCTAGAACCTCCACCTACTTATGATGAATTGCAAGATGCCTTTCAAGAATTGCATGATGAATCTTTGAGACTCACTAAAATGATTTTGTCTTCAAATAAAACAATCTCCCTATTGACAAACAAGGTTTCTATTTTAACTAAGGAGATAAATGAACTTAAAATTGAAAATGAGACCTTAGGACTCATAGATGCTAATTCATCATGCATTACTTGTTCCTCACATGATAATGCATCCATATCATTACCTTGTTTATCATGTAAAGCTTTTGAAAAAGAAATTGAGGACTTGAAAAACACTCTTGCAAAATTTACTATGGGAAGAGATAATTTGAACATATTACTAAGCAAACAAAGGTGTGTTTTTCAAAAAGCCGGATTGGGATACAATCCAAATAATCATAAAAAATCCTACAATAATTTCTTTGTTCCATCTAAAACTTCAAGTACCCCCTTTATCAAATGTTTTCATTGTGGTAGGAAAGGGCATAATGCATCCACTTGCAATGTTAGAAAGAATATAAATACTAAAGTTGGAATTAAAAGGGTTTGGGTTCCTAAAGGCACCATGCCTAACTCTAACACACAAGGACCCAAGACAATTTGGGTACCAAAAGTTAAAACTTGAATGTGTGTTGTAGGTGTGCTTGAAGACCAAGAGCTCAAATTGGTATCTTGATAGTGGTTGCTCCAAGCACATGACCGGTGATGGGTCCAAGTTCTCCTCCCTTACTCTCAAGAAACATGGTCATGTCACATATGGTGATAACAACAAAGGAAAGATTCTTGGAATTGGCAAAGTTGGTAAGATTCCTTCATCATCTATTGATAATGTTTTGCTTGTTGAAGGACTTAAACATAATTTGCTTAGTATTAGTCAATTATGTGATAAAGGCAATAGAGTTATATTTGATTCAAATTGTTGCATAATTGAGAGTAAGGATGATAAACATGTTAGGTTTGTTGGTCATAGGGTTAATAACATATATATGATTAACCTTGATGACATTTCCTCAAATGATGTTAATTGCTTTATGACTAGAGAAAATGATTCATGGTTATGGCATAGAAGAATTGCTCACATTCACATGGATCACTTAAACAAATTAGTTTCTAAAGAACTAGTAATTAGTCTTCCAAAACTCAAATTTGAAAAAGACAAACTTTGTGATGCATGTCAAAAGGAAAAACAAGTAAAGGTCTCTTTTAAAGCTAAAAATGTGGTTTCAACTTCTAGAGCTCTACAACTTTTGCACATGGATCTTTTTGGTCCCTCTAGAACTATGAGCTTTGGTGGGAATTACTATGCCTTAGTGATTGTAGACGATTTTTCTAGGTTTACATGGACATTGTTTTTATCTCACAAAAATGATGCTTTTCAGTCATTCAAAAAGCTTGCTAAAGTTATCCAAAACGAAAAAGATTTTTGTATTGCATCCATAAGAAGTGATCATGGTGGTGAATTTGAAAACCATGAATTTGAAACGTTTTGTGATGAACATGGCATTGAGCATAATTTTTCAGCCCCTAGAACATCACAACAAAATGGTGTTGTAGAAAGAAAAAATCGATCTTTAGAAGAAATGACAAGAACTATGCTCAATGAGGCCAACCTTCCTAAGTATTTTTGGGCAGATGCGGTTAACACCGCTTGTTATGTTATGAATAGAGCTCTAATAAGGCCAATTTTAAAGAAAACCCCCTATGAATTATACAAAGGAAGGAAACCAAATGTCTCACATTTTCATGTTTTTGGATGTAAATGTTTTATTCTAAATAATGGAAAGGATAACTTGGGGAAGTTTGATGCAAAATCTGATGAGGGAATCTTTCTTGGTTATTCTATACATAGTAAGGCCTTTAGGGTTTATAACAAACGATCTATGACCATAGAAGAGTCCATACATGTTGCATTTGATAAGACTAACCCAAACAAGCCAAGAAAGGAGCTTGTTGATGATGTATCCTTGCAAGAACTCACCTTGGAAATCAAGAAGAAGAAGTCAAGAAGCAAGAAGAAAGCCCATATGATTCCCCAAGACAAGAGGACTCTCAAATCATGGATCTTCCCAAGGAATGGAAAACATCAAGATATCATCCTCTTGACAAAGTGATAGGTGATGTATCAAAAGGGGTAATCACTCGTAACTCTCTTAGAGATGCATGTAATCATATGACTTTTGTTTCTCAAGTTGAACCTAAAAACATAAATGAGGCCATTAATGATGAACATTGGATCTTGGCCATGCAAGATGAATTAAATCAATTTAAGAGGAATCAAGTTTGGGAATTAGTCCCTAGGCCCAATGATCATCCAATAATTGGCACCAAATGGGTTTTTAGGAACAAACTTGATGAAACGGGCTTAATAATAAGAAACAAGGCTAGGCTTGTAGCTAAGGGTTATAATCAAGAAGAAGGTATAGATTATGAAGAAACGTATGCTCCCGTAGCTAGACTAGAAGCCATTAGAATGTTACTTGCATATGCTTGCATCATGGATTTCAAACTCTTTCAAATGGATGTCAAAAGTGCCTTTTTAAATGGTTTCATACAAGAAGAAGTATATGTTGATCAACCTCCCGGTTTTGAAAGTTTTGAATTGCCCAACCATGTTTTTAAACTTAAAAAGGCCTTGTATGGCTTAAAACAAGCTCCTAGAGCTTGGTATGAAAGGTTGAGCAAGTTCCTTTTGGAAAATGGTTTCTCTAGGGGAAAGGTTGATACAACTCTTTTCATCAAACATAAAAAGCTTGGCATTTTACTTGTTCAAATATATGTTGATGATATTATATTTGGTGCTACTAATGACTCTCTTTGTAAGGAATTTGCTAATATCATGCAAAGTGAGTTTGAGATGTCCATGATGGGTGAGCTCAACTTCTTCCTTGGGCTTCAAATCAAGCAAACAAGAAATGGGACTTTCATAAGTCAATCAAAATATTGCAAGGAGTTGCTCAAGAAGTTTGGAATGGAAGGAGCAAAGCAAATGGCTACACCAATGGGAACTTCCTGTTACTTGGACAAGGATGAAGGAGGTAAATCGGTAGAAATCACTAAGTATAGAGGTATAATTGGCTCACTCCTTTATCTTACCGCAAGTAGACCGGATATCATGTTTAGTGTATGCATGTGTGCTAGATTTCAAGCAAATCCTAAAGAATCACACCTAAGTGTCAAAACGTATTATGAAATATCTAATAGGCACTTCACAAATGGGATTGTGGTACCCTAAGGGTGCTTCATGTTGTTTGATTGGTTATTCGATTCTGATTTTTTGGGTGCAAAATGGATAGGAAGAGTACTAGTGGGACATGCCACTTGCTTGAAGCTCATTAGTTTCTTGGCATAGCAAGAAGCAAAATAGTGTGGCATTGTCAAAGTGAAGTGAATATGTTGCGGTGGGAGTTGTTGTGCTCAAATCCTTTGGATGAAGCAACAACTTCTAGACTATGGTCTTGAGCTGGATCACATCCCCATAAGATGTGATAACACTAGTGCAATCAATCTATCTAAGAATCCCGTTTTACACTCAAGAACAAAGCACATTGAAATAAGGCATCATTTCATAAGAGATCATGTTCAAAAGGGTGATTGCATGCTTGAATTTGTGGAAACCACTAAGCAACTAGCAGACATTTTCACTAAACCTTTAGCAAAAGAAGCCTTCTATTATATAAGAAATGAACTTGGCATATTAGATCAATCATGTATAAGCTAAATTACTGCATAATCCACCATTTTGCTGCATAAAGAAACTTTCTTTGCATAATCAAGCCCTTCTCTGCATAATCATGGTTCTTTGTTGCATAAATATTGATTTTCAATCCCATACTGACTTGAGCGTCAGATATTTCCCCAAAGTTGTTTTGCAGGTGCTCCTCCATGTCAAAGATCCTCAAAAAGCTCAAAATATCACAAATTCATCCAAATGGGGTAATTCTTGGTAAAAGTAGCAATCTTGTATGATTAAGTGTCTTGGATCAAAATCTGTGTGAATTACATGCCTAAATGATGTTTGAAATTGATTTAAGATGCTTTGCAATCAACTTGAATGGTTTAAAATTGATCCCTAACTGTTTGAAATGCTAAATCTGTGTTTTTGTAAGATGGTAATCGATTACAAGCCATTTGTAATCGATTACAAAGGTTCTGTCAAGCAAGTAATCGATTACACCAAACTGGTAATCGATTACATTGAATCCAGAACTCAGGTAATCGATTACACATACACTGTAATAGATTACAAGGTTTCCAGAAAGTTGGTAATCGATTACATTGAAATTGTAATTGATTACAAGGGAAAATAGAAGGCAGGTAATCGATTACACAACCCATGTAATCGATTACAGAGGGGTTTAAAAGGCTTCTGATGCGCGAAAGGTCACTCATTCTAAAACTTTCCACCTTTCCTCTCCTCTGCTCTCACGAAGCTCTCCTCTCCTAACTCTCTCGTTTTCACTCCAACCTCCATCAAACCCTCCAAAATCACCTTCCTCTCACTCGAAATCCCTCTCCTCACACATCCCCATCATCAAATCCCATCACAATCCACTCGAAATCTCTCACCCACCACCTTCGTTCTTCTCCTCTTCATCCCCCACGAGCTTCACTTTACCCAAAACACTCATCCATGGCTGACCCATCCCAACGTGCCAAACGTGCAAGAACAGGGACCACTGTTGGTGAGTCCTCCAGTGCTCCTCCACGAAACATCTTTGGCTTGGACCTCACGAGACACTTCTCCACCACCAAGAAGGCTGAACTCTTCAGGAAGAACTTCCAGCTGAGGAAGCTCATCTCCCCGAGGTATCTCACTCAATCCTTCTGCACCAGTGAACCCCTGGAGTGTTTCCAACTGATTGAGAGGCTGGGCTTGCTTGGGTTCTTCAGCATTCAGAAAGCCATTTATCCCAACCTGGTTCGTGTGTTCTATGCCAACCTGAGGTATGAAGACCACTGCTTGATCTCTGAAGTGAAGAAAACTCAGATTAAGACCACTCGGGAAAAATGGTGTAGATTGACCAAGCTAACCTATGCTGGGACTAGCTTTTATGGTAACGAAAATGCTTGGGGTGATGAGTTTGAGTATAAGAGTGCTTTGATGTCCCTGATTCGCTCCGGCTACGTGCTTCCCAGGAACTACAAGAGAGTTATGGCGACTGGCCTAACAATGGAGAACAGGGTACTCCATTATTTGGTGGTTAGAGGCTTGATTCCCAGAGGCGGGAATTATTCTCAGGTTTTGCGGGATAATGTTGTGGTCTTGTGGGCCATGACCACCGGTAGGCCAATCAATCGGGCCAATTACATCATTCAAGACATGCTTTGGATGTGAAGAAGAAGAAGAACTCTGCCCTGCCATACGCCATGTTGGTGACTGCTATCCTGGAGCACTGTCGCATCTCCTTGGCTGAAGAATCCAAGGATACCAGCTCCAAAGGACCTCAATCCATTGGCCTGCACACCTTGAAGAAGCTCCAGCTGCGCAAGGTCGATGAACGCTGGTACTATTTGGCACATGGTAGTTATGGGCACATTCCTCATGGTCCTGAGAGTGATGATGAGGATGAGGACGTGCAGCCTGCACCAGCTCCACCAGCTTCAGCCACATTGGAGCTTCTGCTGCAAGAGTTGCGGAGTTTGGCTACCACTGTGGATGCCCGGATGGACCGCATTGAGCAGAAGGTGGATCACCTCGAGCTTAGGATGGACTACTCCGATCAGGAGCTTGCTGCCATTCGTTCGCATCTGGAGGGCCCCAGACACGCTGCACTATCCACCTCCTCTGCTCCTCCTGCTGCTCCTCTATCATTTGTTGATCCCTCTGCCACTCCAGCTGGAGTTCCTGCTGAGAATAAGGAGCTCCTTGGTTCTGAAGACGACCTTGATACTAGCGACGATGACGTGGACCTTGGAGATGTTGCTGCTGATGTAGAGAGCGATAGCGAGGCCACTGATAATGATCATGAACCTCTGCCATGATAGTTTCTTTGTTTTCTGATATTTGATTGTATATGGAATTTGGAAATACATTTATATATAAAAATCAGTTGGTTCTTTTGATGTTTATTGCTTTTCTGAATCATCTTGATATATTGTTGTTTATATACACTTGAATGATTGATTATAATCTGCCTGTCTGAGCCACATTGTTCTCTGTCAACTATTGCTGTTGGGAAATCATGAAAAATAGAGGAAATGCTGTCAAAATTTCCGCTTAATGTTAATGTGTTTTTGATAATGCCAACGGGGGAGAGATTAGTAACTTGCATTAGTACGGGGGAGTTCGATTTAACGCTCTTACATAAATATTTCACTAACCCTATATTGTGCATACATTACGGGGGAGAGTTGCGCTTAAATCTCTGATATACATATATATATATATATGCAATTGTTTCTCTTCCTTTCAATGTTCAGATTGTCATCATCAAAAAGGGGGAGAATGTGAATGCATGTGTCTTGAAGCATGTCAAATGGTTTTTGATGATAACAAAGACAAAGATGAAGATCAAAGAGCGAAAAAGCAAACCAAGATCAAAGGAAGATATCAAGAGGTTTAGATATAGGCATTATAGTACATCAATGTTAAATGCTCCCAAGATATCTCAAATGATTTTTCAAAAATGATTTGAATCAATATGGTTTCAAACATCAATTCCTAAAAGAGAACTTCTTTTACCTTGGATCATGCCAAATAATGTTCTATATTGTTTAATCCATGTTTTTCTAAAGCTAGGAATGATATAAATCTGTTTTAAAGCTTGAAAAATGAGTTTAAAGTATAGTGTAATCGATTACCAATGTTTAGTAATCGATTACAAGCCAAACAGAAGCCTTGTAATGGATTACACCATCCTGTGCAATCGACACGAAAGTCGAGAACGTGTAATCGATTACACCAAGTCATGTAATCGATTACCATGTTCCCAGAAAGCCAAGAACACGACCAAAAGAGCCATGTAATCGATTACATCAATATTGTAATCGATTACCATGAAGTCAGAGGGCGTGTAATCGATTACACAGGTCATGTAATCGATTACCACAAGCCCAGAAAGCCAAGAACACGTTCTATTTTCCATGTAATCGATTACCAAAGGCTTGTAATCGATTACCAAGGTTCTGACATGCCCAACGACTATATTGAATGCATTTAATGCTTGGCTTTAACCACCCCCAACGGCTCTTTTAATGAATGGGCTTTAAATACAATTGCTGGGGTTTCATTAAGGGTTGTTCTTGAACCTAAAAACATCATAGCAACACATCATACGAGAATCAAACTCTGAAATCTTTCTTGCTCTGTTTTTGTCCAATCTTTGAGATATCTTTGTGAGCATTATTAGAGCTTCAATTTGTATCATCTACTCTAGTGAGAGCTTCTCAAATTCAATCTTAATTGTTGTATAAGATAGAGGTGAGGCATCCTCAATTTGTAAAGGTGAGGCATCCTTTGTTTGAAGAGACTTAAGCTCAAGGGTGAGGCATCCCAAGGAGTTGAGGGCTCAAGTTTGTAAAGGTAGTCAAGCACCTATTGAAGCTTGAAGATATAGTGGAAAATCTCAAGTGGTTGCTTGAGGACTAGACGTAGGTCACAAGTGGATTGGTGGCCGAACCAGGATAAATCACTGTGTTTGATTCTCTAAACTCTTCTCTTTATATTTCTGCATTGCTTATACTCTTGCTTGATTACTTCTCTCTTGGTTGGTTATTAAGCAATACACATTGTTCTTATCAATTCATTCATTTCAATTAGTCAATAGCTTCAACGAAAATCAATAGTCAAGTGTTTTGCGAAAGAATTGCGAACTTGTTTTACAAACTCAATTCACCCCCCTCTTGAGTATTGAAGCCACTTGGTAACAGAGAGAAAAGGATTGGGAAATGAATATGTAAAGGGATATACATTAGAGTTGAGATGAATTTTTATGCTTGTTATTTGAACTCAGCTCTCATTTGCTTTTATTCTCTTTGGTATTTATCTTCTCATATCTATTTTATCCTCTTCTGTTACCTTGACCTCACTACAACCTTGAATAAAGTCCTCATGATTTGTGTGTGCATGTGTTTTGAGTAGTGGAGAAGTAGAAGATAAGCAAGCTTATGGTAGTGCAATTTTCATGGGTTGAATTGAGTGAAATACCTACCTTTTAAACACTTGAGAGATTGAGAGGGAATCTTGTGAAGATCCATCATTCTTAATTCATTCTTTTCAACGGAAGTTTCCTTGCTTGTTGGTTTGAGATGTGAAGAAATGTTACCTCATTTATGCTTTGATCTCTTGAATTTCTTGTTGCTCTTCTTGCTTCATTGAGTCCTTTAGAGTTTTTAGCTTTTAAGTTTGTGTCGTATGTCTTTGTCTTCTAACTTTAGTTTTATATGTTTTGCCCAGGAGTGCAAAAAGCTAAGTGTGGGGGAATCTGATAATCATATATTTTATATATTAATAAACCCTCATTATTAGTCATTTACACTCTTCATGTACTTAATTGACTGAATTTGATTATGTTTTGTAAGTTTGAACTCGAATCGGACTTAATTGATTTTTTCAGCATTATTCGGGTCTTACACTGATTCTGTATTTTAGCCATATCTTGAGTTCTAAATGTCTGATAATTATGAATTTTACCTTGTAGGAAAGATAAGAGAGAGCTCTACAACTTTGATGAAGAGCTCAAAGTCAATTTCAGACATCTAGTGGAGCTAATTGGGCATAGAAATCAGAATACGGGATTTGTGACTGGAACCCGAACAGTGTGTAGTAACCAGAACATAATTTGAGTTTGGGCATATAAAATGGGCTGAAAATTTGTAATCTGAAAGTTAAGACCCATATGTACAACTTTCATGTCAAGCACAAAACTTGATTCGGGCTCCTTGATGGAGGTATTGGGTCTGAAAGTCAAAACAGAGGTGCTGAAACTAGTCCTGAATAGTCTGTAGTAATTGAGTCATATCTTGGGCTGTAGGATGAATTTTTGGGTGTTTCCAAAGCCATTGGAAAGCTTAGACAATTTCCTATAACTTTCATGAAGACTACTTGGCTCAAAAATGACGAAATCAATGAGTTCAACAATAAAGAATTTCGGAGACTAGGTAGCTCACCTACTCACCCACCTACTCATCCACCTACTCATCCCATCTACCCATCTACTACTACTCTGAATCCTCTATAAAAGGAAGCATGTGGAGAGCTCTAGGGACACATACACTTGGTGTTAGAAATAGCTTTTCATAGTTCTTGTATATTTTTTCTTCATTGTAATGGAGAGTTAAGTCACTTTTAGTCAATTCGGGACTCTTGAAGAGATTGTGGCTTGGATTCTTGAGACCTTGGTTATGTAATGTATTTGATTTATATTTGAATTCCTCTTCTCTTCTTCTTCTGTTCTCTTGATCTTGAATGCATGAATGGTGATTCTGTTTATGTTTGATCTGATTTGATCTTGGTTTAAGATTAAGTATTGTGATGAAATTTAGAACTGATTGATCTGAATTAATCACATAACTGAAGATTAAGATTTGTGATGAAACTTAGAACTGATTGATCTAAACTAATCACGTAATTGAAGAGGTTAGGTTACTGATTTGTGCCTAGGTTAATTGAATTTAGTGCTTAAATTGACATATATTTACATGAATGGTGCGATTGCAGATTTGTGTTTATCACTTGTCAATTGAATTCTGGACGATTGTCTAGTATGAATTCGATCGATGCAGAGATCTCGGTTAGATCCAAGTTAACCATTCAAATGTATTTCAGGTGTTTGTTGAAAGGTCTATGATTGAATCCACCCAATCTCGGATAGATTTCTGAATTGACTTCTTTTAATTGTTATTTCTCTTTAAATCCTCGTCATCGCGATCCTTGAACCATCAAAACCCCCCTTTTTTCTAACTTTCACTTGATTTGATCAAATTGCATCTACGATCCTTGAGGAGACGATCCGGTGTTGTTCACTATACTACAAGTTTAGGTAATAACTTCGGTTATAATTTTGACTGAGTTCGGCGCTCGTCACTGCTCATGTTGAAATGATTGTTGCTGTAGTGATGCCGTATTGTCATATCCCAGATCCGGATAGTCTCTCCAGCCAGGGTTGTATGTGTTGAAGAAGGGATCATAACTTTGTTGCTGCTGCTGGAACTGTGGTTCATCAGGAAAATAACCAGCTGCTGCAACAAATTGATCTGGAAAAACAGAACAACCATGCTGAAGTGTAGGGCATGCATATGTGGGGTGAGATGAACAAAAACAAATGTTACACACAACTGTAGTTTCCTGCACAAGTGATTGTTGTCTCACTACTATATGTCTTACCAAAGAAGTCAACTCCTCAAGTTTTGACTCCATTATACATGGTCCATTGTATCCGTAAAATGCAACAGAATGCAACAAAATGATAATGAAAGAAAAAGAAAAAGAAAGAGTTAGATGATAACTTAAAAAGTTCATATCACACTTACGGATCCCCAGCAACGGTGCCAAAATTTTGACGAGTGCCGAACTCAGTCAAAATTATAACCAAAGTTATTAACTAAGTTTTCAGTATAGTGAACAACACCGGATCGTCTCCTCAAGGATCGTAAATGCAATTTTATCAAATTAAGTTAAGCTAGAAAGAGGGCTTTTGATTGTTCAAGGATTACAATGACAAGATCTGAAGAAAAATAACAATTAAAAGAACAGTCAATTCAGAAATATATCCGAGATTGGGTGGATTCAATCATAGACCTTTCAACAAACATTTGAAGCACATTTGAATGGTTAACTTGGATCTAACCGAGATCTCGATCGAGATCCGTAATTCATGCTAGACAATCGTCTTAATTCAATTGACAAGTAATAAACATAAATGCAATCGCACCATTCATGTAGATATATGTCAATTTAAGCACCGAATTCAATTAACCTAGGCACCAATCAATAACCTAACCTCTTCAATTACGTGATTAATTTAGATCAATCAGTTCTAAGTTTCTTCACAAATCTTCAATCTTCATTTACGTGATTAATTCAGATCAATCAGTTCTAAGTTTAATCACAATACTTAATCTTAAAAATACACATAAATAGAATCACCATTCATACATTCAAGATCAAGAAAACAGAAGAAGAAGAAGAGAAGAAGAATCCAAATATAAATCAAATACATTAAATAACCAAGGTCTTAAGAATCCAAACCACAATCTCTTCAAGAGTCCCAAATTGACTGAAAGTAACTTAGCTCTCCATTACAATGAAGGAGATCATCAAAATATACAAAAACTATGAAAAGCTATCTCTAACACCAAGTGTGTGTGTGCCTTAGAGCTCTCCACATGCTTCCTTTTATAGAGGATTCGGAGTAGTAGTAGATGGGTAGATGGGATTAGTAGGTGGGTGAGTAGGTGGATGAGTAGGTGGATGAGTAGGTGGGTAAGTAGGTGGGTGAGTAGGTGCGCTACCTTGTCTCTAAAATTCTTTATTGCTGAACTTATTGATTTCGTCATTTTTGAGCCAAGTGGTCTTCATGAAAGTTCTAGGAAATTATCTAAGCTTTCCAATGGCTCTGGAAACACCCAAAAATTCGTCCTACAGCCCAAGATATGACTCAATTACTACAGACTGTTCAGGACCAGTTTCAACACCTCTGTTTTGACTTTCAGACCCAATATCTCCATCAAGGAGCCCGAATCAAGTTTTGTGCTTGACATGAAAGTTGTACATATGGGTCTTAACTTTCAGATTACAAATATTCAGCCCATTTTATATGGCCAAACTCGAATTATGTTCTGGTTACTACACACTGTTTGGGTTCTAATCACAAATCCCGTATTCTGATTTCCATGCCCAATTAGCTCTACTAGATGTCTGAAATTGACTTTGAGCTCTTCATCAAAGTTGTAGAGCTCTCTCTTATCTTTCCTACAAGGTAAAATTCAGAATTATCAGAATTTAGAACTCAAGATATGGCTAAAATACAGAAACAATGTAAGACCCGAATAATGCTGAAAAAATCAATCAAGTCCGATTCGAGTTCAAACTTACAAAACATAATCAAATTCAATCAATTAAGTACATGAAGAGTGTAAATGACTAATAATGATGGTTTATTAATGTATAAAATATATGATTATCGATTCCCCACACTTAGTTTTTTGCACTCTTGGGCAAAACATATAAAACTAAAGTTAGAAGACAAAGACATACGACACAAACTTAAAAGCTAAAAACTCTAAAGGACTCAATGAAGCAAGAAGAGCAACAAGAAATTCAAGAGATCAAAGCATAAATGAGGTAACATTTCTTCACATCTCAAACCAACAAGCAAGGAAACTTCTGTTGAAAAGAATGAATTAAGAATGATAGATCTTCACAAGATTCCCTCTCAATCTCTCAAGTGTTTAAAAGATAGGTATTTCACTCAATTCAACCCATGAAAATTGCACTACCATAAGCTTGCTTATCTTCTACTTCTCCACTACTCAAAACACATGCACACACAAATCATTTTCTTGTTTGATTTCTTTTCAGGGTCTGATGCGGCACTGACAGTATGTTTCTTTTCTACTTAGCGTTGATTCACTTCTTATCAGGTTATGTTGCTCTTTTCTATCTCTTTCTTTCACATTGAGGACAATGTTATATTAAGTGTGGGAGAGAGATTTTAGCATGTTTCTGTTTCTTTTCGTTTGTTAAAAAAAATTCAAAAAAATTCAAAAAAAGAAGAGGTTCATTGCATGATTGAATAACTTTTCTCCCTTCTTGATCTGATATGCTTGGTGATGGATGATTGAACTGATGAATTGAGTTTGATGGATGCATACCTTGTGAGATTTTGAGCCTAATGGATGGATTCAACATTTATGCCATTCTCTTCTTTCTTGTGTGATTTTCACTCATGTTAATAACCACTCTAGAACTTGCTTTGATTCTTTTTGAAGCTACATTTCACTTGCATGCATAAACATGATTGAGGCCCTCTTTCTTAATTAGCTAGTTTAACCAAATAGCCAACCTTCCTTTCAATATGATATCAAGCACTCTTTTGACTTCTTGAAAATTCTCTGATTCCTGCCAACCTTGTATATTTTCCTTTGCTTAACCCCTTTGAGCTTATTTGATCATTCCTTGTTTCTAGCTCATTATGTGCCTTAAATGAAAAATCATGTTCTTACTTTACCTTAGGGATAAAAGAACATTAGCCTGGTTAATGGATGAGTTTTTGAACAAGTGTGGGGGTGTGTGTACAAAATGGTTGTTGAAAAAAAAAAAAAGAAAAAGTGCCTAGAAAAAAAAAAAGGAAAAATGTATGTATATAGTTATGTTCATATATATATATAAAAAAAAAAGAGAAAAGGATTAGGAAATGAATATGTAAAGGGATATACATTAGAGTTGAGATGAACTTTTATGCTTGTTATTTGAACTCATCTCTCATTTGCTTTTATTCTCTTTGGTATTTATCTTCTCATATCCATTTTATCCTCTTCTATTACCTTGACCTCACTACAACCTTGAATAAAGTCCTCATGATTTGTGTGTGCATGTGTTTTGAGTAGTGGAGAAGTAGAAGATAAGCAAGCTTATGGTAGTGCAATTTTCATGGGTTGAATTGAGTGAAATACCTACCTTTTAAACACTTGAGAGATTGAGAGGGAATCTTGTGAAGATCTATCATTCTTAATTCATTCTTTTCAACGGAAGTTTCTTTGCTTGTTGGTTTGAGATGTGAAGAAATGTTACCTCATTTATGCTTTGATCTCTTGAATTTCTTGTTGCTCTTCTTGCTTCATTGAGTCCTTTAGAGTTTTTAGCTTTTAAATTTGTGTCGTATGTCTTTGTCTTCTAACTTTAGTTTTATATGTTTTGCCCAGGAGTGCAAAAAGCTAAGTGTGGGAGAATCTGATAATCATATATTTTATATATTAATAAACCCTCATTATTAGTCATTTACACTCTTCATGTACTTAATTGACTGAATTTGATTATGTTTTGTAAGTTTGAACTCGAATCGGACTTAATTGATTTTTTCAGCATTATTCGGGTCTTACACTGATTCTGTATTTTATCCATATCTTGAGTTCTAAATGTCTGATAATTATGAATTTTACCTTGTAGGAAAGATAAGAGAGAGCTCTACAACTTTGATGAAGAGCTCAAAGTCAATTTCAGACATCTAGTGGAGCTAATTGGGCATGGAAATCAGAATACGAGATTTGTGACTGGAACCCGAACAGTGTGTAGTAACCAGAACATAATTCGAGTTTGGGCATATAAAATGGGCTGAAAATTTGTAATCTGAAAGTTAAGACCCATATGTACAACTTTCATGTCAAGCACAAAACTTGATTCGGGCTCCTTGATGGAGATATTGGGTCTGAAAGTCAAAACAGAGGTGCTGAAACTGGTCCTGAATAGTCTGTAGTAATTGAGTCATATCTTGGGCTGTAGGACGAATTTTTGGGTGTTTCTAGAGCCATTGGAAAGCTTAGACAATTTCCTAGAACTTTCATGAAGACCACTTGGCTCAGAAATGACGAAATCAATGAGTTCAGCAATAAAGAATTTCGGAGACAAGGTAGCTCACCTACTCACCCACCTACTCATCCACCTACTCATCCACCTACTAATCCCATCTACCCATCTACTACTACTCCGAATCCTCTATAAAAGGAAGCATGTGGAGAGCTCTAGGAACACACACACTTGGTGTTAGAGATAGCTTTTCATAGTTCTTGTATATTTTTCCTTCATTGTAATGGAGAGCTAAGTCACTTCTAGTTAATTTGGGACTCTTGAAGAGATTGTGGTTTGGATTCTTGAGACGTTGGTTTATGTAATGTATTTGATTTATATTTGGATTCTTCTTCTCTTCTTCTTCTTCTGTTTTCTTGATCTTGAATGCATGAATGGTGATTCTGTTTATATTTATTTTAAGATTAAGTATTGTGATTAAACTTAGAGCTGATTGATCTGAATTAATCACATAACTGAAGATTGAGATTTGTGATGAAACTTAGAACTGATTGATCTAAACTAATCACATAATTGAAGAGGTTAGGTTACTGATTGGTGCCTAGGTTAATTGAATTCTGTGCTTAAATTGACATATATCTACATGAATGGTGCGATTGCAGATTTGTGTTTATCACTTGTCAATTGAATTCTGGACGATTGTCTAGTATGAATTTTGGATCTGATGCAGAATCACCATAAACAGAATCACTATTCATGCATTCAAGATCAAGAAAACAGAAGAAGAAGAAGAGAAGAAGAATCCAAATATAAATCAAATACATTACATAAACCAAGGTCTTAAGAATCCAAACCACAATCTCTTCAAGAGTCCCAAATTGACTAGAAGTGACTTAGCTCTCCATTACAATGAAGGAAAAATATACAAGAACTATGAAAAGCTGTCTCTAACACCAAGTGTGTGTGTCCCTTAGAGCTCTCCACATGCTTCCTTTTATAGAGGATTCGGAGTAGTAGTAGATGGGTAGATGGGATTAGTAGGTGGGTGAGTAGGTGGATGAGTAGGTGGATAAATAGGTGGGTGAGTAGGTGAGCTACCTTGTCTCCGAAATTCTTTATTGCTGAACTTATTGATTTCGTCATTTGTGAGCCAAGTGGTCTTCATGAAAGTTCTAGGAAATTGTCTAAGCTTTCCAATGGCTCTAGAAACACCCAAAAATTCGTCCTACAGCCCAAGATATAACTCAATTACTACAGACTATTCAGGATCAGTTTCAGCACCTCTGTTTTGACTTTCAGACCCAATATCTCCATCAAGGAGCCCGAATCAAGTTTTGTGCTTGACATGAAAGTTGTACATATGGGTCTTAACTTTCAGATTACAAATTTTCAGCCCATTTTATATGCCCAAACTCGAATTATGTTCTGGTTACTACACACTGTTCGGGTTCCAGTCACAAATCTCGTATTCTGATTTCCATGCCCAATTAGCTCCACTAGATGTCTGAAATTGACTTTGAGTTCTTCATCAAAGTTGTAAAGCTCTCTCTTATCTTTCCTACAAGGTAAAATTCATAATTATCAGATATTTAGAACTCAAGATATGGCTAAAATATAGAAATAGTGTAAGACCCAAATAATGCTGAAAAAATCAATTAAGTCCGATTCGAGTTCAAACTTACAAAACATAATCAAATCCAATCAATTAAGTACATGAAGAGTGTAAATGACTAATAATGAGGGTTTATTAATGTATAAAATATATGATTATCAGATTTAAAATTTTGACGAGCGCCGAACTCAGTCAAAATTATAACCGAAGTTATTAACTAAGTTTGCAGTATAGTGAACAACACCGGATCGTCTCCTCAAGGATCGTAAATGCAATTTTATCAAATTAAGTTAAGTTAGAAAGGGGGTTTTGATTGTTCAAGGATTACAATGACAAGATCTGAAGAAAAATAACAATTAAAAGAACAGTCAATTCAGAAATCTATCCGAGATTGGGTGGATTCAATCATAGACCTTTCAACAAACATTTGAAGCACATTTGAATGGTTAACTTGGATCTAACCGAGATCTCTCGATCGATCGTAATTCATGCTAGACAATCGTCCAGAATTCAATTGACAAGTAATAAACATAAATATGCAATCGCACCATTCATGTAGATATATGTCAATTTAAGCACCGAATTCAATTAACCTAGGCACCAATCAGTAACCTAACCTCTTCAATTACGTGATTAATTTAGATCAATCAGTTCTAAGTTTCATCACAAATCTTCAATCTTCATTTACGTGATTAATTCAGATAAATCAGCTCTAAGTTTAATCACAATACTTAATCTTAAAATAAACATAAACAGAATCACCATTCATGCATTCAAGATCAAGAAAACAGAAGAAGAAGAAGAGAAGAAGAATCCAAATATAAATCAAATACATTACATAAACCAAGGTCTCAAGAATCCAAACCACAATCTCTTCAAGAGTCCCAAATTGACTAGAAGTGACTTAGCTCTCCATTACAATGAAGGAAAAATATACAAGAACTATGAAAAGCTATCTCTAACACCAAGTGTGTGTGTCTCTTAGAGCTCTCCACAAGCTTCCTTTTATAGAGGATTCGGAGTAGTAGTAGATGGGTGGATGGGATTAGTAGGTGGGTGAGTAGGTGGATGAGTAGGTGGATAAGTAGGTGGGTGAGTAGGTGAGCTACCTTGTCTCCGAAATTCTTTATTGCTGAACTTATTGATTTCGTCATTTTTGAGCCAAGTGGTCTTCATGAAAGTTCTAGGAAATTGTCTAAGCTTTCCAATGGCTCTGGAAACACCCAAAAATTCGTCCTACAGCCCAAGATATGACTCAATTACTACAGACTGTTCAGGACCAGTTTCAGCACCTCTGTTTTGACTTTCAGACCCAATACCTCCATCAAGGAGCCTGAATCAAGTTTTGTGCTTGACATGAAAGTTGTACATATGGGTCTTAACTTTCAGTATACAAATTTTCAGCCCATTTTATATGGCCAAACTCGAATTATGTTTTGGTTACTACACACTGTTCGGGTTCCAGTCACAAATCCCGTATTCTGATTTCCATGCCCAATTAGCTCCACTAGATGTCTGAAATTGACTTTGAGCTCTTATCAAAGTTGTAGAGCTCTCTCTTATCTTTCCTACAAGGTAAAATTCATAATTATCAGACATTTAGAACTCAAGATATGGCCAAAATACAGAAATATTGTAAGACCCAAATAATGCTGAAAAAATCAATTAAGTCCGATTCGAGTTCAAACTTACAAAACATAATCAAATTCAATCAATTAAGTACATGAAGAGTGTAAATGACTAATAATGAGGGTTTATTAATGTATAAAATATATGATTATCAGATTCCCTCACACTTAGCTTTTTGCACTCCTTGGCAAAACGTATAAAACTAAAGTTAGAAGACAAAGACAAACGACACAAACTTAAAAGCTAAAAACTTTAAAGGACTCAATGAAGCAAGAAGAGTAACAAGAAATTCAAGAGATCAAAGCATAAATGAGGTAACATTTCTTCACATCTCAAACCAACAAGCAAGGAAACTTCCGTTGAAAAGAATGAATTAAGAATGATAGATCTTCACAAGATTCCCTCTCAATCTCTCAAGTGTTTAAAAGGTAGGTAGTGTCGCTCAGAAGCATGTGGAGGTCATTTTTTCCTCAGCGACAACAACTGCGAAAATCTTGCAGTATGGATTTTATTGGCCTACTTTATTATAAGTCAGTTACACCTTTTGCAAAAGCTGCGAAAATTGGTAAAAAAAAATTCTGCTTTGAGATTATCATCTGCACCTACTCCTTGGAAAATTGAGATCTAGGTGGCGCGGTTCTTTTGTTGTCAAACACGCGTATCCTCTGGGGCCGTAGATATTGAGGATCCTAGGAATGGTAATTTTCTTAAGGTTAATGGACAAAGACTCAATCATTCCTGGAAAACCAAGTTCTTGAGTTCTTTGTGTTCCGGTTAAGTGGCGGATAATGACTTCGTGACTCTCAAGTCGGTTTATTTTTCATTTTCCAAAATAACTCGAACCCTTCTTCTCCTTCAAAATGGATGTCATTCTTTCAAACCCGAGAAAACATTTTCCTTCTCTTCCTCAAAATGCTCTGAGAAAAATCTACAAAGTTCGATGTGAAAGATTGAGAATGTTAATGCACAAAGGTATGCCAGAAGATGTACGCTGGATAATTGAAGCAAAGGTCCGATTAGCTGGTGAGTCCTCAATTTCATTTGACTCATATATGCCCGGTCTTGGAAGAAGTTCATATTCTAAAAGGAGAAGAGCAAAAAGGTTACAAGTTTGTCACAAATGTGGACGATGGAACTATAACAAGCGATGTCGTACTAAGGGGATGGTTTCCACAAATAGAGAAGATAAAATTTTCTTCAATAAGAATGGACTGAGTAAGGAGTCCCCTCTCTTTGTTTTTGATTTTTTTTTTAATTTTTTTTAACAAACGAAAAGAAACAGAAATATGCTAAAATTTCTCCCCCACACGTAATATAACATTGTCCTCAATGTGAAAGAGAGAGATAGAAAAGAGCAACACAACCTGATAAGAAGTGAATCAACGCTAAGCAGAAAAGAAACACACTGTCAGTGCCGCATCAGACCCTGAAAAGAAATCAAACAAGAAAACGTTAGTACTTCCACAATTCAATACTAATTAATTACTACCTAAAAAACTCCTTACTCTGCCACCAATTAAGATGCGTCTCAAGAGTAAAATTACTCCTTACTCTGCCATCACTAATTGGTTTAATAAGTCCATGACAATCATATCATACTTTCCAAACAAAAAAATAACAATTTTTTTTATAAAATCAAACCCATTAAAGAGAAAGTTTCAGATCGGGCTTTTTTTCTTGTTACTTCCTTCGTTGCTTCTGTTGACCAATCTATTTGAGCTAATACCTTATCAGGTACATACTCAAAAGTTTCTAATTTATCAATGAGCTCATCAATAGTGGAGGCAGAGATAAGAAGTTGTCTTGCCGAAGGAGTGATAAATTTGTTCCACACGGCTTTGTCAAGAAAAAATAACAAAAGATCAAAGAAATTATTAACATTCAACAAACCAATGGGTTTATGGTGGATGTTCGGTTCGCCCAAGAGACAATTTGAAAAATTTCTTCCAAAGTACCAAAACCACCTGGTAAGGCAATGAATGCATCAGAGTTTTCAAGCATTATCTTCATGCGTTCATGCATTGATGATACTTTAAGTTCCTCCCCAATTGTCTTTCCATTGATGTTCTGTTGAGCTAAAGTTTCAGGAATGACACCTAAAACCTGACTGTCTCTTATAAAAGTAGAAAGTGATACAGCCCCCATCAACCCAAGACAACCTCCCCCATATACAAGATGAATATTCCTCGCAGCAAGTGATCGACCAAGAGTGTTAGCTGCGTTTACAAACTCCAATCCCTTCCCATAACTCGACCCACAAAAAACACAGACATTTTTTAGGTTACGAATAGAAGCCCCCATTCTATACTCTTCCTCCCTTTGAGTGTTTCTGAGTTGAAGGAAAATGGAGAAAATGGAGTGTTTAAATAAGAAAAAGAATGGAAAGGGAAATAATTGCACCTATAAGGGTAGGTTGGCTGTTGTCAGAAAAGGTTGAAATTAAGAAACACTTTTTTTTTTTGACTTCAAGAAAACCATCAAGGTAAAGAAGTCTAGAAACCCCTGAAGGACCCTGCTCAAAGGATCGTCTGTACAAAAATCAAAAAATGATACAAAGATAAAAGAAATAGAAAATGATGACATACCATGTATGCAGTCTCCATGGCGTATCTTTATACTACGCGTCATGAGTGCAGTAGACATCACATCCTTTTTTTTTTATTTTTTTTGAAATTGTTAGAAAAACTTGATGAAAGGTGAGTGTATACTTACTTAAAATTGGGATGGAGGTAGTCTGCTCTTTCGGCTTTGTGCCAAAGCATTGTTGACCAGTATTCGACCCATTCAAGACCAAGTAAGCAACATAGGGCTCCCAAAAGGGACAAGTGGCCATAATACGACTTGCCTCACATGTGGGATACAATCTACTTTTTTTGTTTTTCAATTAAGAAGGCTGGATCAGGATGCATGCATTTCTCCATTCACGGTTTGTGTTACCAAAGCCAACCCTAAGAAGTATACATTTTTTTTCTTTTTTTCTTTTTTTTTCTTTTTTTCTTTTTTGAAAAAATGACATGAAGAAGAAGAAGAGGATGATATGTACAGATTGTTTGTGGATATGGCTCACATCTGCCTCGGTTTAACGTCCAATAATGGCTTAAACGTCTTCTATGAGTCGAGGATAAGCTTCCCATCCAATTTTCTTATAAATTGGCAAACAGTGGTCTTTTAGAGTCGATTCCCAAGATTGTAGCGTTGTTCTTCATCCTTGAAGAGATTCCACAATTTAAGAATTTCACGATGCACTAATCCACAAGAATGCGTCTCAAGAGTCAATAAGATATCATCTAATGACTCCTTACTCAATCCATTCTTAATGAAGAAAATTTTATCTTTCTATTTGCGGAAACCATCCCCTTAGTACGACATCGCTTGTTACAGTTCCATCGTCCACATTTGTGATGACTTGTAACCTTTTTGCTCTTCTCCTTTTAGAATATGAACTTCTTCCAAGACCGGGCATATATGAGTCAAATGAAATTGAGGACTCACCAGCTAATCGGACCTTTGCTTCAATTATCCAGCGTACATCTTCTGGCATACCTTTGTGCATTAACATTCTCAATCTTTCACATTGAACTTTGTAGATTTTTCTCAGAGCATTTTGAGGAAGAGAAGGAAAATGTTTTCTCAGGTTTGAAAGAATGACATCCATTTTGAAGGAGAAGAAGGGTTCAGTTATTTTGGGAAACTGAAAAATAAACCGACTTGAGAGTCACAGAGTACCGTATCCGCCACTTAACCGGCAACACAAAGAACTCAAGAACTTGGTTTTCCAGGAATGATTGAAACTTTGTCCATTAACCTTAAGCGCATTACCATTCCTAGGATCCTCAATATCTACGGCCCCAGAGGATACGCGTGTTTGACAACAAAAGAACTGCACCACCTAGATCTCAATTTTCCAAGGAGTAGGTGCAGATGATAATCTCAAAGCAGAATTTTTTTGACCAATTTCCGCAACTTTTGCAAAAGGTGTAATAGACCTTTAATAAAGTAGGCTAATAAAATCCATACTGCAAGATTTTCGTAGTTGTTGTCGCTGAAGAAAAAATGACCTCCACATGCTTCTGAGTGACACTACCTACCTCATTGTCGCACACACACACACTGTTTTTTTTTTTTTTTTTTTTTTTTTTTTTTTTTTTTTTTTTTTTTTTTTATTCATAATGCGGATGGAGAAGGTTCATCACCTCCACTTCGCATTCTCTCGGAAGTTCATGATATCTTGTTTGAGGCGGTGTCCATTTACGATGAAAGTTTTGGCGGTGACCTCACTTTTAATCCGAATGACACCGGAAGGAAAAACATTAGTAACAATAAATGGTCCATCACATCTAGACCTTAATTTTCCGGGCATGAGTCGAGGCGGGAGTTATAGAGGAGAACTTTTTGACCAATCTCAAATGTTTTCCTCGAATCAACTTATCATGGAAGGCTTTGGTCTTCTCCTTATAAAGTTTAGAACTTTCATAAGCCTCCAAGCGGATCTCCTCCAATTTCTTTGCCATGCAGCCTTCCTCTCCATACCTACTTGATCTAGGTCCAAGTTGCACCTTTTCACCGCCCAGAATGCTCGATGCTCAATTTCCACCGGCGGCAGTGGCATGCTTTTCCAAAACAATCCGATACGGAGACATCCCGATTGGTGTCTTATAAGCAATCCGGTAAGCCCATAAAGCATCCTCAATCCCTCTTGCTCCAGTCCTTTCGTTAGGTTGAACTGTCTTTCCGGAGTATCTGCTTAATTTCTCTGTTGGAGACCTCGGCTTGCCCATTGGTTTGGGGGTGGTAGGGTGTAGAAACCTTGTGTTGGACTCCATACTTCTTCATCAAAGCCTCCATGCTTTGATTACAAAAATGTGAACCTTGATCACTAATGATGGCTCTCGGGACTCCAAACCTACAGAAAATCTGTGATCTAATAAAATCCACAACAACTTTAGAATCATCAGTCCGAGTGGCCTTAGCCTCCACCCATTTAGATACATAATCCACAGCAAGCAGAATGTAAACAAAACCAAATGATACAGGAAAAGGACCCATAAAGTCAATACCCCAAACATCAAAAATCTCACAGAATAATAAGGGTTTCTGGGGCATTTCATTCCTACGAGAAGTATTCCCTGTTCTCTGGCACTGATCACAAGATTTGCAAAACATATATGCATCATGAAATAGAGTGGGCCAATATAATCCAGAGTCTAAAACTTTCCTAGCAGTCCGTTGAGGACCGAAGTGACCACCACATGCAAGTTTATGACAAAAGCTAAGAATGGAATAGAATTCATCATCAGGCACACATCTCCTAATTACTTGGTCACTGCAAAATCTCCATAAGTAAGGATCATCCCACATATAATACTTTGACTCACTTTTCAATTTATCAATCTTAGCCTTTGTGAAATGTGCAGGTATTGCTTTAGCAACCAAGAAATTAATCAAATCAGCAAACCAAGGGATGTTGCCTTGCAGCTTGAAAAGCTACTCATCAAGGGGAAAACATCATGGATGGGAAAAACATCTGCCTCCTTTTCAATTCGACTCAAGTGATCGGCCACCAAATTCTCCGCTTCACTCTTGTCACGGATCTCAATATCAAACTCCTGGAGGAGCAACATCCACCTAATCAACCGGGGCTTGGCATTGGGCTTCTTCAGGAGAAACTTTAATGCTGCATGATCTGAAAACACAACCACTCTAGAACCAAGCAAATATGATCAAAATTTATCTAAAGCAAAAACAATTGCTAAAAGTTCCTTTTCAGTTGTGGTGTAGTTGATTTGTGCAGGATCTAAAGTTCTCGAAGCATAGGAAATGACATGAGATACTTCATCGATCCTTTGTGCAAGAACAGCTCCCAATGCATAATTAGAGGCATCACACATTAGCTCAAATGGAAGTGTCCAATCCGGCGGTTGGATGATAGGTGTACTGGTCAATGCCTGCTTCAATTGATTGAAGGCATCCTGGGACTTCTTGTCAAAGTGAAACTCCACATCTTTTTGCAGTAAGTTGGATAGCGGAAGTACAATTTTGCTGAAATCTTTTATGAACCGCCGATAGAAACCTACATGACCAAGGAAAGAACGAATCTCCCGCACGCATGTGGGGTAAGATAGGCATGAAATAACATCTATTTTTGCAGGATCTACCTCAATACCCTCACGAGATATCACATGCCCTAAGACTATACCTTGTTCTACCATGAAATGACATTTCTCAAAATTTAGAACGAGGTTAGTCTTAATGCATCTATGCAAGACCCGAGCGACTATCTAAACATGCATCAAAGGAAGATCCATAGACAAGTAAAATCATCCATAAATACGTCCATGCAATTTTTAAAAAATCGAAAAGATACTTACCATACACCTACGAAAAGTGCCTGGAGCATTGCACAGACCAAAGGGCATCCTCCTGTATGCAAATGTGCCAAATGGACAAGTGAAAGTAGTCTTCTCTTGGTCTTCTGGGGCTATATGAATCTGAAAATAGCCCGAATATCCATCCAGGAAACAATAATGTGACTTGCCAGCTAACCGCTCCAGCATCTGATCAATGAAGGGTAGCAGGAAATGATCCTTTCTGGTAGCCTGGTTAAGCCGCCTATAATCAATGCAAACTCGCCAACTGTTTTGAACTCATGTGGGCACAAGCTCATTATTCTGATTTGCAACCACTGTGACCCCAGATTTCTTGGGAACCACTTGCATGGGGCTCACCCATTGACTGTCAGATATGGGATAAATAATGCCAGCTTGAAACAGCTTTGTAACTTCCTTCTTCACCACATCTAGAATCAGGGGATTTAGTCTCCTTTGGGGCTGTCTAACTAGTTTGATCCCTTCTTCCAATAAAATCTTATGCATGCATGTGGAGGGACTAATACCAGGAATATCTGCAAGAGTCCATCCGATGGCTTGCCTATTCTGCCTCAAAATCTACAGTAATTTTTCTTCTTGATCAAAGTTGTAGGTTTTTAGCAATGATCATAGGAAGTGTCTCACCATCTCCCAAATATGCATATTTAAGATGGTCGGTAAAGTCTTCAACTCCAAAGATGGAGGTTGCACAATGGAAGGTAACAAGTGATCTGAAATAACTATCTCAAAGAACATTAATTTCAAGATGGTACTCGACTCTCATTCTCAATTGTTGTATCATCAAGAAACATTGTATCATTACTCATAACAGAACAAATCTCAGCACATGCAGCACATGGTTCAACATCACAAGTAGCACATGTATCACAAGAAACAGAACCAAGATAGTCAACAATATCAGGGAATTCAGCATATAAATCAGTATAGACATCATCAACCAACATCTCAATCACATCAACATGGAAAACAGAATGCTCTTCTAGGGGGTGTTTCATGGAATCAAAAATGTTAAATTGTACCAAATCGTCGCCAAATTCCATAGAAAGGGTGCCAGCATGCACGTATATCTTGGTCTTGGCGGTCTTGAGGAATGGTCTGCTTAGAATCAATGGAGCATGGTTTGTTGAAGACTCTTCTTCCATGTCTAGAACGTAGAAATCTGCTGGAAAAATCAACTCATTCACCCGAACTAACACATCTTCCAGCACACCTGCAGGATGAGCAGTGACTCTATTTGCCAACTGAATCACGATACCAGTGGGTTGCAAAGTACCAATGTTTAAACACTTATAAACTAACATAGGCATGACATTGATCGAAGCACCCAAATCTAGCATTGCATGCTCAAATCTAGAGTTGCCAATTGTACAAGAAATTGTGAAAGTTCCAGGATCTTTGCATTTCTGTGTCATGCTTGGCAGAATCATTGCAGAAATATTTCTACCCATGTTGATCTTCTCATTCCCTTTCAACCTTCTCTTATGAGTGCACAACTTCTTGAGAAATTTAGCATATTTTGGAATTTGCTTGATTGCATCTAGGAGGGGAATATTGATTTCCACTTTCCTGAATGTCTCCATGACTTCTTTTTCCATTTCTGCTTGCATTGTTCTTTTGGATTGTGTGATCCTATTTGGAAAAGGTAATGGAATGGTAACATCTAAATTCTCTGCAATTTTCTTCGGGTATGATTTTTGACTGAATTATCCATTTCCTGCCGTTTTTGGTCAATTTCTGATTGTTGTAAGGTTGGAACATCAACTTCTTTGTGACGAGCGCCGAACTCAGTCAAAATTATAACCGAAGTTATTACCTAAGCTTGTAGCACAGTGACAACACCGGATCGTCTCCTCAAGGATCGTAAATGCAATTTGATCAAATCAAGTGAAAGTTAGCAAAAAGGGGGGTTTGACAGTTTAAGATCGCACTTAACAAAATTAAAGGAAGAAATAACAATTAAAGAGCAGTCAATTTAGAAACCTATCCAAGATTGGGTGGATTCAATCATAGACCCTTCATAGAACACTTGAAGCGCAATTGAATTGTTAATTTGGATCTAACCGAGATCTCTGCATCAAATCCAGAATTCATACTAGACGATCGTCTAGAATTCAATTAACAAGTGATAAACACAAATTCGCAATCGCACCATTCATGAAAATCTATGTTAATTTCAAGTACCGAATTCAATTAACTTAGGCACAAATCAATAACCTAACCTCTTCAATTTCGTGATTAATTTAGATCAATCAGTTCTAAGTTTCATCACAAATCTCAATCTTCATTTATGTGATTAGTTTAGATCAATTAGTTCTAACTTTCATCACAAATCTCAATCTTAAACTAAGATCAAATTAGATCAACATAAATAGAATCACCATTCATGCATTCAAGATCAAGAAGAAGAAGAAAGAAGAAGAAAAGAGGAATTCAATTACAAATCAAATACAATGCATAACCAAGGTCTCAAGAATCCAAACCACAATCTCTTCAAGAGTTCTAAATTGACCCAAAGTAGCTTAGCCCTCCATTACCATGAAGGGGAGCATCAAAATATATAAAACTATGAGAAACTATGAAGAAGCAAGAAGAAACTTAGAGAGAAATGAAGGAGAATTACATGTTGTTCATGATAAATGGTGCCTTTTATAGAAGTCTAAGGTAACAAAATGATAAAGGGAAGTGGGTGGATGAGTGGATGAGTGAGTGGAGTGTTTGAGTGGATGGATTAGTGGGTTGGTTTAGTGGATTGGTTTAGTGGATGAGTGAGTGGAATGGTTGAGTGGTTGAATTAGTGAAAAATGCCAAAGGACTTTTGGTGAGTGGGAAATTATGGACATGAATGGGTGAGTGGATGGATTAGTGGATGAGTGGGTGGAGTGGTTAAGTGGTTGGATTAGTGTATGAGTGGATGAGTGGGTGAGTTAGTGGATAAGTGGATTAGTGGATGGATGAGTGGATTAGTGGATGGATGAGTGGGTGGTTGAGGATGAAAATTTCGTATCTGACTTGGAAGCCAAAAACGACCCACTATACTTCAGAACCACGAAAAGTGTTCTTCATAAAAGTTGTAGATCCTTGTCTTGGCTATAAAATGGATAGCTGGTTCGTCCAATTTGGCTTCCTTAAGCCTAAGATATGTCCCAAATACAGTAGGTTGCTCAAACCCAACTTCAGCTCCTCTGTTCCGACTTGCAAGCTCAAAATGACCTACTAGACTTCTTTTTCTCAAAATGTTTTCTTCATGAAAGTTGTTTATTTGGATCTTGACTATCCACTGTCCAAATTTCAGCCCATCTCCATTATTACATCTTGAGATATGATTTTATGAGTGCACACTGTTTGGATTCTACTGACAGAACCCGTATTCTAACTTCCATGTAAACTTTAGGTCCCTTAGACATCTGAATCGGACTTCGAGCTCTTCATCAAAGTTGTAGAGCTTCCTCTTAGCTTTCCTACAAGATAAAATTCATGTTCATCAGATATTAGGAACTCAAGTTATGGCCAAAATACAGAAACAGTGTCAAATCTCAATAATGTTGAAAATATTCAATTAGGACCAATTTGAGCTCAAACTCACAAAATCATACCAAACTCAATCAATTAAGAATATGGAGAGTGTAAATGACTAAACATAAGGGTTTCTTAATGAATAAAATATGTGATTATCACTTTGCCACTTCTCAAGGTAATTGCACTTACATTACCTCTTGGATTGTTGACTGTTTGTGAAGGCAATTGGCTAGAACCTTGACTCTTTAGCTCGCTCACAGTGGTTGCCAGCTGCCCAATTTGAGTTTGTAAATTCTAAATGTTGGCACTGACGTTCTGCTGGAACTGAATGTTATTTGTGGCCATTTGTTTCATCAGGTCTTCCAATGACGGCTCAGCTGGAGTGGATTGGATGATCTTTTGAACAGTTCTTGTTAATCCGAATGCAGGGGGTATTTGTTGGTATTTGTTGCTTGGACCTGCACCTTGGTATCTAAATTGTTGTTGTTGCTGGTGGGGCTGTTGTTGCTGGTGGGGCTATTGTTACTGGCAAGAATTCTCATATCTCAAATTGGGATGGTCTCGCCAACCAGGGTTATAAGTACTAGAAAATGGATCATATCTAGATTGTTGTTGTTGTTGCTGATATTGGGGTCTACCGGGAAAAACACCAGTGCAAAGAACACATTGATCTGGAAAAGCGGAACCATCTTCCTGAAGTGTAGGGCATGAATCAGTAGGATGAGATGAATTAGAGCAAATTCCACACACTGATGCAGTCATCTGCATGGGTGGTTGTTGACCCACTGCTATCTGTCTTACCAAAGAAGTCAATTCATCTAGTCTGTGTTCCATTCTTTGTTGGTCCATATGAGATGCTTGAATTTCATTAACTCCTCTAGTTGCAGTGATGATCCGCGAGCCAAACTGTTGGGTATTGGCTGCCATGTTTGCTATCAGATCTCTTGCGGCGGTATGAGTTTTGTCTACTAAGGCTCCTCCAGAGGTAGCATCGATCATGCTTCTATCATTTGGCAGCAAGCCCTCATAAAAGTATTGAATCAAGAGCTGGTCACTAATTTGGTGATGATGGCAGCTCGAACACAACTTCTTGAATCTCTCCCAATATTCATGCAAAGTCTCACCAGACATCTGTCTGATGCCACATATATCCTTCCTAATTGCAGCAGCCTCTGAGGCAGGGGAAGAATCTCTCTGGAACAACCTCTTCATGTCATTCCAACTTCTGACTGAACCTGGTGAAAGATAAAACAACCAATCTTTGGCTGCATCGACAAGTGAGAAGGGAAATGCCCTTAACTTGATGTGTTCCTCAGGGATGCCTTGTGGCTTCATGGTTGAACACACAACATGGAACTCTTTCAGGTGCTTATGAGGATCTTCACCCACAAGACCATGAAATTTTGGTAACAAGTGTATCAAACCAGATTTTAACTCAAAATCTGCATCAAGATTAGGATATTGAATGCACAAAGATTGGTAAGATACATCAGGAGTAGCAAGTTCCTTGAGGGTTCTATTATGCATGTTATCAGCCATGATTTCAGGATTACTTAAGTTATCAGGTTCACTCCCAAAATCAAAATTAGGTTCAGAATTAACTCTAGAACTTATCACACGAGCTCTAATTAATCTATGCAAGGTCCTATCAATCTCAGGATCAAGATCAAGCAAGATATCAGGATTGGACCTAGTCATGCATCAACTAAAGCACAAAAACACAAAAACTGCAACTAAGCAAAATACACTAAACAACACTCAAAATATACAAAAATAAATCTAGTTAATATGTCTAAACATTTTTAAAAATTATGGAATCAACACAGAACAAAATCTACAAAAAAATGAAACTAGAAAATGCAATAAAAAATATTAAAAAATTGAAAAAGTGGTCTAAATTATAGAATTTCGAAAAACCAGGGACCTGTTTATCAGGCTGTTTTCCTTCAACCGACCAAGTTTCAGCTCATTATGGGCATGTTTCAGTTCGAAAATTGCAATAGTTACCCGTAATCACCTGTTTTCCGTCTTTCCTAAATCAGAAAAATTCAAAAGCTAAGATAAAAACGTTAGTATGGTATGAACAATGTTAGTAAATGAAAAATAAGCTGTTAGAATAGGTAAGAAAGAACAAAAATTAGTAAGGTTACTCAAAATGAAAAGATTACACCCACGAGATCCCCAACAACGGCTTACTCAAAATTCGACGACGAGCGCCGAACCCTCATTTAATTATAATCGAAGTTATTAACTAAGTTTGCAGTATAGTGAACAACACCGGATCGTCTCCTCAAGGATCGTAAATGCAATTTTGTCAAATTAAGTTAAGTTAGAAAGGGGAGTTTTGATTGTTCAAGGATTACAAGATCTGAAAAAAAATAATAATTAAAAGAACAGTCAATTCAGAAATCTATCCGAGATTGGGTGGATTCAATCATAGACCTTTCAACAAACACTTGAAATACATTTGAATGATTAACTTGGATCTAACCGAGATCTCTCGCATCGATCCAGTAATTCATACTAGACAATCGTCGTAATTCAATTGACAAGTAAAAAACATAAATCTGCAATCGCACCATTCATGTAGATATATGTCAATTTAAGCACCGAATTCAATTAACCTAGGCACCAATCAGTAACCTAACCTCTTCAATTACGTGATTAATTTAGATCAATCAGTTCTAAGTTTCATCACAAATCTTCAATCTTCATTTACGTGATTAATTCAGATCAATCAGTTCTAACTTTAATCACAATACTTAATCTTAAAATAAACATAAACAGAATCACCATTCATGCATTCAAGATCAAGAAAACAGAAGAAGAAGAAGAGAAGAAGAATCCAAATATAAATCAAATACATTACATAAACCAAGGTCTCAAGAATCCAAACCACAATCTCTTCAAGAATCCCAAATTGACTAGAAGTGACTTAGCTCTCCATTACAATGAAGGAATTCAACATATACAAGAACTATGAAAAGCTATCTCTAGCACCAAGTGTGTGTTGTTCCTAGAGCTCTCCACATGCTTCCTTTTATAGAGGATTCGGAGTAGTAGTAGATGGGTAGATGGGATGAGTAGGTGGGTGAGTAGGTGAGCTACCTTGTCTCCGAAATTCTTTATTGCTGAACTCATTGATTTCGTAATTTCTGAGCCAAGTGGTCTTCATGAAAGTTCTAGGAAATTGTCTAAGCTTTCCAATGTTTCTGGAAACACCCAAAAATTCGTCCTACTGCCCAAGATATGACTCAATTACTACAGACTATTCAGGACCAGTTTCAGTACCTCTGTTTTGACTTTCAGACCCAATATCTCCATCAAGGAGCTCGAATCAAGTTTTGTGCTTGACATGAAAGTTGTACATATGGGTCTTAACTTTCAGATTACAAATTTTCAGTCCATTTTATATGCCCAAACTCGAATTATGTTATGGATACTACACACTGTTCGGGTTCCAGTCACAAATCCCGTATTCTGATTTCCATGCCCAATTAGTTCCACTAGATGTCTGAAATTGACTTTGAGCTCTTCATCAAAGTTGTAGAGCTCTCTCTTATCTTTCCTACAAGGTAAAATTCATAATTATCAGACTTTTAAAACTCAAGATATGGCCAAAATACAGAAATAGTGTAAGACCCAAATAATGCTGAAAAAATCAATTAAGTCTGATTCAAGTTCAAACTTACAAAACATAATCAAATTCAATCAATTAAGTACATGAAGAGTGTAAATGACTAATAATGAGGGTTTATTAATGTATAAAATATATGATTATCAGATTCCCCCACACTTAGCTTTTTGCACTCCTGGGCAAAACATATAAAACTAAAGTTAGAAGACAAAGACAAACAACATAAACTTAAAAGCTAAAAACTTTAAAGGACTCAATGAAGCAAGAAGAGCAACAAGAAATTCAAAGGATCAAAGCATAAATGAGGTAACATTTCTTTACATCTCAAACCAACAAGCAAGGAAACTTCTGTTGAAAAGAATGAATTAAGAATGATAGATCCTCACAAGATTCCCTCTTAATCTCTCAAGTGTTTAAAAGGAAGGTATTTCACTCAATTCAACCCATGAAAATTGCACTACCATAAGCTTGCTTATCTTCTACTTCTCCACTACTCAAAACACATGCACACACAAATCATGAGGACTTTATTCAAGGTTGTAGTGAGGTCAAGGAAACAGAAGAGGATAAAATGGATATGAGATGATAAATACCAAAGAGAATAAAAGCAAATGAAATGAGTTCAAATAACAAGCATAAAAGTTCATCCCAACTCTAATGTATATCCCTTTACATATTCATTTCCCATCCTTTCCTTTTCTTTTTTTTTTTTTTTTTTTTTTTTTTTTTTTTTATTTTTTATTTTTTAGGCACTCTTTCCTTTTTCAACAACCATTTTATTCACACACCCCCACACTTGTTCAAAAACTCATCCATTAACCAGGCTAATGTTCTTTTATTCCATAAGGTAAAGTAAGAACACGATTTTAAATTTAAGGCACATAATGAGCTAGAAACAAGGAATGGTCAAATAAGCTCAAAGGGGTTAAGCAAAGGAAAATATACAAGGTTGGCAGGAATCAGAGAATTTTCAAGAAGTCAAAAGAGTGCTTGATATCATATTGAAAGGAAGGTTGGCTATTTGGTTAAACTAGCTAATTAAGAAAGAGGGCCTTAATCATGTTTATGCATGCAAGTGAAATGTAACTTCAAAAAGAATCAAAGCAAGTTCTAGAGTGGTTATTAACATGAGTGAAAATCACACAAGGAAGAAGAGAATGGCATAAATGTTGAATCCATCCATTAGGCTCAAAATCTCACAAGGTATGCATCCATCAAACTCAATTCATCAGTTCAATCATCCATCACCAAGCATATCAGATCAAGAAGGGAGAAAAGTTATTCAATCATGCAATGAACCTCTTTTTTTTTTTTGAAATTTTTTTTTTGAAATTTTTTTTAACAAACGAAAAGAAACAGAAACATGCTAAAATCTCTCCCCCACACTTAATATAACATTGGTCTCAATGTGAAAGAAAGAGATAGAAAAGAGCAACACAACCGATAAGAAGTGAATCAACGCTAAGCGAGTAAAAAAAACACTTTGTCGCATCGAGACCTCGAAAAGAAATCAAACAAGAAAACGTTAGTACTTCCACAATTCAATACTAATTAATTACTACCTAAAAACTCCTTACTCTGCCACCAATTAAGATGCGTCTCAAGAGTAAAATTACTCCTTACTCTGCCATCACTAATTGGTTTAATAAGTCCATGACAATCATATCATACTTTCCAAACAAAAAAAACAACAATTTTTTTTTTATAAAATCAAACCCATTAAAGAGAAAGTTTCAGATCGGGCTCTTTTTTCTTGTTACTTCCTTCGCTGCTTCCTGTTGACCAATCTATCTGAGCTAATACCTTATCAGATACATACTCAAAAGCTTCTAATTTATCAATGAGCTCATCAATAGTATAGGCAGAGATAAGAAGTTGTCTTGCCGAAGGAGTGATAAATTTCGTTCCATGACTTTGTCAAGAAAAAATAACAAAAGATCAAAGAAATTATTAACATTCAACAAACCAATGGGTTTATGGTGGATGTTCGATTCGCCCAAGAGACAATTTGAAAAATTTCTTCCAAAGTACCAAAACCACTGGTAAGGCAATGAATGCATCGAGTTTTCAAGCATTATCTTCATGTGTTCATGCATTGATGATACTTTAAGTTCCTCCCCAATTGTCTTTCCATTGATGTTCGTTGAGCTAAAGTTTACGGAATGACACCTAAAACCCGACCTGCTCTTAAAAGCAGAAAGTGATACAAACCCCCCATTAACCCACGACAACCTCCCCCATATACAAGATGAATATTCCTCGCAGCAAGTGATCGACCAAGAGTGCTAGCTGCGTTTACAAACTCCAATCCCTTCCCATAACTCGACCCACAAAAAACACAGACATTTTTGAGGTTACGAATAGAAGCCCCCATTCTATACTCTTCCTCCCTTTGAGTGTTTCTGAGTTGAAGGAAAATGGAGAAAATGGAGTGTTTAAATAAGAAAAAGAATGGAAAGGGAAATAATTGCACCTATAAGGGTAGGTTGGCTGTTGTCTCACTACTATATGTACACTCTTCATGTACTTAATTGATTGAATTTGATTATGTTTTGTAAGTTTGAACTCGAATCGGACTTAATTGATTTTTTTACCATTATTTGGGTCTTACACTATTTCTGTATTTTGGCCATATCTTGAGTTCTAAATGTATGATAATTATGAATTTTACCTTGTAGGAAAGATAAGAGATAGCTCTACAACTTTGATGAAGAGCTCAAAGTCAATTTCAGACATCTAGTGGAGCTAATTGGGCATGGAAATCAAAATACGGGATTTGTGACTGGAATCCGAACAGTGTGTAGTAACTAGAACATAATTCGAGTTTGGGCATATAAAATGGGCTAAAATTTGTAATCTGAAAGTTAAGACCCATATGTATAACTTTCATGTCAAGCACAAAACTTGATTCGGGCTCCTTGATGGAGATATTGGGTCTGAAAGTCAAAACAGAGGTGCTGAAACTGGTCCTGAACAGTCTGTAGTAATTGAGTCATATCTTGGGGTGTAGGACGACATTTTGGGTGTTTCTAGAGCCATTGGAAAGCTTAGACAATTTCCTAGAACTTTCATGAAGACCACTTGGCTCAGAAATGACGAAATCAATGAGTTCAGCAATAAAGAATTTCGGAGACAAGGTAGCTCACCTACTCACCCACCTACTTATCCACCTACTCATCCACCTACTCACCCACCTACTAATCCCATCTACCCATCTACTACTACTCTGAATCTTCTATAAAAGGAAGCATGTGGAGAGCTCTAAGGGACACACACACTGGGTGTTAGAGATAGTTTTTCATAGTTCTTGTATATTTTTCCTTCATTGTAATGGAGAGCTAAGTCACTTCTAGTCAATTTGGGACTCTTGAAGAGATTGTCTAGCATGAATTCTTGATCTGATGCTGAGATCTCGGTTAGATCCAAGTTAACCATTCAAATGTATTTCAGGCGTTTGTTGAAAGGTCTATGATTGAATCCACCCAATCTCAGATAGATTTCTGAATTGACTGTTCTTTTAATTGTTATTTTTCTTCAGATCTTGTCATTGTAATCCTTGAACAATCAAAACCCCCCTTTCTAACTTAACTTAATTTGATAAAATTGCATTTACGATCCTTGAGGAGACGATCCAGTGTTGTTCACTATAATGCAAACTTAGTTAATAACTTCGATTATAATTTTGACTGAGTTCGGAGCTCGTCAAAATTTTGGCGTCGTTGCCGGGGATCCTTAAGTGTGATATGATCTTTTTAAGTTATCATCTAACTCTTTCTTTTTCTTTTTCTTTCATTGTCATTTTGTTGCATTCTGTTGCATTTTAAGGATACATTGGACCATGCATAATGGAGTCAAAACTTGAGGAGTTGACTTCTTTGGTAAGACATATAGTAGTGAGACAACAATCACCATGCGGCAGAAGCTACACTTGTGTGTAACATTTGTTTTTATTCATCTCACCCCACATATGCATGCCCTACACTTCAAGTATGGTAGTTCTATTTTTCCAGATCAATTTGTTGCAAAGAACTTGTTATTTTCCGATGAACCACAGTTCCAAAGAAGAAGAAGAACGAGTTATGACCCCTTCTTCAACACATACAACCCTAGCTGGGAATACTATCCGGATCTGGGATATGGCAATACGACATCACTACAGCAACAATCATTTCAATATGAGCATCCATTCCAGCAGATAATAAGTCCATCAACCACAAAACTTGAGCCTTCATGGGAGGACTTAATGAAAACCCAAATTGAGTTCCAGCAGAATTTCACTGCCACTATTCAGGATTTAACAACCCAAATTGACCAGTTAACAACCACTGTTAATGAACTGAGATGTCAAGAGTCAGGCCAACTCTTTCCCTAAACAATTCCCAACTCCCTGCATTCTAATTGTCATATTGATTTACATGCAGACTTAGTTGAGGAAACTCATGATGAGTTGTGTGCTGAATTTCCTGATTTAATTGGTTTTGATGATTCTATCAATTGCAACTCATGTGCTGATCATGATGGTGATATAAAATGTGTTGTGTGTGCTGAAATTTCTGCATATTTGAAAACTAATGATTCTGTTTATGCAGCATCTAATGATATTGAAGGGTCTATCAGCAATGCAGTTGCAGAGTCTACAACACATAGGGAGGTGGAGTTGAAGGCCATTGAGGAATTTTCAAAGAAGGAGGAAAGGCAACATATGACAGTAACTACTGAAGTGGATTTTGTTTTTGGGTCATGGTCCAATATAATCAATGAAAGCAGAATTGCCAAATTACACGTGTTGCATGCCATTGGTGAAGTCAAGGAAATTAAGAAAGACCAATGGGACCCCAATGGGAGCCCTCATGCTTCAAGCTTAACTTGGTCATTACACTTCAACCAATGGGACCTTAGTGAAAGCTATATCATGTTGTGTCAACCATAACTTGGTCATCACGTTTCAACCAATGGGATCCTGGTGGAGTCTTTTCACCAACCTCACTTAATAAGACTAATGGACACCATCTCAAGCCGAAAAATGTGGAAGTGAAAGTGATGGGCTTTTACCATCCACATTATAAAGATCACTAAGAAGTGTCCCAACGTCGAGCTAATGACGTTAAACAAGCGCTTATTGGGAGGCAACCCAACTAGATTTGTTTTCAAGATCTTTGGGGATGGTTTTCGCAATCTGAGAAGATAAAAAAAAAACATACTTCACTTTAAATGGCTGAGTAAGGAGTCAGTAAGTTATACCTTATTGACTCTTAAGACGCATTCTTGTGGCCTGGTACATCATGAACTTCTTAATTGTGGAATCTCTTCAGAGATGAACAAAAGTGTTATAGTCTTGGGAATCGACTCTAAAAGACCCGCATTTCCTCTTTAATTTTATATGATTCCAGTCATGTTATTTTAGTTTTACATTTTACTCATTTGTTTTGTGAGTTTTCGGTTCTGTTGCTGCTTTGATTCTTACGCATCTTTTCGCTTGCCATTATCTCGCCCCTCATCAAAGTTGTGTTGCTCTTTTCTTTCCGTTTTATTTATCACTTTCACATTGAGGACAATGTTTATATTAAGTGTGGGGGAGAGATTTTAGCATGTTTTTTTTTGTTAAAAAAAAAGGGTTCATTGCTTGATTGAATAACTTTTCTCCCTTCTTGAACTGATATGCTTGGTGATGGATGATTGAATTGATGAATTGAGTTTGATGGATGCATACCTTGTGAGATTTTGAGCCTAATGGATGGATTCAACATTTATGCCATTCTATTCTTTCTTGTGTGATTTTCACTCATGTTAATGATCACTCTAGAACTTGCTTTGATTCTTTTTAAGGCTACATTTCACTTGCATGCATGAACATGATTGAGGCCCTCTTTCTTAATTAGCTAGTTTGACCAAATAACCAACCTTGTTTCTAATATGATATCAAGCACTCTTTTGATTTCTTGAAAATTCTCTGATTCCTGCCAACCTTGTATATTTTCCTTTACTTAACCCCTTTGAGCTTATTTGACCATTCCTTGTTTCTAGCTCATTATGTGCCTTAAATGAAAAAAATTGTGTTCTTACCTTACCTTAGGGAATAAAAGAACATTAGCTTGGTTAATGGATGAGTTTTCGAACAAGTGTGGGGGTGTGTGTACAAAATGGTTGTTGAAAAAGGAAAGAGTGCCTAAAACAAAAATGTATGTTTACAGTTATGTTCATATATATATATAAAAAAAGAGAAAAGGATTGGGAAATGAATATGTAAAGGGATATACATTAGAGTTGAGATGAACTTTTATGCTTGTTATTTGAACTCAGCTCTCATTTGCTTTTATTCTCTTTAGTATTTATCTTCTCATATCTATTTTATCCTCTTCTCTTACCTTGACCTCACTACAACCTTGAATAAAGTCCTCATGATTTGTGTGTGCATGTGTTTTGAGTAGTGGAGAAGTAGAAGATAAGCAAGCTTATGGTAGTGCAATTTTCATGGGTTGAATTGAGTGAAATACCTACTTTTTAAACACTTGAGAGATTGAGAAGGAATATTGTGAAGATCTATCATTCTTAATTCATTCTTTTCAACGGAAGTTTCCTTGCTTGTTGGTTTGAGATGTGAAGAAATGTTACCTCATTTATGCTTTGATCTCTTGAATTTCTTGTTGCTCTTCTTGCTTCATTAAGTCCTTTAAAGTTTTTAGCTTTTAAGTTTGTGTCGTATGTCTTAGTCTTCTAACTTTAGTTTTATATGTTTTGCCCAGGAGTGCAAAAAGCTAAGTGTGGGGGAATCTGATAATCATATATTTTATACATTAATAAACCCTCATTATTAGTCATTTACACTCTTCATGTACTTAATTGATTGAATTTGATTATGTTTTGTAAGTTTGAACTCGAATCGGACTTAATTGATTTTTTCAGCATTATTTGAGTCTTACACTATTTCTGTATTTTGGTCATATCTTGAGTTCTAAATGTCTGATAATTATGAATTTTACCTTGTAGGAAAGATAAGAGAGAGCTCTACAACTTTGATGAGAGCTCAAAGTCAATTTCAGACATCTAGTGGAGCTAATTGGGCATGGAAATCAGAATACGGGATTTGTGACTGGAACCCAAACAGTGTGTAGTAACTAGAACATAATTCGAGTTTGGGCATATAAAATGGGCTGAAAATTTGTAATCTGAAAGTTAAGACCCATATGTACAACTTTCATGTCAAGCACAAAACGTGATTCGGGCTCCTTGATGGAGATATTGGGTCTGAAAGTCAAAACAGAGGTGCTGAAACTGGTCCTGAATAGTCTGTAGTAATTGAGTCATATCTTGGGCTGTAGGACGAATTTTTGGGTGTTTCCAGAGCCATTGGAAAGCTTAGACAATTTCCTAGAATATTCATGAAGACCACTTGGCTCAGAAATGACGAAATCAATGAGTTCAGCAATAAAGAATTTCAGAGACAAGGTAGCTCACCTACTCACCCACCTACTTATCCACCTACTCATCCACCTACTCACCCACCTACTAATCCCATCTACCCATCTACTACTATTCTGAATCCTCTATAAAAGGAAGCATGTGGAGAGCTCTAAGGGACACACACACTGGGTGTTAGAGATAGCTTTTCATAGTTCTTGTATATTTTTCCTTCATTGTAATGGAGAGCTAAGTCACTTCTAGTCAATTTGGGACTCTTGAAGAGATTGTGGTTTGGATTCTTGAGACCTTGGTTTATGTAATGTATTTGATTTATATTTGGATTCTTCTTCTCTTCTTCTTCTTCTGTTTTCTTGATCTTGAATGCATGAATGGTGATTCTGTTTATGTTTATTTTAAGATTAAGTATTGTGATTAAACTTAGAGTGATTGATCTGAATTAATCACGTAAATGAAGATTGAAGATTTGTGATGAAACTTAGAACTGGTTGATCTAAATTAATCACGTAATTGAAGAGGTTAGGTTACTTGATTGGTGCCTAGGTTAATTGAATTCGGTGCTTAAATTGACATATATCTACATGAATGGTGCGATTGCAGATTTATGTTTATTACTTGTCAATTGAATTCTAGACGATTGTCTAGCATGAATTCTGGATCTGATGCTGAGATCTCGGTTAGATCCAAGTTAACCATTCAAATGTGCTTCAAATGTTTGTTGAAAGGTCTATGATTGAATCCACCCAATCTCGGATAGATTTCTGAATTGACTGTTCTTTTAATTGTTATTTTTCTTCAGATCTTGTCATTGTAATCCTTGAACAATCAAAACCCCCCTTTCTAACTTAACTTAATTTGATAAAATTACATTTATGATCCTTGAGGAGACGATCTGGTGTTGTTCACTATAATGCAAACTTAGTTAATAACTTCGGTTATAATTTTGACTGAGTTCGGCGTTTGTCATGTACTTAATTGATTGAATTTGATTATGTTTTGTAAGTTTGAACTCGAATCGGACTTAATTGATTTTTTCAGCATTATTTGGGTCTTACACTGTTTCTGTATTTTGGCCATATCTTGAGTTCTAAATGTCTGATAATTATGAATTTTACCTTGTAGGAAAGATAAGAGAGATCTCTACAACTTTGATGAAGAGCTCAAAGATAATTTCAGACATCTAGTGGAGCTAATTGGGCATGGAAATCAGAATACGGGTTTTGTGACTGGAACCCGAACAGTGTGTAGTAACCAGAACATAATTCGAGTTTGGGTTTATAAAATGGGTTGAAAATTTGTAATCTGAAAGTTAAGACCCATATGTACAACTTTCATGACAAACACAAAACTTGATTCGGGCTCCTTGATGGTGATATTGGGTCTGAATCTCAAAACAGAGGTGCTGAAACTGGTCCTAAATAGTCTGTAGTAATTGAGTCATATCTTGGGCTGTAGGACGATTTTTTGGGTGCTTCCACAGCCATTGGAAAGCTTAGACAATTTCCTAGAACTTTCATGAAGACCACTTGGCTTGGAAATGACGAAATCAATGAGTTCAGCAATAAATAATTTCGGAGACAAGGAAACTCACCTACTAATCTCACCTACTCATCCACCTACTAATTCCACCTACTAATTCCACCTACTAATCTCACCTACTACTCCTAATCCTCTATAAAAGGCTGGATGTGGAGAGCTCTAAGAAGACACTTGGTGTTAGAGATAGCTTTTCATAGTTCTTGTATATTTTTCCTTCATTGTAATGGAGAGCTAAGTCACTTCTAGTCAATTTGGGACTCTTGAAGAGATTGTGGTTTGGATTCTTGAGACCTTGGTTTATGTAATGTATTTGATTTATATTTGGATTCTTCTTCTCTTCTTCTTCTTCTGTTTTCTTGACCTTGAATGCATGAATGGTGATTCTGTTTATGTTTATTTTAAGATTAAGTATTGTGATTAAACTTCGAACTGATTGATCTGAATTAATCACGTAAATGAAGATTGAAGATTTGTGATGAAACTTAGAACTGATTGATCTAAATTAATCACGTAATTAAAGAGGTTAGGTTATTGATTGGTGCCTAGGTTAATTGAATTCGGTGCTTAAATTGACATATATCTACATCAATGGTGCGATTACAGATTTATGTTTATTACTTGTCAATTAAATTCTGGACGATTGTCTAGTATGAATTCTGGATCTGATGCTGAGATCTCGGTTAGATCCAAGTTAACCATTCAAATGTGCTTCAAATGTTTGTTGAAAGGTCTATGATTGAATCCACCCAATCTCGGATAGATTTCTGAATTGACTGTTCTTTTAATTGTTATTTTTCTTCAGATCTTGTCATTGTAATCCTTAAATTGTGGAATCTTTTCAGAGATGAACAGAAGTGTTACAGTCTTGGGAATCTGACTCTAAAAGACCTGCATTTCCTCTTTAATTTTATATTATTCCAGTCATGTTATTTTGGTTTTACATTTTACTCATTTGTTTTGTGAGTTTTCATGTTCTCATTGCAGACTTTGATTCTTACGCATCTTTTCTCGCTTGCCATTATCTCCCCTCATCGTTGTGTTACTCTTTTCTTTCCGTTTTATTTATCACTTTCACATTGAGGACAATGTTTATATTAAGTGTGGGGGAGAGATTTTAGCATGTTTCTTTTTTGTTAAAAAAAAACAAAAAAAAGGGTTCATTGCATGATTGAATAACTTTTCTCCCTTCTTGAACTGATATGCTTGGTGATGGATGATTGAATTGATGAATTGAGTTTGATGGATGCATACCTTGTGAGATTTTGAGCCTAATGGATGGATTCAACATTTATGTCATTCTATTCTTTCTTGTGCGATTTTCACTCATGTTAATGACCACTCTAGAACTTGCTTTGATTCTTTTTGAGCTACATTTCACTTGCATGCATAAACATGATTGAGGCCCTCTTTCTTAATTAGCTAGTTTAACCAAATAGCCAACCTTGTTTCCAATATGATATCAAGCACTCTTTTGACTTCTTGAAAATTCTCTGATTCCTGCCAACCTTGTATATTTTCCTTTGCTTAACCCCTTTGAGCTTATTTGACCATTCCTTGTTTCTATCTCATTATGTGCCTTAAATGAAAAATCGTGTTCCTACTTTACCTTAGGGAATAAAAGAACATTAGCTTGGTTAATGGATGAGTTTATGAACAAGTGTGGGGGTGTGTGTACAAAATGGTTGTTGAAAAAGGAAAGAGTGCCAAAAAATAAAAAATAAAAATAAAAATAAAAAATAAAAATAAAAAAAGAGAAAAGGATTGGGAAATGAATATGTAAAGGGATATACATTAGAGTTGGGATGAACTTTTATGCTTGTTATTTGAACTCAGCTCTCATTTGCTTTTATTCTCTTTGGTATTTATCCTCTCATATCCATTTTATCCTCTTCTGTTTCCTTAACCTCACTACAACCTTGAATAAAGTCCTCATGATTTGTGTGTGCATGTGTTTTGAGTAGTGGAGAAGTAGAAGATAAGCAAGCTTATGGTAGTGCAATTTTCATGGGTTGAATTGAGTGAAATACCTACCTTTTAAACACTTGAGAGATTAAGAGGGAATCTTGTGAGGATCTATCATTCTTAATTCATTCTTTTCAACGGAAGTTTCCTTGCTTGTAGGTTTGCGATGTAAAGAAATGTTACCTCATTTATGCTTTGATCCCTTGAATTTCTTTTTGCTCTTCTTGCTTCATTGAGTCCTTTAAAGTTTTTAGCTTTTAAGTTTGTGTCGTTTGTCTTTGTCTTCTAACTTTAGTTTTATATGTTTTGCCCAGGAGTGCAAAAAGCTAAGTGTGGGGGAATCTGATAATCATATATTTTATACATTAATAAACCTCATTATTAGTCATTTACACTCTTCATGTACTTAATTGATTGAATTTGATTATGTTTTGTAAGTTTGAACTCGAATCGGACTTAATTGATTTTTTCAGCATTATTTGGGTCTTATACTATTTCTGTATTTTGGCCATATCTTGAGTTCTAAATGTCTGATAATTATGAATTTTACCTTGTAGGAAAGATAAGAGAGAGCTCTACAACTTTGATGAAGAGCTCAAAGTCAATTTCAGACATCTAGTGGAGCTAATTGGGCATGGAAATCAGAATACGGGATTTGTGATTGGAACCCGAACAGTGTGTAGTAACCAGAACATAATTCGAGTTTGGGCATATAAAATGGGCTGAAAATTTGTAATCTGAAAGTTAAGACCCATATGTACAACTTTCATGTCAAGCACAAAACTTGATTCGGGCTCCTTGATGGAGATATTGGGTCTGAAAGTCAAAACAGAGGTGCTGAAACTGGTCCTGAACAGTCTGTAGTAATTGAGTCATATCTTGGGCTGTAGGATGAATTTTTGGGTGTTTCTAGAGCCATTGGAAATCTTAGACAATTTCCTAGAACTTTCATGAAGACCACTTGGCTTGAAAATGACGAAATCAATGAGTTCAGCAATAAATAATTTCGGAGACAAGGAAACTCACCTACTAATCTCACCTACTCATCCACCTACTAATTCCACCTACTAATCTCACCTACTCATCCACCTACTACACCTAATCCTCTATAAAAGGCTGGATGTGGAGAGCTCTAAGAAGACACTTGGTGTTAGAGATAGCTTTTCATAGTTCTTGTATATTTTTCCTTCATTGTAATGGAGAGCTAAGTCACTTCTAGTCAATTTGGGACTCTTGAAGAGATTGTGGTTTGGATTCTTGAGACCTTGGTTTATGTAATGTATTTGATTTATATTTGGATTCTTCTTCTTCTTCTTCTTCTTCTTGTTTTCTTGATCTTGAATGCATGAATGGTGATTCGTTTATGTTTATTTTAAGATTAAGTATTGTGATTAAACTTAGAACCTGATTGATCCGAATTAATCACGTAAATGAAGATTGAAGATTTGTGATGAAACTTAGAACTGATTGATCTAAATTAATCACGTAATTGAAGAGGTTAGGTTACTGATTGGTGCCTAGGTTAATTGAATTCGGTGCTTAAATTGACATATATCTACATGAATGGTGCGATTACAAATTTATGTTTATTACTTGTCAATTGAATTCCGGACGATTGTCTAGTATGAATTCGGATCGATCTTTGAGATCTCGGTTAGATCCAAGTTAACCATTCAAATGTGCTTCAAATGTTTGTTGAAAGGTCTATGATTGAATCCACCCAATCTCGGATAGATTTCTGAATTGACTGTTCTTTTAATTGTTATTTTTCTTCAGATCTTGTCATTGTAATCCTTGAACAATCAAAATCCCCCTTTCTAACTTAACTTAATTTGATAAAATTGCATTTACGATCCTTGAGGAGACGATCCGGTGTTGTTCACTATACTGCAAACTTAGTTAATAACTTCGGTTATAATTTTGACTGAGTTCGGCGCTCGATTCTTGTGGCCTGGTACATCATGAACTTCTTAATTGTGGAATCTCTTCAGAGATGAACAAAAGTGTTACAGTCTTGGGAATCTGACTCTAAAAGACCTGCATTTCCTCTTTAATTTTATATTATTCCAGTCATGTTATTTTGGTTTTACATTTTACTCATTTGTTTTGTGAGTTTTCAGGTTCTGTTGCATCTTTTCTGCTTGCCATTATCTCGCCCCTCATCAGGTTGTGTTGCTCTTTTCTTTCCGTTTTATTTATCACTTTCACATTGAGGACAATGTTTATATTAAGTGTGGAGGAGAGATTTCAGCATGTTCTTTTTGTAAAAAAAAAATCAAAAAAAAATAAAAATAAAAAAAGGGGTTCATCGCATGATTAAAAAACTTTTCTCCCATCTTGAACTAATATGCTTGGTGATGGATGATTGAATTGATGAATTGAGTTTGATGGATGCATACCTTGTGAGATTTTGAGCCTAACGGATGGATTCAACATTTATGCCATTCTCTTCTTTCTTGTATGATTTTCACTCATGTTAATAACCACTCTAGAACTTGCTTTGATTCTTTTTGAAGCTACATTTCCCTTGCATGCATAAACATGATTGAGGCCCTCTTTCTTAATTAGCTAGTTTAACCAAATAGCCAACCTTCCTTTCAATATGATATTAAGCACTCTTTTGACTTCTTGAAAATTCTCTGATTCCTGCCAACCTTGTATATTTTCTTTTGCTTAACCCCTTTGAACTTATTTGATCATTCCTTGTTTCTAGCTCATTATGTGCCTTAAATGAAAAATCGTGTTCCTACTTTACCTTAGGGAATAAAAGAACATTAGCCTGGTTAATGGATGAGTTTTTGAACAAGTGTGGGGGTGTGTGTACAAAATGGTTGTTGAAAAAGGAAAGAGTGCCTAAAAAAAATAAAAAATAAAATAAAATAAAACAAAAAAAAAGAGAAAAGGATTGGGAAATGAATATGTAAAGGGATATACATTAAAGTTGGGATGAACTTTTATGCTTGTTATTTGAACTCAGCTCTCATTTGCTTTTATTCTCTTTCGTATTTATCCTCTCATATTTATTTTATCCTCTTCTGTTTCCTTGACCTCACTACAACCTTGAATAAAGTCCTCATGATTTGTGTGTGCATGTGTTTTGAGTAGTGGAGAAGTAGAAGATAAGCAAGCTTATGGTAGTGCAATTTTCATGGGTTGAATTGAGTGAAATACCTACATTTTAAACACTTGAGAGATTAAGAGGGAATCTTGTGAGGATCTATCATTCTTAATTCATTCTTTTCAACGAAAATTTCCTTGCTTGTTGGTTTGAGATGTAAAGAAATGTTACCTCATTTATGCTTTGATCCCTTGAATTTCTTGTTGCTCTTCTTGCTTCATTGAGTCCTTTAAAGTTTTTAGCTTTTAAGTTTATGTCGTTTGTCTTTGTCTTCTAACTTTAGTTTTATATGTTTTGCCCAGGAGTGCAAAAAGCTAAGTGTGGGGGAATCTGATAATCATATATTTTATACATTAATAAACCCTCATTATTAATCATTTACACTCTTCATGTACTTAATTGATTGAATTTGATTATGTTTTGTAAGTTTGAACTCGAATCGGACTTAATTGATTTTTTCAGCATTATTTGGGTCTTACACTATTTCTGTATTTTGGCCATATCTTGAGTTCTAAATGTCTGATAATTATGAATTTTACCTTATAGGAAAGATAAGAGAGAGCTCTACAACTTTGATGAAGAGCTCAAAGTCAATTTCAGACATCTAGTGGAGCTAATTGGGCATGGAAATCAGAATACGGGATATGTGATTGGAACCCGAACAATGTGTAGTAACCAGAACATAATTCGAGTTTGGGCATATAAAATGGGCTGAAAATTTGTAATCTGAAAGTTAAGACCCATATGTACAACTTTCATGTCAAGCACAAAACTTGATTCGGGCTCCTTGATGGAGATATTGGGTCTGAAAGTCAAAACAGAAGTGCTGAAACTGGTCCTGAACAGTCTGTAGTAATTGAGTCATATCTTGGGCTGTAGGACGAATTTTTGGGTGTTTCTAGAGCCATTGGAAAGCTTAGACAATTTCCTAGAACTTTCATGAAGACCACTTGGCTCAGAAATGACGAAATCAATGAGTTCAGCAATAAAGAATTTCGGAGACAAGGTAGCTCACCTACTCACCCACCTACTTATCCACCTACTCATCCACCTACTCACCCACCTACTAATCCCATCTACCCATCTACTACTACTCCGAATCCTCTATAAAAGGAAGCATGTGGAGAGCTCTAAGGGACACACACACTGGGTGTTAGATATAGTTTTTCATAGTTCTTGTATACTTTTCCTTCATTGTAATGGAGAGCTAAGTCAATTCTAGTCATTTTGGGACTCTTGAAGAGATTGTGGTTTGGATTGTTGAGACCTTGGTTTATGTAACGTATTTGATTTATATTTGGATTCTTCTTCTCTTCTTCTTCTTCTGTTTTCTTGATCTTGAATGCATGAATGGTGATTCTGTTTATGTTTATTTTAAGATTAAGTATTGTGATTAAACTTAGAGCTGATTGATCTGAATTAATCACGTAAATGAAGATTGAAGATTTGTGTTGAAACTTAGAACTGATTGATCTAAATTAATCACGTAATTGAAGAGGTTAGGTTCTTGATTGGTGCCTAGGTTAATTGAATTCGGTGCTAATTGATTGACATATATCTACATGAATGGTGCGATTGCGATTTATGTTTATTACTTGTCAATTGAATTACAGACGATTGTCTAGCATGAATTCGGATCGATCTTTGAGATCTCGGTTAGATCCAAGTTAACCATTCAAATGTGCTTCAAATGTTTGTTGAAAGGTCTATGATTGAATCCACCTAATCTCGGATAGATTTGAATTAACTGTTCTTTTAATTGTTATTTTTCTTCAGATCTTGTCATTGTAATCCTTGAACAATGAAAAACCCCCTTTCTAACTTAACTTATTTTGATAAAATTGCATTTACGATCCTTGAGGAGACGATCCGGTGTTGTTCACTATACTGCAAACCTAGTTAATAACTTCGGTTATAATTTTGACTGACCCGGCAACGGCGCCAAAATTCTGACGAGCGCCGAACTCAGTTAAAATTATAACCGAAGTTATTAACTAAGTTTGCAGTATAGTGAACAACACCGGATCGTCTCCTCAAGGATTGTGAATGCAATTTTATCAAATTAAGTTAAGTTAGAAAGGGGGTTTTGATTGTTCAAGGATTATAACGACAAGATCTGAAGAAAAATAACAATTAAAAGAACAAATCAATTCAAATCTATCGAGATGGGTGGATTCAATCATAGACCTTTCAACAAACATTTGAAGCATATTTGAATGGTTAACTTAGATCTAACCGAGATCTCGCATCAGATCCAAATTCATACTAGACAATCGTCTTAATTCAATTGACAAGTGATAAACATAAATCATGCAATCGCACCATTCATGTAGATATATGTCAATTTAAGCACCGAATTCAATTAACCTAGGCACCAATCAGTAACCTAACCTCTTCAATTATGTGATTAGTTTAGATCAATCAGTTCTAAGTTTCATCACAAATCTCAATCTTCAGTTATGTGATTAATTCAGATCAATCAGCTCTAAGTTTAATCACAATACTTAATCTTAAAATAAACATAAACAGAATCACCATTCATGCATTCAAGATCAAGAAAACAGAAGAAGAAAAAGAAGAGAAGAAGAATCTAAATATAAATCAAATACATTACATAAACCAAGGTCTCAAGAATCCAAACCACAATTTCTTCAAGAGTCCCAAATTGACTAGAAGTGACTTAGCTCTCCATTACAATGAAGGAAAAATATACAAGAACTATGAAAAGCTATCTCTAACACCAAGTGTGTGTTGTTCCTAGAGCTCTCCACATGCTTCCTTTTATAGAGGATTCGGAGTAGTAGTAGATGGGTAGATGGGATTAGTAGGTGGATGAGTAGGTGGATGAGTAGGTGGGTGAGTAGGTGGGTGAGTAGGTGAGCTACCTTGTCTCTGAAATTCTTTATTGCTAAACTCATTGATTTCGTCATTTCTGAGCCAAGTGGTCTTCATGAATGTTCTAGGAAATTGTCTAAGCTTTCCAATGGCTCTAGAAACACCCAAAAATTCATCCTACAGCCCAAGATATGACTCAATTACTACAGACTGTTCAGGACAAGTTTCAGCACCTCTGTTTTGACTTTCAGACCCAATATCTCCATCAAGGAGCCCGAATCAAGTTTTGTGCTTGACATGAAAGTTGTACATATGGGTCTTAACTTTCAGATTACAAATTTTCAGCCCATTTTATATGCCCAAACTCGAATTATGTTCTGGTTACTACACACTGTTCGGGTTCCATCCACAAATCCGTATTCTAATTTCCATGCCCAATTAGCTCCACTAGATGTCTGAAATTGACTTTGAGCTCTTCATCAAAGTTGTAGAGCTCTCTTATCTTTCCTACAAGGTAAAATTCATAATTATCAGACATTTAGAACTCAAGATATGGCTAAAATACAGAAACAGTGTAAGACCCGAATAATGCTGAAAAAATCAATTAAGTCCGATTCGAGTTCAAACTTACAAAACATAATCAAATTCATCAATTAAGTACATGAAGAGTGTAAATAACTAAATATAAGGGTTTCTTAATGAATAAAATATGTGATTATCAAATTCCCCACACTTAGCTTTTTGCACTCCTGGGCAAAACATATAAAACTAAAGTTAGAAGACAAAGACAAACGACACAAACTTAAAAGCTAAAAACTCTAAAGGACTCAATAAAGCAAGAAGAGCAACAAGAAATTCAAGGGATCAAAGCATAAATGCGGTAACATTTCTTCACATCTCAAACCAACAAGCAAGGAAACTTCCGTTGAAAAGAATGAATTAAGAATGATGGATCTTCACAAGATTCCCTCTCAATCTCTCAAGTGTTTAAAAGGTAAGTATTTACCTCAATTCAACCCATGAAAATTGCACTACCATGAGCTTGCTTATCTTCTACTTCTCCACTACTCAAAACACATGCACACACAAATCATGAGGACTTTATTCAAGGTTGTAGTGAGGTCAAGGTAACAGAAGAGGATAAAATGGATATGAGAAGATAAATACCAAAGAGAATAAAAGCAAATGAGAGCTGAGTTCAAATAACAAGCATAAAAATTCATCTCAACTCTAATGTATATCCCTTTACATATTCAATTCCCAATCCTTTTCTCTCTTTATATATATATATATATATATATATATATATATATATATATATATATATATATATATATAAACATAACTATATACATACATTTTTCCTTTTTTTCATGCATAATGGAGTCAAAACTTGAGGAGGTGACTTCTTTGGTAAGACATATAGTAGTGAGACAACAAGCACCTGTGCAGGAAGCTACACTTGTGTGTAACATTTGTTTTTGTTCATCTCACCCCACATATCCATGCCCTACACTTCAGTATGGTAGTTTTGTTTTTCCAGATCAATTTGTTGCAAAGAAATTTGGTTATTTTCCGATGAACCACAGTTCAAAGAAGAAGAACAGAGTTATGACCCCTTCTTCAACACATACAACCCTAGCTGGGAATACTATCCGGATCTGGGATATGGCAATACGACATCACTACAGCAACAATCATTTCAATATGAGTAGCCATTCCAGCAGATAACAAGTCCATCAACTACAAAACTTGAGCCTTCATGGGAGGACTCGATGAAAACCCAAATTGATTTAACAACCCAAATTGACTAGAAGTGACTTAGCTCTCCATTACAATGAAGGAAAAATATACAAGAACTATGAAAAGCTATCTCTAACACCAAGTGTGTGTTGTTCCTAGAGCTCTCCACATGCTTTCTTTTATAGAGGATTCAGAGTAGTAGTAGATGGGTAGATGGGATTAGTAGGTGGATGAGTAGGTGGATGAGTAGGTGGGTGAGTAGGTGGGTGAGTAGGTGAGCTACCTTGTCTCTGAAATTCTTTATTGCTGAACTCATTGATTTCGTCATTTCTGAGTCAAGTGGTCTTCATGAAAGTTCTAGGAAATTGTCTAAGCTTTCCAATGGCTCTCGAAACACCCAAAAATTCGTCCTATAGCCCAAGATATGACTCAATTACTACAGACTATTCAGGACCAGTTTCAGCACCTCTGTTTTGACTTTCAGACCCAATATCTCCATCAAGGAGCCCGAATCAAGTTTTGTGCTTGACATAAAAGTTGTACATATGAGTCTTAACTTTCAGATTACAAATTTTCAGCCCATTTTATATGCCCAAACTCGAATTATGTTCTGGTTACTACACACTGTTCGGGTTCCAGTCACAAATCCCATATTCTGATTTCCATGCCCAATTAGCTCCACTAGATGTCTGAAATTGACTTTGAGCTCTTCATCAAAGTTGTAGAGCTCTCTCTTATCTTTCCTACAAGGTAAAATTCATAATTATCAGACATTTAGAACTCAAGATATGGCTAAAATACAGAAACAGTGTAAGACCCGAATAATGCTGAAAAAATCAATTAAGTCCGATTCGAGTTCAAACTTACAAAACATAATCAAATTCAGTCAATTAAGTACATGAAGAGTGTAAATGACTAATAATGAGGGTTTATTAATGTATAAAATATATGATTATCAGATTTCCCCACACTTAGCTTTTTGCACTCCTGGGCAAAACATATAAAACTAAAGTTAGAAGACAAAGACATACGACACAAACTTAAAAGCTAAAAACTCTAAAAGACTCAATGAAGCAAGAAGAGCAATAAGAAATTCAAGGGATCAAAGCATAAATGAGGTAACATTTCTTCACATCTCAAACCAACAAGCAAGGAAACTTCCGTTGAAAAGAATGAATTAAGAATGATGGATCTTCACAAGATTCCCTCTCAATCTCTCAAGTGTTTAAAAGGTAGGTATTTCACTCAATTCAACCTATGAAAATTGCATTACCATAAGCTTGCTTATCTTCTACTCCTCCACTACTCAAAACGCATGCACACACAAATCATGAGGACTTTATTCAAGGTTGTAGTGAGGTCAAGGTAACAGAAGAGGATAAAATGGATATGAGAAGATAAATACCAAAGAGAATAAAAGCAAATGAGAGCTGAGTTCAAATAACAAACATAAAAATTCATCTCAACTCTAATGTATACCCCTTTACATATTCATTTCCCAATCCTTTTCTCTTTTATATATATATATATATATAAACATAACTATATACATACATTTTTCTTTTTTTTTTTTTGGCACTCTTTCCTTTTTCAACAACCATTTTGTACACACACCCCCACACTCGTTCAAAAACTCATCCATTAACCAGGCTAATGTTCTTTTATTCCCTAAGGTAAAGTAAGAACACGATTTTTCATTTAAGGCACATAATGAGCTAGAAACAAGGAATGGTCAAATAAGCTCAAAGGGGTTAAGCAAAGGAAAATATACAAGGTTGGCAGGAATCAGAGAATTTTCAAGAAGTCAAAAGAGTGCTTGATATCATATTGAAAGGAAGGTTGGCTATTTGGTTAAACTAGCTAATTAAGAAAGAGGGTCTCAATCATGTTTATGCATGCAAGTGAAATGTAGCCTCAAAAAGAATCAAAGCAAGTTCTAGAGTGGTCATTAACATAAGTGAAAATCACACAAGAAAGAAGAGAATGGCATAAATGTTGAATCTATCCATTAGGCTCAAAATCTCACAAGGTATGCATCCATCAAACTCAATTCATCAGTTCAATCATCCATCACCAAGCATATCAGATCAAGAAGGGAGAAAAGTTATCCAATCATGCAATGAACCTTTTTTTTTTGATTTTTTTTCTTTTAACAAACCAAAAGAAACAGAAACATGCTAAAATCTCTCCCCCACACTTAATATAACATTGTCCTCAATGTGAAAGAAAGAGATAAAAAAGAGTAACACAACCTGATAAGAAGTGAATCAACGCTAAGCAGAAAAGAAACACATCGGTCGTCATGCCGATCGACTCGAAAAGAAATCAAACAAGAAAACATTAGTACTTCCACAATTCAATACTAATTAATTACTACCTAAAAACTCCTTACTCGCCACCAATTAAGATGCGTCTCAAGAGTAAAATTACTCCTTACTCTGTCATCACTAATTGGTTTAATAAGTCCATGACAATCATATCATACTTTCCAAACAAAACAACGCAATTTTTTTTTTTAAATCAAACCCATTAAAGAGAAAGTTTCAGATCGGGCTCTTTTTCTTGTTACTTCCTTCGCTGCTTCTGTTGACCAATCTATCGAGCTAATACCTTATCGGTACATACTCAAAAGTTTCTAATTTATCAATGAGCTCATCAATAGTGGAGGCAGAGATAAGAAGTTGTCTTTCGAAGGAGTGATAAATTTGTTCCACAGCTTTGTCAAGAAAAAATAACAAAAGATCAAAGAAATTATTAACATTCAACAAACCAATGGGTTTATGGTGGATGTTCAGTTCGGCCCAAGAGACAATTTGAAAAATTTCTTCCAAAGTGCCAAAACCACCTGGTAAGGCAATGAATGCATCAGAGTTTTCAAGAATTGAGTCAAAACAGAGGTGCTGAAACTGGTCCTGAACAGTTTGTAGTAATTGAGTCATATCTTGGGCTGTAGGACGAATTTTTGGGTGTTTCCAGAGCCATTGGAAAGCTTAGACAATTTTCTAGAACTTTCATGAAGACCACTTGGCTCAGAAATGACGAAATCAATAAGTTCAGCAATAAAGAATTTCGGAGACAAGGTAGCTCACCTACTCACCCACCTACTTACCCACCTACTCATCCACCTACTCACCCACCTACTAATCCCATCTACCCATCTACTACTACTCTGAATCCTCTTTAAAAGGAAGCATGTGGAGAGCTCTAAGGGACACAGACACTTGGTGTTAGAGATAGCTTTTCATAGTTCTTGTATATTTTTCCTTCATTGTAATGGAGAGCTAAGTCACTTCTAGTCAATTTGGGACTCTTGAAGAGATTGTGGTTTGGATTCTTGAGACCTTGGTTTATGTAATGTATTTGATTTATATTTGGATTCTTCTTCTCTTCTTTTTTGTTTTCTTGATCTTGAATGCATGAATGGTGATTCTGTTTATGTTTATTTTAAGATTAAGTATTGTGATTAAACTTAGAGTTGATTGATCTGAATTAATCACATAACTGAAGATTGAGATTTGTGATGAAACTTAGAACTGATTGATCTAAACTAATCATGTAATTGAAAAGGTTAGGTTACTGATTTGTGCCTAGGTTAATTGAATTCGGTGCTTAAATTGACATATATTTACATGAATGGTGTGATTGCAGATTTGTGTTTATCACTTGTCAATTGAATTCGGACGATTGTCTAGTATGAATTTTGGATCGATGTAGAGATCTCGGTTAGATCCAAGTTAATCATTCAAATGTATTTCAGGTGTTTGTTGAAAGGTCTATGATCGAATCCACCCAATCTCGGATAGATTTCTGAATTGACTGTTCTTTTAATTGTTATTTTTCTTCAGATCTTGTCATTGTAATCCTTGAACAATCAAAACCCCCCATTCTAACTTAACTTAATTTAATAAAATTACATTTACGATCCTTGAGGAGACGATCCGGTGTTGTTCACTATACTACAAACTTAGTTAATAACTTCGGTTATAATTTTGACTAAGTTCGACGCTCGTCAAAATTTTGGCGCCGTTGCCGGGGATTAGTAAGTGTAATCTTTTCATTTTAAGTGTTTTTACTAACTTTTGCTTTTTATTAACTTTTCTAACATTTTTATCCATTATCTAGTATTGTTCATACTACACTAACAATTTTTTTTCTTAGATTTCTGAATTTCTCTAGTGAAGGAAAGACGGAAAACAGGTGATTACGGGTAACTATTGCAGTTTTCGAACTGAAACATGCCCAGAATGAGCTGAAACAAGGTCAGTTGATGGAAAACAGCCTGATAAAAAAGACTCATAGTGAACTGTGAGGTCACCCTTGGTTTTTCAAAATTCTATCATTTAGACCACTTTTTTAATTTTTTATTATTTTTTATTGTATTTTCTAGTTTCATTTTTATGTAGATTTTGTTCTGTGTTAATTCCATAATTTTTAAAAATGTTTAGATACATTAACTAGATTTATTTTTGCATATTTTGAGTGTTGTTTAGTGTATTTTGCTTAGTTGCAGTTTTTGTGTTTTTGTGCTTTAGTTGATGCATGACTAGGTCCAATCCTGATATCTTGCTTGATCTTGATCCTGAGATTGATAGGACCTTGCATAGATTAATTAGAGCTCGTGTGATAAGTTCTAGAGTTAATTCTGCACCTAATTTTGATTTTGGGAGTGAACCTGATAACTTAAGTAATCCTGAAATCATGGCTGATAACATGCATAATAGAACCCTCAAGGAACTTGTTGCTCCTGATGTATCTTACCAATCTTTGTGCATTCAATATCTTGATCTTGATGCAGATTTTGAGTTAAAATCTGGTTTGATACACTTATTACCAAAATTTCATGGTCTTGTGGGTGAAGATCCTCATAAGCACCTGAAAGAGTTCCATGTTGTGTGTTCAACCATGAAGCCATAAGGCATCCCTGAGGAACACATCAAGTTAAGGGCATTTCCCTTCTCACTTGTCGATGCAGCCAAAGATTGGTTGTTTTATCTTTCACCAGGTTCATCGAAGTTGGAATGACATGAAGAGGTTGTTCTGGAGAGATTCTTCCCCGCCTCAGAGCTGCCGCAATTAGGAAGGATATATGTGGCATCAGACAGATGTCTGGTGAGACTTTGCGTGAATACTGGGAGAGATTCAAGAAGTTGTGTTCGAGCTGCCCTCATCACCAAATTAGTGACCAGCTCTTAATTCAATACTTTTATGAGGGCTTGCTGCCAAATGATAGAAGCATGATCGATGCTGCCTCTGGAGGAGCCTTAGTAGACAAAACTCCTACCGCGCGCAAGAGATCTGATAGCAAACATGGCAGCCAATACCCAACAGTTTGGCTCGCGGATCATCACCGCAACTAGAGGAGTTAATGAAATTCAAGCATCTCATATGGACCAACAAAGAATGGAACACAGACTAGATGAATTGACTTCTTTGGTAAGACAGATAGCAGTGGGTCAACAACCACCTATGCAGATGACTGCATTAGTGTGTGGAATTTGCTCTAATTCATCTCATCCTACTGATTCATGCCCTACACTTCAGGAAGATGGTTCCGCTTTTCCAGATCAATGTGTCCGCACAGGTGGTGTTTTTCTTGGTAGACCCCAATATCAGCAACAACAGCAACAATCTAGATATGATCCATTTTCTAGTACTTATAACCCTGGTTGGCGAGACCATCCCAATTTGAGATATGGGAATTCTAGCCAACAACAACAAACCTCACCAGCAGCAACAACAATTTAGATACCAAGGTGCAGGTCCAAGCAACAAATACCAAAAAAACCCCCTTTTTTTCTAACTTTCACTTGATTTGATCAAATTGCATCTACGATCCTTGAGGAGACGATCCGGTGTTGTTCACTATACTACAAGTTTAGGTAATAACTTCGGTTATAATTTTGACTGAGTTCGGCGCTCGTCAAAATTTTGGCGCCGTTGCCGGGGATCGTATATGTGATATGATCTTTTTAAGTTATCATCTAACTCTTTCTTTTTCTTTTTCTTTCATTGTCATTTTGTTGCATTCTGTTGCATTTTAAGGATACATTGGACCATGCATAATGGAGTCAAAACTTGAGGAGTTGACTTCTTTGGTAAGACATATAGTAGTGAGACAACAATCACCTGTGCAGGATCGTAAATGCAATTTTATCAAATTAAGTTAAGTTAGAAAGGGAGATTTTGATTGTTCAAGGATTACAATGACAAGATCTGAAGAAAAATAACAATTAAAAGAACAGTCAATTTAGAAATCTATCCGAGATTGGGTGGATTCAATCATAGACCTTTCAACAAACACCTGAAATACATTTGAATGATTAACTTGGATCTAACCGAGATCTCTGCATCAGATCCAGAATTCATACTAGACAATCGTCCAGAATTCAATTGACAAGTGATAAACACAAATCTGCAATCGCACCATTCATGTAGATATATGTCAATTTAAGCACCAAATTCAATTAACCTAGGCACAAATTAGTAATCTAACCTCTTCAATTACATGATTAGTTTAGATCAATCAGTTCTAAGTTTCATCACAAATCTCAATCTTCAGTTATGTGATTAATTCAGATCAATCAGCTCTAAGTTTAATCATAATACTTAATCTTAAAATAAACAAAATAGAATCACCATTCATGCATTCAAGATCAAGAAACCAGAAGAAGAAGAAGAAGAGAAGAAGAATCCAAATATAAATCAAATACATTACATAAACCAAGGTCTCAAGAATCCAAACCACAATCTCTTCAAGAGTCCCAAATTGACTAGAAGTGACTTAGCTCTCCATTACAATGAAGGAAAAATATACAAGAACTATGAAAAGCTATCTCTAACACCAAGTATGTGTTGTTCCTAGAGCTCTCCACATGCTTCCTTTTATAGAGGATTCGGAGTAGTAATAGATGGGTAGATGGGATTAGTAGGTGGGTGAGTAGGTGGATGAGTAGGTGGATAAGTAGGTGGGTGAGTAGGTGAGCTACCTTGTCTCCGAAATTCTTTATTGCTGAACTCATTGATTTCGTCATTTCTGAGCCAAGTGGTCTTCATGAAAGTTCTAGGAAATTGTCTAAGCTTTCCAATGGCTCTGGAAACACCCAAAAATTCGTCCTACAGCCCAAGATATGACTCAATTACTACAGACTATTCAGGACCAGTTTCAGCAGCTCTGTTTTGACTTTCAGACCCAATATCTCCATCAAGGAGCCCGAATCAAGTTTTGTGCTTGACATGAAAGTTGTACATATGGGTCTTAACTTTCAGATTACAAATTTTCAGCCCATTTTATATGCCCAAACTCGAATTATGTTCTGGTTACTACACACTGTTCGGGTTCCAGTCACAAATCCCGTATTCTGATTTCCATGCCCAATTAGCTCCACTAGATGTCTGAAATTGACTTTGAGCTCTTCATCAAAGTTGTAGAGCTCTCTCTTATCTTTCCTACAAGGTAAAATTCATAATTATCAGACATTTAGAACTCAAGATATGGCTAAAATACAGAAATAGTGTAAGACCCGAATAATGCTGAAAAAATCAATTAAGTCCGATTCGAGTTCAAACTTACAAAACATAATCAAATTCAGTCAATTAAGTACATGAAGAGTGTAAATGACTAATAATGAGGGTTTATTAATGTATAAAATATATGATTATCAGATTTCCCCACACTTAGCTTTTTGCACTCCTGGGCAAAACATATAAAACTAAAGTTAGAAGACAAAGACATACGACACAAACTTAAAAGCTAAAAACTCTAAAGGACTCAATGAAGCAAGAAGAGCAACAAGAAATTCAAGAGATCAAAGTATAAATGAGGTAACATTTCTTCACATCTCAAACCAACAAGCAAGGAAACTTCCGTTGAAAAGAATGAATTAAGAATGATGGATCTTCACAAGATTCCCTCTCAATCTCTCAAGTGTTTAAAAGGTAGGTATTTCACTCAATTCAACCCATGAAAATTGCACTACCATAAGCTTGCTTATCTTCTACTTCTCCACTACTCAAAACACATGCACACACAAATCATGAGGACTTTATTCAAGGTTTTAGTGAGGTCAAGGTAACAGAAGAGGATAAAATGGATATGAGAAGATAAATACCAAAGAGAATAAAAGCAAATGAGAGCTGAGTTCAAATAACAAGCATAAAAATTCATCTCAACTCTAATGTATATCCCTTTACATATTCATTTCCCAATCCTTTTCTCTTTTTTTTTTATATATATATAAACCTAACTATATACATATATTTTTCCTTTTTTTTTAGGGACTCTTTCCTTTTTCAACAACTATTTTGTACACATACCCCCACACTTGTTCAAAAACTCATCCATTAACCAGGCTAATGTTCTTTTATTCCATAAGGTAAAGTAAGAACACGATTTTTCATTTAAGGCACATAATGAGCTAGAAACAAGGAATGGTCAAATAAGCTCAAAGGGGTTAAGCAAAGGAAAATATACAAAGTTGGCAGGAATCAGAGAATTTTCAAGAAGTCAAAAGAGTGCTTGATATCATATTGAAAGGAAGGTTGGCTATTTGGTTAAACTAGCTAATTAAGAAAGAGGGCCTCAATCATGTTTATGCATGTAAGTGAAATGTAGCTTCAAAAAGAATCAAAGCAAGTTCTAGAGTGGTTATTAACATGACTGAAAATCACACAAGAAAGAAGAGAATGACATAAATGTTGAATCCTTCTATTAGGCTCAAAATCTCACAAGGTATGCATCCATCAAACTCAATCCATCAGTTCAATCATCCATCACCAAGCATATCAGATCAAGAAGGGAGAAAAGTTATTCAATCATGCAATGAACCTCTTTTTTTTTTTTGAATTTTTTTTTAACGAACGAAAAGAAACAGAAACATGCTAAAATCTCTCCCCCACACTTAATATAACATTGTCCTCAATGTGAAAGAAAGAGATAGAAAAGAGCAACACAACCTGATAAGAAGTGAATCAACGCTAAGCAGAAAAGAAACACACTGTCAGTGCCGCATCAGACCTTAAGATTGGGATGGAGGTAGTCTGCTCTTTCGGCTTGGTGCCAAAGCATTGTTGACCAGTATTCGACCCATTCAAGACCAGCGCAACATAGGGCTCCCAAAAGGGACAAGTGGCCATAATACGACTGGCTGCTTCACATGTGGGATACAATCTACCTTCTTTGTTTTTCAATTAAGAAGGCTGGATCAGATGCATGCATTTCCCCATTCACGTTTGTGTTACCAAAGCCAACCCTAAGACGTATATATAATTTTTTTTTTGTTTTGTTTTTTTGTTTTTTTTTTTTTTTTTTTTTTGTTTTTTTTGTTTTTTGTTTTTGAAAAATGATATGAAGAAGAAGAAGAAGAGAATGATATGTACAGATTGTTTGTGGATATGGCTCACATCTGCCTCTGATTTAACGTCCAGTAACGGCTTAAACGTCTTCTATGAGTCGAGGATAAGCTTCGCATCCAATTTTCTTAAAAATTGGCAAACAGGGTCTTTTAGAGTCAGATTCCCAAGACTGTAGCGTTTTTCTTCATCCTTGAAGAGATTCCATAAATTAAGAATTTCACCCCGCATCAATCCATAAGAATGTGTCTCAAGAGTCAATAAGATATCATCTAATGACTCCTTACTCAATCCATTCTTAATGAAGGATCTATTTGCGGAAAGTATCCCCAAAGAATGACATTGCATGTTACAATTCCATCATCCATATTTGTGACAGACTTGTAACCTTTTTGCTCTTCTCCTTTTAGAATATGAACTTCTTCCAAGACTGGGCATATATGAGTCAAATGAAATTGAGGATTCACCTGCTAATCCGACCTTTGCTTCAATTATCCAGCGTACATCTTCTGGCATACCCTTGTGTTTTAACAGTCTCAATCTCTCACATCGAACTTTGTAGATTTTTCTCAGAGCATTTTGAGTAAGAGAAGGAAAATGTTTTCTCAGGTTTGAAAGAATGACATCCATTTGGAAAGAGAAGAAGGGTTCAGTTATTTTGGGAAACTGAAAAATAAACCGACTTGAGAGTCACGGAGTACCGTATCCGCCACTTAACCGGCAACACAAAGAACTCAAGAACTTGGTTTTCCAGGAATGGTTGAGTCTTTGTCCATTAACTTTAAGCGCAGTACCATTCCTAGGATCCTCAATATCTACGGCCCCAGAGGATACATGTGTTTGGCAACAAAAGAACCGCGCCACCTAGATCACAATTTTCCAAGGAGTAGGTGCAGATGATAATCTCAAAGCAGAATTTTTTTGACCAATTTCCGCAGCTTTTGCAAAAGGTGTAACAAACCTTGAATAAAGTAGGTCAATAAAATCCATACTGCAAGATTTTCGCAGTTGTTGTCGCTGAAACGAAAATGACCTTCACATGCTTCCGAGTGACAAAATTTAATGGCACTACCTACCTCATTGTCGGGCACACAACTGTTTTTTTTTTTTTTTTTCTTTTTTCATTTTTTTTGTTTTTTTTTTGTTTTTATTCATAATGCGGATGGAGAAGGTTCATCACCTTCACTTCTGCATTCTCTGGAAGTTCATGATACTGTTTGAGGCGGTGTCCATTGGTCTTATTAAGTGAGGTTGGTGAAAAGACTCCACCAGGATCACATTGGTTGAAACGTGATGACCAGGTTATGGTTGACACAACATGATAGCTTCCACTACGGTCCCATTGGTTGAAGTGTAACGACCAAGTGATTGAATTTGATTATGTTTTGTAAGTTTGAACTCGAATCGGACTTAATTGATTTTTTCAGCATTATTTGGGTCTTACACTATTTCTGTATTTTGGCCATATCTTGAGTTCTAAATGTCTAATAATTATGAATTTTACCTTGTAGGAAAGATAAGAGAGAGCTCTACAACTTTGATAAAGAGCTCAAAGTCAATTTCAGACATCTAGTGGAGCTAATTGGGCATGGAAATCAGAATACGGGATTTGTGATTGGAACCCGAACAGTGTGTAGTAACCAGAACATAATTCGAGTTTAGGCATATAAAATGGGCTGAAAATTTGTAATCTGAAAGTTAAGACCCATATGTACAACTTTCGAGTCAAGCACAAAACTTGATTCGGGCTCCTTGATGGAGATATTGGGTTTGAAAGTCAAAATAGAGGTACTGAAACTGGTCCTGAATAGTCTGTAGTAATTGAGTCATATCTTGGGCTGTAGGACGAATTTTTGGGTGTTTCCAGAGCCATTGGAAAGCTTAGACAATTTCCTAGAACTTTCATGAAGACCACTTGGCTCAAAAATGACGAAATCAATGAGTTCAACAATAAAGAATTTCAGAGACAAGGTAGCTCACCTACTCACCCACCTACTTACCCACCTACTCATCCACCTACTCATCCACCTACTCACCCACCTACTAATCTCATCTACCCATCTACTACTACTCCGAATCCTCTATAAAAGGAAGCATGTGGAGAGCTCTAGGGGACACAGACACTTGGTGTTAGAGATAGCTTTTCATAGTTCTTGTATATTTTTCCTTCATTGTAATGGAGAGCTAAGTCACTTCTAGTCAATTTGGGACTCTTGAAGAGATTGTGGTTTGGATTCTTGAGACCTTGGTTATTTAATGTATTTGATTTATATTTGGATTCTTCTTCTCTTCTTCTTCTTCTGTTTTCTTGATCTTGAATGCATGAATGGTGATTCTGTTTATGTTTATTTTAAGATTAATTATTGTGATTAAACTTAGAACTGATTGATCTGAATTAATCACGTAAATGAAGATTGAAGATTTGTGAAGAAACATAGAACTGATTGATCTAAATTAATCACGTAATTGAAGAGGTTAGGTTACTGATTGGTGCCTAGGTTAATTGAATTCGGTGCTTAAATTGACATATATCTACATGAATGGTGCGATTGCAGATTTATGTTTATTACTTGTCAATTGAATTCTGGACGATTGTCTAGCATGAATTCTGGATCTGATACTGAGATCTCTGTTAGATCCAAGGTAACCATTCAAATATGCTTCAAATGTTTGTTGAAAGGTCTATGATTGAATCCACCCAATCTCGGATTGATTTCTGAATTGACTGTTCTTTTAATTGTTATTTTTCTTCAGATCTTGTCATTGTAATCCTTGAACAATCAAAACCCCCTTTTTCTAACTTTCACTTAATTTGATCAAATTGCATCTACGATCCTTGAGGAGACGATCCGGTGTTGTTCACTATACTACATGAATAATGAGGGTTCATTGCATTTACATCTCCTCAAGGATCGTAAATGCAATTTTATCAAATTAAGTTAAGTTAGAAAGGGGGGTTTTGATTGTTCAAGGATTACAATGACAAGATCTGAAGAAAAATAACAATTAAAAGAACAGTCAATTCAAAAATCTATCCGAGATTAGGTGGATTCAATCATAGACCTTTCATCAAACATTTGTAACATTTGAATGGTTAACTTGGATCTAACCGAGATCTCAGCATCAGATCCAGAATTCATGCTAGACAACCATCCAGAATTCAATTGACAAGTAATAAACATAAATCTGCAATCGCACCATTCATGTAGATATATGTCAATTTAAGCACCGAATTTAATTAACCTAGGCACCAATCAGTAACCTAAGCTCTTCAATTACGTGATTAATTTAGATCAATCAGTTCTAAGTTTCATCACAAATCTTCAATCTTCATTTACGTGATTAATTCAGATCAATCAGCTCTAAGTTTAATCACAACACTTAATCTTAAAATAAACATAAACAGAATCACCATTCATGCATTCAAGATCAAGAAAACATAAGAAGAAGAAGAGAAGAAGAATCCAAATATAAATCAAATACATTACATAAACCAAGGTCTCAAGAATCCAAACCACAATCTCTTCAAGAGTCCCAAATTGACTAGAAGTGACTTAGCTCTCCATTACAATGAAGGAAAAATATACAAGAACTATGAAAAGTAATCTCTAACACCAAGTGTGTGTGTCCCTTAGAGCTCTCCACATGCTTCCTTTTATAGAGGATTCAGAGTAGTAGTAGATGGGTAGATGGGATTAGTAGGTGGGTGAGTAGGTGGATGAGTAGGTGGATAAGTAGGTGGGTGAGTAGGTGAGCTACCTTGTCTCCGAAATTCTTTATTGCTGAACTCATTGATTTCGTCATTTCTGAGCCAAGTGGTCTTCATGAAAGTTCTAGGAAATTGTCTAAGCTTTCCAATGGCTGTGGAAACACCCAAAAATTCGTCCTACAACCCAAGATATGACTCAATTACTACAGACTATTCAGGACCAGTTTCAGCACCTCTGTTTTGACTTTCAGACCCAATATCTCCATCAAGGAGCCCGAATCAAGTTTTGTGCTTGACATGAAAGTTGTACATATGGGTCTTAACTTTCAGATTACAAATTTTCAGCCCATTTTATAAGCCCAAACTCTAATTATGTTTTGGTTACTACACACTGTTCGGGTTCCAGTCACAAATCCTGTATTCTGATTTCCATGCCCAATTAGCTCCACTAGATGTCTGAAATTGACTTTGAACTCTTCATCAAAGTTGTAGAGCTCTCTCTTATCTTTCCTACAAGGTAAAATTCATAATTATCAAACATTTAGAACTCAAGATATGGCCAAAATACAGAAATAGTGTAAGACCCAAATAATGCTGAAAAAATCAATTAAGTCAAATTTGAGTTCAAACTTAGAAAACATAATCAAATTCAATCAATTAAGTACATGAAGAGTGTAAATGACTAATAATGAGGGTTTATTAATGTATAAAATATATGATTATCAGATTCCCCCACACTTAGCTTTTTGCACTCCTGGGCAAAACATATAAAACTAAAGTTAGAAGACAAAGACAAACGACATAAACTTAAAAGGACTCAATGAAGCAAGAAGAGCAACAAGAAATTCAAGGGATCAAAGCATAAATGAGGTAACATTTCTTTACATCTCAAACCAACAAGCAAGGAAACTTCCGTTGAAAAGAATGAATTAAGAATGATAGATCCTCACAAGATTCCCTCTTAATCTCTCAAGTGTTTAAAAGGTAGGTATTTCACTCAATTCAACCTATGAAAATTGCACTACCATAAGCTTGCTTATCTTCTACTTCTCCACTACTCAAAACACATGCACACACAATTCATGAGGACTTTATTCAAGGTTATAGTGAGGTCAAGGAAACAGAAGAGGATAAAATGGAAATGAGAGGATAAATACCAAAGAGAATAAAAGCAAATGAGAGCTGAGTTCAAATAACAAGCATAAAAGTTCATCCCAACTCTAATGTATATCCCTTTACATATTCATTTCCCAATCCTTTTCTCTTTTTTTTTTTTTTTTTTTTTTTGTTTTATTTTATTTTATTTTTTATTTTTTTAGGCACTCTTTCCTTTTTCAACAACCATTTTGTACACACACCCCCACACTTGTTCAAAAACTCATCCATTAACCAAGCTAATGTTCTTTTATTCCCTAAGGTAAAGTAAGAACATGATTTTTCATTTAAGGCACATAATGAGCTAGAAACAAGGAATGGTCAAATAAGCTCAAAGGGGTTAAGCAAAAGAAAATATACAAGGTTGGCAGGAATCAGAGAATTTTCAAGAAGTCAAAAGAGTGCTTGATATCATATTGAAAGGAAGGTTGGTTATTTGGTTAAACTAGCTAATTAAGAAAGAGGGCCTCAATCATGTTTATGCATGCAAGTGAAATGTAGCTTCAAAAAGAATCAAAACAAGTTCTAGAGTGGTTATTAACATGAGTGAAAATCACACAAGAAAGAAGAGAATGGCATAAATGTTGAATCCATCCATTAGGCTCAAAATCTCACAAGGTTTGCATCCATCAAACTCAATTCATCAATTCAATCATCTATCACCAAGCATATTAGTTCAAGAAGGAAGAAAAGTTATTCAATCATGCGATGAACCCCTTTTTTTATTTTTATTTATTTTTATTTTTTTTAACAAAAAGAACATGCTGAAATCTCTCCTCCACACTTAATATAAACATTGTCCTCAATGTGAAAATGATAAATAAAACGGAAAGAAAATAGCAACACAACCTGATGAGGGGCGAGATAATGGCAAACAGAAAAGATGCGTAAGAATCAAAGTGCAAGAGAACCTGAAAACTCACAAAACAAATGAGTAAAATGTAAAACCAAAATAACATGACTAGAATAATATAAAATTAAAGAGGAAATGCGGGTCTTTTAGAGTCAGATTCCCAAGACCGTAACACTTTTGTTCATCTCTGAAGAGATTCCACAATTAAGAAGTTCATGATGTACCAGGCCACAAGAATGCATCTCAAGAGTCAATAAGGTATAACTTACTGACTCCTTACTCAGCCATTTAAAGTGAAGTATGTTTTTTTTTATCTTCTCAGATTGCGAAAACCATCCCCAAAGATCTTGAAAACAAATCTAGTTGGGTTGCCTCCCAATAAGCGCTTGTTTAACGTCATTAGCTCGACGTTGGGACACTTCTTAGTGATCTTTATAATGTGGATGGTAAAAGCCCATCACTTTCACTTCCACATTTTTCGGGTTGAGATGGTGTCCATTGGTCTTATTAAGTGAGGTTGGTGAAAAGACTCCACCAGGATCCCATTGGTTGAAACGTGATGACCAAGTTATGGTTGACACAACATGATAGCTTTCACTAGGGTCCCATTAGTTGAAGTGTAATGACCAAGTTAAGCTTGAAGCATGAGGGCTCCCATTGGGGTCCCATTGGTCTTTCTTAATTTCCTTGACTTCACCAATGGCATGCAACACGTGTAATTTGGAAATTCTACTTTCATTGATTATATTGGACCATGACCCAAAAACAAAATCCACTTCAGTAGTTACTAGCATCTGCTGACTTTCCTCTTTCTTTGAAAATTCCTCAATGGCCTTCAACTCCACCTCCCTATATGTTTCAGATTCTGCAACTACATTGTTGATAGACCCTTCTATATCATTAGATCATGCGTAAACAGAATCATTAGTTTTCAAATATGCAGAAATTTCAGCACACACAACACATTTTATATCACCATCATGATCAGTACATGAGTTGCAATTGATAGAATCATCAAAACCAATTAAATCAGGAAATTCAGCACACAACTCATCATGAGTTTCCTCAACTAAGTCTGCATGTAAATCAATATGACAATTAGAATGCAGGGAGTTGGGAATTGTTTAGGAAAGAGTTGGCCCGACTCTTGACATCTCAGTTCATTAACAAGTGGTTGTCAACTGGTCAATTTGGGTTGTTAAATCCTGAATAGTGCAAAGTGAAATTCGCTAGAACTCAATTTGGGTTTTCATCAAGTCCTCCCATGAAGGCTCAAGTTTTGTGGTTGATGGACTTGTTATCTGCCTGGAATGGCTGCTCATATTGAAATGATTGTTCTTTGTAGTGATGCCGTATTGCCATATCCCGGATCCGGATAGTATTCCCAACTAGGGTTGTATGTGTTGAAGAAAGGGTCATAACTCGTTCTTGCTTCTTTGGAAGCGTGGTTCATCGGGAAAATAACCATTTCTTTGCAACAAATTGATCTGAAAAAACAGAACTACCATACTGAAGTGTAGGGCATGCATATGTGGGGTGAGATGAACAAAAACAAATGTCGCACACAGGTGTAACTTCCTGCACAGGTGATTGTTGTCTCACTACTATTACTATGTTTGGAAACCAGTTACAAAATCCGTTTGAGCTTCAACGTACTTTTCAATTCTTGAACGAAGCAAACTTTTTGTTTGGCTATTTGTGAAATTTTACTGTTTCAACACACTTTTAACATCAAACGTACGTTTGATCAAAAGCATGAATTTTATCAGTTGGAGTTTATTTTTCACTATCATTCATTTTGTCAAACTCACTTTTGAAACAAAAGTTCCCAAACATAAATCATGTTACTGCAAACTCACTTTTACCCAAACTTAAGTTTGCAAACACACTTTCAACTAAACTTAAGTTTACCAACTGTAATCCAAACACACACTATATGTCTTACCAACGAAGTCAACTCCTCAAGTTTTGACTCCATTATGCATGGTCCATTATATCCTTAAAATGCAACAGAATGCAACAAAATGACAATGAAAGAAAAAGAAAAAGAAAGAGTTAGTATGATAATTTAAAAAGATTATATCACATTTACGGGTCCCCGGCAACGGCACCAAAATTCTGACGAGCGTCGAAATCAGTCAAAATTATAACCGAAGTTATTACGTAAACTTGTAGTATACTGAACAACATCGGATCGTCTCCTCAAGGATCGTAGATGCAATTTGATCAAATCAAGTGAAAGTTAGAAAAAAGGGGGTTTTGATGGTTCAAGGATCGCAGTGACAGGATTTAAAGAGAAATAACAATTAGAAGAACAGTCAATTCAAAAATCTATCTGAGATTGGGTGGATTCAATCATAAACCTTTCAACAAACATTTGAAGCACATTTGAATGGTTAACTTGGATCTAACCGAAATCTCAGATTAGGTCCAGAATTCACACTAGACAATCGTCCAGAATTCAATTGACAAGTGATAAACACAAATCTGCAATCGCACCATTCATATAGATATATGTCAATTTAAGCACCGAATTCAATTAACCTAGGCACCAATCAGTAACCTAACCTCTTCAATTATGTGATTAGTTTAGATCAATCAGTTCTAAGTTTCATCACAAATTTCAATCTTCAGTTATGTGATTAATTCAGATCAATCAGTTCTAAGTTTCATCACAATACTTAATCTTAAACCAAGATCAAATCAGATCAAACATAAACAGAATCACCATTCATGTATTCAAGATCAAGAAAACAGAAGAAGAAGAAGAAGAAGAGAAGAGGAATTCAAATATAAATCAAATACATTACATAACCAAGGTCTCAAGAATCCAAACCACAATCTCTTCAAGAGTCCCGAATTGACTAGAAGTGACTTAGCTCTCCATTACAATGAAGGAATTCAAAAGAACTATGAAAAGCTATCTCTAACACCAAGTGTGTGTGTTCCTAGAGCTCTCCACATGCTTCCTTTTATAGAGGATTCGGAGTAGTAGTAGATGGGTAGATGGGATTAGTAGGTGGATGAGTAGGTGGGTGAGTAGGTGAGCTACCTTGTCTCTGAAATTCTTTATTGCTGAACTCATTGATTTCGTCATTTCTGAGCCAAGTGGTCTTCATGAAAGTTCTAGGAAATTGTCTAAGCTTTCCAATGGCTCTAGAAACACCCAAAAATTCGTCCTATAGCCCAAGATATGACTCAATTACTACAGACTGTTCAGGACCAGTTTCAGCACCTCTGTTTTGACTTTCAGACCCAATATCTCCATGAAGGAGCATGAATCAAGTTTTGTGCTTGACATGAAAGTTGTACATATGGGTCTTAACTTTCAGATTACAAATTTTCAGCCCATTTTATATGCCAAAACTCGAATTATGTTCTGGTTACTACACACTGTTTGGGTTCCAGTCACAAATCCCGTATTCTGATTTTCATGCCCAATTAGCTCCACTAGATGTCTGAAATTTGTAACACCCCTTTTGAGGATGTCACACATAAAAGAAAATAAAAGAAATAGAAATAAAATCTACCCAAGTTGTGAAACATTTGTTAAATATTATTACGGGTTGTAAAATAATTCTTGATAGACAGAAATATGTAATAAAAAGATAATGCGGAAAATACGAAATAAAAAAAAACATCATCACTAATAATATACATATGATTAAGTTATAAACTGTACAAATAATTTACAACTAAGACCACAACTATTTAAACAAAGACAGTAAAGAAAGCAATAAAAGAGTTAATATATATACAGACATACGCTGACGCGCCCAAAAAAAACATCATGATTATCTAATCCTCTGATGGATCACTCTCAGTATGAAAATGATCATCAGGAGATAGATATCCTGGATGTCTCGACACACGGTAATAACGGGATCGCGCAGTCGATACGATGCTTATCTCACTAGGCTCAGGGTTTTCAGCACCCAATAACGCCTAATGGATAAGGGTAACTCTAAGTGCAGAAAAAGCGTCGTAGTCATGACAGGCTCTTCATCAAAACGATGACGTAGGATCACAGTCACACGTCCTGCATACGTCACAGAGTCACGATCTCCTCGTAAATGCCAAGCCAGAGCACCTCCATGAAATACCAACTCTATGAATCCCAAAAATCCTGGCGTCGCCATCCCTCACAATCAATCCCAGAGGATATGGATGATCGGATGGTTCTTGATCGTCAAGCGATCGTACGCTTGCCGGTCTTCCTCCTCTTCAGGGGTACACGATCTCAAGAGGCTGTTCCTCTTCCTCGAAGTCTTTACCGCGTAAAATAAATAAACAGAAAATACATATAACAAAGAGGTAAGACAACATAAAATCATCACAACATGGCCAATAAAAAGACGACAAACAATATACATACGAGTTCATGCAATACATAAAGCTTTAACAATTATAATAACAGATTGAAGAAAATTTAGATATCATCACAATGTATCACATCACCAATAAAACTTCACGGATAAAACAAGAAAGATAAGAATAAACAGATAAGATATAATAACCAAATATAATAACAATAACCGAGATAAAATAAACAAATAAAATACGAGATAAACAATAAATAGATAAGATGGAAACAAATAGACTTAGAGATAAATAATATGACAAAATCCTACTCCATGGAGCTAAAGAAAAACACAAGTATCGAGAGAGGAATGATTCGCAAAACCTAATAGTACCACTGCTGCCCCACCAACTATTGCGGCTTTTGTCACACGTTGCGTCTATAGCCCCACGACACGAGAATCCATCAATCCGGGCGTGGTGTAGTTCACGGTCTCACGTTGTGGCACTACGGGCAAATGTACTACTAGATTTCACAAATCTCGATTAAATATAGTGTACGTCGAGTACCATAGTGTGCTATCGGTTTACCACGGCCCGGCGGAGCGACCAAGCTGTCCACATGTGGGATCCCGTACACTAAAGCCTCCAAGTTCATTAGAACAATGAACCACACTATGTTTATCGCATCAACAACACGATGTGATTCGTCTCGTCAACAAATCCACCAAATACATGGCACACATAATGAGATAGATGGAAAGCACATGCGGGTTCACATTTTCCCGATAGCAAATAATTCTCAAAAACACATGCGGGTTCACATTTTCCCGACGGTAAATAGATTTTCAAAAGCACATGCGGGTTCACATTTTCCCCAAATGACATATAGATTTTCAAAAAGCACATGCGGGTTCACTTTTTCCCGAATGACATAAAATAATATAGTAACGGTCAATCGCGTAGAAATTTTATCGCATTTTCATAATTCCATCGTTTTTACAAACGTTTAAAAATCGGGTAAAGATATTTTTACTGTTTTTAAAATCGCGTAGCATTTTAATACGTTTTCTCAATCGCGTAGGATTTTTAAATCATTTTCTTATTCGAATGCCCTTAAAATTCTTGTTTAAACAGATAGAAATAGTACTTAGTATATTTAAACTACGTAGAATAATTTTTCATACCGCGCATCTTGTCTTTAGGATATTTTTACTATCTTATAGGATCATTTTTACTAAAAATTGACAGCATTTTGTTTATAAACTTATAATAATGGTTTTCTAAATTTTTCATAAAATTTTCTATTTACCTAATTTTTAACCATATCATTTAATTCTTTTTGAAATCTCTAACATGCTTCAAAACTTAAAGTGAGCTATATGTTAGAAAATTTCTCAAAATTTCTGTATTTTACTTCCTAATGATAAAATCACTAGTTTTAATCCTTTAAGCTTAATTCTACTCAATTTGTTTCTTCAAAAATCATTATAAAAAATTTCTTTTTAACTTGTATTGTCTCTTTTTGATTGAAAAAGGTTTGAAATCAAGTTTTAGAAATCATAATTACCTATAGTGGCATGTTGGCCGAATTTTGTAAAACTTTTTCATTTGATTTCTAAATCATGTCAAAGGTATTATCTTATCTAAGTTCATTAAATCATGTTATAAAGTAATGATTTTGAATCAAATAAATCCTTTAGGCATGTTGGCCCAAAATTTACTAAATCTTTACCATTTGATTTCTAAATTCCTTTTTCTTTGATTAAAACAATTTAAAACCTTCTTATTTCTCCTAATTAATTAAGTTGCACTTTAGGAAAAATGAAGAGAACATTTTGGTCCTCACACTTTGTCATTGCCGTGAGCTAGGGAATGTGTTTTTTGGAACACTCATGCAAATTTACACATGTTATTCACATCCTAAACCTTATCATACAATTCTAACACATGCATTTATATTTCTAACACATGCAAAATATTTCTAACATATAAAACCTAAATTAAAGCTTATAGACATACAATCAAAAGCTAATAGACATGCAAAATTATTACAATCATCAAACAAGAAAGCTACTAACACATAACACCTAAGCTACTAGCAACCACAAAAATTAACAAATACACATCAATAAACACACCACAACCGAATCCTTATGGATTCTACAAATAATCCATCTTCTTACCACCATCAAGGGATGATAAGAATTGTCTTCCTCTTACCTTAAATGAAGACAAAAAGCTTGCTTTCACACCTCCTATGGTTCGGTTTTCACTCCACCAAATACCTAAAAATCTCAAATAAAATCTACATGTTATTAACCATGAAAAAGAAGCTAAACCATGGAGAAATCATGGTTTAGAACTTTGAAAAAGAAGAGAGAAAAGAAAAATATGATATTTCACCTTCTAGGTAAAACTTTCAAGGTTGATTTCCAAGCCTTAAATGGAAGATTTTGAAGAAACTTCCAACTAGAAAGGTTCTTAGAATAGTATTTAGGTTAAGGAAACTTGGTTAGAAAAATTTTTGGATGGTTGGATAGTTAGGAAACAAGCTTGGCCGAATGGAAGGAGAAAAAGAACAACAATGGTGGCTAGGGTTCTTGATGAGAGAGAAGAGAGAAAAGTGATGAAGATGAAGTGTTGTTTTTGGCTTTCTCACTCCTAATGGCCGTAACCTTCAAGTGTAAGGATGTGCATGGATTTGGCTTCATCCAAGCCATTGAATACATCAAAGGTCAAGATCAAATCTTGCTTAACAAGCTTAAATTCTATTGGTTGCTCATGGTGACTCACCTTGCTTAGTCACAGTGTAATAAATTCTCTTTGAGTCGGACTAGTGAGTCGGCTCATTTCTGGAAAGTTCTACGCTTACGGTGATTAATTAAGTTACCGATCTAAGTTTTGCTAATTGTGGGTCCCGCAAAATATTTAGGGTCCCTTGTCACTAAATTATCTTGACTAATAAAATAATATTATAATAATATAAAATTATTTTATTTGTGATTAAATCTAAAAATTAAAAGATTATTTTTAGTCTCATTCGAGAATCGGGTTAAGTAAGATCCCCCGATTCTAAATAATAAAATAAGATTTTCCCGGCCAGGAAAATATTATTTTCCTGCCTCAAGCAAATCACAAAAAGTCCATATAAAATCACAGACGGTATTTTCGGGCATTAAATCAAGAAGAAAACAATTAAAAAAAAGCAAAAAGCAGCGAAAAAGATACGTTCGGGACGTAACGGTCATTTTCCCATTTTTTCCCACAACGTAGGTAATCGTCAAAACGTTCAAATAAAATATCCAGCAGTATTATATAGTTGTATATCTTTCGAGAAAAATTAATACGATGGCTTCGAGAAAAATTTTTATTTTAGTCTCGAAACAAATTACGTAAAACGATCAAATAAAATTTGAGCCTATGTATTATCGTAATTGTTTTCATACGAGAAATGAGAAACAGAAAAATAGGGACACAACGGTCATTCATACAAAAGCATGAAAAACATAAAAGCAGTACATTCGAGAATATTTTCTAAAAATTGGGGCGTTACAACTCTCCCCAACAAATAAAAATTTCGTCCTCGAAATTCGATGTTCATCCAAACAAATGAGGATCTTGATCCTTCATTTTATCTTCTAGTTCCCAAGTAGCTTCACCCGTCACATCATTCCATATGACCTTCACTAACTCGATCATCTTCCCTCGAAAATTTGCTTTACCTTTACGTCCTCTCATCACGACGGGTAAAGTTTCGTAAGTCAAATTCTCCTTTAGCGCACGTCATACATTTGTATAACATGTGTCGGATCGGTATATACTTTCGTGGCGAGACACATGAAACACGTCGTGCAAATTGGATAGAAAAGGCGGCAAAGCAATCGATATGCTACGGGACCTATACGTCGAATAATCGATATGGTCCAATGAATTTAGGAGTAAGCTTCTTCGACTTAATCACTCTTCCGAGCACCGGTCGTAGGAGTAACTCTTAAAAATACATGCTCACCCTCCTTAAACTCAAGAGATCGTCTTCGTTTGTCCGCATAACTCTTTTGTACGCTGCTTGCGTAGTCCTCATCTTCTCTTGTATCATCTTGACTTTATCAAGTAGTACTGTTGTATAAGTTAGGTCCAACGGTCATACTCTCCCCTTCTTGATACCAACATAGCGGCGTTCGACATCGTCTTCCATACAATGCTTCATAAGGTGCCATTCCGATGCTTGCGTGAAAACTATTGTTGTAGGTGAATTCTATCAAAGATAAAAATTCATCCCAACTTCCCCGTTGTTCCAAAACACAAGCCCGCAACAAATCCTCCAAGGAATTTGTATAGTTCTCTCTGTCGACCATACGTCTGCGGATGATAGGTGAACTTAATCGTAACTTGGTTCCCATGGCTTCTTGCGAGACTTCGCCAAAATCTTGACGTAAACCTTGGATCTCTGTCGAAACTATACATGTAGGCACTCCATGTAATCTAACAATCTCTCGATGTACAAGCGGGTTAATCTTTCCAATGAATATTTAATATTGATTGGTAAGAAATGGTGATTTCGTAAGTCTATCGACTATAACCCATATTGCATCATGACCTCTCCTCCTGTCTTTGGCAACCCGATACTTGAAATCCATAGAAATGTTGTCCCATTTCCATTCTGGAATCGATAATGGTTGCAACATCCCAGCTGGTCTTTGGTGTTCAACTTTTGACTTTTGACAAACTAGGCAAGTTGACACGCATCTAACCACATCACCCTTCATTCCATGCCACCAGAATAACTTCTTCAAGTCTTGGTACATCTTTGTTATGCCTGGATGCATACTTAATAGACTAGTATGGGCATGTTCCACAATATATTGCCTTAATTCTCGGTTACGAGGAATACAGATTCTACCTCGAAACCTCAGAATTCCATCAGTTCCTTCTTTGAACTCTACTGCCTCGTTTTGCTTCATTTGCTCCCTTATTCCTTGTAAAAATTTATCGGCATTTTGCTTTTCCCTTATGTCTTCCATCAACTCGCTTGAGATAGTAACCATATTCATACAGATCTTTTCCGGTTTCAACTCAACAAATGACCACTCATCTCTAAATTGTTCAATAAGCTCCTTTTCTTTAATCATCAGTGCAGAAACACTGATAATCTTTCTACTCAAGGCATCGGCCACGACATTCGCCTTACCAGGGTGGTACAAAAGTTGAAAATCGTAGTCGTTCAGAAATTCTAACCATCTTCGCTGCCTCATATTCAGTTCATTCAGTCGTACAAGTACTTCAAACTCTTGTGATCACTGAAGATGTTGAACGTTGCTCCATAGAGAAAATGTCTCCATATCTTCAAAGCAAAAACTACCGCAGCCAATTCCAAATCATGCGTAGGATAATTCTTTTCATGAACCTTCAATTGTCGAGAAGCATATGCCACCACGTTCCGATCTTGCATCAACACGCATCCTAGTCCTTGATAAGAAGCGTCACAATACACCTCGAAAGATTTCGTCGAATCTGGTAGGATCAACACCGGTGCGAGTTGTTAACCTCTTCTTAACTCTTGAAAATTGGTTTCACGCTCTTAGTCCATTCAAAAGCTTGACTTTTCCTCGTCGATTGTGTAAGTGGTCCAGCAATCTTGGAAAAACCTTCGATAAATCTCGATAATAACCAGCAAGTCCAACAAAACTTGAACACATTCTTGTCTTAGGTCTTTCCCACTTTGTAAAACGGTCTCCACTTTCGATGGGTCCACCGCAATACCTTCTTTAGAAATTACGTGACCAAGAAATTGGACTTCTTCCAACAGAACTCACACTTAGCCAATTTCGCATACATTTGCTTCTCTCTCGAAAATCGAAGAACAACTTTCAGATGTTCAGCATGCTCTTCCTTCGATCTAGAATAGATCAGAATGTCATCGATAAAGACAACGACAAATCTGTCTAGATACGGACGAAATATCCTGTTCATATAATCCATAAATATGGCAGGAGCATTCGTCACCCGAATGGCATTACTTGATACTCATAATGTCCATAACGAGTTCGAAAAGCAATCTTCGGCACATCTTCCCCTCTTACACGAATACGGTGATAACCCGATCGCGAGATCTATCTTGGAAAATATCACGGCTCCTCTTAATTGATCCATCAAATCGTCGATTCTTGGAAGCGGATATTTATTCTTGATAGTCACCTTGTTCAAGCTGCCGATAGTCCACACAAAGTCGTGACGTTCCATCCTTCTTCTTGACCAAAAGCACGGGTGCACCCCATGGGGAAACGCTAGGTCGTACAAATTCTTTCTCCAACAGTTCCACCAATTGCTTTTCAGCTCCTCCAACTCTACGGTGACATACGATATGGTGCAATTGAGATAGGACCTGTTCCCGGTACTAAATCAATTGAGAACTCGATCTCCCGTTCGGGCGGTAAACCAGGTACATCTTCAGGAAAAACATCCAGGAAAATCGTTGACAACAGGAATAGTATTCACATCCTTCTCATTCTTAACTTCTAGAGAAGACAATACCGAGATATCCTGCGCTCCATCTCTCAACAAAGACTTGACCTTAACGGCGGTTAAGAATCCAGACTCTTCTTCCTTAGGAAAAACTATAGTTTTCTTTGCACAATCTATAAGGATATGGTTAGAACATAACCAGTCCATCCCTAAGATTACATCTATCTCAATGAGAGGCAAACAAATCAAATTGACCAAAAATAAATGGCCCTTCACAACAATAGGACAATCCAAACAGATCTTAGAAGTAACTACAGGTTTAGCAGTTGGCGTAGATACACTTAACTTAACACTCAGAGAAGACACAGGCAACTTCAGTCTTTCCACACAATCATAGGCAATAAACGAGTGTGTAGCACCCGAGTCATACAATACAGTCAGAAGGTTACCTCCAATGTCACCTTCTCCTTGAATAAGGTCATCCGATTGAGAAACTTGAGATCCCATCATTGTATAAACTCGCCCTCAGATTTCGGTTGAGTATTTCCAGGTTTTTCTTTGATTAGTTCTAACATGACGAATAGCGAGGTTTCTTCTGCGGTCGAGTACAATCCTTCGACATATGCCCAGGGCGTCCACAGTTAAAACAGACAGACATTCCCTTGATGTACAATACGGAGATAGATGGCCCTTCTTACCGCACTTAAAACACGTCGGTGTAAACACCACTCTCTGTCTGCTCCACCACTAGGTACACTCCCTCCAGCGGCGGTCGGTGAGTCGACTTCCTTGTGGTCTAGCATACGGCTTACTGTGAGAAACCGATTTGTATTGCTACCTCCACCTCTTTGAAACCTTGTCGGCCCAAAGTTCGACTCCTCGATCTCGCGACGGTTCAAGCTCCTCAAGCCGTGCACATGCGTCTACCAAAGTATGAAAATGATTCATCCTCGGAGATATCACTCCCGCTTCAATTCTACTCTCGATCCGGACTCAAACTTCCGACATTTCCATACCTCATCTTGTCGATTTTGAGCATAATCGAAAATTGAGACAAACTTTCAAATTTTGTAGCGTACTCATTCCTTTGTCATGTTTCCTGTCGCATGACCCAAGAAATTCCATCTCCTTGGCATGCCTAGCACTTGCTGGGAAAATACTTATCGAGAAAAGTATTAGAAAACACTTCCCAGGTGATCTCGGTCCCTTGACTTGCAACATTCGGCGGATTCCTCTCCACCAATGTTACGCATCTCCTCTCGGCATGAAAACAAGACATAAGTTACTTTCTTTTCATCGTACATCTCATCCCCTCAAAGATTCTTTCTAAATCTTGCATCCAGCGACTCGCTTTCTCGGATCCACCTCGCCTCTAAATTGTGGCGGATTATGGCGCCTAAATTCGGATAAATTTAGGGCATCGGTAGCAGCATCTTCTTTGTTGAAATTTGCTCTCAAATTTTCTTTGAGTAATCACTTCAGCCATCTGCCGCATAGCTTCAGCAGCAACCAACATCGGGTCCTCATCACGATTTACGTTAGCACGTCCTCTGCCTCTACCAGCCATCTTCTTTCTTCAAACATAACAAAACAAGGTTAGATACATCCTTCTAGATATTTCCAAAAGGATATAAATCACAAAGATCACAGAGAATCACACAGCACAAACAAAAACAGACCCAACCACAACCCCAAAGACTACTAACTTGGGCTCGATACCAACTAATGTAACACCCCTTTGGAGGATGTCACACATAAAAGAAAATAAAAGAAATAGAAATAAAATCTACCCAAGTTGTGAAACATTTGTTAAATATTATTACGGGTTGTAAAATAATTCTTGATAGACAGAAATATGTAATAAAAAGATAATGCGGAAAATACGAAATAAAAAAAAACATCATCACTAATAATATACATATGATTAAGTTATAAACTGTACAAATAATTTACAACTAAGACCACAACTATTTAAACAAAGACAGTAAAGAAAGCAATAAAAGAGTTAATATATATACAGACATACGCTGACGCGCCCAAAAAAAACATCATGATTATCTAATCCTCTGATGGATCACTCTCAGCATGAAAATGATCATCAGGAGATAGATATCCTGGATGTCTCGACACACGGCGATAACGGGATCGCGCAGTCGATACGATGCTTATCTCACTAGGCTCAGGGTTTTCAGCACCCCAATAACGCCTAATGGATAAGGGTAACTCTAAGTGCAGAAAAAGCGTCGTAGTCATGACAGGCTCTTCATCAAAACGATGACGTAGGATCACAGTCACACGTCCTGCATACGTCACAGAGTCACGATCTCCTCGTAAATGCCAAGCGAGCACCTCCATGAAATACCAACTCTATGAATCCCAAAAATCTGGCGTCGCCATCCTCACAATCAATCCGGAGGATATGGATGATCGGATGGTTCTTGATCGTCAAGCGATCGTCTGCTTGCCGGTCTTCCTCCTCTTCAGGGTACACGATCTCAAGAGGCTGTTCCTCTTCCTCGAAGTCTTTACCGCGTAAAATAAATAAACAGAAAATACATATAACAAAGAGGTAAGACAACATAAAATCATCACAACATGGCCAATAAAAAGACGACAAACAATATACATACGAGTTCATGCAATACATAAAGCTTTATTATATTATAATAACAGATTGAAGAAAATTTAGATATCATCACAATGTATCACATCACAAATAAAACTTCACGGATAAAACAAGAAAGATAAGAATAAACGAGATAAGATATAATAACCAAATATAATAACAATAACCGGATAAAATAAACAAATAAAATACGGATAAACAATAAATAGATAAGATGGAAACAAATAGACTTAGAGATAAATAATATGACAAAATCCTACTCCATGGAGCTAAAGAAAAACACAAGTATCGAGAGAGGAATGATTCGCAAAACCTAATAGTACCACGGCTGCCCCACCAACTATTCTTTTGTCACACGTTGCGTCTATAGCCCCACGACACAAGAATCCATCAATCCGGGCGTGGTGTAGTTCACGGTCTCACGTTGTGGCACTACGGGCAAATGTACTACTAGATTTCACAAATCTCGATTAAATATAGTGTACGTCGAGTACCATAGTGTGCTATCGGTTTACCACGGCCCGGCGGGCGAGCGACCAAGCGCATCCACATGTGGGATCCGTACACTAAAGCCTCCAAGTTCATTAGAACAATGAACCACACTATGTTTATCGCATCGACAACACGATGTGATTCGTCTCGTCAACAAATCCACCAAATACATGGCACACATACATATGAGATAGATGGAAAGCACATGCGGGTTCACATTTTCCCGACAATGACAAATAATTCTCAAAAACACATGCGGGTTCACATTTTCCCGACGGTAAATAGATTTTCAAAAGCACATGCGGGTTCACATTTTCCCGAAACTGACATATAGATTTTCAAAAAGCACATGCGGGTTCACTTTTTCAAACTGACATAAAATAATATAGTAACGGTCAATCGCGTAGAAATTTTATCGCATTTTCATAATTCCATCGTTTTTACAAGCGTTTAAAAATCGGGTAAAGATATTTTTCTGTTTTTAAAATCGCGTAGCATTTTAATACGTTTTCTCAATCGCGTAGGATTTTTAAATCATTTTCTTATTCGAATGCCCTTAAAATTTCTTGTTTAAACAGATAGAAATAGTACTTAGTATATTTAAACTACGTAGAATAATTTTTCATACCGCATACTGTCTTTAGGATATTTTTACTATCTTATAGGATCATTTTTACTAAAAATTGACAGCATTTTGTTTATAAACTTATAATAATGGTTTTCTAAATTTTCCATAAAATTTTCTTTTTACCTAATTTTTAACCATATCATTTAATTCTTTTTGAAATCTCTAACATGCTTCAAAACTTAAAGTGAGCTATATGTTAGAAAATTTCTCAAAATTTCTGTATTTTACTTCCTAATGATAAAATCACTAGTTTTAATCCTTTAAGCTTAATTCTACTCAATTTGTTTCTTCAAAAATCATTATAAAAAATTTCTTTTTAACTTGTATTGTCTCTTTTTGATTGAAAAAGGTTTGAAATCAAGTTTTAGAAATCATAATTACCTATAGTGGCATGTTGGCGAATTTTGTAAAACTTTTCATTTGATTTCTAAATCATGTCAAAGGTATTATCTTATCTAAGTTCATTAAATCATGTTATAAAGTAATGATTTTGAATCAAATAAATCCTTTAGGCATGTTGGCCCAAAATTTACTAAATCTTTACCATTTGATTTCTAAATTCCTTTTCTTTGATTAAAACAATTTAAAACCTTCTTATTTCTCCTAATTAATTAAGTTGCACTTTAGGAAAAATGAAGAGAACATTTTGGTCCTCACACTTTGTCATTGCCGTGAGCTAGGGAATGTGTTCTTTGGAACACTCATGCAAATTTACACATGTTATTCACATCTAAACCTTATCATACAATTCTAATACATGCATTTATATTTCTAACACATGCAAAATATTTCTAACATATAAAACCTAAATTAAAGCTTATAGACATACAATCAAAAGCTAATAGACATGCAAAATTATTACAATCATCAAACAAGAAAAGCTACTAACACATAACACCTAAGCTACTAGCAACCACAAAAATTAACAAATACACATCAATAAACACACCACAACAGAATCCTTATGGATTCTACAAATAATCCATCTTCTTACCACCATCAAGGGATGATAAGAATTGTCTTCCTCTTACCTTAAATGAAGACAAAAGCTTGCTTTCACACCTCCTATGGTTCGGTTTTCACTCCACCAAATACCTAAAAATCTCAAATAAAATCTACATGTTATTAACCATGAAAAAGAAGCTAAACCATGGAGAAATCATGGTTTAGAACTTTGAAAAAGAAGAGAGAAAAGAAAAATATGATATTTCACCTTCTAGGTAAAACTTTCAAGGTTGATTTCCAAGCCTTAAATGGAAGATTTTGAAGAAACTTCCAACTAGAAAGGTTCTTAGAATAGTATTTAGGTTAAGGAAACTTGGTTAGAAAAATTTTTGGATGGTTGGATGGTTAGGAAACAAGCTTGGCCGAATGGAAGGAGAAAAAGAACAACAATGGTGGCTAGGGTTCTTGATGAGAGAGAAGAGAGAAAAGTGATGAAGATGAAGTGTTGTTTTTGGCTTTCTCACTCCTAATGGCCGTAGCCTTCAAGTGTAAGGATGTGCATGGATTTGGCTTCATCCAAGCCATTGAATACATCAAAGGCCAAGATCAAATCTTGCTTAACAAGCTTAAATTCTATTGGTTGCTCATGGTGACTCACCTTGCTTAGTCACACAGTGTAATAAATTCTCTGCTGAGTCACTAGTGAGTCGGCACATTACTGAAAAAGTTCTACGCTTACGGTGATTAATTAAGTTACCTGAATCTAACGTTCTGCTAATTGTGGGTCCCATAAAATATTTAGGGTCCACTTGTCACTAAATTATCTTGACTAATAAAATAATATTATAATAATATAAAATTATTTTATTTGTGATTAAATCTAAAAATTAAAAGATTATTTTTAGTCATTCGAGAATCGGGTTAAGTAAGATCCCCCAATTCTAAATAATAAAATAAGATTTTCCCGGCCGGAAAATATTATTTTCTGCCTCGAGCAAATCACACAAAAAGTCCATATAAAATCACGAGACGGTATTTTCGGGCATTAAATCAAGAAGAAAACAATTAAAAACAAAGCAAAAAAGCGAAAACGATGACGTTCGGGACGTAACGGTCACTTTCTCATTTTTTCCCACAACGTAGGTAATCGTCCAAAACGTTCAAATAAAATATCCACAAGTATTATATATTTGTATATCTTTGAGAAAAATTAATACGGTAGCTCGAGAAAAATTTTTATTTTTAGTCTCGAAACAAATTACGTAAAACGATCAAATAAAATTTGAGCACTGTATTATCGTAATTGTTTTCATACAGAAATCGAGAACAGAAAAATAGGGACACAGCGGTCATTCATACAAAAGCATGAAAAACAGAAAACAGTACATTCAGAATATTTTCTAAAAATTGGGGCGTTACAAAATTGACTTTGAGCTCTTCATCAAAGTTGTAGAGCTCTCTCTTATCTTTCCTACAAGGTAAAATTCATAATTATCAGACATTTAGAACTCAAGATATGGCTAAAATACAGAAACAGTGTAAGACCCGAATAATGTTGAAAAAATCAATTAAGTCCGATTCGAGTTCAAACTTACAAAACATAATCAAATTCAGTCAATTAAGTACATGAAGAGTGTAAATGACTAATAATGAGGGTTTATTAGTACATAAAATATGTGATTATCAGATTTTCCCACACTTAGCTTTTTGCACTCCTGGGCAAAATATATAAAACTAAAGTTAGAAGACAAAGACAAACGACACAAACTTAAAAGCTAAAAACTCTAAAGGACTCAATGAAGACAGAAGAGTAACAAGAAATTCAAGGGATCAAAGCATAAATGAGGTACCATTTCTTCACATCTCAAACCAACAAGCAAGGAAACTTCTGTTGAAAAGAATGAATTAAGAATGATGGATCTTCACAAGATTCCCTCTCAATCTCTCAAGTTTTTAAAAGGTAGGTATTTCACTCAATTCAACCCATGAAAATTGCACTACCATAAGCTTGCTTATCTTCTACTTCTCCACTACTCAAAACACATGCACACACAAATCATGAGGACTTTATTCAAGGTTGTAGTGAGGTCAAGGTAACAGAAGAGGATAAAATGGATATGAGAAGATAAATACCAAAGAGAATAAAAACAAATGAGAGCTGAGTTCAAATAACAAGCATAAAAGTTCATCTCAACTCTAATGTATATCCCTTTACATATTCATTTCCCAATCCTTTTCTATTTTTTTTTATATATATGAACATAACTATATACATACATTTTTCCTTTTTTTTTCTAGGCACTCTTTCTTTTCTTTTTTTTTTCAACAACCATTTTGTACACACACCCCCACACTTGTTCAAAAAACTCATCCATTAACCAGGCTAATGTTCTTTTATTCCCTAAGGTAAAGTAAGAACACGATTTTTCATTTAAGGCACATAATGAGCTAGAAACAAGGAATGGTCAAATAAGCTCAAATGGGTTAAGCAAAGGAAAATATACAAGGTTGGCAGGAATCAGAGAATTTTCGAGAAGTCAAAAGAGTGCTTGATATCATATTGAAAACAAGGTTAGCTATTTGGTTAAACTAGCTAATTAAGAAAGAGGGCCTCAATCATGTTTATGCATGCAAGTGAAATGTAGCCTCAAAAAGAATCAAAGCAAGTTCTAGAGTGGTCATTAACATGAGTGAAAATCACACAAGAAAGAAGAGAATGACATAAATGTTGAATCCATCCATTAGGCTCAAAATCTCACAAGGTATGCATCCATCAGACTCAATTCATCAGTTCAATCATCCATCATCAAGCATATCAGATCAAGAAGGGAGAAAAGTTATTCAATCATGCAATGAACCTCTTTTTTTTTTATTTTTTTTTTGATTTTTTTATCAAACGAAAAGAAACAGAAACATGCTAAAATTTCTCCCCCACACGTAATATAACATTGTCCTCAATGTGAAAGAGAGAGATAGAAAAGAGCAACACAACCTGATAAGAAGTGAATCAATGCTAAGCAGAAAAGAAACACACCTTGTCGGTAATCGCATCGAGACACGAAAAGAAATCAAACAAGAAAACGTTAGTACTTCCACAATTCAATACTAATTAATTACTACCTAAAAAACTCCTTACTCTGCCACCAATTAAGATGCGTCTCAAGAGTAAAATTACTCCTTACTCTGCCATCACTAATTAGTTTAATTAGTCCATGACAATCATATCATACTTTCCAAACAAAAAAACAATAATTTTTTTTATAAAATCAAACCCATTAAAGAGAAAGTTTCAGATCGGGCTCTTTTTTCTTGTTACTTCCTTCGTTGCTTCCTGTTGATCAATCTATCTGAGCTAATACCTTATCAGGTGCATACTCAAAAGTTTCTAATTTATCAATGAGCTCATCAATAGTGGAGGCAGAGATAAGAAGTTGTCTTGCCGAAGGAGTGATAAATTTTTGTTCCACAGCTTTGTCAAGAAAAAATAACAAAAGATCAAAAAAATTATTAACATTCAACAAGCCAATGGGTTTATGGTGGATGTTCAGTTCGGCCCAAGAGACAGTTTGAAAAATTTCTTCTAAAGTACGAAAACCACCTGGTAAGGCAATGAATGCATCAGAGTTTTCAAGCATTATCTTCATGCGTTCATGCATTGATGATACTTTAAGTTCCTCCCCAATTGTCTTTCCATTGATGTTCTGTTGAGCTAAAGTTTCAGAAATGACACCTAAAACCTGACTGTCTCTTATAAAAGCAGAAAGTGATACAGCCCCCATTAACCCATGACAACCTCCCCCATATACAAGATGAATATTCCTCGCAGCAAGTGATCGACCAAGAGTGCTAGCTGCGTTTACAAACTCCAATCCCTTCCCATAACCGACCCACAAAAAACACAGACATTTTTTAGGTTACGAATAGAAGCCCCCATTCTATACTCTTCCTCCCTTTGAGTGTTTCTAAGTTGAAGGAAAATGGAGAAAATGGAGTGTTTAAATAAGAAAAAGAATGGAAAGGGAAATAATTGCACCTATAAGGGTAGGTTGGCTGTTGTCAGAAAAGGTTGAAATTAAAAAACACTTTTTTTTTTGAATTCAAGAAAACCATCAAGGTAAAGAAGTCTAGAAACCCCTGAAGGACCCTGCTCAAAGGATCGTCTGTACAAAAATCAAAAAAATGATACAAAGATAAAAGAAATAGAAAATGATGACATACCTGTATGTACAGTCTCCATAGCGTATCTTTATACTGCGGGTCATGAGTGCAGTAGACATCACGTCCTCTTTTTTTTTTTTTTGAAATTGTTAGAAAAACTTGATGAAAGATGAGTGTATACTTACTTAAGATTGGGATGGAGGTAGTCTGCTCTTTCGGCTTTGTGCCAAAGCATTGTTGACCAGTATTCGACCCATTCAAGACCAGCGCAACATAGGGCTCCCAAAAGGGACAAGTGGCCATAATACGACTGGCTGCCTCACATGTGGGATACAATCTACCTTCTTTGTTTTTCAATTAAGAAGGCTGGATCAGGATGCATGCATTTCCCCATTCACGATTTGTGTTACCAAAGCCAACCCTAAGAAGTATACATTTTTTTTTTTTTTTTTTTTTTTTTTTTTTTGAAAAATGACATGAAGAAGAAGAAGAGGATGATATACAGATTGTTTGTGGATATGGCTCACATCATCGCCTACGGTTTAACGTCCGAACGGCTTAAACGTCTTCTATGAGTCGAGGATAAGCTTCCCATCCAATTTTCTTATAAATTGGCAAACATGGTCTTTTAGAGTCAGATTCCCAAGACTGTAGCGTTGTTCTTCATCCTTGAGGGCTCGTTTGGTGGTTAGGATAAGAGAGACAGGATAGGATAAACTATCATATCCTATCTGAAACTATTGTTTGGTGAGCCAGCAAGATATGATAAATTAATCCTGTCACTTATCCTATCCTGACTATTTAGTTCAAATTCTATCCTGAGGGGGGAGGTGGGTTAGAACTCAACAGGATAGGATAAGGTGATTTAAAGTATGATATAAAAAAATATTTTAAATATAAAATAATTAAAGTATAATAAAATATAACATGGTTATCAAAAAAATATATAATAAATATAAAATATTTAAAATAATAAAATACTAATAATTAATTTTAAAAATTATTTTTATTTTATCTCAAGGCTAATTTTATTATTTATATTATTTTAAAAACTGAAAAATATAAAATTATTCTAATAATTTAACTATATGTAAAGTAAAAACTAAAAATGAATATTTAAAATTATAAAAAATTAATTTAAGTTAAACAATATTTTCAAAATTTTAAAAATTATATGTAATTTTATCATAAGGATAAATTTGTCTTTTTATATAATTTAAAAAAATTAAAATTATAAAAAAATAAAATCAAATAAAATATGAAAACATTCCAAATAAAAAAGAAAAATTTTAAAATCATACTAAAATTATAATGTTATCCTGTTGGTTATCTGGTGGACACCAAACGTCAGACAAGATGACAGCTTATCCTGCTAATATCCTATCCTACTCCTATCCTGCTCTCTTATCCTATCTGCTCTTATCCTATCCTGACCACCAAACGAGCCCTGAAGAGATTCCACAATTTAAGAATTTCACGATGCACCAATCCACAAGAATGCGTCTCAAGAGTCAATAAGATATCATCTAATGACTCCTTACTCAGTCCATTCTTAATGAAGAAAATTTTATCTTCTCTATTTGCGGAAACCATCCCCTTAGTACGACATCGCTTGTTACAGTTCCATCGTCCACATTTGTGACAGACTTGTAACCTTTTTGCTCTTCTCCTTTTAGAATATGAACTTCTTCCAAGACCGGGCATATATGAGTCAAATGAAATTGAGGACTCACCAGCTAATCGGACCTTTGCTTCAATTATCCAACGTACATCTTCTGGCATACCTTTGTGCATTAACATTCTCAATCTTTCACATCGAACTTTGTAGATTTTTCTCAGAGCATTTTGAGGAAGAGAAGGAAAATGTTTTCTCAGGTTTGAAAGAATGACATCCATTTTGAAGGAGAAGAAGGGTTCAGTTATTTTGGGAAACTGAAAAATAAACCGACTTGAGAGTCACGGAGTACCGTATCCGCCACTTAACCGGCAACACAAAGAACTCAAGAACTTGGTTTTCCAGGAATGATTGAGTCTTTGTCCATTAACCTTAAGCGCATTACCATTCCTAGGATCCTCAATATCTACGGCCCCAGAGGATACGCGTGTTTGACAATAAAAGAACCGCGCCACCTAGATCTCAATTTTCCAAGGAGTAGGTGTAGATGATAATCTCAAAGAGAACTTTTTTGACCAATTTCCATGACTTTTGCAAAAAGTGTAACATGAGACCTTTAATAAAGTAGGCCAATAAAATCCATACTGCAAGATTTTCGCAGTTGTCGCTGAAGAAAAAATGACCTCCACATGCTTCTGAGAGACACTACCTACCTTATTATCGGGCACACAACTGTTTTTTTTTCTTTTTTTTTTTCTTTTTTTTTTTCTTTTTCATAATGCGGATGGAGAAGGTTCATCACCTCCACTTCTGCATTCTCTGGAAGTTCATGATACTGTTTGAGGCGGTGTCCATTTACGATGAAAGCTTTGGCAGTGACCTCACTTTGAATCTGAACAGCACTAGAAGGAAAAACATTAGTAACAATAAATGGTCCATCCCATCTAGACCTTAATTTGCCAGGCATGAGTCGGAGGCGGGAGTTATAGAGGAGAACTTTTTGACCAATCTCAAATGTTTTCCTCTTAATCAACTTATCATGGAAGGCTTTGGTCTTCTCCTTATAAAGTTTGGAACTTTCATAAGCCTCCAAGCGGATCTCCTCCAATTGCTGTAGCTGCAGCTTCCTCTCCATACTTGCTTGATTTAGGTCCAAGTTGCACCTTTTCACCGCCCACAATGCTCGATACTCAATTTCCACCAGCAGGTGGCATGCTTTTCCAAAAATAATCCGATACGGAGACATCCCGATTGGTGTCTTATAAGCAGTCCGATAAGCCCATAAAGCATCCTCAAGCCTCTTGCTCCAGTCCTTTCTGTTAGGTTGAACTGTCTTCTGGAGTATCTGCTTAATTTCTCTATTGGAGACCTCGGCTTGCCCATTGGTTTGGGGGTGGTAGGGTGTAGAAACCTTGTGTTGGACTCCATACTTCTTCATCAAAGCCTCCATGCTTTGATTGCAAAAATGTGAACCTTGATCACTAATGATGGCTCTCGGGACTCCAAACCTACGAGAAAATCGTGATCTAATAAAATCCACAACAACTTTAGAATCATCGGTCAAGAGTGGCCTTAGCCTCCACCCATTTAGATACATAATCCACAAGCAAGCAAAATGTAAACAAAACCAAATGATACGGGGAAAGGACCCATAAAGTCAATACCCCAAACATCAAAAATCTCACGAGAATAATAAGGGTTTACGGGGCATTTCATTCCTACGAGAAGTATTCCTGTTCTCTGGCATTAATCACAAGATTTTCAAAACATATATGCATCATGAAATAGAGTGGGCCAATATAATCCGAGTCTAAAACTTTCCTAGCAGTCCATTGAGGACCGAAGTGGCCGCCACATGCAAGTTTATGACAAAAGCTAAGAATGGAATGGAATTCATCATCGAGGCACACATCTCTAATTACTTGGTCGCTGCAAAATCTCCATAAGTAAGGATCATCCCACACATAATACTTTGACTCACTTTTCAATTTATCAATCTTAGCCTTAGTGAAATGTGCGGGTATTGCATTAGCAACCAAGAAATTAATCAAATCACAAACCAATGGATGTTGCCTTGCGGCTGAAAAAAGCTTGCTCATCGAGAAAACATCATGGATGGGAAAAACATCTGCCTCCCTTTCAATTCGACTCAAGTGATCGGCCACCAAATTCTCGCTCCACTCTTGTCACGGATCTCAATATCAAACTCCTGGAGGAGCAACATCCACCTAATCAACCGGGGCTTGGCATTGGGCTTCTTCGGGAGAAACTTTAATGTTGCATGATCTGAAAACACAACCACTCTAGAACCAAGCAAATATGATCGGAATTTATCTAAAGCAAAAACAATTGCTAAAAGTTCCTTTTCAGTTGTGGTGTAGTTGATTTGTGCAGGATCTAAAGTTCTCAAAGCATAGGAAATGACATGAGATACTTTACCGATCCTTTGTGCAAGAACAGCTCCCAATGCATAATTAGAGGCATCACACATCAGCTCAAATGGAAGTGTCCAATTCGGTGGTTGGATGATAGGTGTACTGGTCAATGCCTGCTTTAATTGATTAAAGGCATCTTGGCACTTCTTGTCAAAGTGGAACTCCACATCTTTTTGCAGTAAGTTGGATAGCGGAAGTGCAATTTTGCTGAAATCCTTTATGAACCGCCGATAGACACCTGCATGACCAAGGAAAGAATGAATCTCCCGCACGCATGTGGGGTAAGATAGGCATAAAATAACATCTATTTTTGCAGGATCTACCTCAATACCCTCACGAGATATCACATGCCCTAAGACTATACCTTGTTCTACCATGAAATGACATTTCTCAAAATTTAGAACGAGGTTAGTCTTAATGCATCTATGCAAGACCTGAGCCAGACTATCTAAACATGCATCAAAGGAAGATCCATAGACAGTAAAATCATCCATAAATACGTACATGCAATTTTCTAAAAAATCAGAAAAGATACTTACCATACACCTCTGAAAAGTGCCTGGAGCATTGCACAGACCAAAGGGCATCCTCCTGTATACAAATGTTCCAAATGGACAAGTGAAAGTAGTCTTCTCTTGGTCTTCTGGGGCTATATGAATCTGAAAATAGCCCGAATATCCATCCAAGAAATAATAATGTGATTTGCCAGCTAACCGCTCCAACATCTGATCAATGAAGGGCAGCGGGAAATGATCCTTTCTGGTAGCCTGGTTAAGCCGCCTATAATCAATGCAAACTCGCCAACTGTTTTGAACTCGTGTGGGCACAAGCTCATTGTTCTGATTTGCAACCACTGTGACCCCAGATTTCTTGGGAACCACTTGCACGGGGCTCACCCATTGGTATCGAGATATGGGATAAATAATGCCGACTTGAAGTAGCTTTGTAACTTCCTTCTTCACCACATCTAGAATCGGGGGATTTAGTCTCCTTTGAAATTTGTCTAACCTGGTTTGATCCCTTCTTCCAATAAAATCTTATGCATACATGTGGAGGGACTAATACCGGGAATATCCGCAAGAGTCCATCCGATGGCTTGCCTATTCTCGCCTCAAAATCTGCGGTAATTTTTCTTCTTGATCGGGTTGTAGGTTTTTAGCAATGATCACCAGGAAGTGTCTCACCATCTCCCAAATATGCATATTTAAGATGGTCAGTAAAGTCTTCAACTCCAAAGATGGAGGTTGCACAATGGAAGGTAACAAGTGATCTGAAATAACTATCTCAGCAACATTAATTTCAAAGATGGTCTTGACTCTCATTCTCAATTGTTGTATCATCAGCAGTTGTATCATTACTCATAACGAGAACAAATCTCAACACATGCAGCACATGGTTCAACATCACAAGTAGCACATGTATCACAAGAAATAGAACCAAGATAGTCAACAATATCAGGGAATTCAGCATATAAATCAGTATAGACATCATCAACCAGCTTCTCAATCACATCAACATGGAAAACAGAATGCTCCTCTAGGGGGTGTTTCATGGAATCAAAAATGTTAAATTGTACCAAATCGTCGCCAAATTCCATAGAAAGGGTGCCAGCATGCACGTCTATCTTGGTCTTGGCGGTCTTGAGAAATGGTCTGCCTAGAATCAATGGAGCATGGTTTGTTGAATACTCTTCTTCCATGTCCAAAACGTAGAAATCTGCTAGAAAAATCAACTCATTCACTCGAACTAACACATCTTCCAGCACACCTGCAGGATGAGCAGTGGCTCTATTTGCCAACTGAATCATGATACCAGTGGGTTGCAAAGTACCAATGTTTAAACACTTATAAACTGACATAGGCATGACATTGATCGAAGCACCCAAATCTAGCATTGCATGCTCAAATCTAGAGTTGCCAATTGTGCAAGAAATTGTGAAAGTTCCAGGATCTTTGCATTTCTGTGGCATGCTTGGCAGAATCATTGCAGAATCATTTCTACCCATGCTGATCTTCTCATTCCCTTTCAACCTTCTCTTATGAGTGCACAACTCCTTGAGAAATTTAGCATATTTTGGAATTTGCTTGATTGCATCTAGGAGGGAAATATTGATTTCCACTTTCCTGAATGTCTCCATGACTTCTTTTTCCATTTCTGCTTGCATTGTTCTCTTGGATTGTGTGATCCTATTTGGAAAAGGTAATGAAATGGTAACATCTGAATTCTCTGCAATTTTCTTCAGTGGCACAGATTTCTGGACTGAATTATCCATTTCCTGCCGTTTTTGGTCAATTTCTGATTGCTGTAAGGTTGGAACATCAACTTCTTTGCCACTTCTCAAGGTAATTGCACTTACGTTGCCTCTTGGATTGTTGACTGTTTGTGAAGGCAATTGGCTAGAACTTTGACTCTTTAGCTCGCTCACAGTGGTTGCCAACCGCCTAATTTGAGTTTGTAAATTCGAATGTTGGCACCGACGTTCTGCTGAACCGAATGTTATTTGTGGCCATTTGTTTCATCAGGTCTTCCAATGACGGCTCGGTGGAGTGGATTGGATGATCATTTGAACAGTTGCTTATTGTTTGAATGCGGGGGTATTTATTGGTATTTGTTGCATGGACTGCACCTTGGTATCTAAATTATTGTTCTTCTTTGGTGAAATTTGTTGTTTTGGCTAGAATTCCCATATCTCAAATTGGGATGGTCTCGCCAACCAGGGTTATAAGTACTAGAAAATGGATCATATCTAGATTGTTGCTGTTGTTGCTGATATTGGGGTCTACCAGGAAAAACACCAGCTGCAGCAACACATTGATCTAGAAAAGTGGGACCATCTTCCTGAAGTGTAGGGCATGAATCAGTAGGATGAGATGAATTAGAGCAAATTCCACACACTAATGCAGTCATCTGCATGGGTGGTTGTTGACCCACTGCTATCTGTCTTACCAAAGAAGTCAATTCATTTAGTCTGTGTTTCATTCTTTATTGGTCCATATGAGATGCTTGAATTTCATTAACTCCTCTAGTTGCAGTGATGATCCGCGAGCCAAACTGTTGGGTATTGGCTGCCATGTTTGCTATCAGATCTCTTGCGGCGGTAGGAGTTTTGTCTACTAAGGCTCCTCCAGAGGAAGCATCGATCATGCTTCTATCATTTGGCAGCAAGCCCTCATAAAAGTATTGAATCAAGAGCTGGTCACTAATTTGGTGTAAGGGCAGCTCGAACACAACTTCTTGAATCTCTCCCAGTATTCATGCAAAGTCTCACCGGACATACGTACGATGCCACATATATCCTTCCTAATTGCGGCGGCTCTAGAGGCAAGGGAAGAATCTCTCCGGGAACAACCTCTTCATGTTATTCCAAACAGTGAACCTGGTGAAAGATAAAACAACCAATCTTTGGTTGCATCGACAAGTGAGAAGGAAATGCCCTTAACTTAATGTGTTCCTCGGGGATGCCTTGTGGCTTCATGGTTGAACACACAACATGGAACTCTTTCAGGTGCTTATGAGGATCTTCACCCACAAGACCATGAAATTTTGGTAACAAGTGTATCAAACCAGATTTTAACTCAAAATCTGCATCAAGATCAGGATATTGAATGCACAAAGATTGGTAAGATACATCAGGAGCAGCAAGTTCCTTGAGGGTTCTATTATGCATGTTATCAGCCATGATTTCAGGATTACTTAAGTTATCAGGTTCACTCCCAAAATCAAAATTAGGTTCAGAATTAACTCTAGAACTTATCACACGAGCTCTAATTAATCTATGCAAGGTCCTATCAATCTCAGGATCAAGATCAAGCAAGATATCAGGATTGGACCTAGTCATGCATCAACTAAAGCACAAAAACACAAAAACTGCAACTAAGCAAAATACACTAAACAACACTCAAAATATGCAAAAATAAATCTAGTTAATATGTCTAAACATTTTTAAAAATTATGGAATCAACACGAACAAAATCTACAAAAAAAAATGAAACTAGAAAATGCAATAAAAAATATTAAAAAATTGAAAAAGTGGTCTAAATGATAGAATTTCGAAAAACTAGGGGTGACCTCGCAGTTTACTATAAGTCTTGTTTATCGGGCTGTTTTCCTTCAACCGACCAAGTTTCACTCATTTGGGCATGTTTCGGTTCGAAAATTGCAATAGTTACCGTAATCACTGTTTTCCGTCTTTCCTAAATCAGAAAAATTTAAAAGCTAAGATAAAAACGTTAGTATGGTATGAACAATGTTAGTAAATGAAAAATAACTGTTAGAATAGGTAAGAAAGAACAAAAATTAGTAAGGTTACTCAAAATGAAAAGATTACACCTACGAGATCCCCGGCAACGGCGCCAAAATTTTGACGAGCGCCGAACTCAGTCAAAATTATAACCGAAGTTATTACCTAAACTTGTAGTATAGTGAACAACACCGGATCGTCTCCTCAAGGATCGTAGATGCAATTTGATCAAATCAAGTGAAAGTTAGAAAAAAGGGGGTTTTGATTGTTCAAGGATTACAATGACAAGATCTGAAGAAAAATAACAATTAAAAGAACAGTCAATTCAGAAATCTATCCGAGATTGGGTGGATTCAATCATAGACCTTTCAACAAACACCTGAAATACATTTGAATGATTAACTTGGATCTAACCGAGATCTCGCATCAGATCCGAGAATTCATGCTAGACAATCGTCCAGAATTCAATTGACAAGTGATAAACACAAATCTGCAATCGCACCATTCATGTAAATAAATATATGTCAATTTAAGCACCGAATTCAATTAACCTAGGCACAAATCAATAACCTAACCTCTTCAATTACATGATTAGTTTAGATCAATCAGTTCTAAGTTTCATCACAAATCTCAATCTTCAGTTATGTGATTAATTCAGATCAATCAGCTCTAAGTTTAATCACAATACTTAATCTTAAAATAAACATAAACAGAATCACCATTCATGCATTCAAGATCAAGAAAACAGAAGAAGAAGAAGAGAAGAAGAATCCAAATATAAATCAAATACATTACATAAACCAAGGTCTCAAGAATCCAAACCACAATCTCTTCAAGAGTCCCAAATTGACTAGAAGTGACTTAGCTCTCCATTACAATGAAGGAAAAATATACAAGAACTATGAAAAGCTATCTCTAACACCAAGTGTGTGTGTCCCTTAGAGCTCTCCACATGCTTCCTTTTATAGAGGATTCGGAGTAGTAGTAGATGGGTAGATGAGATTAGTAGGTGGGTGAGTAGGTGGATGAGTAGGTGGATGAGTAGGTGGGTAAGTAGGTAGGTGAGTAGGTGAGCTACCTTGTCTCCGAAATTCTTTATTGCTGAACTCATTGATTTCGTCACTTCTGAGCCAAGTGGTCTTCATGAAAGTACTAGGAAATTGTCTAAGCTTTCCAATGGCTCTGGAAACACCCAAAAATTCGTCCTATAGCCCAAGATATGACTCAATTACTACAGACTGTTCAGGACTAGTTTCAGCACCTCTGTTTTGACTTTCAGACCCAATATCTCCATCATGGAGCCCGAATCAAGTTTTGTGCTTGACATAAAAGTTGTACATATGGGTCTTAACTTTCAGATTACAAATTTTCAGCCCATTTTATATGTCCAAACTCGAATTATGTTCTGGTTACTACACATTGTTCGGGTTCCAGTCACAAATCCTGTATTCTGATTTCCATGCCCAATTAGCTCCACTAGATGTCTGAAATTGACTTTGAGCTCTCCATCAAAGTTGTAGAGCTCTCTCTTATCTTTCCAACAAGGTAAAATTCATAATTATCAGACATTTAGAACTCAAGATATGGCTAAAATACAGAAACAGTGTAAGACCCGAATAATGCTGAAAAAATCAATCAAGTCCGATTCGAGTTCAAACTTACAAAACATAATCAAATTCAATCAATTAAGTACATGAAGAGTGTAAATGACTAATAATGAGGGTTTATTAATGTATAAAATATATGATTATCATTGACTGAGGAACCTTCAGGCACGAATGGAACAACATTCTGATTTGCCATTCTACTAATAAGGAATTTTCCTTTTCGCTTGTTAGACACTCAACCCGGAGGTTAAGCTCTGATACCAATTAAAGATGACTTTTGCACAAGAAAGGGTTGAATTGTGTCTCTTTTGAATTTTTTGAACTTTTATTTGAAACTTAAATAAGCTTTCTCAAGTATACAAACTTGGATATTATGAACTATGAGTTAGTGTTTCTTTCAGAAAGCTAAGTTTCAGAAACCAAATTGATAAAAAGGAGTATTAGAAACTTGATATTGATATGGTTCAGAAAACTAGTGGAATGCTTTGGAAAAACAACTTTCTCAAAGTTTGAAAAACCTTTATTGATGTTTATTTTAAAAAATAGTTTTTACAAACTCATATTTTTACTACGAAGAACTTAAGATATTAGAGTTTAGAAGGTAAAGTTTATAAAGTAAAAAGATAAAGATAGAGAGAGCTTTACACATAGGATTTTATACTAGCTCGGTCAAACCAATTGCTTACTTCCAATCCCCACCACACAACCGAGATTTTTGTAGATTCAAGTAGTCTTTCTTCCATCCTAGCCTCTCTAAGCTGGATTACAAGTATTATTTTTACACCTAACGTCTTTAGGCTTACATAGAAACCTCACTGATCATTACTGGGTCAAGGTTATATGGCCTAAAATAATAGGTTTGTGTTTGATCACTCACACACTCAAAGAGTGAATTACAACACTTAGATTCTGAGCCTTGAACTCTACTTACAAGATATAGAAATAATGTACAAGTAGAAATGAAGTATTATTATTAGAAAGCAATATAACAGTAACTAACATGATCATAAAACTTTTCACAGAGAGTTGAAACTTGAGAGATTTGAAAGTACTTTTGTAGAAACATATTTTATTCCATTGATAAGCTTCAGCAGCTTCAATTTATAGTCTTTGAAGATATTATAGACGTTAAGCTTCAATTAGTGTAGCAGTACTATGTCTTGAGACTTGTTAAAGAGAAATAACCATTATTTTGTTTTCTTATGGCAGGTTTTGCAGCTTTCTTAGAGTTGGTACAGCTACTTCTGTACTTTCTTAGGAGAATGTTCCATGTTAGTTGATTTTCTGAAGGACATTCGTTAGAGACTTTGATCTTCCAAGTTGAAGTCCCACAAACATAGCTTTTTGATGAAGAGCTTTCTGAATTGCTTTCTAAGGGCTAACTTTATGAGCAAATAGCTTTTTGAAGGATAGTTTTCTAAGCACTGTAAGTGCTTTTAGTTTGATTGAAGTCAAAAGCTATCTTTAAGATAAAACTTTTAATACCTTAACACACTTTAATAAACTATTAGAATAGCTCACACAGTTCATAATTATTAAAGCTTAATTCAAAAGATAGAATCCATTAAGAGTGTATAGCAAAAAGTGTAGGAGCTTTCTAATGTAAACACTTAAAAAAAATAACAATTTGTTTTCATCAAAACTTTATACAAAGGACCAAATTGAGAACAAAGGTAGGGGCCTTAAGACTTTGAAACTTAGATGTTATTTAGCTCATGTAGAAATAGGAAAACATGTATAGAAAGAGGAAAACAAGCCAAAATGTCATGTAGTTCATATGGATAATCTCATTTATCAAGTAGCATAACCCAAACACTTGCAAACACTTCATCAGTCTTTATCATTACAAGATATCACAAATAATCATTTGAAAAGTAAAATGAGCTTGATAATTATTGGACAAATGGTTTAGTCCTTAAGCTATTAACAATTTAACATAAGTGAGCGACATTTTACATTTATAATATAAAAGTTAGTGCTCTTAATTAGGGTGTGTAGTGAGCAGTGACTCACATATTGCCTCAATATATCAAATGTCAGTACTCTTAAATATTATAATTTCATATTTAAAATCTTCGTTATTTGCATATGTAGTTTTTGATTTTGCCTCAACAAGGTTTTCAGGAGACATATGACAATGAAATAGGACCATATAATAGACATATAGATAAGAGTAAAAATGATTAGTGCAACACTTTCAACACAATGGCAAATAAAGTGTTGTAAGCTCCAAAGCCCTTCAAAAGCATTCACTTGTGAAGTTCTTTAATAATTTCTAAGTTTTGATGATCAACAAACTTAACCTTAGAATCTTTCCTTGTAACCTTCTATCTTAAGTGTTTGAAAGAATAGATTGAGAAGACCCTCAGACTCACTTTTCATAAATCATGTTATCTAAGCACCGTCTGATGAGAATCTTGTTAAAGTCAAAAGCTATCTTCAAAGGTTTTTTGAAAAAGACTAAATATAGAACCAATTTCATAAGGAAGTCACGAAAAACTCTTCAAAGGTAAATGTTCTAAAAGAAGAGTTTCTCAGAAGAAAAGTTTCTGAAGTCTAAGTTTATCAGAAGACAAGCCTTAGAAACTAAGTTTATTAGAAGACAAGTCTTAAGAAGTAAAGTCAATCAAAAGACTGTAATCATAAAAGAACACCATAAGAAGATATACCTATTAGAAACATCAAGCATCAAAAGAATGAATCTTTTCAGAAGCATCTAAGTTTAGAAGATGAATCCTGTACAAAAATAGCAAAGTTCAAGATAGTAAGATTCAAAAGTTTGAAACTTCTGTCTATTACTGGAAAAAGACTAATGCATTTAAAGAAAAATTTACTAGTCATTACATCACAAGAAAACGGTAATTGTATTATGAACAGTAACCATTGGGACTTCAAATGACTAGTTTCTGAATGCCTATAAATTGAAGAAGCCTAGAAGTTAGAAGTCATGAAGTTAACTATTATACTACCAAACTTTTGATCAAACTTTTGAACGACCAAATCAAGTTTCTGATCAAGTTTCCCTATTGAAACTTACTTCCGTTCAATCTTCTAAAAAGAAAAACTCATTCTCTTAAATTTGTATTTGCATATATTCACTTTTTAAGTGTTAGAGAATTAAAATCTTATTTTTATCTCTATATTCATTTGCTTAAATTCACTCTTTGAGTGTTAGGAGATACACAAACCCAATCTTCTCTTTGTATCCTGATTTGTTAGTGATCTTAGTGGTAATCTAACTTGAAGAGGCTCGGGTGGAACAAATGCTACTTGTAATTTAGCTTGGAGAAGTTAAGGTTGATCAAAGAATACTAGTGGCAATATAAAATCCTGGTTTCTGATTGGGGACTGGACGTAAGCAAGTAGTTTGGCTGAACAACTATAAACTTCTAAGTGTGAATCTTCTTAACTCTAAACTTTTATCCTTCTAATCACTTAGTTCTTATATTTAGCACACACCTTGATATTGAAACGGCTTATTAATTTCAACAAGGCCAAAGCTCTAACTTAAAAATAAATTAGATTCATTATTCTCATGCAACTCTTCTATTTTTATAAGCTTCTGATCTATACTCTAATACATCCCAGTTGTGAAACTCGAGAAGTTATAAAAGTTTTTCAAGATTCCTTTAGAATTTAAAAGCACGACTCAACCCCTTTCTCATGCTCTTGCCACTTTCGGTTGGTATCAGAGTTCAGCCTCTAGGTGGAGCGCCTTAGCAAAAAAAAGAGGAAAAATCTTCAAAGGAAGATAACAAATCAAAATATCTACATTGCTGAAGGACAATCCATCAACCATCCTCTTACGTTCACTGGAGAAGACTAACACCACTCGAGAAATAGAATGAAACTCTTTATAGGGTCCACCCATTTTGATTTATGGGATGTCATAGAAAATGGCCCTTACACTCCTAATTGCTCCTTAAAAGATAGAACAATTGTTTGTACTATAGCACCCTAAATCTACAACTGTGTATGTTGTTCATATACTCAAGTGTATAACATTAGGCTAGTTACTACTAGACATAAAATGTAATTATAAACCTGTATAATAACTAACAAAGCGTAGATATATAGATCCTTTAATAAAAAGTAAAGAGAACAATGTATTTTTACACAAACAAAAGCTTGCTCTTTTCTACGAATTTACAACACATGTCTAAGATATATAAGAATACAAAACGAGCGTCATGGCATATATATACAAAACTAAGAAGTTAATAAACTACGTACATCATTAATATATACAAAATAATTATACTAAGTCTTTAGTGTCCTCATTTGCTCATGCTCTGATCAACAGCTAGATTCATCATGGAAATAAGAAAAATGGGGTGAGAATTTGAAATTCTCAGTAGTAAGTTTTAAGACATGACATCATAATAAATACAACTACTTCGGGAAAAACTAATATTTAATGAACATTTGAAAAGGTGGCATAAGACAAAAGTTAGGAGGCAAAGCCTGATTCCTTACTTTTTGTACGAATAAATAGTTTCAGATTGGCCTGAAAATTGGTTAGTTGAATGAAAATGATACAAGTAATGAGGTCCACCCTATTTTGGCCAAATTCCATTATTTAGACCATTTTTTTCATTTTTTGAAGATTTTTTATTGCATTTTTGGGTACCATTTTGGAGTAGTTTTCATCTTGTGGTAGTCCCATAATTTTTGAAATTGTGTAGGTAGGGTAAGTAGTGTTATTTTAGCAAAATTTTAGTGTTGTGTAGTCCATTTTGCATATTTTGTGTTTCTACACTTTTGCATGTTTTATGACCACGTCTTCTAGTAATTTTTTGTTTGACATTGACCTTGATATTGGGAGGATCTTGCATACACTTAATAGAGCTCGTAAGCATAGTGACAACATAAATTTTGAAATTGAAACTGAACCAGAGAATATAAGTAGCACTACAACTATGATTGATAATACTGAAACTAAAAATACAAATAACACTGCAAACAGGACTGATAATATGGATTAATACATTCAATATCCTAATTTAAATGTTTATTTTGAATTGAAATTTGGATTAATACACTTGCTGCCAATAGGGCTAGAGTTACTCGTTTGATATTGTGGAAGTAGTACATGGAACAGTCCACTCATTATCAGGTATATTGTGGAAGTAGTATATAAAATAGTCCACTCATCATTAAGTATGTAGTGAAAGTAGTACATTCACTATTATGTGGTGGAATAGTCCATTCATCACTAGTTAGTCTAAGGGCTATTTAGCCTATTCTACGAAGATAGATACCATGAAAACATAGTTTTTAGTAATAGTTAAGTTATGTGTATGAGCTTAGTATTGGATTACGAGATTGCTAAATGAATGTTTACATAGAGTAAGATTATGAATGTTCTCATGGTAATAAGTAAAGACTCATTTACCTATTGCAATTATTGATTCAATGTTAGTAGTGTCATTCATTGTGAGTTGATGTTTGTATGGTACTTCTATCATGTTAATGAATAACTAGACTAGATAAATTAGTATTGTATGCCTACTTTAATAAGTAAAGATGAGGCATGAGAGTACTTTTATAACATGTTTTACTTCTTATGTAATATTGTATCTATATGTTATAAATGTCTGGCTTTGGAATACTATTACTGAGAATGATGATTTCTCACCTTGTTTGTGTTTCCATGTAAATCGAGGTCAAGGCCCTACAAGAGGGTAAGAAGACAAAGAAAAAAGAAGAACTAGATTAGTTTAGTTTTTAATGTTTTCAGTTCAAAGCTTATGCAATTAATTATATTTGTTTTGAGTATGTAAAAGTTATATATATATGTATGACTTTTAAATATGGCTCTTGATAATTATTTTTTTAAATGTTATGGATTAGTTGATGTTTAAGTTAGAAGTAGCATGATTGATACTGCTTTTCGAGGTATATGTCGGATATACTAGGATGCGAGTATTAGGTTGTTACATTATGTATCAGAGTAGTTCATCCTGTGAGCCAGGGCATAGACTGACTAGGCTTAGGCCAGTTTAGTATTTTTTTGCTAAGTGTTATGCATTTCTTGTCACATGTGTGAGAGGTGTTGATAGAATTGCATGACAGGCCTTAAGTTTGAGTGTTAATGGTTACTGTCACACATAGTGTGTATAGGGAACCTTTACTTCACTAAGGCGAACAAGGAAAAATAGGAATTCTTCTAGTGAAGGTTCAGCTAATATGCCTGAAGTGTTCTAAAGATGGTAACTGCTAAGAGGAAGTAGATTGCTATCGCAAGTAGAGTTGTAGAGGGATGGAAGAAATTTCATCTTAGTATCTAGTGCCACTAATACAATCAGTGTATGGAGTAATAGTAGTAAATGGCCGATACTTCCCAAATCTCTCAAAGTTTAGAAAGGCCAACCCTACATCCTTTAAGGGTAAAGTAAGACATGTTTGGAGTAGGTAAAGGTGGCTTACGAAAATGGAAAAAATATCTACAATCAAAATGTCTCCTATATACGTTAGAAAAAGGAGGCATAGTTTTGGTAAATAGAATGCCAAGGAGATAGAGTTCTAAAGACCTAAACAAGGTGGCTTGTTGGTAGGTCAGTATGTGGTTGAATTCAAAGAAGCAAAAGATGAGTACAAAGTAAGTTATAGAATCCAACTGACTTGAGAGTAGTGGTATAGTGTGGATTATGATTAAAATTTAGAATGAAAATCAGTTGCCAAGTTTCACCAAAAATATAAAAGCTTGCAACTAGTTGTAGTTAGCAAGGGTCGATCTATAGAGAACTAATTCAATTAACACTATAAATTAATTCCTAATTTAAACTCTAAAAAATAGTAAACAATAAAAAAAATGTTTGTTTGTTAAAACTAAAAATAGAAATTGAATCTAAAACAATAACAATAAACACAATTTGAATAACTAATTAAAAGGCAATGGTTAAGAGATGGAATCTACCACTAGATTTATATGATTATGTTAACTTACATTCTTTTTATACTAATATAACCAATTATGCTTTTATGTGATTGTGAGATAAATCACTTGTTTTCCTTAAGTTTCGCTTAATTCAGCAACTGCTCAAATTAAATTTTAATTACTAGATAGTTATAAAGCAACCGCTCTTATCCCCACCTAATGATTGCATTAAGATTTAGAAAATCAATCACACTAAGATCTAATCATACACCGGGATTAAATTACTTAGATCATATGTCTCACTAGTCCTACCACCACAACCGCGCATAACAATCGTAGTTTTATCACTTTCAAAATTAGCAAAGAGTATAAAAACTTTTATACCGAATTAAGTTCAGAAACATATGAATAAAAACTCAGTTGAATTAATATAAAGAGATATGCAAGGTTCACATAATCAAACTAGGGTTTCATCTTCCCTTAACCAAATAAGAAGATTAGCCACACATGAAAAATTCAAAATCAAGAGAAAAGCAACATAAAAACATTGTCTAGAATGAAAGTGCAGAAGAAAACTAAAAATCAAACTAGTTTCCAAAGGTTGGGGATAATTGATCTCCGAGTGCTCAAACCCGAGACTCCCATCTTCGATCCAATCTCCTTCTCCCTTGTTCTTGGTCTTCTCCTCAGCCTTCTGGCAGTTCCCCCAATCTAGACTTCTTTTTAAAGCCCAGGTAATCCTATTTATAACTTTGGAGACCTAATTTTGCATCAGAATTCGTATCTGGCTTTCTGATTCGACGACATGGGTCGTGTCGTATGACACGACCTACTCCCTGTCAGGTTTTGTCAACATAAATTCAAGTGGATTGCAAGTCAGATGAGGACACGACCTACCCCCTATCAGATGATATGTGTAACAGCCTAATATCTGTACCCTAGTATATCTAACATATACTTGGATAAACAGTATCAGTTCTGCCACTTCTAACTTAATCATCAACTAATCCATAACATTTAAATAAATCATTATGGAGAGGCATATCTAAAGTTATACATATAAATTTTTATACATACAACTTTTACACTTTCAAAGCAAATATAAATTAATACATAAGCTTCGAATTGAAAATCAAAAACTAAACTCTTCTAATCTTTTTCTATCTTTATCTTCTTACCCTCTCATAGGGTCTTTACCTGCTAACCATGAAACATAAAAGGGTGAGAATATGAAAATTCTCAGTAATACATATATTCCATGGTATTAAAACTAAATATATGAAACTTAAATATACTTAGGAATTGTATTATGTTCTTTGGCATTAAGCCTACTTATTCTTAGTCTGAATATACTAATCCTTAGCTTAGCCTTGGACCTGACATCCTGGGCCTAGCTTTGGACAACTAATCCTTAGCTTCGCCTTGGACCTGGCGTCCTTGGCTTAGCTTTGGATAGCTAATCCTTAGCTTCGCCTTGGACCTGACATCCTTGGCTTAGCTTTGGATAACTAATCTTTTCATGAAACACTCCAGTGTCACCACTTAACTAGGTTTGTCCGGTAATGTTCACTACTTAGATAACTAATCCTTTCATGAAACACTCCAGTGTCACTATTTACTAGGCTTGCCCGGTAATGTTCACTACTTAGATAACTAGTCCTTTAAAAGAAAAGGACCAACCTCTTGCCAACTAGGTCCCATGGCACTCAACTATTGCCAACAAGACCCTATGACACTTAACTCTTGCCAACTAGGCACTATGGCCTTCAATTATAGCCAACTAGGCACTATGGCATTCAACTATAGCCAACTAGGCACTATGGCATTATAGCCAACTGAGCGTTATGACGCATAACTTTTGTCAACTAGGCCTTATGGCGCTTAACTCTTGCCAACTAGGCTCTATGGCACTCAACTATTGCCAATTAGGCCCTATGGTGCTCAACTCTTGACAACTAAGCCTTATGGAACTCAACTATTGCCAAATAGGTCCTATGGAGCTCAACTCTAACTATTAAAAGAGTTACTAGAGTTCATAGGCCTCAAACCATACTCAAAACACCTTAAATCTTGCCTAAAAAGGTTGATTTTCAAGATTGCACTAAACATGCATCATAACTTCTAAAATTTTAAATTTTTATGAGCATATAGCTCTTTCTCATATCTTTCCAATGCCATAAACCTTGCTTAATTTGGCTAAGTGTAGCCAAAGTTATACGACATTTTGCAGAGGCCAAAACAGGGGCATTCTTTGATTTACCCGATTTTAACTTGAATTTTAATTGAAACTGGGGACAAACTACAAGTGGTAAAATTTTGAAATTTTATTGGCAAGAAGCCTTACATCTTAGCTTCAAAATGCCACTAGTCCCATGTCAATACGACATCGGAGCAAGAAACTATGCAATCTGGTTTACTGACTGCCAGAATGCCTTTTTCTATAGAATCTGCCTTGGATTCAAACAAAAACTGGTACTGATTGCCTTGCTCAATAATTCTGAAATTTTTACCATATGAAACCTTATGTCTTAGCTTTCAAATGGAACCAGAATCAAGTGATTCCGATATCCACAGCTCAAGTTATGCAACAAACAGTACAGGCTGTCAGATTGTTTCCCCTGTTTTGTGTTCTACTATCTTTGAGAGATTAAGCGCTCACTTTTTGGGTGATTAATCGCCCAAAACCAGAAAACGATCTGTAGAAACTATTTTCTGCATAATTGGTGTTCCAACCAATTCTAACACTTCTAAAACAATTTCTATATGATTTCTAACATCATTCTAGGCCCCTAAACTTGTTGTAACACTTTTACAACCTATTAATTCTCTTGGGGCATAGATCTAGGTCCAAAATCACATAACTCTAACTATTCTTCAAATCCATTTTCTATGGATTCTAAGGTTGTTCTTGAACCATAACTAGTCATCTAGCATTATCTAGGCTTAAGCTATCCTAACCTAGTTCTTGGAATCAAGAACCAAGTTAAGAACATGGATTTAGCTATCCAAACCCCTATTTCTATTCAAAACCCCAAACTATATTCAAAGATAATCAAAGAGGGAGAAATGAATAGAAATCCCCTTACCTCTTGATGGATATGAAGATCTTCAAGCTTGAGCCTTGATCCTTGATCTTCCTCTTCCTCTTTTCCCCTTCCCTTCTTCTTCTTCTTCTTCTTCTCCCTTTTCTCCTTTCTCCCTTTCTCTTTTCTTCTTTTCTTTTTGTTTTTCAGTTCTCACCGTGGAGAAGGGAGAAATAAGGGGTGGGATGTGGAGGGAATTAAGGAAAAAGTTTAACTTAAGTTTCTTTGCTGAAACTTATATCTACAAAGGACACTTGAATTATGATAATTCAAGTTTTCCAGCTTCCAACAACTTTAGAATAAATCATAGGATTCATCTAAATTGTTGTTTTACTTTTATTCTATTTTTTCATATCTGCTGGGGATCAATCCGGCATTAAAAGCACAACCAGTATGCCTAAAAATGCAAAACTGACTACGATTGATCCCAAATTTTAACTGCACATTACTCCTATTATATGCGTTATTTTAGGCTACTTTTCAACTTTTGGGTTGCAACTAAGTGCCTAAACGAACTCAGTTTATCACAAAACTTAACTGACATGTTATACAAGTATAATAGTACCTCTGAGACTATATACAAGCCTAACATGTTTTCTCGGGATGTTACAACATGGGCCCTGTCACTTGCTTTCTTCAAATTCTACCCTGATTCTTCACAAATACTTTTCTTTCTTTGCTCCTAAGGATAATATTGATCTCCTGAAAAACACAATGTAATCATGAGTGCTTATAAACACACATAAGCACAGTTTCACAATAAAGATTTGATTAAACTTCATATCTAGAAACTTAGCTAAAAGTTAATAATTAAACACACATAAAGTCTAATTAGATCAAACATATGACACTCAAGATATGAAAATAATCGACAAATCAAATACCCCCACACTTCGCCTTTTGCACTCCTAGGCAAATTATAAGATCGAACCAGGGAACAAAGAAAAACAAAAACAAAACTAAAAACTTTAAAAGACTCAATTTCCAATGATATTCAAGAAGGCAAAAATTTGTAAGGAAGAAGAGCAAGAAAAGATTCAAAAGATCAAAACATTCAAGAGATAACAAATCTTCACATCTCAAACCAACAAGCAAGGTATCTTCAATTTGAAAAGCATGAATCAAGAATGATAGATCCTCACAAGATATATTCTCAATCTCTCAAGTGTTTACAAGGTGAGTATTTCACTCAATTCAACCTATGAAAAATGTACTACCATAAGCTTGCTTGTCTTCTACTTCTCTACTACTCAAACACATGCACACAAAAATCAAGAGGACTTTATTCAAGATTGTAATGGGGTCAAGGTAAGGGAAAGAAATAGTATAGATATGGCAAGATAAGTACCCAAGAGAATAAAAGAACATTGGGGAGGAACTCAATTGACAAGTAATAAGCATGAAATTTTTCCTCTAATTCTATATAATGTATATTCTCTTTACATATTCCTTTTCTTTTTCTTTTTTTCCTTTTACAACCTTTCTTGCATTTATTCTTTTTCTTTACATTTTTTTTTCTTTTCTTCCACCAACACTTTGCATTTTGCATATCAAGGATACAACCCCTACACTTGTATTATGCATTATCCTCAAACAAAAGAGCTTTTTCCAATGAAAATAAACCAATATTCTCTCATTCCCTAAGGTATGGTAAAATCATGGTTTTTCACATAAAGCATATACTGAGCTAAGATAAAGAATATGCAAATAGGCTCAAGGGGTTAATCAAAGGAAAATGCTGCAAGGTTGGCTATTTAGCCAAAGTAATTAATCAAGAAAGAAGACCTTAATCATGTTCATGCATGCAAGTGAAAATATAGCTTAAAAAAGAATCAAAGCAAGTTCTAGAGTGATCAAATGACATGAGTGAAAATCACAAAAGAAAGGAAAGAATGGCATAAATGTTAAATCCTTCTATCAATAGGCTCAAAATCTCACAAGGTATGCATCTATCAATCTCAATTCATCAATCAAACATTCAAAACCAAGTATGTCAAATTCAAGATGGAAGAAGAAATTTGTAAATCATAACCTTGAATTTCACTTGCTTCAAACTTATAAACTTCACAAATTTTAAAACATCATTAGAAATCAATCAAATTTTATTTATTTTTTTTTAACAGCAAAAACAAAATTTTAAAATCAGAAAACAGAATATAAATGTAAAGTCCTCCCCCACATTTAAATTCTACATTGTCCTTAATGTAAAGCTCAAAAGAAAAATAACATCCATTAAAATCATCAATTAATGAAGGACAAGTAAAATAAAATAGAGAGAACGAAAAGAAACATCCTTATCAAATGAGGAAGCTTCCACCATGGTCCCATTGGCGAAAGCATAATGACCAACTTATGCTTGAAGTAGCATGAGAGCTTCCATGGAGGACCTATTGATCCTCCTTAATTCCCTTGATGTCACCACTGGAATGCAATATGTGTACTTTATCAACTTTATTTGCATCATTGTTTATGTTAGACCAGGGTCCAGTTGTGATCGCCATCCAGTGCTTTTCTCCATTCTCTAAAAATTTTTCAATGGACTTCAACTCCACCTCCCTTTATGTCTTATATTTTGCAACTGCTTCAAGAGCATTGTTGATAGATCCTTTAATATCATTAGTTGCTGTGTAAACAGAATCATCAACTTTTAAATATGCAAAAATCTCAGCATAAATGGCACATATCATATCACCATTATAATCAGCACATGAGTAGCAATGAATAAAATTATTGAAACCAATAAAATCAGGAAATTCATCACACAACTCATCATAACTTTCCTCCACTACAATATGAAGGGGTTCAAGAATACTTACCTTGGGGGCCTTAAAGTTTTGCCCCTCCTCATTTACCTCTTTAGTCTTTTGGTCTTTCTCTTCAGTGGCTTGTGGAGGAGAAGTAGGTTCACCTAACAACTTCTCACTTCGTGATATGATATCACTAATATTTTCCTCCACATTCACTTCCGGTTATGAGACAAGTTTTCCCGAAAGTTGGCTTTGAAGCTTGTTGAGACTTGTGGATAATTTCCCTATTAGGTTTTACAGGTTGTTAGCTGAGGCCTTTGTTTCTTGTTGAAACTGAATGTTGTTAGTGGCCATTTGCCTCATTAGCTCCTCCATTGAAGGTTCAAGTTGCCTTGGTGCTTGAGCTTGTTGCAGTCTTGGGGGGAAAGGTGCTTGCCTCTGCTGAAATCCTAGGGGTCCATAAGCTGGAGGTTGATTTTGGGGTTGTATTCTATAGCTCAAGTTAGGATGATCCCACCACTCCGGATTATATGTGTTGGAGTAGAGGTTGTAGTTATTGAAAGGTTAATAATATCCTCCTACTTCTTTTTCCTTAACATTTGTGTCCACTAGGAAAGTGGGACACATATCAGTGATATGTCCGAGTGATAAGCAAATCCCACAAACATGTATTGGTGCTTTCCCCATATCCATTAATCGTGTTGTAACGCTCTTTTTTGGGAGGGAACGTCACATTGTCAAATAAAAGAAAATGCGGATAAGTAAAGTTTAACATCTCAAGACCCGGTTCAATAGTTTAAGTTTAACTTATTCGATGCTTAGGTACGTGAGCAAAATAGCAACATATATATATATATATATATATATATATATATATATATATATAGATATAGATATAGATATATACATATATAATGTGCTGACGTCAATTGTACTTAGATACAAGCCTGAACTATCCAAAAAGCAAAACTATACATGCCCCAAAAGATTATACAAATATTCCCCAAAGATACCAAAATATGCAGCCCACCAAAAATAATACATCAGGCCCTAAAATAAAACACTGGTAGCCATCAGTAGCTACCAGTGAACTCAGTCTCTCAGTTGAGGAGGGACCGTTTTCGGGTCCTCAGCAGGATCCTCCTCTTCAGAGGAAACCTCCATAGGAACCACAGAACCACGGGCAGGAGCCTGAGCAGTTGAATCAAAAGAGTCCTCCCAAGGGGTGTAGTAACGTCACCCCACATCTCTCTGATGGGTAGGTAGAACTCCAGCCGCAGGCTGACATGGCAGGTGAGGACAGGCGCCTCATGACGTCTCCAGGCTAGGGCAATCGACACATCTCCCAAGTAGACACAACGATCAGAATTCAAGTTGATGTGCCAACACTCTGGCCCTCCGAGGAAGGTCAGACGCACATCACCTAAAAATATGTGCATACGTGCCGCCATCGTCTCCAGTGGATACTAATCTCGATCGGGCCAGAAGCCAGGAAAATCAGGATCTTCCGCCTCCTTACCGTCGTCTTCGACCAATACAATGCACACACAGGCAGCAAATAATGGAAACACAGAAAGAGGTAAGACATCCTACCATCATTACCAATTATAGCAGCCAGAAATAAAACGGCGCAACATGCCCATGTAGCAATTCAAGAACAATATATCCCAATAATGAACAGTAAATTCCACAGTAATTAGATAAACAGTTCCAGGCAGACATTTAGTACAGTAATGATCAAACAAGTCATATTTACAGAAATCAATAATTCACAATGACAGAGTATATCATGATACAAATGCATGCTTTCCCAATTCCTACTCCATGGAGCTAGACTCAAACAGTCGGAGAGAAAGATCAGGAGACGTGTTCGCAACTCAGTTACCATGGCCAAAGTGCTATTCATCAACAATTTTCACGTGCACATCAGGCATTGTACGGACAGTCCACGCTCGATCACGATATAGGACAGTGTCAAGTCCGGATCGTCGGTGTGTTTGCATCGGTTTGCTCCACAGGCAGAGGAGCTACCAACTACCCATTGTGGAGGACCCGCACCCCGACGCCCCCGAGGTCATAACAAGACCTACACTTGTCTCCTCGCACCCGCACATAGGTGTGTTCAATCTCCTAGGCAACTAGGCCTTACAACAGTCCACAAGGACATTCACAATGCATATGACACTATGCATGGACATGTATGATTCACAATCTCATACAATTATATAACATGCCACAATAGGCCAATATAAGCATCAATATACAAATGGTCACTCACATGGACCCATAACATTACAATATAAGGATCAAGTCAATTTGTACATTTTTAGGTCCATTATGAATCCTAACTTAGAAATTTGTTTCCCTTTTTAAGGTTCACATCCAATCCAATTCTTGCAATTAATTAATCTTCCAAGGCAATTTAATTTCTCATAGCTTGTAATTGATTTGAGCTCTTAGGCCTCACACTCTCTTGTTCTTCACTCACTTAGAATTACCTTAAGTCTTATGATAATTTCATTCTTGGTCCTTTAAAATTTATGAAATCTTGATTATATTAAATTCTTCTAATTCATCAATTGTCTATGCCATTACATAGGTTTTTAGTCACATAATTACTTATGCTCCCAACTTACCAAAATCACCTACTTACACCTAAAAATGCCCTAGAGGCCGTGGCCTCACAATGGTTTCAATTCCAAATCCTTTCAAGTCGTCATACTAAATACCATTCCCTTATTTCATTTAAGTGTTCACTTGTTAAATTAATTCACCAAGAACCCTAATTTCCATGACTCAAAACCGTAGCCCCCTAGGGATTCCCATTTCAAGTTTTTCTTCCATTGATTTCATTTTGTCACTCAACTAATTTAAGTCTTATGTTCATCATACTTTGTTCACAAATTTCCCCTTTTTCCAACCTCAAAACCGTAGACCTCCAAGAGAGGTTTCCAAATATTTTTCATCCATTTCCAATCACATAATTCAATCCAATATATTTCCAATTACAACCAATCAATCCAAGATCACAATCATCACAAATTCAACATATAAATATAATAATCAATTAATTTAAAGAATGATCCCCATTAGGATTTTTCCATAAATCATACAACCAAGGTTCCTAGATGCTAATAGAGGTTGAGGAGGAGTGTCTTCCTTTTACTTAAGTGAAGAAAACAAAAGAAAAACACCAAGAATCCCCTTTGTAATTTCGGATTGCTCCCTCCAAGAACCCTAGAAATTTCAACTTTGTTAAATCAATACCAAGCCTTGAAAAATAAGCCATGGATGGCCAACATGAAGACCATAACCACAAAAATGAAGGGAAGGAGAATGGTCTTGAAACTTACCCAAAAAGCTCAAAGCTTGGAGCTTGGAGAAGATGGTGAAAATGGAGGAATTTTAAGAAACTCCAAGAAGAAAAGATGTTTAGAATGATGAGAGGATGAAGAAAATGTGTTTAGTTTAAATTTTTGTGATGGATGAGTGGGGAGAGGGAGGGGCTGCCGTGGGGTGAGGGTAGAGAAGAAGAGAGAAAGAAAGAAGAAGAAGAAGAAGAAGAAAGGGTAGAGAGAGAAAGTGTTTTGATAATTAATGAAATTTGTGTGATAAATGAATTAATTGGAATGCAAGCATTTCCCTTGCATGGGCTGCCTTCCAGCCGTGAAGAGAGAAGAGAGAGGGGAGAGTTGGCTTCCATGGGAAGCCAAGGGCATTTGGGTCATTGTTTGGTCAAAGCTTCTCAAAGAAGCTTTGATTATTTAACATTAAATTTGAATTAAAGTGGATTGATTAGACATAAAGTGGATTTCATTTGGATAATGTGATAGGATTTTTACTACACACTATTATCCAATGGATAATAGTTACAGTTGACAGAAGTCAGTATTTAATTAATCTGACAGATAAATTTTTGCAGTATTGATTTATTTTATCTGTTAAGATTTCTCGAAAATTGTGAAATCTCGTAAACTGTATCAAGTCTCGGGTTTAGTAAGATCCCCCGTCGACATGTCCATAGTCCAAGGTTCACGGAGGAAACATCGCGTTCCTCCGATTCTGCTCAGTGTGCATGCAAAACGAGGAATATATTAAAATATTCGACGTTTCCGGAGAAATCCCAGAAAATTCTCAAAAATTACAAATATTATAAAACGACTATTCGTCATATAATTTTCTAATTTTTGAAGCGTTACAGTCATTTTCTGGACTCTGCTCAAGTTTCGCGTAAAACGAAGAATATATTAAAATATTCATCGTTCCCGAAAAATTCCAGAAAAATTCACATAAATCACAAATATTAGAAAATGACTATTGGTGGTGAAATAATTAATTTTCGAAGCGTTACATTGACCTTGGCAATTCTCAGCTCAGTGCGTACGCAAAACGAGAAATATATTAAAATATTCGTCGTTTCCGAAAAATTCTAGAAAAATTCCTAAAAATCAAGAATAATATAAAATGATAATTTATACTTAAATAGATATTTTTCGGGATGTTACAATACTCCCCTACTAAAAGGAATTTCGTGCTCGAAATGTGCATACCTCAGAATAGTTTCGGATGTTGCTCTCTCATCTTGTCTTCTGGCTCCCAAGTTGCGTCACCAGTTGTCTCGTTCCAAATCACCTTTACCAATGGGATTTCCTTTCCTCTAAGTTGTTTTATCCATCGGTCCTCGATTCTCGCAGGAGGCGCCTCATAGGTTAGGTTCTCTTTCAACTGTATTGTGTCCAGTGCTATGACGTGACTTGGATCAGGTAAATACTTACGAAGTTGTGACACGTGGAAGACATTGTGTATCTTGGAAAGAAAAGGGGGTAAGGCTATCTGGTAGGCTACTGGACCTATCCGGCGAAGAATTTGGTAAGGTCCAAGAAATTTTGGAGTGAGTTTTCTAGATTTCAAAGCCCGGCCGACCCCAGTCATTGGTGTGACTTTCAAGAATACATGCTCACCTTCCTCAAACTCAAGAGGCTTTCTCCTCTTATCTGCATAACTGTTTTGCCGGCTCTGAGCAGTTCTCATCTTCTCTTGAATCATCTTGACCTTTTTAGTTGTCTGCTGAATGATATCTGGTCTAATCGTAAGACGCTCACTGTCTTGGTACCAACACAATGGTGTTCGACACTGTCGTCCGTACAGAGCTTCATAGGGTGCCATCCCTATACTCGAATGATAACTGTTATTGTAGGTGAACTCTATCAGTGGTAGAACTTCATCCCAACATCTAGTATGTTCCATAGAACAAGCTCTAAGCAAATCTTCTAAAGATTGGATCGTTCTTTCCAATTGACCATCGGTTTGTGGATGGTACGCTGAACTCAGACGCAACTTCGTTCCCAACGATGCTTGCAAACTCTCCCAAAATTTTGAAGTAAACCTCGGATCCCTATCTGAAACAATACTCGTAGGCACACCATGCAGCCTAACGATCTCTCCAATATACAATTGGGTCAACTTTTCCAAACTGTACCTTATGTTGATCGGGAGAAAATAGGTTGACTTCGTGAGTCGATCCACTATTACCCATATCGAGTCATATCCTTTCTTTGTCCTTGGTAATCCCACAACAAAATTCATTGCAATGCTGTCCCATTTCCATTCAGGAATAGACAACGGTTGTAGCAATTCTGCTGGTCTTTGATGTTCCACTTTAGCTTTTTGACAAACTAAACAAGTCGACACACATCTAGTGACGTCGCTCTTCATTCCATGCCACCGGAACAATTTCTTCAGATCTTGGTACATCTTAGTTATGCCTGGGTGCATACTCAACTTCTGGTGTAAGCATGTTCCACAATATATCGCCTAAGCTCTTGGTCACGGGGAATACAAACTCTGCCTCGGAATCTCAGAATTCTATCCGTTCCTTCTTCAAATCCCGTCTCTTTGCCTTACCTTATTAGTTATCTCGCTTCTTGCAAGAATTCATCGGCCTTCTGCTTTTCCCGTATGTCATCTATTAGCTCACTTGAGATAGTGACCATATTTATATAAATCTTTTCGGGTTCCAACTTAACAAACGACCATACATCTCTAAACTGTTCTATGAGGTCTCTTTCCTTGATCATCAAGGCAGAAGCACTGATAGTCTTTCTGCTCAAGGCATCCGCCATAACGTTCGCCTTGCCAGGGTGGTACAACAGTTGGAAATCATAATCCTTCAGGAATTCTAGCCATCTCCGCTGCCTCATGTTCAGCTCTTTCTGGTCATATAAATACTTCAAGCTCTTGTGGTCGCTGAAGATGTTGAATGTTGCTCCATAGAGAAAATGCCTCCATATCTTTAGAGCAAAGACCACGGCTGCAAGTTCCAAATCATGTGTAGGGTAGTTCTTTTCGTGTACTCACAACTGTCGCGAAGCATAAGCTACCACTCTTCGGTGTTGCATAAGAACAGATCCCAATCCTTGATATGAAGCGTCACAGTACACCTCGAATGGCTCATTCGGATCAGGCAGCACCAATACGGGTGAGGTAGTCAGCCGTTTCTTCAACTCTTGGAAACTCTACTCGCAACTATCAGTCCATTCAAAAGCTTGATTCTTCCTCGTCAGCTGAGTGAGCGGTCCAGCAATCTTGGAAAACCCTTCTATAAATCTTTTGTAATATCCGACTAAACCCACGAAGCTACGAACTTCTGTCAATGACTTCGGTTGTTCCCACTGTAATGCTGCCTCTACTTTCGATGGATCCACTACAATCCCTTCCTTCGAGATCACATGGCCTAAAAACTTCATCTCATCAAGCCAGAACTCACACTTTGACAGTTTGGCATACAGTTCTTTCTCCTTTAGAATCTGAAGGACTATGCTGAGGTGTTCAGCATGATCCTCCCGATTCTGGAAATATATCAGGATATCGTCAATGAAGACGACAACAAACTTCTCCAAGTAAGGACGAAAGATCCTGTTCATGTAGTCCATGAAGATAGCAGGTGCATTCATGACACCAAACGGCATTACAAGGTATTCATAATGACCGTATCGGGTACGAAAAGCAGTCTTGGGCACATCCTCCATTTTCACTCTTATCTGATGGTACCCAGATCTCAAATCGATATTTGAAAACACTGTTGCTCCCTTCAGTTGGTCCATCAAATCATCAATTCTTGGGAGTGGATACTTGTTCTTGATTGTCAACTTGTTCAACTGCCTATAGTCCACACACAATCTTGAGGTACCGTCCTTTTTCCGAACTAACAGCACCGGTGCTCCCCACGGTGACACACTCGGTCTAACAAACTGTTTCTCCAAAAGCTCTTCTAGCTGTTTCTTGAGTTCTGCCAATTCTGTTGGCGACATCCGATAAGGTGCTATAGACACGGGACCAACTCCCGGTACTAAATCGATAGCAAACTCAATCTCACGTGTCGGTGGTAAACTAGGTACTTCTTCTGGAAAAAAACTTCAAAGAACTCCTTCACTACCAGAATAGTGTCCAGATCAACCTCGTTCTCGATTTTTAAAGAAGACAGCAGCATGTATCCCTGAGCTCCTTCTTTCAAGAAAGTTCGTGCTAGATTGGCCGTCAAGTATCTAGAATTCTCATCCACAAGAAAAACTATGATTTTTCTGGAACAATCTAACAAAACATGGTTGGAAGATAACCAGTCCATCCCTAGGATTATATCTAACTGTGAAAGAGGCAAACAGATCAAATCAACAGAAAAGATTCGACCTTCAACAATTAAGGGACACTTCAAATAGACTTTGGTAGTAACTACCGGTTTATCAGTGGGGGTTGAAACAGTCAATTCAAAAGGTAGTTCAGACACAGGTAAGCCAAGTCGTAGCACACAGTCATATGATATGAAAGAATGGGTTGCCCTAGAGTCATACAGTACTTTTTAAAGATTACCTTCTATGGTGCCTTCTCCTTGAATCAAATCTTCGGATTCGGAGGCTTCAGCTCCACTCATAGTGTAAACTCGACCTCCGGCTTACGGTTTCTTGGCTTGAGTTGCATTGACTGAAGGTTCAGCCTTTGCTTGATTGCAGTCTCTGGACATGTGGCCCGGTTTGCCACACCTGAAGTAGATGATTCCCTTGATTGTGCAATCTCTCGCGAGATGATCTTTCCCACATTTCAGGCATTTAGAAGGATATGTCGCATTCTGGCCAGTTTGGTTCCCAGAAGAACCTCCACCAGAACTTCCGCCAGTTTGCTGCTGACTTCCCGCTGGTCAGGAATAAGGCTTCTTTTGGAAGCGGTTTGAACCACTACCTCCACCTCTTTGGGACCGTACAGGCCCAAAGCTCCTGTTTCTTGAGTCTCTAGCCTGTTCCAAGGCTTCAACTTCACAGCAAGTGTCTAACAGTTATAAGAATACCTTCATCTTCAGGGTGATCACAGCTTTCTTCACCTTATACCTCAATCCCTCGGTGAACTTCCAACATTTCCAGGCTTCATCAATCTGATGCTGGTAGTGTGTTGAGAACTTCTCCAAGTTCTCAAATTTGGCTGCATACTCACTGACGGTCATGTTCCCCTGTCTCAAGTTGAGGAACTCCAGCTCTTTCGCATGTCTCGCATTAGCAGGAAAATATTTGTCCAAGAACTTGTTCTTGAACACATCCCAAGTGATGTCAGTTCCTTCGGCTTCCAATGCTCTCTGAGCTCCGTTCCACCAGTCTTCGGCGTTGCCCACAAGCATGAAAGTAGCATAATTCACGTTCTTATCTTCGGCACAGTTCATGCCACGAAAGACTTTCTCTAATTCCTTGATCCACAGACTAGCCTTGTCTGGATCAAATTCTCCCTTGAACTGTGGAGGGTTGTGGTGACGAAATTCTGCTAAGTTCTGTGCATCGGCAGTCACCTCGAGCTGTTGAGCAGCTCTTTCTTGTTGTTGACCCGCACGCTCATTTTGCTGCGCGATGACTTCCGCCATCCGCTGTATTGCCTCTACAGCAGCTGTAATTTCTCCACTTCTCGCCATCTTACTCTTTCTCAAATTAGGTTGACTGAAAACCATAAGGTAAGTTAGAGGAATTCATTTCAAAACACAAACCACAGAGATTTTACACAGCACAAACAAGACAGACTCACACACAAGACCCAAAGAAAACATAAACCGGGGTTCTGGTACCAACTTAATGTAACACTCCTTTTTGGGAGGGAACGTCACATTGTCAAATAAAAGAAAATGCGGATAAGTAAAGTTTAACATCTCAAGACCCGGTTCAATAGTTTAAGTTTAATTTGTTTGATGCTTAGGTACGTGAGCAAAATAGCAGTATATATATATATATATATATATATATATATATATATATATATATTAATATGCATGTTATTCGGATGTGAATGTTGCCTACTATCTTATTCTTTTTGTCATTTATATATAAATATATTTTGGTTAATCATTTTAACGATGCGGAATATAAATGACAGTAAAGAATAAGATAGTAGGCAACATTCACATCTGAATAACATGCATATTATATATATATATATATATATATATATATATATATATATATATATATATATATATATATATATATATATAATGTCGACATCAATTGTACTTAGATACAAGCCTGAACTATCCAAAAAGTAAAACTATACCTGCCCCAAAGGATTATACAAATATTCCCCAAAGATACCAAAATATACAGCCCACCAAAAATAATACATCAGGCCCCAAAATAAAACACTGGTAGCCATCAGTAGCTACTAGTGAACTCAGTCTCTCAGTTGAGGAGGGACCATTTCTGGGTCCTCAGCAGGATCTTCCTCTTCAGAGGAAACCTCCATGGGAACCACAGAACCACGGGCAGGAGCCCGAGCAGTTGAATCAAAAGAGTCCTCCCAAGGGGTGTAGTAATGGTCACCCCACATCTCTCTGATGGGTAGGTAGAACTCCAGCCGTAGGCTGACATGGCAGGTGAGGACAGGCGCCTCATGACGTCTCCAGGCTAGGGCAATCGACACATCTCCCAAGTAGACGCAGCGATCAGAATTCAAGTTGATGTGCCAACACTCAGGCCCTCTGAGGAAGGTCAGATGCACATCACCTAAAAATCCATGCATACGTACCGCCATCGTCTCCAGTGGATGCTAATCTCGATCGGGCCAGAAGCCAGGAAAATCGGGATCTTCCGCCTCCTTACCGTCGTCTTCGACCAATACAGTGCACACACAGGCAGCAAATAATGGAAACACAGAAAGATGTAAGATATCCTACCATCATTACTAATTATAACAGCCAGAAACAAGACAGCACAACGCGCCCAAGTAGCAATTCAAGAACAGTATATCCCAATAATGAACAGTAAATTCCACAGTAATAAGATAAATAGTTCCAGGCAGACATTTAGTACAGTAATGATCAAACAAGTTATATTTATAGAAATCAATAATTCACAATGACAGAGTATATCATGATACAAATGCATGCTTTCCCAATTCCTACTTCATGGAGCTACACTCAAATAGTCGGAGAGAAAGATCAGGAGACGTGTCTGCAACTCGGCTGCCGTGGCCAAAGTGTTATTCATCAATAATTTTCACGTGCACATCAGGCATTGTACGGACAGTCCACGCTCGATCACGATATAGGACAGTGTCAAGTCCGGATCGTCGGTGCATTTGCATCGGTTTGCTCCACAGGCAGAGGAGCTACTAACTAACCATTGTGGAGGACCCGTACCCCGACGCCCCCGAGGTCATAACAAGACCCACACTTGTCTATAGGTGTGTTCAATCTCCTAGGCAACTAGGCCTTACAACAGTCCACAAGGACATTCACAATGCATATGACACTATGCATGGACATGTATGATTCACAATCTCATACAATTATATAACATGCCACAATAGGCCAATATAAGCATCAATATACAAATGGTCACTCACATGGACCCATAACATTACAATATAAGGATCAAGTCAATTTGTACATTTTAGGTCCATTATGAATCCTAACTTAGAAATTTGTTTCCCTTTTTAAGGTTCACATCCAATCCAATTCTTGCAATTAATTAATCTTCCAAGGCAATTTAATTTCTCATAGCTTGTAATTGATTTGAGCTCTTAGGCCTCACACTCTCTTGTTCTTCACTCACTTAGAATTACCTTAAGTCTTATGATAATTTCATTCTTGGTCCTTTAAAATTTATGAAATCTTGATTATATTAAATTCTTCTAATTCATCCATTGTCTATCCCATTACATAGGTTTTTAGTCACATAATTACTTATGCTCCCAACATACCAAAATCACCTACTTACACCTAAAAATGCCCTAGAGGTCGTGGCCTCACAATGGTTTCAATTCCAAATCCTTTCAAGTCGTCATACTACATACCATTCCCTTATTTCATTTAAGTGTTCACTTGTTAAATTAATTCACCAAGAACCCTAATTTCCATGACTCAAAACCGTAGCCCCCTAGGGATTCCCATTTCAAGTTTTTCTTCCATTGATTTCATTTTGTCACTCAACTAATTTAAGTCTTATGTTCATCATACTTTGTTCACAAATTTCCCCTTTTTCCAACCTCAAAACCGTAGCCCTCCAAGAGAGGTTTCCAAATATTTTTCATCCATTTCCAATCACATAATTCAATCCAATATATTTCCAATTACAACCAATCAATCCAAGATCATAATCATCACAAATTCAACATATAAACATAATAATCAATTAATTTAAAGAATGATCCCCATTAGGATTTTTCCATAAATCATACAACCAAGGTTCCTAGATGCTAATAGAGGTTGAGGAGGAGTGTCTTCCTTTTACTTAAGTGAAGAAAACAAAAGAAAAATACCAAGAATCCCCTTTGTAATTTCGGATTGCTCCCTCCAAGAACCCTAGAAATTTCAACTTTGTTAAATCAATACCAAGCCTTGAAAAATAAGCCATGGATGGCCAACATGAAGACCATAACCACAAAAATGAAGGGAAGAGGAGAATGGTCTTGAAACTTACCCAAAAAGCTCAAAGCTTGGAGCTTGGAGAAGATGGTGAAAATGGAGGAATTTTAAGAAACTCCAAGAAGAAAAGATGTTTAGAATGATGAGAGGATGAAGAAAATGTGTTTAGTTTAAATTTTTGTGATGGATGAGTGGGGAGAGGGAGGGGCTGCCGTGGGGTGAGGGTAGAGAGAAGGAAGAGAGAAAGAAGAAGAAGAAGAAGAAGAAGAAGAAGAAAGGGTAGAGAGAGAAAGGGTAGAGAGAGAAAGTGTTTTGATAATTAATGAAATTTGTGTGATAAATGAATTAATTGGAATGCAAGCATTTCCCTTGCATGGGCTGCCTTCCAGCCGTGAAGAGAGAGAAGAGAGAGGGGGAGAGTTGGCTTCCATGGGAAGCCAAGGGCATTTGGGTCATTGTTTGGTCAAAGCTTCTCAAAGAAGCTTTGATTATTTAACATTAAATTTGAATTAAAGTGGATTGATTAGACATAAAGTGGATTTCATTTGGATAATGTGATAGGATTTTTACTACACACTATTATCCAATGGATAATAGTTACAGTTGACAGAAGTCAGTATTTAATTAATCTGACAGATAAATTTTCGCAGTATTGATTTATTTTATCTGTTAAGATTTCTCGAAAATTGTGAAATCTCGTAAACTGTATCAAGTCTCGGGTTTATTAAGATCCCCCGTCGACATGTCCATAGTCCAAGGTTCACGGAGGAAACATCGCGTTCCTCCGATTCTGCTCAGTGTGCATGCAAAACGAGGAATATATTAAAATATTCGACGTTTCCGGAGAAATCCCAGAAAATTCTCAAAAATTACAAATATTATAAAACGACTATTCGTCATATAATTTTCTAATTTTTGAAGCGTTACAGTCATTTTCTGGACTCTGCTCAAGTTTCGCGTAAAACGAAGAATATATTAAAATATTCATCGTTCCCGAAAAATTCTAGAAAAATTCACATAAATCACAAATATTAGAAAATGACTATTGGTGGTGAAATAATTAATTTCCGGAGCGTTACACTGACCTCAGCAATTCTCATCTCAGTGCGCACGCAAAACGAAAAATATATTAAAATATTCATCATTTTCGAAAAATTCTAGAAAAATTCCTAAAAATCAAGAATAATATAAAATGATCATTTATACTTAAGCAGATATTTTTCGGGGTGTTACACGTGTCACCAATGATTTAAGGACATTAGCACCTACAAGATACTTTGAAACAATAAATCAAAAATTAAAAATAAAACAAAAACAGAGTAAAAAAATAGGAAAGAAATTAATAGCGCAATTGGATAATTAGTTCCCCAGCAACAGCGCCAAAATTTGGTATAGGTGTGGATTGTGATTAAAATTTAGAATGAAAATCAGTTGCCAAGTTCCACCAAAAATATAAAAACCTTGCAACCAGTTGTAGTTAGCAAGGGTCGATCCACAGAGAACTAATTCAATTAACACTATAAATTGATTCCTAATTTAAACTCTCAAAAATAGTAAACAGTAAAAAAAGGGGGTTTGTTTGTTAAAACTAAAAATAGAAATTGAATCTAAAGCAATAACAATAAACACAATTTGAATTACTAATTAAAAGACAATGGTTAAGAGATGGAATCCACCACTAGGTTTATACGATTATGTTAATTTACATTCCTTTCATACTAATATAACCAATTATGCTTTTATGTAATTATGAGATAAATCCCTTGTTTTCCTTAAGTTTCGCTTAATTCAGCAACCGTTCAAATTAAATCCTAATCACTAATTAGTTATAAAGCAACCGCTCTTATCCTCACCTAACGATTGCATTAAGATTTAGAAAATCAATCACACTAAGATCTAATTACACATCGAAAATAAATTACTTAGATCATATGTCTCACTAGTCCTACCACTGTAACCGTGTATAGTAATCCTAGTTTTACCACTTTCGAAATTAGCAAAGAGTGTAAAAATCTCTATACCGAATTAAGTTCAGAAACATATGAATAAAAACTCAATTGAATTGATATAAAGAGATACGCAAGGTTCACATAATCAAAACTAGGGTTTCATCTTCCCTTAACCAAATAAGAAGATTAGCCACACATGACAAATTCAAAATCAAGAGAAAAGCAATAGAAAAACATTGTCTAGAATGAAAGTGCAGAAGAAAACTAAAGATCAAACTAGTTTCCAAAGGTTGGGGATGATTGATCTCCGATTGCTCGAACCCGAGACTCCAATCTTCGATCCAATCTCCTTCTCCCTTGTTCTTGGTCTTCTCCTCAGCCTCCTGGCAGTTCCCCCAGTCCAGACTCTCTTTTTGAAGCCCCAGACAATCCTATTTATAACTTTGGAGACCTAATTTTGCATCAAAATTCGTATCTGGCTTTCTGATTCGACGACATGGGCCATGTCGTATGACACGGCCTACCCCCTGTCAGGTTCTGTCAACACAAATTCAAGTGGATTGCAAGTTAGAGGAGGACACGGCTTACCCCTTGTCAAATGACACGGGTCGTGTCGTATGACACGGCCTACCCCTTGTCAGATGACACGGGCCCTGTCACTTGCTTTCTTTAAATTCTGCCCTGATTCTTCACAAATACTTTTCTTTCTTCACTCCTAGGGATAATATTGATCTTCTAAAAAATACAATATAATCATGAGTGCTTATAAACACACTTAAGCACAGTTTCACAATAAAGATTCGATTAAACTTCATATCCAGAAACTTAGCTAAAAGTTAACAATTAAACACACATGAAGTCCAATTAGATCAAACATATGACACTCAAGATATGGAAATAATCGACAGATCAAGTAGTTCAATTAGTATAGTTTTGGTTAGTCGAAACAAGCTAAGAGAGGCTTATTTTCGATTAATTAAAAGAGGCAAAATGGTGTTGTTAGTGCCATTCAAAGAAAACAGTTGAGGGTCCCTACAGCTAGCCTCAAGTAGAACAAGAGTCATAAGGTTTTCATAAGCGGTAGAGAGAAGATGATAGGTATATGAAGTCTACTTTTAGACCTACTTATCCTTAAGATACAGGTAAGTAAGTTTAAGCAGAAGTGAAGGGACCAAAGTGTGATAGACATGGGAGATAACATGGTGGTAGCCTTGTTAAGTTGGCCAAATAGTATGTTATACTTATGGCTTACTAGAGCACTTTTAATCAAGTGTACACAAAAGTAGGGAGCAGTGCCTAACCTCAAAGCTTAAGTTAGAGTAAGAGTTTATACTCTGAGTAGTGAGGATGTGGCTTAATCTCCAGATCTTATACGAGGTAAGAACATAGTTAAAAATGATCTCTAGGTTGTATTGTATGATTCAGGAGTGTTTCCACTCCTTGATTTCATATGAGTATGTAAAGAGATTTGATTTATCTATATTTGAGTTTTCCCATGTTTTATCTTTGTCTACACCAAGAGAAAAGTGAGTCACAACTTCCATAGAAAGTTTGGATTGTTGTTCAAAGTTAAAGGTAAGATTTCCTTTGTAAATCTTATCAGCTTATCTCTTCTTAACATGGACATTAGGCTAGGCATGGTTTTGGTTACTAATAAACAATGTTGTTTGAATTTATCAAATAAAACATTGAGATTTATATCTTATTATTCTTCTGTGCTTATTTTCTTAGAGTCTATGTTTTGAGAGCTAAACAGGAAAACAGCTTCCGAGTACAGGGGATTTAAGTATATGTTTTCATTTTCTCCATGTAAGTGGAAGTTGCGTAAATCTTAGGAAATATATCTATGATAAGAAGACATCCATAAGTATTTCCTAGATAGATAAATGAGTTACCTCCTAAGAGAAAAGCAGAACTCTTTATAGGTATGGTACGAGTTAAGCTAGTAGATGGTTTTGAAATTCAATAAATCTTCTTATAGAATAAGAACTTTGAAGTGTTCAGTGATCATATGAGTTTGCAACACTTGTTTGATCAGAAAAAGCTAGACATGAGGTAGAAATGATGGATGGAATGCTAAACAAAACTTGGTTGTGATGAAAGGATCATAACTTTGAGTTATAGTATCATCCGAGTAAAGCCAATACAATGGTTGATGCACTAGGTAAGAAATTCTTACATGTGTCCCTGATGATGGTCCAAAAGAGTAAATTTCTTGAGAGTTTCAGGAATTTGAGTCTAGTAATGACTATGATGCTATATAGATATGTAGTGAATAGAGTGAGCATAGTAAATGACATAAGGACTCAGATTTTAGAAACTCGTAATGAGGACGAAGCTCTAAAGGATATTAGTGAGTAGATCTTCTTAGGAACCCACCAGGATTTTCTTATGACTGAGGATGGAATAATAAAATTTAGAGATAGGCTTTATGTTCCAAAAGAGTCAAGAATCAAAGAAAGGATTCCAGAGAAAGCTCACAAGAATAGCTCTACTATCCATCTAGGGGCTACTAAAATATACCAAGATTTTCAGATAATGTTTTGGTGGCCTACCATAAAAGAGGACATAACAAAATAAATGTCCAACTGTCTTTTTCTAGAAGATAGTATAGGGTGAAGTTGGTACTGAAGAAGCATTTTCGGAGATGGAATCCCATTTTAAGCAAGATTACCCAGGGTTGTTGTATAAGGAAAGTAATTTTAGGGATAAAATTTTAAAAAAGAGGGGAGAATGTAACACCTTCAAAAACATATTAGTCTTGTAAATGGTTATTGTGGTACTTAATACTTGCTTGACATGTCGGCTCAGTTTTGTGACAAATCGAGTTAGTTTAGACACTTTGTTGCAACAAAGAAGGTGAAAAGTAGCCTAAAATAACTCAAAAAATGGCTCTAAAGGCTAAGTTAAGGGAAACATGTATGGATAACTTGTTTCTAGGTCACAAATGAGCTAAATAAGATGCAGTTAAAATTTGAGCATAATCAGAGTTAGTTTGGTATTTTTAAGCATACTGAGAGTATGCTTTAATGTCAGATTGACTAGTAGCAGATATGAAAAATTAGAAAAAAGGTGAAACAATAATTTAGATGAATTCTAGTATTTATTCTAAAGTTATTGGAAGTTAAGAAACTTGATTTAGCATAATTCAAGTGTCCTTAGCAGATATAAGTTTCAGCACATAAACTTAAGTTAGACTTCCTTTCTTATTTCTCTTCTATTTTGTGGCTAAGAGCAAAAATAGAAAAGAAAATAAAGAAGAGAAGGGGAAAAACAAAGGAAGATAAGGAAGAGAAGAAAGAGGAAAATAGGAAGATCAAAGGAACTCTAAAGCTTGAAGATCTTCTAGAGGTAGGGGTGTTTGTCATCTTATTCCTCTATTTTCTATTTCTCTTCTTCATGTTTATTGCTTATGGTTTGAAATGGAGAATGGATTTAGGAGAGTTTCTCTGAGTTTGAGTTGAAGGAACTCTTAGAAATCTAGAAATGAGTTTATGGTTAGAATCCTAGTTGTATCCATGAAACTTCTTGGTTTGGAGGCTGAAAATGGGTATGGGGGCTTAGGGTTTTGATTTCAAAATCATGCTTGCTTAGTTTGAATCTATACATGTGATGTATTTCATGCTTAGAGGTGTTTAAAGATCAAGTTTATGATTAGAAATACCTTGGAATGGTTGAAAATGGTGGTTTTGAGTGGTGTTCTACAGAATTCTGCAGAAACCAAAGTTTTGAGGGGAAGTTGTGGCACATCCCATGTGAAGCCGCAACACTCCCTTCTCTACCGCTCAGGAAATGCATCCTAAAAGGCTGGAATCGAGGCACACAAATAGGGAAGTCGCGACACTCCCTTCAAAATGGCCCAAAGACTAATAGAATAGGGCATCCTAACAGCTTGTAGAGTTTGTCATGTAACTTGAGTTGTGGTCATCGGATTGACCTTATTCTTATTGTATTTGAAAGCTAAGATACAAGACTTCATGTAGTAAAAAATTCAAGTTTCTAGGCCAACCCAAGTAGTAGCAGTTTCGGTTTGAAGTTGAGTTAGATCCTACAAAAATAGCATACTAACACCTTTCAAACCAGATTGCATAATTTTGGCTATACTAAGTCAAATGAAGTGAAGTTTGTGGCTTTTGAAAGATAGGAGAGGAGGCTACTTGCCTAAAAAATTTTAGAATTTTATAAGTTTGGATGTACACTAGGTGCATCCATGAAAATCAGCATTTTTAGGTGAAAATTGAAGTATTTTTGTGATGGTTTGAACCCTAGAAATACTAGTAGCTTTTTTAATAGTTAGCAAGAGTTGAGTGCCATATAGCCTAGTTAGCAAGAGTTAAGTGCCATAGGGCCTAGTTAGCAAGAGCTGAGTGTCATATGGCCTAGTTGTTAGGGGTGGGCCTAAAACCCAAAAGAACCAAACTGTATCTTAAACCAAACCAAATTGAACCTAAAAAAACCCAAATAATTTGAAATGGTTTACAAACTGAACTGATTTTTATTAGGAAAAGTAGTTCAGTTATTTGTAAACTGTGGAAATTCACTCCTCGATCTTGGGGATATATGCTTCTGTTATTTTGATATATTGTTACCTTTAGTGATATGTTTTTTATTAAATAAAGATTCTGGTTTATCACCAGAATCACGTAAGGATTTTGTTTTCTTTTTTAAAGGAGGATTTTTCTTTCTTTGTTGTTTTATTTTTCCCTATTTTTAGGAGCCTATAGTTGGAATAATTCTATATATGTATGCTGATGTACTCCATAAATAATTCAACGAGAAATACAGAGATTTCTATATGGTATCAGAGCTCTCAATAGAGCGCTCTATATTTCTCTGTTACCTTAGTCATTCCCATGACCAAATACGGCATGGCTTCCAATCAATCGTCCTTCTCCAAAATTTCCTCTAACCCTAAAAACTAAGCACAAGCTGTGAGCAGTCAAGGAGGCACTCTGTCTGCTGTGAGCAATAACGGAGGATCGGAATCAGCATATCTCCTCATCACGAGTCATTGACTAAATGGTGACAATTACCTCCAATGGTCTTAATTTGTGATTATGTATATATGTGGTAAAGGGAATGATGATTATCTCACTAGAGAAATCACCACTCCAAAAAAGTTAGATCCCAAATACAAGACTTGGAAGGCTGAAAATCATATGGTTATGTCATGGCTTATCAACTCAATGAACAATGAAATAGGTGAAAATTTCCTCTTTTATAAGGCTGCCAAAGACATCTGGGATGTAGCTAAGGTCTCATATTCAAGTTCAGAAAATATATCAGAGATATTTGAAATTGAAGGCAAACTCCATGATCTAAGACAAAGAGATCTCTCAGTTTCCCAATACTATAATGTTCTCACTCGGTATTGGCAACAATTGGACATGTTTGAAAGTCATAACTAGAAGTGTTATGAAGATTCAACACTGTTCAAGAAGATTATTGATCAGAAAAGGACCTTCAAATTCCTACTGGGCCTAAACAAAAACCTTGATGAAGTATATGGAAGAGTTATGGGAACAAAGCCACTCCCTTCAATCCGAGAAGCCTTTTCTGAGGTGAAACATGAAGAGAGTAGGAAGAAACTAATGATGGGACAGTATTCTAACTCAGATGCCATCCATGAAGGTTTAGCTCTTGCTATCAGAGAAACAGGGGAAGGGAGTGCTCTTGCTGTCCGAGGAGTTCCTCCATTCTCGAACACCAATAATAATAGCCACCAGAGAAGGGGACGACCTTGGTGTGAGCATTGCCGGAGGCCAGGCATCTTAAGGAAACTTACTAGAAAATCCATGGCAAACCAACAAAAAGAAAATAATGGCTAGGCTATAAGAGGGAAGGACGAGCGAATTCTGCTGCTAATATTGATGAATCTTCAGCAGAAACCAGTCCTTTCACTAAGGGACAACTCAAAGTTCTCCAAGATCTTTTCTCCAAAACTCAGAATCCTACCACAGGAACAAGTATGCTAGCACAAAAAGGTAAAGGTAATTTTCCCACTGCCTTTACAGTAAATAAAGAACAGTTAAGGCCATGGATTGTGGTTCTGGCACTTTAGATCATATGATGAATGCTAATATTTTTTATGAATATAAACCCTGTGAATAGAACCTAAATGTCTGAATAGCATATGGAACTTTGTCTAGAGTGGCTGGAGTTGGGTCAGTAAAAATTACGAAAGAGTTAATCCTAAAATCAGTGCTACATGTGCCTAATTTAGATTGCAACTTATTGTCAATAAGTAAATTGACTCATAATCTTAACTATGTTGCTAAATTTTGCCATAACTTGTGTGAATTTCAGGAATTGGATTCGGGGAAGACGATTGGCAGTGCTGAAGAGGAATCTGGACTCTACTATCTCATGGGTGAAAATTTTCCACTAAGACAAGCTCAAACTACAAGTTGTAATTCCTCTCAAAGTCAGTCTAGTTTCGATATCAATAAAAATAGGGAAATTATATTATGGCACTATCGTCTAGGTCATCCTAACTTCTTGTATCTTCAAAAATTATTTCCCTCATTGTTCAATAATAAAAGTACAAGTCTCTTTAATGTGAAATTTGTCAACTTACTAGGCATGCTCGAAATAATTTCTCAAGTCTGTCCTATAAATCGAGTCATCCTTTTTCCATGGTACACAGTGATATTTGGGGCCCATCAAGAGTTAAAAACATAACAGGGTCCAAGTGGTTTGTATCTTTTGTTGATGACCATACAAGACTTATTTGGATTTTCCTCATGAAAGAAAAATCAGAGGTAAACAAACTTTTTCAGAACTTCAACACCATGATTCAAACCCAGTTTAAAACCAAGATCCAAGTTCTCAAGACAGATAATGCTAAGGAATACTTTAATTTTGTTCTTGGCACCTATCTTCTACGAGAAGGTATTGTTCATGTAAGTTCTTGTGTGGATACACCCCAACAAATGGGATTACAGAGAGAAAAAATAGACACTTGTTGGAAGTTGCATGCTCCATTATGTTTTCCATATATGTTCCAAAACAATTTTGGGGAGAAGCAGTTCTTACAGCTATATACCTTATCAATAGAATACCTTCTAGAGTTTTAAATTTTTACACTCCCTGCCAAATCCTACAAGAAACCTACCCAAACACTAGAATCATTTCCTACCTACCTACTAGGATTTTTGGATGCACTGCCTTTGTTCACATACATCCACAATACCGCAACAAATTAGATCCCAAATCCATTAAATGCATCTTTCTTGGGTACTCGTCACATCAAAAGGGGTATAAATATTACTTACTAACTACTCAGAAAATTTACAATTCTATGGATGTGACATTCCTTGAACATCAATCCTTTTATCCCAACTCAGCTGTTCAGGGGGAGAGAGTGAGAGAACATCAGATTTAAGAATTTTGTGAATCCTTAGATAACACTCAAATTGACCTAACTTTATATCCTCAGATATAAACCACCGTGACTACTAACCTGAATGACCAGCCTAGTCTTACTTAACCTAAATCTCCTCATCGTGTTCTTGACCAACCTGAAAACTAACAACCTGTCCCCACTGATTCACCTAACTGTCATGATAAAAATCCAAGTCCTATGCGTCATCAAAGTGCCTTTCCACAACTTGCAAACAAAGAGCTTCGTGTCTATGTTAGGAAGATAAAGCCCAGAAAGAGGGTAGAAAACTCAAGTTTGCTTCCTCACGGTCAAGAGTTTGAACCGGATCCAAATTCTCTAGAAATTGATGCAGGTGAGAGTACTTTTGAGCATGATTTTAGTGCTCCCACAACTAATGATTTGGACCTTCCAATAGCTCAAAGAAAGGGAGTCAGAAGTTGCAGTAAGCACCCAATCTCCAATTTCATGTCATATGAAGGATTGTCTCCATCATATAAAGCTTTCATGTCCAACCTTGACAGAATACAGATCCCTAGCTCTATTCAAGAAGCTCTTAAACATCCAGAATAGAGGAAAGCTGTAAATAAAGAAATTAATGCATTGGAGCATAATGATACTTGGATTATTACAAATCTTCCTCACGGTAAGAAACCTATTGGCTGTAAGTGGATCTTTACAGTCAAACATAGAGCCGATGGAAGTGTTGAAATGTTCAAAGGTCGCCTAGTTGCAAAGGGATTCACTCAGTCCTACGGGATAGATTATCAAGAAACATTCACTCCAATTGCCAAACTAAATATAATTAGAGTTCTTCTCTCCTTAGTAGTGAATCAAGACTGGCCATTCCTAAATGGAGAACTGAATGAAGAAGTTTATATGGAAATCCCACCAGGATAAGAAGAGATTTCAGGCAGCAATAAGGTATGTAAACTTCAAAAATCTCTCTGTAGTCTTAAACAGTCTCCACGTGCTTGGTTTGGGAAATTTACAAAATATTTGATCACTAATGGGTACATTCAATGCCAATCAGATCACACTTTATTTGTCAAATTTTCTCTTAACAGAGAAATTGCAATTCTCATAGTTTATGTAAATGACATAATCCTAACAGGAGACTATGAGGAAGAGTTACTGAATCTGAAACTATACTTGGCCAAGGAATTTGAAATTAAAGACCTCGGGTGTTTGAAGTATTTTCTTGGCATGGAGGTAGCCCAATCAAAGCAAGGTATTTTTGTCTCTCAAAGGAAATATATACTTGACTTGCTAAAGGAAACGGGCATGCTTAGCTATAAACCAGCAGATACACCAATGGATTCAATTAAGAAGATAGGAATAGAGGAAGGAAGTGGTCCAGTAGACAAGGGGAGATATCAAAGATTAGTTGCTCGCCTTATCTATCTTTCTCATACCCGGCCAGATATAGCTTTTCCTGTCAGTGTTGTTAGCCAATTTATGAACAATCCAACAAAAGAACATATGAAGGCAGTGTATAGAATCCTTATGTATCTTAAAATGACACCAGAGAGAGGAATATTATTTAGGAGAAGTATAAATCGAGAAGTTAAAATCTACTCAGATGCTGATTGGGCAGGAAATTTACTGGATAGATGTTCAACATCAGGTTATTGCTCCTATGTGTGGGGAAACCTTGTGACGTGGAGGAGAAAGAAACAGTCAGTGGTTTTAAGAAGTAGTGCAGAGGCAGAACTTAGAGCTTTTACTCTAGGAATTTGTGAAGGCATGTGGATAAGAAGACTACTTAAAGAGCTAAGAATAAATGAGAAGAGTCCTATCAAGGTATTTTGTGACAATCAAGTTACTATAAGCATAGCCAAGAATCTTGTCCATCATGATAGGACAAAACATATTGAAATTGATCGTCATTTCATTACCGAAAAAATTGAGCACGAAGTGGTGCAGCTTAACTATATTCCTACAAAAGCTCAAATCGCAGACATTCTTACAAAAGCTCTTCCAAGGATCAAATTAGAGGAGCTAAGCAACAAGTTGAGCATGTTCAGCATCTACAACCTAACTTGAAGAGAAGTGTGGAAATTCACTCCTCAATCTTAGGGATATATGCTTTTGTTATTTTTATATGTTGTTATATTTAGTGATATCTTTTTTATTAAATAAAGATTCTGATTTATCACCAGAATCATGTAGGGATTTTGTTTCCTTTTTTAGAGGAGGATTTTCCTCTGTTTGTTGTTTTATGTTTCCTTATTTTTAGGAGCCTACAGCTAGAATAATTCTATATATGTATGTTGTTGTACTCCATGAATAATTCAACGAGAAATACAAAGATTTCTATATAAACAAATCCAGTTTGGTTAACAGCAATTAACCAAACCAAACTTGTATCTAAATCCAATAAATACCACAAAGAATCAAAACTGCAACAACCATTTTGCCATAGGCCTGGGCATGGTTTGGTTCATTCAACCTCTGTTGCCACCATTCAATCTTTGCTGCCATTGTTCAACCATTTGAAGTCACCATCGCTGTCATCGTTTGAAGCTTCCATAATTGTTGTCATTCAAAGCCACAAATGTTGTTACCATTCAAAGCTATTGTTGTCATCGTCGTTCATCCCTGCGAATTGTGTAGTCGTTTAGCCAAAAGAAGCCATCTCCTACGTCACCCTCATTGTTCGAAGTCATTATCATTTAGCCTTTTGTGGTGGTGCTGATGCGTCGTTCAGCTATATTGTGGTTGTGATTTGTAAAGGCATAACCCAAAATGGCCATGACCAATTGGAATTCCCAAACTAATTGAATTGGTTGTCTCGAGAACTATGTCACCTTCCAATCCTCTATCTTTGTTTGACGAAAATGGCCATGAAGTAGAAGCTAACACTATAGATTCCACATTGAAATTCCCTCTTATTCTTCACCTATCTTCACCTGATTCTGGTCCTTGTGAGATCAAGAGTAATTTCCTCAAAGCAAAAAAAAAACCAAAATTTCACCATTGATGCCTCGCAGCAACACCCCAACAACTGTGTAATTTTCACTAGGTTCACCTAGAAATTAAAGATTTGAATTTAATAATGGTTGAACCGGTTAAACTGATTAACCAAACCGAAAACACTGGTTGGTTGTGGTTCAATTCATTGTCTTATAAGATATATTAGGTTCAATTCAATTTTTCAAACCAAATTTACAATTCAGTTCAATTTGATCTGGTTTTTCAAAATCAACCAAACCATGCCCTGGCCTACTAGTTGTCATAAGTTGAGTTCCCAAGCTTTCCAAGAGTATAACTTACTTGAAATAGATGTCTAGCATATTTACCACATTAGTGTGGTTTATCATACCACTAGTGATGTGATTGTAAGGTAATTTAGATATAAATTTGATAAAAGGCATAATTAATGCATTATAGATAATGTTGAGTTAATTATGCTAGTTTTAGAGAAAATACTTTATTGCCTTCTTAAATTAGGGTTAAATGGAGTTTATAGCAAGAGTTGTTCCTTTGTTTATCAAAGTCGAATTATAGCAAGAAATGGATCCCGTATTTACTAAGGTTGAACCATAGTTCACCACGACTCCTAACTAAGGGAGCGAGGCAAGCCCCTTGACCTTGCAATGGAGTGAGATAAGCACTTTGCTAAAGGTGGAGTTGTGATGTTATGTCATATGCTAAGCTATAGATGAGTTAAGTCCTACTCTAGGCTAAGGATGAGTTAAGTCCTATGTTAGACTAAGGATGAGTTAAGTCCTATGCTAGGCTAAAAATGAGTGAGAATTCTAGGAGTTGATCCTCCGATAGGGAAGGATATCCTAAATTCCTAGTTTAAGATTTTTCCTTAAGAGTCCCTATCAATAGGGCTAGAGTTACTTATTTGATGTTGTGGAAGTAGTACATGGAACAGTCCACTCATTGTCAGGTTTGTTGTGGAAGTAGTACGTGGAATAATCCACTCATCATCAAGTATGTAGTGAAAGTAGTACATTCACTATTATGTGATGAAATAATCCACTCGTCACCAGTTAGTCTAAGGGCTATTTAGCCTATTCTACGAAGATAGATACCATGAAAAAGTAGTTCTTAGTAATAGTTAAGTTATGTGTATGAGCTTAGTATTGGATTATGAGATTGCTAAATGAATGTTTATATAGAGTAAGAATGTGAATGTTCTCATGGTAATGAGTAGAGACTCATTTACCTATTGCAATTATTGAGTCAATGCTAGTAGTTTCATTCATTGTGAGTTGATATTTGTATGGTACTTATATCATGTTAATGAATAACTAGACTAGATAAATTAATATAGTATGCCTACTTTAATAAGTAAAGGTGAGGCATGCGAGTACTTTTATAACATGTTTTACTTCTTATGTAAGATTGTATCTATATGTTATAAATGTCTGGTTTTGGAATACTATTACTGAGAATGATGATTTCTCACCTTGTTTATGTTTCCATGTAAATCCAGGTCAAAGCCCTACAAAAGGGTAAGAAGACGAAGAAAACAGAAGAAGTAGATTAGTTTAGTTTTCAATGTTTTTAGTTCAAAGCTTATATAATTAATTATATTTGCTTTGAGTATGTAAAAGTTTATATATATATATATATATATATATATATATATATATATATATATATATATATATATATATATATATATGACTTTTAGATATGGATCTTCATAATTATTATGGATTAGTTTATGTGTAAGTTAAAAGTAGCATGCTTGATACTGCTTATCTAAGTATATGTTGGATATACTAGGGTGCCAGTATTAGGTTGTTACATTATGATATTAGGGCAGTTCATCCTGTAAGTCAGTGTATGGATTGATGATAGTTGTTGATTATGTATCTAAGTGGGTGGAGGCAAAGGTCACTCGGACTGATGATTCTCATGTTGTTTTAGACTTTGTTAGGTCTCACCTTTTCTGCAAGTTTGGAGTTCTGAAAGCCATAATCAGTGACCAAAGATCCTATTTTTGTAATAAAATCATAGAGGCATTGTTAGAGAAATATGGTGTGATGCATAAGGTTTTGACTCCATACCATCCACAAACTAATGGGTAAGCTGTAGTTTTGAATAGAGAGTTGAAACAAATCTTAGAAAAAATAGTCCAATCAAATAGAAAAGATTGAAGCAAGAGGCTTAAGGATGCATTGTGGGCATATATGACTACTTTTAAGACTCCTTTAGGTATGTTTTCCTAAAGGATAGTCTTCGGCAAGACATGTCCCCTTCCGGTGGAGATTTAACACAAGGCCTATTGGATAGTAAAGAAACACATCCTTGAGCTGAACTAAGCCAGATCCTAAAGAAAACTCCAACTCCAAGAACTTGAAGAGATTTGATTGGAAGCTTATGAAAACCCTCGTATCTACAAAGAAAAAATCAAAATCTTTCATGATAAGATGATTGCAAGAAAAGAATTTGTGATTAGTTAAAAAGTTCTCTTTTACAATTCTCGCCTCAAGCTCATTCCCTGTAAGCTCCGTTCTAGGTGGATAGGTCCTTTTATAGTCATTATGGTTTTTCCTTATGGTGTAGTAGAGATCACAAATAAGGCAACTAACAAAGCTTTCAAAGTTAATAGACATCACCTAAAGCAATTCTATGAGGGAGCTCAAGACGGCATAGTGGAGGAGGAGGTCCATTTGCAATAAACCATATACATAACTTGATAAGGATGTTTCTTTCTTTTCTTCTTTATTTTTACTTGTCTTAAATTTATTGATGATTTGATGTTTTATAAGCTTTACATTGACGACAATGTAAGATTTAAGTTTGGGGGAAGAATTTACATTCTATTTTCTGTTTTATGTTTTTAATTTTACTCTTTCATTCTGAGATTTGTGAAAGTTGTGAGCATGCATCAATTGAAGTTAAAAGTTTATAACATAAGTGAATAAATTGTCTTTCATCTAGAGATTAATTAGTTTAGTAATAGAAATTAAATTGGTAGATTGAGTTTGATAGAAGCATACCTTGTGAGACTTTGAGCTTTTTAATGAATGGATTGAGCATTTATGTCATTCTCTTCTTTCTTGTGTGATTTTCACTCATGGAATTTGTTACTCTAGAACTTGCTTTAATTCCTTTTGAGGCTACATTTTCACATGCTTACATGAATATGATTGAGGCATTTTTCTTGAATTAGCTACTTTAGCTAAATAGTCAACCTTGCATATTTTTCCTTGATTAATCCCTTTGAACTTATTTGACCATTCCTTATTTTTATCTTATTGCATGACTTAAATGGGAAACCACATTGTCACGACCAAGATCTGCGACGAGAGCAGCAAACAAATGTGGGATTTTTAAAAATAAATAAATAAAATAAAAAATGGAGTCACCACCAATTTTATTTGAATTAGGAAAAATTGAAAAAACTTTTTTAGAAAATAATCTTTGAAACCAGAATGGATTTAGGAGTCGATTATATATAGGGAAGGGTAAAAACTTAATCCCACAGTAGCCCTAACACATTCATCATGTGACAATATCTTAAGTCAATTGTGCAAATTTCTAATAACTCTTGAAAATATTTATTTTACCACTTTTGTTTAAAGATAAATGAAATAGACAAAAAAAATTATAAAAATTTAATTTTTGGCTTAATGAAATGAATTTCCTGTCATACGTATCTCTTGATGCAATAGAGAACTCAAAGTCACATAATTCTTTACAAAATGATTATGGGTTGGTTAATTTTAATTATGAAATGAATTTTTGAGGAAAAAAAAGGAATTTTGTTTGAAAACAAATCCATTCTTGCACAAGGTTTAAGTTAGGACCAGACTACTCAATAAACCCTTATGATCCAAATAACATTGAAGATAGCATCCGCTATTCAATCATTATTATTGGTCATTGTGTTGATTAAAAAAAATTCTATTTTCCTTTTGAAAAAAAACTTTGTTTAACAATTTTTTAATGAAACATTTTTTCAATAACTAGAAAAAAGCAAGAAATATGCACTATAATAAACCAACATCCACCTCTTAAAATTAACATAAAATCATGTCACTGAACAAAGTAAATATGATTAAATAAGCAAACTAGTCTCACAACTCAAACAAGAAGATTCAAAATTTCTTTTAAATTTTTTATATCTTTTATATTTTTATTTTAATTAAAAAAAAGGTGATTGAAGTAGCTACAGAGAAAAGGCCTCTGGTTTACCAAAAAGGCAAGAAGATGAGATATAGGAAGTGATGGGGTTTTGGCTCGAACGATGGCATGGAAAGCTGTGTAGGAGGCAGTGATGGTAGTTGGGGTGACCAATGGTGGTTGTAAGGTCTGGTTTGTGGCTGGGTCATGGTTGGCATTTCTGGCGGACACAGAGGATGACAATGGTGACTCACGAGCATGGCGCACGACTGATATGGGTTTGCGGTGGTGGATCTAGCTGCACACAGGTAGTGGTTAGGTTCGTAGGTGGTTTGTGTAATGGAGGGTGACATGGTGCATGTTGGTGATGCATGGCAGAGGTGGCTCTATTTCTGGTGTTGGAGTCACGGTGGCTTATTGTGCATGGATTTGTGGTGGTTGGGCTCGGTGGTTCTTGGCCGAGAACGAGGCTAGTGGTGAAGGGACAGTGATAACAAAACGTGGGGTCAACTGGGTAAAGATGTTGGAGGTCGGTAACGGAGACTTGCACGTGCCACGGCTGAGTCACACACGGTGTTGACTGGAATGTGGTGGTAAGGGGAAAAAATGGCTCATGCATGGAGGTTGGTGTCAAAGCCTATAACACAGACCACAGGGTTTTAAAGGTCTTCGATAAAGATGGTGAGGGAATGATGGTAATGCAGGGGTTTGGCTTATGCTTGATTCTGATATGGTGGGTGGGTATGGCTAATTTGTGTTGAGGTTGGTGATGATGGTGAAATGGTTCAAATGCAGGTGTTGGGTTGTGCTGGACATGATTAAGGATGTGGAGGAAGAAGGGACAAAGATTGCTAGGGTGAGAGGTGTGATGGTTGTGTTGTGATGGTAGGGAGGTTGAGGATGGTGAAAGGAAGTGGTGAAAATGGTTGGTGATGATGATGGTGAGGAGTTCATTACCGTAGGGTGGAGAAAAGAAGGAACATAAATTGCTAGGGTATTTTTTTATGTGTTGGCTGTAGGAAGAAAAATGTCTAAATTCGTGTATAGAAAGAGTATGGTGGCTACTAGGGTTTCTTTTGGTGTTTAGTAGCATATGGGTCATGAGTTGAATAATAGGTCAATAGGTCAGGTTATGAGACATGGGTTAAACTTATGCAAGGAAGTTGGGTCATTTTTTTATTATTTTTATTATCTTTATTTCTTCTTTTCTCTTTTTACTATTTTTTATTTTTTTGTTTTTATTATTATTATTATTATTATTATTATTATTATTTTGTGATTGATTAATAAAAATTATGTTAATGACCTAGACAAAATTAGGTGTTCACAGTTGTTCCTCTTTACTTGTTTCTTATTAGATAAAAAGAATAACCATAATTTTTCATATTATCATTGTAAGTAAAGACATGAATTTGAATTTTATTCGGGAATCCATAAAATGAAACAAAAAGAAAAAGAAAAGCAAAACAATGCGAGAAAAATAAAATGCGAAGAGCCAATGTGCTCAAAAGTAAATGACAGGAAAAATAAATATATAGAGTTGATGTGCTCAAAATAAATGACAAAAATATAAAATGTAAGGAGTTGATGCGCTCAAAAGAATTTAAAATGCATAGAGTCTATGCACTCAAAATAAATGACAGAAATTTAAGATGCATGGAGTCGTTGCGCTAAAAAGAATTTAAAATATAGAGAGTTGATGTGCTCAAAAAAATTAACAGAAATTTTAAAATGCATGGAAAGTATGCAGTCAAAAGAATTTAAAATGCAGTCATTTGGTTGGCTTGGAATCCTCTTAACTTGTTCACTTCCCTTCTTCATTTTTTCATTCTTTTTTTTACTTCGACCCCCATTTTCTTCTTGGCAACGAAAGCTTATGTGGCTTGTATTGTAATCATTGTAATCTGTATTTTGAGCTACTGAGATCTTTTAATCCAACTCATTCATTAAAGGATTGTTGTATAATTATCAAATTAATGACCTTAGATTTATCTTATTTGAGACATAACTTAATTAATAAACATGCATTCATGAATGGAAAAAAATTCGTTAAATGAACAAACTTCCTTTCATTGCTTTGGTAATCTAATCGTACATGAACTTTTGGTAAGGTGCATACTTGAAAAATGAAAGCATAGAAACAAAAGAAAGTTGTAAGGATTTTTATAAAAAAATTGCCCCAATATTGGTTCCTTGTCCCTTATCCAATTGATTCCCTGCAACTACTTAATAACTCAACCACTGTCTTTATTGCTACTTTTTTACCACATCTTCTCCTTAATTCTTTAGAAATTTTTCTCTAGTATGGCCAATTGAATGCAAACAAAGTTACACCTATGTAGCCAATCGAACACAAATAAAAAATTGCCCCAGTTTAGTGAACCCTTCAAGGAGTTTCAAGCCATCTTTCTTTGAAATTTTGCTTATTTATTTGCTCTAACTTTTGCTTAGGCCACCCTTTCAGGTTTTCAACCTAACGGGCCTGTTTTTTAGGAGCAAAGAATTAAAAATTCAGAAGAATTGTCTCAAAATTAAAGTTAATGAAATGACAATAACCCTTCATTGATCAGAATGGACTTTTTGAGGTTTGTAACATAGCTAAGGTTAAGGGTTATAAAAAGAAAGATATAAGACTCAAACAAATGTTTAAGGGTTGAAAGGGACCAAGGACTTTTAGTAAGCTTTATCAATTGCCTTTGGCATTATCAAGAGCACTAACACTTTTTGCCCACTTTTGTATTCTCTTCCCCTTTTCACTTCATCATTTGTCTTTGATATGAGTCATTTCATTTTTCATAATCTTTTTTTTTTTCTTTTAGAAATCACCATTTTACTTTATGCTAACCCCTAGTGTAGGGGTAATCCTTATCTAAGGTTCTTTAAAGAAATCTTTCAAGCTCAAAAGGAGGTAACAATGAATAATAAAGATGATGAAATTTTGTAAATGATAGAGAAAAATGGTCAATCTTCATTTTCAAATCATGATTGTTTATTTTCAAAACTTTAATTTTGAGACAAAAAGATAATGCACACCAAGTGATTATTTATTTATTCCTTTTCAAAAATCCTGCTTCCAATTGCCTAGTGACTTCTTCCTTAATCTTCAAGGATATATCAAGATGCATCCTCCTTAACTTCTACTTCTTTGCCTCAATATTCAGACATAGTGGGATTTTATATGATGCTATCTTCGGATCTAGTCTAGGCATATCCCGATCATTTCTTCACACTAAGGGTTCTCTACCAGTTTCAACTCCTTTTTCTCTTCCTTTGTCCTCATGTTAATCACCTCTACTACCTTGTCATTCAAGTTAAATCCCTTCTCTGAATATTCCAGTAATTTTGTGAATTTTTCAACATCTTCTTCCTTTTCACCAGATCCAGGGTCTTCTTCATCAAACATCGCCAGGGAATCAATTAATGAGTTTATGAGATCCCTTTCATGAGGTAAACTTTCTACAAGACTCAGATCCCTGGAAAGTAATTTGTGTGGAGTTGGAAAGGCAAAATAGAGTAGAAACAACAAAGCAAGAATTATATAAATAGACAAACAACAAGATATTATACAGAAATGTAAAAAGAAAACTAATAAATGCAAAAGGATAAGCCAAAGGTGCAACGAGGAGGAATGATGAATATCCATTCAAATTCATTTAGTTAATGTCTCAAATAACATAAATATAAGCTCAAAACATAGTTAGTCTTAAATATCTACTTAGTACAGTATAACCAAACAATTACTTAGAAACAATCACATCAATCATTGGTTCAAATTACCAGTTCTTCAGTGGCATCTCATCAGTAAAAAGATGGATTGCCTTGTACTCTTCTGAGCCTTCTTTATGCAATGCATTAATAATGAGATGACATCAGGGATGAATGACTTCTTCAGATATGATTATCTTGGCTGGTGTTAGGAACATTTCCCTCAGGTGAGGAATGTGCTTCATCTTGCCCATATCATTTTTTTCCAAGAGTCATGTTCCCTATTTTTTCCTCTAGAGATGCTTTGTACCCTTACCCAAACTTGTCTAACTTTTCTGGGAATGACACTGGCGACCGAGTACCTTGTAGTTGTAAGGCCAAGCATTTTCCTTCCTAGTATCCATTATTAGCCATAATCCAGGCTACCACCTGATTCACACTTTGTGTCAGGGATTCATTCCTACCAAGTCCAGTCTCAACTACTTCAAAATTGTGCCATAAATTATCCTCATCTTTCTTTATATTATCCACATCTGACATTGAAATTGGTTTTTAAAGCATAATTTCTTCCTCTCTTTATGTCTGGTAATGACTAACCCATTTTTGATGTATTTAACATTCTGATACACAGTGGAAGAAACAACACCAACGACATGGATCCATGGTCTCCCCAGGAGCATGGTGTAACCAAGCTCAATATCCATAACTTAGAACAACACTTGAAAATTACTTAGACCAATCTCTAGTAGCAACGTCATATCTTCCAAAATGCCTCTCCTATTTCTGTCAAAGGCTTACACCACCATTTCTCAAGGTGACAGTTCATCCTCGCTTATTGATAATGAGGTTAGAGTCGACTTAGGTAGGATATTCGGTGCAGACCCTCCAATCAATCAAAACCTTTGTAACTATATACCATTTACATTTGAAGGTTATGTACAAGGCCCGTGGATTTTTCTCAGACTAAGAGGTGATCTCTTCATAAGTAAATGTGATCATGTTGATATGTTTCATCGGGTCCACCATCTTGACAACATTTTCAGGGGTAACATCAGGTTTGACATAGGCCTCATTCAGAACTCTTAGTAACGCCTTCCAGTGCAACTCAGATGTCAAGATGAATGACAATAAATATATTTTGAATGGAGTCTTCTTCAACTGTTCTATCATATCATATTCACTTTGCTTCATGATCTTCAGGAATTCTTCTTCCTCTTCCTTTTTTTTCTCATCTTCTCTTGAGGTTTCCTTCCTACTCTTTTCTTTAACATTCTTCTTCTTATCTTATTCTTCTGTGCTATAGCATCACCCACTCCTTGTAATTCTTCATACTCTAACTATATTAGTCATTGACTTTTCTTCCTAATGTATTTCAACAACTCAGGTCCTCAAAGTCTCTTCCTCGACTCCCTTTATCTCTACCTTAGTTCATAATTCGATGGCATTGTGTGGGTATCATTATAAACAAATGGCATTGGCTTTTTAACTGTCACTACTACCTTTCTTAGCATCAAAGCTTGATTGAAAGGTGGTACCTTAAGTACAAAGCATTCAACCATATTGACCTCTTTAGAGGAATCTACCCTTTGTCTAGCTTGTATTACTCCCAAAGTGAGAAATCCCTAGATTTGAACCTTAAAGTCCTAATAGTTCTCGATATCATGTCCCATTCCCCCACAATGATAAGCACAACTTGACTCTTCATCGTGCTTCTCCTCTTCTTTTATCATTGCAGCTGGTGTACTGATACTATAACATGTCTTCTTCAACCTCTCGAATATTTCAGCCATCGGTGTACGCAAACTCATGACCTTTCTTATTGGTGATCCTTCTATCTCTAAAGCATTTACCTCATTCCTTCCACAATGATTAGGAATTGGGTTGTTAATAATACTAGGTCCAGCCTCCTCTTGAATGTCAATTTTTTTATAAGCAATTAGGTTCCTTACTGTAATCTTAAAAGATTCACAATCTTCAATTGAGTGCCCTAGGATGTCCATGTGGTATTCACAAGTTAAATTTGGGTTATACCACATTAGGAATGGTGGTTCTAGGGGACATACATAATTTTCTAAGATAAGGAGAGCATCAAACAGTCTTTGGAATAAATCTGCATTTGAAATGGACAATCTTGGGAAATAGGTAGGTTTTGGGGGCGGAAACGACCTTGATTTTAGAAGTTGGGCCGAGGTTATGGGTGGCTTGGGTAATTTTGTGAAGACATGTGTGGATATCAGGTATAGGTTGGGTGAATTAGTGCATATAGTTGTGGTATGGAAACATTGTTGATTTGGAATTATGGAGTTGGGGTGATGTTTGTGGTTGACACAATTTGGTTGGGTGGGTAATAAGGAGGTGTAGGTATTTGATATGGAAAGTGAAGGTTAAGGATATATAGTGGTTGATGACTTAGGTATTGTGATGAATATTGAGGTTTAAAGGTCTATTGGTGTTAGAAATAATTCACTTCGGGTTCTTTCTTTTTCAGTTAGAATCTTTTCTTAGGAGCGGTATTCTCTGTATTGCTACTGGCAACTTCCTAACTTTGGCTAAAATCTCAATTATTTTTCCCATAGTAATCAAGTCAGCACAATCTTTATAGGCTACTCCGGCTATTACCCCGATGAAAGGATTTCCCAAGGTTCCTAAGAAATTTGAACACATCTCAAACAGTGTCAATAAAGGTTGAACTTGAGTTGCGCTTTCCATCTTTGTGCATACTGTTTGAAAGATTCCTCATTTCCTTTCTGCATTGAGCTCAACTGTTCTCGAGTAGGAGCTACATCCAAATTGAACTTGTATTTATCTATGAATAAATCAATTAATTTCATCCAACGAGAAATCTTAGAGTGGTCTAACTAAATATACCACTCTAAAGTGGGGCCTGTAAAACTCTCATGGAAAAAGATAATAAAGAACTTATCATCCCTAGACCAAATAGTCATCTTAGTTCCATAACTGATCAAATGAAACTGAGGGTTGCCACTCCCGTCATACTTGACAAAATCAAGGATCTTGAAGTCTTTAAGGATCACGACATTTGTGGCAGGACACAATTCTTCTATTCTGAGAGGTCCATAAGCATTAGGGCCCTTAATTGCCTTGATATGCTCTTCCATTTTCTCCATCCACTCTTCTTTCATTTTGTCTTTCTCGGTCATGGCTTGACTATTCCCAGAGTGAGGCATTGTTACCTGACCCATAATAGACACATGAAGTTGTTCACAGGTAGGTTCAACATAACTAGGAATTTCATTATGAGCACCTTCCAAGATGCGATACCCTTCCCTAATAGGCATGTCTATCGATGTTATTTGATGTGGTTGCTCATGAATCCCAAAATGATGCCCGAGGTTACAGTGGAGAATGTCGGGGATGTTATCATGGAAGGGTGGAAAGATTAGCACAGACAAAAGATGTTAGCGTTAATGTGAGGATGCTTGATGATTGTGGAAAGATTAGCACGGATATTCAATAGTAAAGCAGGATCCCATATTCAACACTATGGGCTCATCATCTCTTAGGCAAGAATGTGGTTGACAACAACCACAAGGGAGTATTCTTTCCTCAATGGGTACTATCCTCTTGAATATTTATAGGCAATGCAATTATTTGTTCACTGAATACAAAGTTTCCCATACTTTCGCTCAAGGACAAATTGTCTCAAGGTGAAAGTATAGTTGATAACCTATTCAAGGGAGAATTCACCCCTCAATGAATAGTTTCTGGGTGAAAAATAGCAAAATTAACATTTGAAGTATAACACAGCAACTAATCATTCATATTCATTTCAAATTTCATTAGTACAAGGCCTCAGTCTTCTCAAAATGTAACATAAATGACATTACATCAACAACTTTGTTTGTTTCTTCCTAAGACCTTTAGCAAGACTTCAACAATATTTCATAAACTTAATTATTTTTTGTGGTAGTCGTAACAATGGATTCATGTGAATCTGAAGGTTTGCTTCTTCAAAACAACTAACCAGTCATGTAATGTGATATTGCAAGCTCTCAGACATGTCTTCATATTTCTTCATCCATTCTTCCTTTTAGCCCGTTGAACTTGTGCTACCAATTGCCACACTTCCTCACTTTCTTCTTTTTGCTTCCATTGCTTTTGGGCTTCAAGTCTCCATCATTCTTTTTCTTGTGCTAGCTTTTGAATTTTCAGTTCCAAATGCCTCATTCTCCTATTTGTTTTCTTGAATGAATCATAATATTCTGTAGTCAATACTCATCCTTAATCAGAGCGTCATTTCATCTCAGTTAGAGCTTCCTGGAGGGCTTCTATTCTTTGATCTTGTGCCCTAGTATTTACTTCTAATTCTTCTTTCTCTTATGAAATATTTTTTGTCATCTCTTCTTGGGCACTTACCTTTGCCCGTAACTCTTAGATCTCCAAGGTGGTCTTACTTGATTTTACTTCTTTTCCTTTCTTTTCTCTTTTTACTTGGCTCAGAGCTTCAGCAACATCAGCTTGTGCATCCTTTAAGCCCTCAATCTTGTCGGCTAACTTCTGGCCTCAGCTTCTATGGATGACAACTTTCAACTCAGCAATTTCCTTCCCTTGTTCCAAAAGCCCTATTTGTGCTTTCAACCTCTCTATCTGGGTGGTCATCCGGGATATAATTTGGGAGTCGTCTTTATCGCTTAAAACTACCTGAAGGGTACTATTTTGCATTTTTCTTGCTTTTCTCGATTACAGGTACTCGAAAGTAGGAATTACTACACATTTTCCCAATTCTTTTACCGCTGCCCTATGAATATTTTTCCAAATGTCCCTGAGCTCTTTTTCTTGCTTGGCAATGCTTCCATATTTTTTATATAAAAAACTGAATCCTCTAAGTTATGCTTCACTGGGCATGTGCTGAGTTCATTAGAGCTATCTGAGTACAAGGACCGATGCAAAGCATACACAACCTCTCGCGCCTATCAAAGGAACACTAGGAAAGTCACTATAACTGAAAATTATCTATTCCCCATGATACCAAAGACATACCCATTTGAAAGAATTTGGCCTTATCTTCATAAACTTATTTTTCCATTCATAGACTTTCTGTTGTTTCACTAGTATGCGAGCAAAATTCCTTAACGGGTCAGGTAGGAGTCAGGTGATTATGTACATCCATGTACGTCATGATCCAAACATACAACATATGTGTACAACATCAAATCATCCCTCCACCTTTTTATGGCAAATTCCCATTATCAAGAGAGTATTAACAAGAATAGCAGGAATTAGATTTACTTCATGATTCTCAAACTTGAAGAACGCATCGATTATTGCTTGGTCCACCACATATAAGGTAAATGGAAATAATACTAACCCAAAGATGGTTAATGTTAATGTTTTGTTAAAGTGATCTCACTTTCCCTGTTGTGCTAGAAACTCAAGATGTGCTTCCAGGTAACTGTTCTTCAAGCCTTATATTCCTCCTCTTTTTTCCAAGCCTAACTGATTTGCTTAAATCCCTATCAATTCTACTATCTTCCCTTCTGACACATAATGCCCTCCTTAAAGATAAACATTCAGGGTGCTTGCTCATTAGGAGCCTCAACATTATAGTGTACTCTTCTATGATCGGTACAATGTCCAAGTTGGGCAACTCAAAACATTTCAGTACAGTTCCAAAATTGAGCAAGGCCACTCAAGACAAGTTCCTTAACTATAATTCGCAACAAATCCAAGATCTACCCATAATTGCTTTAGAACTCTGATCGAGCTTTAGGAGTCATTTGTTGAGTAATGTCCTTCACATGCCTCAAATCACTGTCATTTACTATAATCTTTATATTCCCTTTGAGATCAACTGCATTTCTAGTGTTTTGTCCTTGACATATTTCTTCTATTCCTTGCTATTGATAAGTATTAATCTTTCCACTTTACTAAAGAAACTCACCTACAAAGAGTACTAAAATATGTAGGCAAACCAGAAAAAGGAATAATGAACCCTAAAGGTACCTCTTATCGAGGTAGCTCTAAATAATGTATCCTAACAACCTATTGTTCGAAATTGTGGATTAAAAATCACAAGCAGAATAATAGAATTCCCTCACAAGATCCATGTGAAAAGTTCATAATCCGAGTATTTAAAAGTTTACCTCTTGAAGCATGATAAACACAAGCGAGGTAAATCACCAACACCGTAATAGCGATGATGTCTCTGCGGTATCCATACGAACAGACTTGCAAAAAGAGTTTCGCAGTACTAGCTGCGAAGAGAAGAGAACCTTTTACTATCTCTCACTCACTTTATGTAGGTGCGGCTAGGGTTGTGGTATTACGTACGTAGCAGCCCCCTTAATAGTACTATTTATAATAGTGGTTGTCTTAAGTGAGTGTGAGTAGTAGCAAGGTAAGCTATGCAACCCTAAACCCATCTATCATGAGTTAGGCCCACAATTGAATCCGAGTCCAACTTGGATCCTTATTGCTCCAATTTAGTCTGTTCTAAGTGTGCGACCCTGCAGGTTCTCATGACGTTGGTAGTAATATTAAAATCTCATTTTAATATTACAAACAGTGAGCAGTATCTAGCAACACATCACTGCTACTCAAGTAATGAGAATGTCAGTGATTTGACATAACCTATCTGTGACTAATGTTTCCGTGTAGTTTAGTCCCTTTGTCTAGATATCTAGAATGAACACAAGGCATTGAACGTGTCACCCTTGTTTAGTTCAATCTTCAGTTTCCTGATTCTAGAGTAAACATAGTAATAACAAATGAGATCAATATCTCATATTGACTCATTTGAGCATGGCCATATATTTCGTAGTCTCACTCAATCAGGGGGCCCGAAGATATCACTCTTGTTATGTAGGAGGGACAAATCTCATCTAGGTCACTCACATCCCTCCACATGTATCGCGGTGTGTCTAATAACTAACTTTATAATCATCTTGTTACAGATGACGTTTGATGACATTAAAACACACAACTCCTCATGTAAGAATCGTAGTGATTTCAGGTCAAAGGACCATATACACCATTATCACTATGAGAATCGCTTATGACACTCACGTAATGATCCACGTAGCGTTCTCATGGCTGGTCTGTCCAATACATCATTGCTCTAATATGTATCCATGTGTAGACTTGATATCTCATATCCATGACCCGTGAGATGTGGTCATCAGTCTACGCACATACTAGTCTCAATGCATTATTGTTGTCCTAATTAACATTAATACTTGACTAAGGACATTTAAGAATAGTGTTTTATCTAATAGGATCTCATGATCAAGTCGTCCACTTGATGTCCTATGGTATCAAACTTACTATTCTAAGGGTTTTATTATGTCTAACAAAAAGAACACAATAAATGAAATGCCTCATATATTAAAAATAGTATAATACAATGTATGTAAATACAGACAAAATGTATTAGCCTCTAGGGCATACACCAACACCTATATGGAGAAACCCTTGTGGGGTCGTAAACCCAAAATGTGGCATATAATTTGCTAATGTATTGTCTCTTTTTTTTTGTCTTTCCTTCTTTTTTTTAGGAATGCCATGAAATTGAAAGATGATGTACTTTTTTTTAAGAATGTTAGGAATGCTATGAAAATGCAAGATGATGTATTTTTTTTATTTTATTTTAAGAATGCTGAGAATGTCATGAAAATTCAAGATGATGTATCTTTTCTTTTTAATGCTATTTTTTTTTAAAAAAAAAGAATACAAGAATGAATGACATAAGGAATAGATAGATAAAGAAGAAGTACGTTCCCTTCGTGTCCTAGTCAGGTGGAATCTAAAGGTTAGATTTCCTTAAGGTCATGACTCTAATTTTGGAAGTCATTTTGTTCAATCTATCGGTGCAAGATTTTTGTAGGACAAATCTAAACTTCTAAAAAGTCATGGTCCCCATATTGCCCCTATCTCGAAAGATAATGGCCCAATTCATTAATTAATCACAAGTAGGGATAAACCCTCTCAATATCACTAATCTGTGATACTGGTAATAATCTGAGTAGTGTCTCAACAAATGTCTAGTGAGATAAGGCCCCTCAATAACAAAAGTCAAGACCCTTCCTATTCCTCAGGTTCGCACAGACTCAGGTATAGAGCTGAAAAAGTATGTGAGGTAAGTGATTGTGATGTGTGTGAGCGAGCATACAAACCTGTACACAAATTTAAAAAGATAAAATTACCTCCCCAACATGCAAAAAGCATACATACAATAACCAATCATCAATCATCCACCCTAGGGTTTCAACAATCAAGCATAAAATATTAAAACAACAAAATATACACAAGTAGATCATGTCAAAGTAAACACCGCTATAAAAAATTTACATAAAAGTACAAGATAAAACCAATTTACAAACAAATAAGAAAACAGAAACAAAGACAAAAAATGGGTAAAATAAATAAATAGAAGTTATTAATAATTTGCATAACTAACAACAATAGGCTTGATTCTCTAAGTATCCCCAGTGGAGTCGCCATCTGTCGCGACCGAGATCTGCGACGAGAGCAGCAAGCAAATGTGAGATTTTTAAAAATAAATAAATAAAATAAAAAATAGAGTCATCACCAGTTTTATTTGAATTAGGAAAAATTGGAAAACTTCTCTTAGAAAATACTCTTTGAAACCAGATTGGATTCGGGAGTCGATTATGAGGGAAATGTGGAAACTTAATCCCACAGCACCCTTAACACATCCATCCTGAGACGGTACCTTAAGTCAGTTGTACAAATTTCTGATAACTCTTGAAAATATTTATTTTACCACTTTTGTTTAAAGATAAACGAAATAGACAAATAAATTATGAAAATTTAATTTTTGACTTGACAGAAATGAATTTACACTCGTACATATCCCCTGGTACAATAAGGAACTCAAAGTCACTTAGTTCTTAGAAAATGATTGTGGGTTGGTTAATTTTAATTATGAAAAGATTTATTTAAAAAAAAAGAATTTTGTTTGAAAACAAATATATTCTTGTATAGAGTTCAAGTTAACATTAGACTACTCAATAAACCCTTATGATCCAAATGACATTGAAGATAGCATCTGTTATTCAATTATTATCATTGGTTATTGTGCTGATTAAAAAAAGTTTTCTTTTTTCCTTTTGTAAAAAAACTTTATTTAATAATTTTTTTAATTAAACATTTTTCAATAACTAGAAAAAAGTAAGAAATATGCACTATAATAAACCAGCATCTACCTCTTAAAATTAATATAAAATCATGTCACTGAACAAAGTAAATATGGTTAAATAAGCAAACTAGTTTCATAACTCAAACAAGAAGATTCAAATTTTTTTTCAAATTTTTTATATCTTTTATGTTTTATTTTAATTAAAAAAATCATTTAAAAACAACGTGATTGAAGAAGCTACAGGGGAAAGGTCTCTGGTTTACCAAAAAGGAAAGAAGATGAGATATGGAAAGTTATGGGGTTTTACCTCGAACGACGGCATGTGAAGCTGCGCAAGTGGCGGTGATAGCAGTCAGGATGACCAATGGTGGTTGTAAGGTCTAGTTTGTGGCTGGGTCATGGTTGGCGTTTCTGGAAGAAACAAAGGATGGCAGTGGTGACTCACAAGTGTGGCACGCGACTGATGTAGGTTTGCAGTGGTGGATTTAGATGCACACGGGTGATGGTTGGGTTCGTAGCTGGTTCGCATGATGGAGGGTGATGCGGTGCATGTTAATAGTGCGTGGCAGAGGTGGCTCTATTTCTGGCTCTGGGGTCATAGTGGCTCGTTGTGCATGGATCTGTGGTGGTTGGGCCTAGTGGTCTTGGTTGGGAACAAGGCTGACTGTGAAGGGACAATGACAACAGAACGCGAGTTCAATGGGGTGAAGACATTGGAGGCTAGTGACGAAGACTTGCTCGTGCCATGGCTGAGTCACTCATGGTGTTGACTGGAGCATGGTGGTGAGGGGAAAAAAAGGCTCGTGCGTGGAGGTTGGTGTCAAAGCAGACCACATGGTTTTAAAGGTCTTCGAGAAAGACAGTGAGAGAATGATGATAATACAGGGGTTTGGCTTATGCTTAATTCTAATATGGGGGTGGGTATAGATGTTTTGTGTTGAGGTTGGTGATAATGATGAAATGGTTCAAATGCATGTGTTGGGTTGTGTTGGACGGGATTAAGGATGAGGAGGAAGAAGGGACAAAGATTGCTAGGGTGAGAGGTATGATGGTTGTGTTGTGATGGTGGGGAGGTTGAGGATGGTGAATGGAAGTGGCGAAAATGGTTTGGTGATGATGGTGAACAGTTTGTCGTTGTAGGGTGGAGGAGAAAAGAAGGAACAAGGATTGCTAGGTTTTTTTTTGTTGGTGTAGGCAAAAAAAATGTACGAATTAGTGTGTAGAACAAGTGTGTGGGTTATGGGTTTTTATAGGAGGAAATTAGGGTTTAGAAGGTGATGGTGGCTTGGGTTTGAAATGAGAGATGGGTCTAATGGTGGTTGCTAGGGTTTTTTTATGTTTAGTAGCATATGGGTCGGGGTTGGATAATAGGTCGATGAGTTAGGTTATGATACATTGGTTAAACTTATGTAAGGAAGTTATGTCATTTTTTTATTATCTTTTTTCTTTTTTTATTTTTTTCTTATTTTTTTTTTTATTATTTTTTTTGTATTATTATTATTATTATTATTATTATTATTATTATTGTGATTGATTAATAAAAAATGTTAATGACCAGACAAAATTGGGTATTCACACATGTTTTAACCTAACCTTAGGGAATATGAGAGCACTGACATTGTTATTAGAAGAATTCTTGAACAAGTGTGAGGGTATGCTAATTAGTGTACAAAGTGTTTGAAGAAAAGGAAAAAGTGGCCAAATGGAAAAAAAATAAGAAAATTGGAAAAAAAAAAACAAAGGATACGGTTGTAAAAAGAAAGGGGGTAAAAGAATATGTAAAGAGAATTAGCATTACATGAAGTTGGGATAAACTTTCATGCTTGTTATTTGAACTCATCTCTAATGTTCTTTTGTTCTCTTTGGTATTTAACTTGTCATCTTCATATTATTTTCCTCCCTTACCTTGACCCCATTACAACCTTGCATAAAGTCCTCTTTATTTGTATGTGCATGTGTTTTGGGTAGTGAAGAAGTAAAAGATAAGCAAGCTTATGGTAGTACAAAATTTCATGGGTTCAATTAAATGAAACACTTACCTTCTAAACATTTGAGGGATTGAGAGTGTATCTTGTGACATTCTATTATTCTTGATTTATGCTTTTCAATTGAAGTTACCTTGCTTGTGGATTTGAGATGTAAAAAAACGTTACTTCATAAAAGTTTTGCATTCTTGAACATCATTGGAAAGTGAGTCTTTTAGAGTTTTTAACTTTTAAGTTTGTGTTGCTGTTCCTTGTTCCCTATGTTGAATTTCTAGTTTTGCCCGAGTGTGCAAAAGCTAGGTGTGGGGGGATTTGATAAATACAAATTTCATATATTAGTTAACCCTCATATTTAGTCTCTTAGACCTCTTATGTACTTAATTGATTGGTTTTGACCACATTTTATAAGTTTGGGTTTAAGTTAGGCTTAATTGTATTTTTTAGCATTATTAGAAATTTTATACTATTTTTTTGTATTTTGGGCTAAATATCTAAAAATTATAAACTTTATCTTGTAGAAAAGATGAGAGAGAGATTCACAATTTTTATGAAGAGCTCAAAGGCTGAATCGGATGTCTATTAAGTCAGATTAGGCCACGAAATTAGAACAGAGATGTTATCGCTGGAACTTTGACGATGTGCAACGATTGGACCATAATTTGGGTTGTAAGTGTCATCTAGAGCTGAAACTAGTGCCATATGAAATTTGAGACATAGATATTCAATTATTATGAGACCACTTATCAAAACGGTGATGTTTTGATGGTGTTTTAACCTTTTGAAGTCAGATAACAGGTTTAGAGAGTTGTTAAGAATGTTTCGGGTATAACTCTCTCATCCTAAGCCCAAATTATGCGAATTAGGTGTCCAATTAAAGATAAGAGGAAGAGAATTAACTCTAAGCTAAGGGCAAACTTAGAATTTTAAATTTAGAGATAGTTATTTAAGCATCAGCAACAACCATGAAACAAAACTCTAATTTTCTCCTAATCGCTCTTGCTTGCACTTTCTCTCTTCATCTTTCTTCTTCTCCTTTCTCTCTAGTTTTCTTTATTTTTTTGTTTTTCCCTTCCATCCATGGAGGGATAGACCCTTTTAAATCAATCATAGGGATTGACAATCTTTATGTTTAATTCTAAGATCTTATTTTTGATTGTTTTATATTAAATTGCTAATCAAGTTTCTCTTTTATTTGTTGATCAAGTTTATCTTCTACTTGTTGATCAAGTTTATCTTTTACTTGTTAATCAAGCTTTTCTTCAATTTCGTTAAATCTGAATTAAATTGCTTAATTTGATTTGAATGTTGATGTTATAATTGCATAATTACCACTTACTTAATGAGGATTACAGAGACAAAACAATGCATCAAAGGCTTCTTGGATGTTGTTCGTTAAGCTTGATTTAATTATGAGTTTTAGATTAATTTAGGATTAGATGGATGCTTAATTCGTTTAACATTTATTAATTAAATTCTGAATACTTTTTTAATAGAGAATTCATGGATCATCTTGAGGCTTCTTGATGTGATCTAAAACCAAGAATTTGATTAGCAATTAAATAGATTCGTAGTGATCAATGATTGATTAAATTCAAGATTAGTTGATTTCCTTAGATTGGTTGTTTACTTAATTTTGTTTACAATTTTTAATTACTTTCAGTTAATTAATTTTGCAACCCTTTTTGCCCCTGTTAACCTCTTAATTTGATTGCTTGATTAGAGTGATCCAAGGGCTCGACCTGATTGTGCCTTATACTACAAGTATTTTGGTGAATCAATTTATAAATTGATTTGATTTGATAGTCTCGACAACAATTACAGAGGTAGATCAGGCAGAAAATTTGTAGTCTTGTAGATGGGAGGCTTTCGGTTCTGATGGTGGTGGTTTCGAGTCAAAACGAGGCCTGGATGACAGAATTTTGAAGACGTCCATATAGTTGTGTTTAGCGGTGAAGGAAATGCAAATTTCAGTGGCTTTTAACAAAGATCTGGTGAACAGTAAGTAGCAAAATAATTTTGGCTATGAAAAATTGATGCTTTCAAACAGCTCAAAGCATAGGGATTAACAAGGATCATATGCCATATTGATGTAGAATTAAATGACAAAGGCACTCGGTGCCCAGAGACTTAGTCTCAAAGTAGAAATATAATCCAAATGGAATTTAATAACAATCAACAACGTCTTCTAAGTGCATAGGAGGGGTATTTATAACCCTCAAACTAAACAAACCAAATATCAATCAAATATAATTAACTAAAGATAAGATTCATGATTTGATAGAATTCTGTTAACACTAAAATCCTAATTATAAAATAAATAAAATCCTTAACTAACAAAATAAAATCCCAAATTAAAATAACAGAAAATCTATAATTGATAATGCATCATGAAATTTTATAATATTTATGTATTATAATCGATAAAAAAACCTTGATTGTATTAATAATGTATAATAATAAAATTAGGAAAAAGTTATCTATTATTATTTCATTGTTTATCGGTCAACCTTCGTATTACATGATCACATTTTTTGTTGTAATGTTAATTGCATCACATCTCATAAGAATGTTCCAATGTTAGAATTCTAAAAGTTTGACCAGTATAATACAATTTTATTAAGTGGCCTTTTTTTTCAAACAAAAATTAATGTTAATGATATAGAGCACCACACCAAGAATCTCAATGAAGTTTAAATAAGAAATTTTCATTCTTCTCTTTCAAATAATGCCCCACACTGTTCTACCCAAGGTTTGTTGTTCTTCTTTTAATCTGTCTTATATCTATAATTAACTTAGATATTTTCCCCCAACTATTAATATCTTTATGGGTTTTAATAGAAATTTGAATTGTGGGCAAAACTATTTTGCAAAAGTATATTTTGATACAATACAGTGACACATGTTGCATCGTTTATTAGTATAAGAGGTATAACAGTTATGAATTATGCACAAATAAAAATTCTCAAGCAACAAATAATAATGCTCAAAATTTTCATGAGAATGTGAGAATGGTAAAATATCAAATGCTTACTTCAAAGACATATAAACACAGTAACAGATATTTGTTTTACCATGAATGTTTTGATATGTTTTGCTTTGGTGGAAAAATATTATTAGTGCAAGTAAATTCTTATAAAAAGTTGCTAGAAAATCTTTGAGACTCTTCAAGTGAATGAAGACATTTTGGGCAACATATTAGAAGTTACAACCATATATTTGTCTTCACTTCATACAGTGTTCATAGTGATGAGGGCCATAACAGGCTGCGGTATATATAGTTTTCATGCTCAAGGTGCAATATGTCACAATATATGAGGCTTATACCCTAATGAAGGTTGCAAGCGATTTTCTTGGAATTGTACATGTATGATACAAATGACGAATTACAAAATAGGATGGTAGAAAACTCATAACTTCATGAAAACAGTTTAGAAGTTACAACAAATATTCCATCAACAATCTTTTTGTCCATGTATTCAGACAACTGGTACAATGGCCTGATATTCAAGACTGCAGTCTCCTCATCAAAGAGCCTGCGAATTAACCACAGTACAATTTTCCAGCCACTTCGCAAGTAGCTACAATTATTCTTAGTAGAGATATAGGATCTAGGGTATGTGGAAGGAGCATCAAGGAGAAAAGACAAGTTACTTTCTATATATATATGTTATTCCTCTAAAATAAAGAAAAAAAAAGAGTAACTGTTCTTAAGTGGATTCAGGGGGTTACCTAAAATAGGCACGTTATAGTGATTTCGTCCTTGCGCAACTACAGCAGAGCGTATTGAAGCAGGGGGTGGGTACCTGCAAAGGGACTCTAACACTCAAGTCAGGTAGTACACAATTAGGGTTTATGCAATGAGATAACAAATACCTAATTAGGGTGACTTATCCTGGTATTTATAGAGTGTGACTGGAATCGTAATGTAATTAATATTAAGTGCAGACATTTAGGATTAGTAACTTGTTAGAGATTGTCTTCCTCTCATTGTGGGAGAGCATCCCTGTAACATAGGAATGTAGATATGGTACATATCCACTGTTAGAGGCAGTTATGGATTCTGTAATCTCGTAAGATCATGATTGGCAGTTGTGGGATACTGCACAGATCTAGTGATCTTGTTATTATGGTCAAATGACGTAATCTGGGGTCCTGACGATTCGTCATCAAAGCTTGGCTGGGTAGTCATGGTGGAGTTCGCTGGTATGCGTGCCGAGTCCGATCTTGCTAGATGGGGATCTCAGATCACGGTCTAGAACAGTTACCTTCAGTTTAATGCTTAGATGAAACTGCTGAGTGTCAAGATATATAAGTTTTAATGGAAGTACATGATGCGCGATGGATGAAGAAGTTCTAGCTTTGATGCCAAGTCTCGTGACGTCTTACGCAGGGGTCGAGGTCCGTTGTCTTGTGTGAAGTACCTCTAGGGTTAACATGTAGTTACAATCTATTATGGATGTTTATATCACTATTCCATTGTCCGAGGTTTACCCTATACTGCTCATAGGGTCTTTTTCTTTACAGTAATGTCCTTCGTGTCAGTTTGAGCTTTCTTGGAAAACTGCTACTTTGACTTTATTGGGAATTAAGAATCCTTTTGAGGGGACGTCAGCTTCATGTTGTTCCCCAACTTCCCGCTGCTCTCGTAACTAATAGGAAAGAGAGAGCATTAAATACGGATTTTATTGTGTGATTGGTTCTCCTTTCTAGAGGCCAATCAGAGCGCTTCATTCCCTTTATAAATAGGGAATGTTTGTATTTGATGTTGGCATTCCATTTGCTACTATGCTTCTATTTGAAAATGATCCTTTCTCAGAGGATGATTTCTCTTTCTTTCTCTATGTGCGTATAGAGAGCTTTGCCTTTTGCAAAGATCATTTTCTTGTTCTTCCCAAAGTTTCTGAAAGTTTTTACTTTTTTTTCTGCAAACAATCTCTCTAATGGGGACCTTTCTTTTTCAGCGGAAAAGACATTGGGCACCTTTTTTTCCCAACGTATGTGGTTACTTGTTTGATCTACCACTCTTGCTGGGAAGATTCGTGTTTCCTGTTCGTTAGTCGGAGACACTCGAAGCTACCTCCCGCTCGCCCTTCCTTCTTTCTAAGAACTTAGGAGGTGCTTCGTCTTAAACTTTAGCAAGTCCTCTAAGAGCGGTCTGATAAGCAGGATGGACTATTGAAGCTCCTCTATGATTTGAGGCAAATCAGGATGATTGTGAAACTAGTTAGGGTTTTAGTGGAACAATCTCTTGATGAAAGGTTGTGTCTCGTCCAATAGGTGAGAGCAATTGTCGGCCTTTATTATCACTGTGAAGGAGGCAAGGAAGAAGAATGTGTAGGGATCCTGGAGTCTGACAATAGTGTTCCGCTCCAATCTGTTAAAGTTCTTCAAAGCTTGTTCAACATGGAGAAGGCCGATGCTCTTTCCTTATACATTCCTGATTTTAATATTTTCATTTCCTTCTTCCCTTGATGTATGATGATGTATGGAATGAGAACAGATAAATAAAAATTCTTTTCTTTTGAATTCTGCTTGTATTTCCTTTTTTCTCTTTCTTTTTCCCGCTATCTGTACTGTTTATTTTTTACTGGGGTGAGTCCAATGCTCACCTAGCGATAATGTTAATTTTCCCTCAACTTGGTACTTAGTCGAAACCAGCGAAGTGACAAGTTTAAATACTTGGCTTCGGGGTCTTTGTACTTTGCGAGAACTTTCTGGGATAGTCGATGTCCAGACTAACTTTCCTTCATCAAATTGAACACCTCATATGTATTTGGGGTCTATAGAAAATTTTCAAACTCTTGTTTACTGAGGTTATGTGTCTTTTGAATTATTGAACTATCTTTTTAACTGCTTTAGTAGCTGTGAGGACCACGTGGCACATTTTAATCGAATAGACGTGCCTAGTGCCCCATGATGGGCAGTTTTTAAGAAACTGAATAGGTGCTAACAGAAAAGTCCTTTAATCATCTTGTTCCTATAAATAAGGGTCAAAGTCGTGTTAAATACACTTTACTATTTTCTAACACTGAGGGAAATTTCGACGAGTATTCATGACCAAAAAAAGGGGCACAATTTTGAGTGGTTTGTGATGGTTGTTGTTGGTTCGCATTTGAATATTCAAATCTTCCTCCGCTTCCATATTTTTTAAGGTATATCTCTTTCTATCCCTCGTTTTTTACTTCTCTTTCTGCCCCCTTTTGGGACTTTCTTATATGTGGAGCACCCATTCTGCCACACCATCAGTGGCAAAAAAGTCCCACTGAGGTTTAAACCTTCGTGGACTTTGAGGCTGTAATCCTAGGGTTTTAAGGACATATATAGATCATTTGGGGTTCGTCCCTTCTTCATCTGAATCAGTAAAGGTTCTTGATTCTAGCATTAGTTTAACGGCCTCAATGGGTGTTTTTCAGGTGCCCAATGGCAAGGCAAGGAGTGGGAAGGCAAATGAGGAGAACTGTGGAAAAGCCTCTAGTACTCACCCCCATGAGACCCACGTACTCTTAGGTAATCGATGACGTTTGGAAACATATATCCATTTATTCTTCCGAGGCAGCTATCATAGAACTCTCATAATACTTGATGCTGACCGAAGGAGGAAATGAAGAATTTCAAGTTTTGTGCCCGGAACAAGATGACAGAGTGTGTATGCAGTGGGAAGAGGGTGATGACTTCATGTTTTTATATGAAGGTCTTTTTCTTGACTTCGATCTTCGGCTTCCTTTTACCAACTTTCACATAGCGATTCTTCGAATTCTTCTTGCTTCCCCGACTCAAATTCATCCCAATGGTTGGTGTAACACCCACCATAGGGTATCACATTTATGTTACTTAATCACCAAATTGCCCAAATATTATAAAATATGATTTGTAATGTAAATATAAGTTATAAAATTTTTAGAATATTAATAAAATAAACTTAGTAGAATATAAAATTCTAAATAGCATCACAAATAATTTACATCATATACATAAGTTTCAATACTGACATACTTAAATATTTACAGACATAGTCCTTAAAAGTATTTGTAAATTATTTAAACTAACATACTTGCCCAAGTATGACTAGACAATAGAACTCTCAAATAGGTCCTCCTCATATTCCTGAGCAGGCAGGAATTCAACTTGACGCGAAGTCCTATGGACCGGTGTCCGTGCAGACGACACTATACTGATCTCTGTTGGGACGTGATACCTACCACTCTAATATTGCCTAATCGACAACGAAAATTCTACATGTACATAAATGGTGACAGAAAAGAACGGATCTCTATGAAATATCCTACTCATGTTGACCGTCAAATGTCCCTAATATAATAGTCCCTCCTCATTAGGACTAATCCTCTAAGCACTAGCTCCTCCATGAAATTGTAGTCTCACATATCCAAAGAAACTTGACTGGGTTGCCATCTAATCAGAACTCAGCTTCCTCAGTAGGAATCTGTTCCTCTTCACCTTCTTGCTCGGTACCCCGCTCAGTGTCTTTACCAAAATATAAATACAATACAAAATAATATACAAAGAGGTGAGATCACCTACACCATTACCAATATGGCAGCACAGAGATAACACAAACAACACATCATACATATATATCATACAATGATATAAATATAATAAATAATAAACATCATCGTTTCATTCCATCATTCATCGACATTTAACAGATAAAATATCACCAAAATATTCAAACATGTCCAAATTATGCATATGATTACTGACTCATTTTCCTACTCCATAGAGCTAAACTCAAGTTGGAGAGATTAATCCAAAAGATATGTTTGTACCAACATGCCTCAGACCACGTGCCACAATTCTAATAAGTGTTTGCACATCTAACATATACACGACAGTCTTTACCAAATCTTGATTAAGAATAGTATCTCGATCTGGATCGTCGATGCGTTGCATCGGTCTAATCCACGGTATAGAAAAGCTACCAACTGCCCATTGTGAAAAACCCGTACCCCGACGCCCCCAAGGTCAACAAGTGACTTACACTACGCATATTGTACCCACTCAAGAGGTATATTCTCTCCTAGGCAATTAGCCTTAACATAGTCCATCGGACTTTTTCCAATGCATGCTCACTGCATACAAATCATTCTCAGTTCAAATTCATAATTTCATATACAGGGTCCACATACTGGCCTAACAGTATCTTTACTGTATTTTCAATCGCGTAAATATTTTACTGCATATTCTCAATCACACAACATTTTTGTCGCATTTTCACAATTGCGACACATTTTTATCATGTTTTCCAATCGCGTAGCGATTTTCCATCGTTTTCTCAATCGCGTAAAAATATTCCATCGTTTTCTCAATCGCGTAAAAATATTCCATTGTTTTTCTATCGCGTAGCAATTTTTTGACCTTTTTGAAATCACGTAGCTTAAAAATCACGTTTTTAAGTTACGAAAAGCATTTTCTATCATTTTTCCACTACGTAAAATATTTCTCAACCTTCTAAACCTCATTTTGGCCTTTCTAAAAATTCATACCACTTCTTACTTTACTTTTCTATATTTTCTCACTTAAAATTTCCTAACACTCTCAAAAACCCAATGAGTGAGCTATACATTAGTAAATTTCAAGTCACCAACGTATTCTCCATAATTCTAAATCAATTCAAAAAAATCAATTCTCTTTCAAATACTTTCAACCTCTCTTTTCCTTTCATAAATGAAATCTTCATCTTTCAAGTAACAAAGTATTTCTCTTCCATTTCTTAAATCCTTTTGTTAATTTCTTGTACTAAATCAATTAACTTTTCATTTCTAAATCATAGTTTTACATGAAGTAAAACCATTTTAAACCTTCAAAATCGTAACTACATGATCATTGGAACCATCATATCCTTTCTTTTTCTTTTCCTTCTAATCATCTAATTTTACCATTCATAAAAATCTTAATTTGGAAACACCTATTTTGAGGTGTTGAGGCCGTGAGCCTCTTGGTCATTGGAACCAAAATTATTTTCCTTGTTCACCATTATCATAGCATCCATAATATATTCACATCATATATATCATAAGCATACCATAAACAAAGTAATAAATCATGCAAAGCATACAAAGCATAAACAAATAAATCAAAGCACATAAGCATCTACAAATAAGTTACACAACAATAGATATGAACCTTCACATGGATCCACCATCCATCACAAACAATTTCATCTCTCACCACCATACTTGGTTGGTGAGATAAATCTCCCTCTTACCTTAAAGAGAAGACAAATCCTTCAAGTTTTCCCCTCCTATGATTTTCGTGAAGTTCCTTGGAAAAACCATAAAAATATTAAACAAATTTTAAAATCAACAACAAGCTTAGAAATAGATAAACCATGGATCAATTATGGCTTAGAAAATCAAAACTAAAAGATTGGGTCAAGAAATAAGAAGTTTACCCTTTTTGGTGGAAACTTTAAACTTGGATTTCAAGCTCAAGATGGTTGATTTAGAAGAAACTCATAACAACAAAGTTGTTTAAAATATGGTTTAGGTTTAGGAAATGATATTGGATAGAATTATAGGTGAGTAGAATTTATCAAATGGTGTGGCTGCCGAGAGCTCTCCAAAGAACAACAATGGAGTTCTTGATTTTTGTAAGAGAAAGATTAGAGAGAAAAGGCTTCTTAGACTTGGTGAAGATGAAGAATGAAGTGAAAACACTTGTTTTCTCTTAGTAAAAGTCATGGAACTCACCAAAGGAGGTTGCCACTTTCTTTGACTTTCCAAGACTTCCTAATGGCCTTAGATTGCATCAAGGGTGGAGGTTTCAAGCCTTTGCCACCAAGCTTGCTCTTGAAGGTCCTAGAACCACCAAGTGCCATGGGAATCCAAGGAGAAGCAAACCAAGTTCTTGGTTCAATTGGATTCTTAGTTAGTTTCAAGTGAATTTAGTTAGTTTACTTAGTTCATTAGCTAACTATTTAGTTACTTTGCTAAGTATCTAGTTACATTTGAAGTTAGTCATCAATTCAAGAACATAGTAGAACATTCTTGTAACTAGGCTTCAAAGATTAGCTAACTAAGTTTACTTCCATTTGGTTACTTCCTAAGCTTCTTAGAATAACCTAGTTAGACTTAAGCTAACTTAGTTAGGTTTTTTTTCTAGTTTCTAAGTAACTAGTCTAACCATCAAAATTGACTACATCTTATTGGTTTAGAAAGTCCTAGCCACAAATGTTAACTAATTTTTATTGGTTTATAGATTTTCAAGTCAGAAACATTGACTTGATTCCTATTGGTCCATTATCAGTAATTCTTAAAGGCTTTACCAGTTTCCTATTGTCCACTGGACAGAGGCTACTACTCATAAGTCAGTAGGCATCGTCCACTGGATAATAAAATAATAATAAAAATATAAAATATTTTTATTTCATAGATAAATTCTAAAAATTAAAAGATTATGACACGCATCTCTCAGAATTGGGTTTAGTAAGATCTCCCGATTCCGAATAAATGCGTAAAGATTTTCTCCAGCCATAAAATTATTATTTTACTGACACGGAGCAAATCTCTCAAAATAATCAAAGACAATCATGGAACAGTCAAAATAATTGTATAACACTCAAAAATCACAAAACAGTACAATTTCATTATTATTGTGATAATGGCTAATTTTCGAGGTGTTACAACTGGGGGAACATCTTGGCCTTCGAGAGATTTTTTTAGGTAGTCGAACTTTCGTACTCGAAACGATCTTTTTTTTTTAAATTTTTTTTACATGATGGAGCTCTCAGGAGGGAATGCATTACAGCAGTCTTGGATGTCAATTAAGTCGAGGTCCAAGCAAAAAATCTTTGAAGTCTTCCAAGATAGCTACAAGGATTTTAAATGCAAATTTTTTAAGCTGATGGCGGCACAAAACACCCATTTGTTCTACCTAAAGGTGAATAGGGAACTGATGTTCTACTTATATTGGAATCAGTAGGCATGGGACATCCTTATCGAATTTATTGAAAGGGAGATGGAGCACCTTGACGAGAGAGATATTGAGTGTGTTGACTTTATAATTAAATAGGGGACAAGGTTGGCCAGATTAAACACAAGGATATCTTGAGCATCGCTCAAGACGATTTCCTCTGGGCTATTCTTGGTAGGGGACTTGCCTATATACATAGTTTAGAAAGCTTCTCATATCCTTCTATTTTGCATATCTTTTAATTTATCTTCTTTCCTTTTTGTTTTGTAGATAACATGGCCACTAACAAGGATGCTGCCTCTTCCATTGAAGCCCTTCAAGCTCTAAAAATGAAAAAAGAATAGGGTTGGGAGTTCTTGTCCCCAAGCAGCTGCTGCTCCTTCCCTTTTCATCGGAGGACTAGTTTTAGACCCTTCCGCTCGAGCCCTTCAAAAGAAGAAAAGGAAAATCATGGAAAGCAACCAGGCAGAAGAAACTAAAAAAAGGAAGATGATTGTCGTGGAGGGAGATGCTGGACAAAGGATCGACCATCTACTTCTTATTACTGGGGATAGGTTGCTCGATTCTTTTGAGTGATGATGTTATGAAGTTTATCACCCGGAGATCGATACCTGAGGCTTTTTCTATGTTCTAGACTCTCACCCTTCGGACTGCTGCTGAGGCTCGACTTATTGAAAAGACTGTGGCTGGCTTCGAAAAGAAGGCAGAGGAACCACAGAAGGCAATTGAGGCCGAAAGGAAACAATAACTCGATTTGGCCCTCAAGGGTAAAGAAGAGGCCGAGGCCAAAGCTGCCAGATTGGAAGAGAAGCTTGCTAATCTTAAAGATTCACTCACTAGTGAGAAGGCCCGTTTTGAGATAGCCAGCGCCGCTAATGCTACCCTCCAAGCCAAGGTGATAGAATTGGAAGAAGAGAATGTTGAATTATTAATCATCAGCACCAATATTGGTGCTAATCATTTTCGGAATGTAATTGACCAAGTTCAGCATTTCAATCCTAAAGTCAAGCTAGCCTTGCAGGATGTGAGTCCTGACCAAATATTCTGGGATGGATGCCTAGTTAAGGTTGAGTCAGTCAGCTAGCGAACTACTGAGGTCCGAGCAAACGAAGCTTCTGTTAGTGTGCTAGATTTGACTGAAAGAGATCCGGGTGAAGGGCGACAGAGCATGGATAAAGATGAACCTGAGGAATGACTTATCTCCCTTTTTTAACTTTTGCCCTTTTTGTTGCCCCCTGCATAGGGTGTTTAATGATTGTAGATACAATTTCCCTAGGTTATGGGGTATTTATTTATTTTGTTAATATATATTTCCATGGTCTTTTCTAGGCCCAAATACCCATCATGTTGCTTTTCACAACCGTTTTGTAGACTTAAGAAAACTTCTAATCAACAAGGGGCCACATTCTGGGGTCTAGCGCCCATTACAATTGAACGCTCGGAGCTCCCTTTACAACTCAGGCATGATTTAAGCTTAGAACCTTAGCTTAGGGTCTAATGTCCAAAACGTGTTGGCATTTGGGAAACCATTTGCCTTAGGTTAATAGTAACAACCTTGTCTGGAGTCTATTACCAATCATTCTGGTATTTAGGATCCTTCATGACTTTGGTATAATAAAACCTTGTCCGAGGTTCGTTACCAGTCTCTTTGGTATTTAGGATCCCTCATGACTTTGGTTTAATTTTAAGTGGTCCTTAGCCAGGGTCTTTTAATGCTTCCGGTTTAGTGCTAGAATTTTCCTAAGATGGGATTTTTCTATTTCACGACCTGTTTAACATAAGATAACTTACAGCAGGTACCATAATGATTTTTCTATCCGTAACAAAAGGACTTTCACCTTTAAATGTGGTTCCCATTAGGAACAGGCTCAATGGACTCTCCCTAAGCTGTCAATAGCCTGGTTGGTCTTTTGAGATGTTTTCAATATAAGCAGACGTATCATAAGTAGATGTTCTAAAATCACTTTGTTTTATTAAGTTGGTAAAGAACTAAGGTCTATACAAAGTGCTCTTATAGTAATTTGTGGCAGTTCATACATGAAGTAAACTGAGACTAGGCCTCAAAAAACACTTAGCTATAGTACTTTCTAAGTTTGTCTATGTTCCAAAAGTTCTTCACCAGCTTTCCTGTTAATGTCTCAAAGGTGTAAGCATCTTTGCTGGTGCTAATATGACATGATAGGGACCTTCCTAATTAAGGGCTAACTTCCCTTAGGAGGCATTCCTACCGCTGATGTCAGCCTTGCAGAGGCCTAGGTCACCTGGATGGAATTTCCTTGAGATGACTTTCAGGTTATACCGGGCTGTTATCCTCTACTTGATGGCTGCATCACGTATGTAGGCAACACGTCTTCTTTCTTCCATAAGATCTAAGTCTTCCTTGATCAACTTGGGATTATTATTAGGTGAGAAGTTTTGAAGACGCCAGTTGGGTTTTCCTATCTCCACCAAGATCATAGCCTCATATCCATAAGTAAGCTTAAAAGGAGTTTTTCTTGTCATAGAGTGGGGAGTAGTTGATAGACCTATAGGACATGGTCTAACTGCTCATCCTAACTTTTTTTTGCTTCATCCAGCCTTCTTTTTAGTCCATGGACAATAACACGGTTGGCGGCTTCAGCTTGTTCGTTCATTCGGGGGTTTTCTACAGTGTTGCAATGATGTTTTATTTTCAAACCAGCAAGTAACTCTTCAAATCCCTTATCTCTGAATCGTGTCTCATTATCCATCACAATTGATTCTGAGATTCAAAACCTGGTAATGATGTGGTGCCAAATGAATTTTTGGATTCGGGCAGAGGTGATAGTGACTAAGGGTTCTACCTCAATCCACTTTGTGAAGTAATCCACAAGCACCACCATGAATTTTAGTTGTCTGGGTGCTTGAGGGAACGGACCCAAGATATCTATACCCCACTGATATAAAGGCCAGGGTACAGACGTCGTAGATAGTTCCTCAGGTGGAGCATGATAGTGGTCAGAGTGGCGTTGGCATTGGTCGCACACTTAGACATGTTCAAGAGTGTCTGCTTCCATTGTTAGCTAGTAGTACCCAACCTTGAGTGCCTTCAAAGCCAAAGCTTTGCCTCCCAAGTTGTGTCCACAACTCCCTTCATGGACCTTAGTCAATACATATTCTACCTCCTTTGGGGTGAGGCAATTAAGGAGAGGTGAAGAAAATCCATGTCGGTATAACTGACCATCATAGATAGTGTATCGGACTACGATTTTTACCAATGTAGAGGCTTTCTTCGAATCTTTGGGGCAAACATCAGACTGTAAGTATTGTATTATTGGTGTGATCTAAGTGCTCTCTTGTTCTTCTAGCTAGAAGATGGATGTGCCTGTGATGGACGGCTACTAGATGGTCTCCTAGATCACTAAACAGTTGTTGCTCGGGCTTTTAGTGCTGACCAACTTGGACAGGAGGTCAGCCCTTGAATTCTGATCTTAGGGTATGTGCTCCACCTTCACTGTTTGAAAACTTTTGAGGAGCCTTTGTACTCTTAGTAAGTACTTCTGAAGGAGGGGGCTCCCTAGCCTGATAATTACCTTGGATCTGGGAGGTCATAAGCTTGGAATCACTACAAAGTTTAATCTTTGTTGGCCCTAAGTCCTTAACCATTACTAGGTCGGCGATATAAGCTTCATACTCCGCCTGGTTGTTCGAAGTTGGAAACTCAAATCTCAGGGAGTTTTCAATAGTTACTTCTTCAAAATTTTTCAAGATTACCCCGGCACCACTTCTCTTGGGGTTCGAGGACCCATCTACGAATACGGTCCAAGATACTTTCTCGGGGTCACCAGGGTCCGAAGTGAGTTCAACAAGGAAGTCTGAAAGTGCTTGTGCCTTGATTACTAAGCTGAGCTCGTACATAATTCCAAAATTAGAGAGTTTAACAGACTAGACAATCATCCTTCCTGTTAGGTCCGGTTTATGTATGATCTATTGATTATTTCTATATCTTGAGTGCCTTATGTTTGATCTAATAGGACTATATATGTGCTTAATTGTTAGCTTTTAGCTAAGTTTCTGGATATGAAACTCAATCGAAACCTTATTGTGAAACTATGCTCAAGTGTGTTTATAAACACTCATAATTACATTGTGTTTTTCATGAGATCTTTGAGTGTTTGAGTCCATTAGCATCAAACTAAGCTTACTATCCATTTGAGGAGAGAGCTAAGGACTCAAGGAGATCAATATCACCCCTAGAAGCAAAGAAAGAAGAGTATATGTGAAGAATCAGGGCTGAATATGAAGAAATTAAGTGGCATGGCCCGTGTCTCCAAATAATTGGGGGGGTCGTGTCATCAGACACAGCCCGTGTCTACGAATCAAGAAATTAGTTTCGAATTTTAAAGAGGAGCTAGCTATCCAAAGGTGTAAATAGGATTGCTCAAGGTTCTTAAAGGGATTCTTCTGGACTGCAAGCTGCCAAGGAACTGAGAGAGGGAAGTTCAATCAAAGATTAGAGATTCGGGTTCAAACTATCAGAGATCAACCAACCTCGATCATTAGAAACCAGTTTGATTTTCAATTTTCTTTTGCACTTGTGTTCTTGATGATGACTTTCTTTAGTTTTTCTTTTGAATTTGAATTCGCCATGTGTGGCTAAGTTTCTTATTTGGTTAAGGGAAGATGAAACCCTAGTTTTGATCATGTGAATCATCCACATTTCTTTACATCCAATATAGTTATGTTTTCATTCATATGTTTATGCTCTTAATTCTGTATAAATGTTTTTATACTCTTTGCTATTTTCAAAAGTGGTAAAACTAGGATTGCGATACCCAGTTGTGGTGGTAGAACTAATGAAACATATGATCTAAGTAATTCAATCCCGGTGTGTGATTCGGCCTTAGTGTGATTGGTTTTCTAAATCTTAATGCAATCATTAGGTAAGTATAAGAGCGGTTGCTTTACAATTAACTAATGATTAGGGCTTGATTTGAGCAGTTGCTAAATTAACTAAAACTTAAGGAAAACAAAAAAATTAATCTCATAATCACATGAAAACATAATTGACTATGTTGATATAAAAGATATGTAGGTTAGCATTATCATATAAATCTAGTGGTGGATTTCATCTCTTAACTAATATCTCTTAATTGGTAATTCAAATTGTGTTTACTGTTGTTGCTTTAGATTTAATTTCTTTTCTTAGTTTTAACAAACAAAACCTATTTTTACTATTTATTATTCTTTAGAGTTTAAATTAGGAAACGATTTATAGTGTTAATTGAATTGGTTCTCTGTAGATCGACCCTTATTAACTACAACAGAGAGGTACACGTAAAGTGTTTCCCTTGGTTCTAGTCTCGTCAACATAGGAGGAGAAGACAGGAGGTTCTTTAAAAATGTACAGGCGTCCCCACATTCCTAAGTCTACTCAAATCATGTCCTTTTTTCAACAACTTAAAGAGGGGGAGGGATTTGTGAGCAACTTTAGAAAGGAACCGTGTAAGAGTCGCGATCCATCCTGTTAGTTGCTGTACTTCTTTGACAGTCTGAGGGCTACGCATATCGGGCATCGCTTGACATTTGTCTGGATTAGCTTCAATTTTGAGGTTAGTCAACATGAAGCCCAAGAATTTTCTTGCCTAGACCCCAAAAGTGCACTTCTATATTGTACTTTCAGACTTGTGCAAACACTTCTTCGAAATCTGAGGTATATGATCTAGACAGTGGGGTCTTGACTATCATATCATCAATGTAGACTTCAAGCATTGTCGCCACCCGATTTTTAAAAACTTTGTTCATCATTCTCTAATAAGTGGTTCCAGCATTTTTCAAGCCAAATGACAATATCTTGTAGCAGTAGCTCGCCCTTTCAGTGATGAAAGCAGTCTTATCTTCATCTCCAGGATACATTGGGATCTGACTATACCCGGAGTAGGCGTCCATGAAAGACTGTTAGGAATCACAGATACATCACATAGTGAAAAATAGAATTTCCACCAAGGATCCATGTGAAAAAGCCATAATCTGAGTTTTTAAAAAAAAATGTTTACCTCTTGAAGCGCGATCAAAACAAGTGACATGAATCACCAACATCGTAACAACGATGATGTCTCTGCGGTATTCACACGAACAGACTCATGAACGTCCAACGTCTGTAAATAGGAGTCACGCCTCTCTCACACAGTGCTAGCTACGAAGAGAAGAGAAGAAACTTGTCACTCTCTCACTCACTTTCTGTAGGTATAGCTAGGGTCCTATAATGCATACCTTACAGTCCCCTTAACAGTATTATTTATAATAGTGACTGCCTTAAGTGAGTGTGAGCAGTAGTAAGGTAAGTTGTGCAACCTTAGACTCATCTGTTATGAGTCTAGCCCACGATTGGATCCTAGTCCAACTTGGATTCTAATTACTCCAATTTAGTCTGCTCTATGTGTGCGACCCTGCAAGTTCTAATAACGTTGGCAGTAATATTAAAATCCCATTTTAATATTACAAGCAATGACCGATATCTAGCAACACATTGTTGCCACCTAAGTAATGAGGTTATCAGTGATTTGACATAACCTTTCTGTGACCAATGTTTTCGTGTAGTTTAGTCTCTTTGTCCAAATATCTAGATGAACACAAGGCATGGAATGCATCACCCTTGTATAGTTCAATCCTTTATTTCCTGATATCCGAGTAGACTTAATAACAACAAATGAGATCAATATATCATATCGACTCATTTGAGAATGGTCATGCAATGCGCAGTCTTACTCAATCAGGGGGCCCGAAGATATCGCTCCTGTTATGTAAAAGGGACAAATCTCATCTAGGTCACTCACATCCCTCCGCATGATTCGCGGTATGTCCAATAACTGACTTTATAATCACCTTATTACAGATGATGTTTGACGGCATTAAAATACACAACTCCTCATGTAGGAATCGTAGTGATTTCAGGTCAAGGATCACATACACCATTGTCACTATGAGAATCGCTTATGACATTCACGTAACGATCCATGTAGCATTCTCATGGATGGTTTGTCCAGTACATTATTACTCTAGTATGCATCTATGTGAAGACTTGATATCTCATATCTATGACCCATGAGATGTGGCCATCAGTCTATGCACATACTAGTCTCAATGCATTATTGTTGTCCTAATTAATAATAATACTTGACCAGGAACATTTAAGAATAGTATTTTATCCAATAGGATCTCACGATCAAGTCATCCACTTGATGTCCTACGGCATCAAACTTACTATTCTAAGGACTTTATTATATTTATCAAAAGGAATACAATAAATGAAATGCCTCATATATTAAAAAATAATATAATACAATGTATATAAATACAGACAAAAAGTATCGACCTCTAGAGCATACACCAACAATCTCCCACTTGCACTAGAGCCAATCAGGCATATGTCTAATGCCTAAAGACCTAGTGTGACCCTCATGCTTCTGCTATGCAAGAGGCTTCGTCAGTGGATCAGCAATGTTATCATATGTTGGTACTCTGCATATCTTCACATCTCCTCTATCGATGATCTGTCGAATGAGATAGAAGCGCCTAAGTATATGTTTGGATCTCTGGTGAGATCTAGGCTCCTTAGCTTATGCGATGGCTCCATTATTATCACAATAGAGGTCTAATAGGTCCATAATGCTAGGAATAATGCCAAGTTTAGAAATGACCTTCCTGATCCAAATGGCCTCCTTTGCTGTAATGGAGGCAGCAATATACTCAGCCTCTATGATAGAATCAGTTATTATCTCCTACTTTGAACTCTTCCAGCTCATAGCTCCACCATTCTGGCAAAAAACATAACCCGATTGCGATCTGGAGTCGTCCTTATTTGTTTGGAAGCTAGTATCAATGTAACCCCTTACAACTAGTTCCCCTTGGCTCTATATACCAAGAAAGAATCCTTAGTCCTTCTCAAGTACTTAAGGATGTTCTTGACAGCAATCTAGTGACTCTCACCGGGATTAGATTGATACCTGTTTGTCATGCTCAAAGTATACAAGATATCTGGTTAAGTACATAACATGGCATACATGATAGACCCAATTGCAGATGCATATGGAATCTTGCTCATGCGATCCCTTTCATCTTGGGTGGTAGGGGATTGAGCCTTAGATAGGCTTAGACCATGTGACATAGGCAAGAGTTCTTTCATGGATTCATGCATGTTAAATTATTTTAATACTTTGTCTATGTATTGATAACTCCACAAATTGTAGTTATTTGGGCCCCATATCTGTACCTTATTGTCTGCTTAGTCCTTGTTTTGATGCATTAATGGAAAAGTTTAGCTGTATATTCATATGATTTGATTTCAATGTCTTCCATCATGATTCTGAGAAAATATGTCTGATTCTCGAATATATTGAGTACATTTGCACTGATTATTGAATTGAAAATTTCTCTATAGCAGGTAAGGTTCCAACCAAGTGAATCATTTCAGATTTGAACCAATATTGCAAGAGAAAGCTAAGTACAAGGATTATCTTGTCACGCCATGGCGTGGCATTTGAATGTCGCGGCGTGTTCCTCCCCTGCATCCAAAGTCAAAGAGCTATGCATGTAACGCGCCGCAACGTAGATAGTTGAATGCCGCAGCGTGACTCCATTTTTTGATCCCTATAAATACTGTTGCATTAATTTTTATAGGGGAAAGGTTATATTTTAGAAAGTTGCGGCCAGGTTTTAGCATTTCAAACCAGAAGGAAGCATAGTCTATACCTTCTTCTTGATTATAACATTTTGCTACAAGGCTAGCTTTATTTCTTGTTATTAGGCCAGCTTTATCAAGCTTGTTTCTAAAAACTCATTTAGTGCCAATTATAGGATGATTATTAGGCCTAGGAACTAGTTCCCACACTTGGTTTCGTTCAAATTGATTTAATTCCTATTGCATAGCTAGAAACCAATGTTCATCATTAAAGGCTTCATTGATGTCTTTAGGTTTAATTTGAGAAACGAAAGCTAAATGGTTACATACATTTCTAATGGAGTTTCGAGTACTTACACCTTTGGATATATCACCTATTACTTGATCAAGCGGATGATATTTTGAGGTACTTTATTCTTTAGGAAGTTCCAAAGCTTATGAATCCTCTTGTTTTTGTTTATCTTCTTGCTCCTTGATTTCTTTTTCCTTGCTATCCAAATGTGTTTCCGCTAAGACTTCTGCAACATCATCAATAACAAGATCCTTTCTCGATCCATTTAGGTCAGTTTCATCAAATGCAACATGTATAGATTTTCAATAGTCATAGTTCTTTTATTATATATACGAAAAGCTTTACTATGATTTGAATAACCAATACATATACCTTCATCAGACTTAGCATCAAACTTGCCTAAGTTATCTTTTCCATTATTTAAAACAAAACATTTGCATCCAAAAACATGAAAGTGTGAGACATTTGGCTTTCTTCCCTTGTATAACTCATATGGGGTTTTCTTTAAAATAGGCCTTATAAGGGCCCTATTCATTACATAACAAGTTGTACTTACAGCATCTGCCTAAAAATACTTAGGAAGAGCAACCTCATTAAGCATAGTTCTCGCCATTTCTTCTAAAGAACGATTTTTTCTTTCTACAACTCCATTTTGTTGCGGAGTTCTAGGGGCAGAGAAATTATGATTAATGCTATGTTCATCACAATAATTTTCAAAAACATTATTTTCAAATTCGCCACCATGATCACTTCTTATAGAAGAAATTTGAAAACCTTTTTCGTTTTGAATAACTTTGACAAGTCTTTTAAAAGCTAGAAATGCATCATTTTTATTTGCAAGAAATAAAGTCCATGTAAACCTAGAAAAATCATCCACAATCACTAACGCATAGTAATTCCCACCAAAGCTCATAGTTTTAGAAGGTCCAAATAGATCCATATGCAAAAGTTGTAAAGGTCTAGTAGTTGAAACTATATTTTTTGCTTTAAAAGAGACCTTTATTTGTTTACCCTTTTGACATGCATCACATAATTTATCTTTAACAAAATTAAGCTTGGGTAGTCCAATTACTAGCTCTTTAGAGACCAACTTCTTTAAGTGATCCATGTGAATGTGTGCAATTCTCCTATGCCATAACCATGAATCATCATTCTTACTTAAAAGGCATTTCGCATCATTTGAAGATATATCATCAAGACTAATCATATAAATGTTATTTACTCTATGACCAATGAATTTAACATGCTTATCATTTTTATCTTCAATTATGCAACAATTTGAGTCAAAAATTACCCTATTTCCTTTATCACATAATTGACTAATACTAAGCAAGTTATATTTCATGTAACACCCTAACTTTTGGGTGAATGACCGTTGTGTCCCGATTTTACCGTTTCTTGTTTTTCTGCATGAAATACAAGTATATTTTACAAGCTTTAATTTTATTTGGTCGTTTTGCGTAATTTGCTTCGAGACAGTAAAATAAAAATTTTGTCAAATTTATTGTTTTAAATTTTTCTGTATGATACAGTATTTTATATTACTGTCTGTAATTTTATTTGAGTGTTTTGAGTGATTTGCTCGGTTGTGGGGAAAAATGGAAAAATGACCATTATGTCCCGAATATACTGTTTTAAATTTTTCTGTATGATACAGTGTTTTATATTACTGTCTGTGATTTTATTTGGGTGTTTTATGTGATTTGCTCCGAGACAGGAAAATAATAATTTTCTAGACCGGAGAAATTTTATTATTATCAGGAGCCGGGGGAGCTTACTAAACCCGAAACCGGAGACAGTTTTTGAAGTTTTATTTTCCTGCGATTTTATCTGACAAATAAAATCGGGGTATGTTTTATTATCTGCTAGATGATATTTTTCTTGAAAAATATCTAGTGGATGATGACTCATCGCAACGGGCCAATAGAAACTCGACACGTGGCGTGACACCTCAGCACCGTGACTCAGCAGATTCCGGAAGGTTCCAGAAGCGGTGACTCGCCCTGTGACTCACCGTAGTGAGTCACCTATTCTAGAAGCTTCTATGATGACTCACCATGCTGACTAAGCGTTGTGACTCATCATTGATGACTCAGCTGATGACTCAGCGCTGTGACTCACCATTGGTGACTCAGCTGATGACTCGTCGTGCTGACTCACCTGTTTTGAAAAATATCTACGCTGACTCGCCATGCTGACTCACCCATTCTAGAAAGCTCCACGGTGACTCATCATACTGACTCATCGTAGTGAGTCACATGTTCTAGAAATTTCTCTTTGATGACTCGTTTTGTGACTCATCAAGGGCAATCTGTAGAAAATGATCAGCAATAGTTGCTACCTAGTTAAAATAAGAGAAAAATCTAGGTATATTTTATTATTCATCAGATAATAGATATTGACCTTATAAGCAGTAATTATTGTTCATTTCTTACAATATACCGAAAAAATATCCTAAGCCTTCATCGTTTTCATAAAGTCTATAAATAGGAGGGCTTGGATTCATTTAAAATTTTGGCAAGAAGCTCTCACCCCCCTTTTCTCTCCATGTGCTCCACGGCCATGGCTCCCAAATAGAGACAATCTCCATCCATTCACCTCACTTACTCTCCTACACATCCTTTTCTCCAAAGAACCAAGATCAAGCAACCAAAACTCTCTCATTTTCTCTCCCCCTTGATTTCGGCCAAAGCACCAAGAAACCTTCTCCAAATTTCTATAATTCCTACCAATATCATTTCTTGAATCCTTTCATCAATCCAAGACACTTTCATGTTAGGAATTTCTCAAGATTCCTTCATCTTCATCTTCCTATCAAGCAAAAACCACAAAAGCTCATATCTCTCCCTTTCTTCAAGCTCACGGCCAACCCCTCAAAAGTCACCTTCCAAGCTTCAATAATTCTAAACAACCATAGATCTTGAATCTCCATGTAATTCTAAGGAACTTTCATGTTGGAGATTTTCCCTAAATCATCCATCTTCATTTTCGTTCTTCAAAGCTCAAGTTTGAAGCCTTGAAGGTGGAATTCTTTAATCTTCATGTTTCTATCTATTTCAAAGTTCTAATCATGATTTTAATCCATGATTATTTTAGTTTAGAGCCTTAGGTATTAATATTGTATGTTTTCTTTGATTTTTCAAGAGGCTCTTGGTGGAGAAAATTTGCTTGAAGGAGACATACAAGGAACTTGGAGGTTCTTCAAGAGGTAAGAGGGAGATTACCCTCATCAACCATGTGTTGGTGGTGAGGAATGTATGTGGTTGTGGTGAAGAAATCCATAAGGATTCATTCACTTGATTGTTTATTGTTTTTCCTAATTGTGATTGATTATGTGTGTAGCATGTCTAATAGCTTTAATATTTTGTATGTGTTATGTGTGTAACATGTCTAATAGCTTTAATATTTTGTATGGGTTTTATGATTGTTTTAATATATGGTATGTGTACTTATATGCATGATAATTATTGTAACATGTAAATAATATACAAGGATTTGCATGAGTGTTCCAAAGAACATAAATCCAAGCTCACGATCTCAATGCAAAAAGGAGAACCAAAATGTTCTCATCAATTTTCTAAAAGTGTGATTTAATTAACCTAGGAAAATTGACAAGTTACCAATTTGTTTAGAGTAAGAAAAATGAATTTATGGATCAATGGATGAAATTAGGTATTTCGGCCATCATGCCAAAGCCAAGCAATTATGATTTCTAAAATCATTTCCAAACCATTTTCTAAAACAATGATTTAAATGAATTTAGGTAATACAATAAATTTGACATTTATTTAGAAGATGAAAAATAATTTAAGGATCAAATGCAAAGACTTTGTTAAATTTGGCCAACATGCCACATACCTTTGATCCAAATTTATTTTCTAACTATTGACTAGATAATTTAATAACAATAAATTAGATCAAGAGTTTTATAAGAGATTAAATGTATGGAAATAACTAGGAATGAATTATAAAGCATAAAATGATTTTCGGCCAAAATGCCAAATTTAAATGTTTGTGATTTATAGAACTATTTTCAATTAAGGTTAAGTAATAAATGCAAAAAGGATTTTATTACAATGAGTTTTGAAGAAATAAATTGATTAAAATTAAGTTTAAGAAGTTTAAAATGATTTTTTTTACTGTTAGAAGAAAATACAGTAACTTTTGTAAATTGCTAACATATGGCTCATAATTATATTTTGAAGCATGTTAGTGGTTTTCAAAAAGTTATATTATACGGTTAAAAATTAAGTAAACAGAATTTTTACAGAAAAGTTAGGAAACCATTATTATAAGTTTTCTAAAACATAATACTGTCAATTTTTATTAAAAACGAACAAATAAGATAGAAAAGATATCCAAAAGACAGTATGCGGTATGAAAAATATTCTACGTAGTTTAAACGTACTAAATATTATTTCTGTTTATTTTAAATAGTGATTTTTAAGGGATTCAGACAAGAAAATGATTTAAAAATCTTACGCGATTGAGAAAACGTATTAAAAACTCTACGCGATTCTAAAAACAGAAAAATAAATTTACGCGATTTAAAAACGTTTTGTAAAAACAACGAGATTGTGAAAATGCGATAAAATTTCTACGCGATTGACCGAAACTGTATATTTTATACTATTGAGAATATTCTGTATATTTTTCTACTGTCGGGCTATGAGGTGAACCCGTACAGGCTTTGGAACAGTATTTGTCCGGTGGGACTTACTGTATATTTTTGCCATTGAGGGCATATTTTTTTTATACCTTTGATGGTATTTCGGTAATTTCTTATTTTTGGATAATTTCTTATTTTTGGATCATGCATTTAGTTAATGCCAATTTTTGGCGGATTGATTGACGAGGTGAATCACATCATATTGTCGGTGCAATAAGCGTAGTGTGGTTCAATTTTGAATGAACTTGGAGACGTTAGTGTGCATAATTCCATATGTGGACAGTTGGTGGCTCTTCTGGGCCGTGGTAATTGGCAACACACTAATGGACTCGACACACACTATACTTAATCGAGATCTTGTGAAGTCTAATAGTACATTGCCTGTAGTGACGCAACGTTAGACAGCGTGCTACACCACGCCATGTGACTGTGGGCTATAGACGCAACGTGAGACCGCAGAATAGTTTGGTTGGGCAGCCGTGGTACTAATAGATTTTGCGGATCATTCTCTCTCTGATGTCTGTGTTTTTTTAGCTCCATGGAGAGGATTGTGTCATATTGCACATATATCTGTGTTGTTATTTATTATATTTTTTTATCTGTGATATTTTTATCTATGTTGTTATTTATTATATTTTTATCCGTGATATTTTTTATCCGTGTTGTTATTTATTATATTTTTTATCGTGATATTTTTTATCCGTGTTGTTATTTATTATATTTTTATTTGTGATATTTTTTATCCGTGTTGTTATTTATTATGTTTTTATCTATGATGTTATATGTTGTTATTGTTTTTAATTTTTATATTATATCATTATCTACATTGTTATGGCATTTTATATTGTATGAATTGTTATATCTATCTTAGTAATGTTATTGTTGTTCTTTATATTTTGATATATGCTTACTTGAGTTATTTATAAATTGATAACATGATTGTATTTATGATATCTGTGTGTATGGAATGACTTTGTCATTCGTATAATTCTTTGCTACCGTACTGGTATTGGTGAAAGGGGATCTCACCTCTTTACTGCATTGCTTGTTGTGTTTGTATAGTTAAATTCGTATAGTAGACGAAGGAAGTTTCTTAGACTTACTGGAGGCTATGTTCTGAAGATGGTGACGGCGTCAAGATGTAATCTTCCAAGTTTCAACAGGATGCAGTTTGGTGGAGAAATGGAACATGTAGGTTGGGTTTTCTCGTTAGTGTTGTTACCATGCTATTAGTAGTACTCGTCTTTGGGTTTGCTACTGTTTCTCTGAGTTTGTAAATGTTATGTTTTAAATTGTTGTTGAATATTTTATGGTATTTATAATATGTGCATTAATCAGTTTAATTTAATTTCTGTTTTACTTATGATTTTCCGTAAGTTTATGTTTCTGCGAAAAGAAATTTTAAAATTCATCTTTTAGAATTCAAAGCTTTTATAAAATGATTTTATTTGGTTTTATGTTTTATTTAAAAATGTGACGCCCTACGGAGGGTGTTACATTTCAAGCCCTCAACAAGCAATACATTTTCAATAGAGGAGTTAGGGTTCTTACCGACTTTGCCGATTCCAAGAATTTTTCCTTTGTTGTTATCTCCATAAGTAACGTGTCCATGATTCTTGGGAATAAGCATGGTGAATTTCGAGTCGTCCCCGGTCATGTGCTTGGAGCAACTGCTATTGAGATACCAATTTGAACTCCTGGCTTTCAAGCACACCTACAACACATGTTTAGTTTTTAACCTTTGGTACCCAAACTTTCTTGGGTTCTTGTGTGTCAGTTTTGGGTGTAGTACCCTTGGGAACCCAAACTATTTTTGTCCCAATTTTTGTGTTAACGTTTCTTGCATTGCATGTTGAAGCACTATGACCCTTCTTCCCACAATAGAAACATTTAATAAATGGACTATTAGAAGTGCTTGAATAAATAAAGAAACTTTTATACGGTTTGTGCTGATTTCTCGAGTTATAACCAATTCTAGCTTTTCCAAAAACAACTCTTTGTTTTCCTAATATGATATTTAAGTTATCTCTTCCGAGAGTGAATTTACCAAGAGTGTTCTTTAAATCTTCAATTTTTTTTTCAAGCAAATGACATGAAGAACAAGACGAAGAAGTAGAAGCATGTGAGGAATGAGATGAGCATGCATCAATAATTCCTAGAGTTTCATTTTCAATTTTTAATTCTTCAATTTCTTTATTTAAAATAAGAATTTTATTTTCTAGAGAAGAAATTGTTTTCTTAGAAGAAGAAATTAATTTAGTAAGCCTAAGTGATTCATTATGTAATTCTTCGAAGGCATCTTGTAATTCATCATAAGAAGGCAATAAATCAGAATTTACCTCGTTGTCGCTTTCTTCTTCTTCTTCTCCTTAGACCATAAGACATAGATGGGCTTCTTCACTATCTGAACTGTCAGATGAGTCCATGTCGTTGTCATCCTAAGCTATGTAGGCTCTTCTTCCTTTTCTTTCCTTGAATGGTTTCTTTTCAAACTTCTCTATTTTCTTTTGATAAACTGGACACTCCATTTTCATGTGTCCGGGTTTTCCACATTCATAACATATTGGAGTTGAGGATGTTCCTTCCCCTTTATTGTAAGTTTTCTTTGAAGGAAATGGTGGTCTTCTTTGTGTCCCCTTTTTCTTTAGGAACTTACCAAATTTTCTTACAAGAAGGTCGAAATTTTCTTCATTGATCTCATTATTTTTCGTGACTTCTTCATCCTCATCATTATTGTCATCATTTACTGAGGTGGTGGCTTTGAGAGCTATTCCCTTTTTCTTCTTGTCATTTTCTTCACTTTGACTTAGTCTGTTTAGTTCCAATTCGTGCTCGTGAAGTTTTCCAAAAGGGGTAGCTAATGACATGGTTGTTAAGTCCCTTGATTCTAAAATTACTGTTACCTTTGGTTGCTAAATCCTGCTTAAACATCTTAATACTTTGTTAATCAAATCTTCGTTAGTAAAACTCTTTCCTAATGATGCAAGATGATTAACAATGTAGGTGAACCTCTTTTGCATTTCTTAAATGCTTTCTCCTTGGTTCATTCTAAACAATTCATACTCGCGAGTTAGAGAGTTGATTCTCGACCTCTTAACTTCACTAATACCCTCATGGGTAACTTGTAAAATGTCCGACATTTCTTTAGCAGTTTTGCAATTTGAAATTCTAAAAAACTCATCATACCCCAAAGTAGTGGTAATGATGTTTTTGGCTTTTAAATTATGTTAAACTTTTCTTTTATCCTTATCAGACCAATCACTTCTAGGTGTCTCGATTTTTACACCATCGACAACTTGTGTAGGAATAAATGCGCCGTTTTCGACAGCATCCCACACATCTAGATCAATAGCTTCAATGAAGATTTTCATTCTTTCCTTCCAATATGCGTAACTATCCCCATTGAAAAAGGGTGGTCAGTTTATGGAAGATCCCTCTGAAAAGCCATTTGAGGAAGTCATGTTCTCTTGAAGCGGCTAAGCTCTTTATACAAGAGTCTAGCTCTGATACCACTTGTTACCAAATGGCTCCCAATACTCAAGAGAGGGGGTGAATTGAGTAACAAAAAACTTTCACAAAAAGCGTAAAGAAATAAACTATGCTGAATTTAAATAATAAAAGGCGTGAATAAGATAAAGATAAGAAGAACAACTAATAATTAAATTACAAGAGATAATAAATAAAGTGCAAAAAGATAAAAGATTAAGGAAAGAAAAGCAGGCACGATATTTATCCTAGTTCGACCACCAACCACTTGTGGCCTACGTCCAGTCCCCGAAACACAGTTCGAGATTTTTCACTATTCAAGATAAGCTTAAAACAGGTGCTTGTAACTATTACAATTAAGAGCACTTTTCACACATAGGGAGACTCTACCCTTGTGCTAAAGCCTCAAACAATCAGGGATACCTCACCCTTATACAATCCTGAGGGATACCTCACCCTCATACAATCCTGAGGGATACCTCACCCTCGTTACACAGTATCAGAAAGTAGATGAAAGGAAACTCTCACAAAGAGTAAACAATCACAAATTGAAGCACTAAGGAGCTGTTTCACAGATATCTCAAAGATTTAATATTAAGAGCACAGAAAAAGAGAGAGAATAGTATAAAACTCGTTTTCAACCAAGTAAAGATTAATCAGAATGTTTGGGGGTTGATTAGAGGTGACCCAGGCCTCTATTTACAGAGCCTTGTATGAGGAATGGTCGTTGGGGGCATTTATTCTAATAATAAATGCTGAGACAATCTCATAGAATTTCAAATTTTATAACAGAGTCTCGTGGGTTATTCGAATACCATCAAGGGGTATTCGAATACCTTTGATAAAAGGTATTTTTAAAAACAGATCAAAGGAGGGTTATTCGAATACCAGTTAAGGGTATTCGAATACCTCAGTTTAAAAGGTATTTTTCTGAAATCAGGTTATTCGAATACCACAAGGGTTATTCGAATACCTGTCACTTAAAATAGGTTTTTAAGAAGCACTGTATTCGAATGCCATGAAGGGTATTCGAATACCTCTGTTTTAGAAAATAGAAACGTATGTAAAGGATGCAGGTTATTCGAATACCATGGAGGTGTATTCGAATACCTCAGTTAAAAAATAGTTAAAAAGCCATTTGTAATTACTTTGAAAACCATTTCCAATCTCTAAAACCTTTGATCTTTTAAAACCATTTTGAAACCTCAGTTTGATTTAAGGAACAGATTTTTAGATCTTTTAAATTTAACTAATGAGATATCTATTTAACAGCTCCGTACATAAGAGATCCTAAGTCCTAAAGCTAATCTTGAAGATCTTGGACTTGGTCTTCTCATCATCTTCATGTTTGTTATCATCAAAATATATCTTCATTATTGCATAGTAATCACAAATTTAACGTTTGTCCTCGTGGGAACGATGTCTGACTCCTAGCTATACTACAAGTGCGATCCGTGCACTTGCGGTAAGCAAAAGAGTCAACATGTATGTACTCTGACTTAGGCCAAGCAGTCTCTGTGATCTATCTTTATAGATCCTGATACCTAACATATAGGTGGCTTCGCCCAAGTCCTTTATAGAAAAACACTTCCCTAACCAAGTCTTTACAGACTATAGGGTTGGGATGTCATTTCCGATGAGTAGTATGTCATCTACATATAATACCAAAAGGACAATTGTGTTCCTACTAACCTTCTTGTAGACATAAGATTCTTCTTTATTCTTGATGAAACCAAACTGTTTTATTGTATCATCAAAATGAAGATTCTAGCTTCTGGAAGCTTGTTTCAATCCATAAATAAATCGTTGCAACTTGCACACCTTTCCAGCATCCTCTGGAGTGATAAAACCCTCAAGTTGTGTCATGTACACATCCTCAAGAAGATTTCCATTAAGGAAAATAGTTTTGACATCCATTTGCCAGATTTCATAATCATGGTATGTTGCAATAGTAAGCAAGATCCGAACGGATTTGAGCATCACAATTGGAGAAAAGTCTCATCATAGTCTACACCATGAATTTGCTTGAAACCTTTAGCCACCAATCGCGCCTTAAAGGTATGTACATTACCATCTATCTTGGTTTTCCTCTTGAAAACCCACTTGCACTCAATGGGTTTTACCCCTTCAGATGGGTCAACCAAGGTCCATATCTGGTTGGCATACATGGATTCCATTTCAGATCTTATGGCCTCAAGCCATTTCTAAGATTATGGGCCAATAATGGCTTCCTGGTAAGTCACAGGCTCATCTTGATCCATTTCCAATACGTCACCTTGTTGGGTCATAAGAAATTCATATCTCTCTGGTTGATGACGTATCATGTTAGACCTACGCAAGTCTTATGCTAGTAGAGTAAGCTGTTGTTCCATAACACTTTGTGGATACTGCTTTATTTCCATCATCGGTTCGTTGCTACTCTGTGAGCCTTGAACTTCTTCAAGTTCTACTTTTCTCCCACTGATTCCTTTGGAGATAAACTCATTTTCTAGGAATACAGCAGTCTGTGCGACAAACACTTTGCCCTTAGTAGGATTATAGAAATAGTATTCTTTGGTTTCCTTGGGATACCCTACAAAGAAGCATTTATCTAATTTGGGCCCAAGCTTATCAGAAACTTAACGTTTGATATAAGCTTTGCAACCCCAAATCTTCATTAAAGACATATTGGGTCGTCTCCCAATCTATATCTCATATGGTGTCTTTTGAACCTTTTTAGATGGACGTGGTTAAGTGTAAAAGTTGTTGTTAACAAAGCATATCCCCAGAAGGAGCCTGGAAGGTCCGCATGACTCATCATGGATCGAACCATGTCCAACAAGATCTGGTTCCTTCTTTCAGAAACATCATTCCAATGTGATGTTCCTAGAGGAGTGAGTTGAGATATTATCCCATACTCTTTTAGAAGATCATCAAATTATTGACTTGAGTATTCACCACCTCAGTCTAATTGAAGAACTTTAATACTCTTGCTAAATTAGTTTTGTACTTCATTCTTGAACTCCATGAACTTTTCAAAGGATTCTGATTTGTGCTTCATAAGGTATACAAATCCATATCTACTGAAATCATCAGTAAATATAATTAAGTACTGAAAATCACCTCTAGTCAGTGTGTTTAGGAGTCCATATACATCACTATGTATAAGGCACAAAAGATCACTAGCCTCTTCACTTTGTCTAATGAATGGGTCCTTTGTCATTTTCCCTAATAAACAAGATTCACATATCTCATGATTCGAAATCAAATGAGTCCAAGAATCCATCTTTATGGAGTTTGGAGATGTGTTTCTCATTTATGTGGCCCAAACAACAATGTCAGAGATAAGTTGGGTTCATATTATTTGATTTAAACCTCTTTGTACTTATGTTATAGACAGACGTTTCAAGATCAAGGACATAAAGTCCATTACTCAATTATGCACTACCATAAAAAATATCATTCAAATAAATGGAACAACATTTGTTCTTTATAATAAAAGTAAAGTCTTTCTTGTGCAAACAAGAAATAGACCTGCTTATAGCAGGCACAAAATAGCAGTTCTCTAACTCTATTACAAGCCCAGTGGGCAAAGATAAAAGATAAGTCCCTACGGCTAATGTAGCAACCTTTGCTCCATTTTTAACTCGTAGGTCGACTTCGCCCTTAGTCAACGGTCTACTGTTCTTTAGATCCTGCACATTTACACAAATGTGAGATCCACATCCAGTATCTAATACCCATGATGTAGAAGTAGATAAATTGACTTCTATAACAAAAGTACCTGAAGTGGAAGTCTCACTTCCCTTCTTCTTCTTGAGCTCCTCCAGGTACTTAGCACAGTTCTTCTTCCAATGTCTAGTCTGACCACAGTGGAAGCACATACCTTCTTTAGCCACTCCACCCACTAGTTTTAAGCTAGAAGTGTTGGGTTTGGACTTATCCTTGCCCTTGCCCTTCCACTTGTCCTTGGGCTTTTTCTGCTATTTCTTGCCCTTATTCTTTTGGACCATCATTATGGCTTTTCCTTTGCCTTTGTTTATGTTTTGCTCAGCAGTTCTCAACATGCTTAGTAGCTCTAGTAGTGATTTGTCAATCTCATTCATGAATGTGTCATGACAAATTGACTACAACTCTTGGCCCAAAGGAAAACCAAGTCTCTCTAGGCTTTCAATGTACCCAATCATCTAGAGTACATGAGCACCAACAAGGCTTCCTTCTACCAGCTTACATTGAAACAGTGCTTTAGAGACCTCGTATCTCTCATGTCTAGCATGCTCTTGATAGAGCTTTTTGAGGTGTACAATCATATCGTAGACATCCATGTTCTCATGTTACTTTTGGAGCTCAGAGTTCATGGTGGCTAGCATTAGACATCCGACGTCCAAGGCGTCATCTTGATGCTTCTTATAAGCATCTCTTTCAGCTCTAGGGGCATTAGTAGCAGGTGGCTTAGGAGCAGGCTATTCTAGAACATATAGTTTTTTCTCTTGCGTGAGGATAATCTTCAAATTCTTGTACCAGTCTAGGAAATTTGTCCTAAACAACTTGTCTTTCTCAAGGACTGATCGCAATAATAAGTTACTTGAAGTATTTGTTGCCATGGTAATCTATCAATAGAAATATACAAAATATAAGTATCATGCCATAAACATATTTAACAAAGTCTTTAATTAAATATGCCTCCCATTATTTATTTCAAATCAATGACCCTTAGCATCGACTCAAAAAATCCCATCATAAGATTTCCTAGTGAGTCAAGATCTATTTTCACCTAGCTTTGAGTCAGCTTTGGTTGATCACCCAAAATTTGGTTATTTAGGTAGGAAACTCTTTCTAATTACATCATATGCAATTCTTGGATAGTTGGGTGAATAACACTTATTCGAATCCATCCAATAGACTAAAGCCCAACTTCATGCCTCTAAGCATTTAATCATATTGAAATGGCCTAGTTAAGTCAGACCCAATAGTTGGCAATTGGATATTACCTTTATCCCATCGCATCTTACTAATATAGATAAAGGCATCCTGTTTTGACAGACCTACACTTAATCGATACTAGTCTTGACGAGTGCCACGCATTGGAAGGCATCACAAAATGACTTAATATTTGCTTTTGAGTGAATTTTTATTATTATTAGATCTCACCATTTATTAAGTTGTTTATCATACCATAAACGTCATCCATGCATCTCATACATATAAAGCATATAATAAATGTGACATGGTTATAGCCCCAAAGAGAGAACCATTAACTAAAACGAAGGAGCGAACTAGCTTCACAAGCGTCTCCCACAAACGTCCTCATTTGATGTTGCCTTCATACCTCCACATCAAGATTACATTATATAGAAACCTCTTTTACATTCGAGGTGAGTTAGGTGAGAAGAGAATGTACAATCAGAATATAGAGAAAAAGGCACGACACGCATGTCGTATTTTAAAATAACCAAAATACCATAAAAGGAGGACAAAGGCCATAACCATGCACCATGCACCACAAAGTACACAAAAACTCAAACCAAAATACATTATTATTATCATTATTTTTGTGAGTCATAAAACGAATTTGAATTTCATGCCTCAGAAAAGATGCGCTATGCAGAGATAGCACGAGGTTCGGGGCAGCACCCCAACGGGAGTGCCGTCACCTATCCAGAAATAGGGTTTCCAGAATGCGTGAGGACATGAACACTTCATGTCGTGGTGAACCCTTGCACCACAAACCAAGAACAAGGTTTCTCAAACCCTTGCGTCGCGTTGCTACCCAGAAACAGAGTTTGCTTGACATCAACACTTGAAGCCTTCGCAAACCAGAAACAAGGATTCCATAACCCTTGCGCCGTTGTCTAAAATGCTGTCCAAAACGAGGTTTGCTTAACATCAATGCTTGATGCCTCCACAACCAAGATTCCATAATGCCATCCAGAAACAATGTTGTTCAAAATGCTATACATATCACATATATACTAGAAAACATCTCAAAAACATACATATGAAACAAATTCATTGTTTTAAAAACATCATCATGGTTTCTCATACAACACATCAAACAAAATACATTTTGCAAAGGTTTCAAAAATAACATATAAAGATCATATCTTTTATGAAAAGAAAGCAACGAATCATGTTATTTCATACAAGAAGACCAAAAAAATTTAATCATGGTTTCGCAAGTGGCTTTGATACCACTGTTAGGAATCGCGGATATATCATGCAGCGGAAAACAAAATTCCAACCAAGGATCCATGGGAAAAAGCCATAATTCGAGTTTTTTTTTTAAATGTTTACCTCTTGAAGCGTGATCAAAACAAGTGACGTAAATCACCAACATCATAAGAGCGATGATGTATCTGCGATATCCACACGAATAGACTCACGAATGTCCAACCTCTGCAAATAAGAGTCACGCTTTTCTCACACAGTGCTATCTATGAAGAGAAGAGAAGAAACTTATCACTCTCTCACTCACTTTCTGTAGGTGCGGCTAGGGTCCTGTAATGCATACCTCGCACCCCCTTTAGTAGTATTATTTATAATAGTGACTGCCTTAAGTGAGTGTGAGCTGTAGTAAGGTAAGTTGTGCAATCCTAGACTCATCTGTTATGAGTCCGGTCCACGATTGAATCCCAGTCCAACTTAGATTCTAATTACTCTAATTTAGTCTGCTCTATGTGTGCGGCCCTATAAGTTCTTATAACGTTGGCAATAATATTAAAATCCCTTTTTAATATTACAAGCAGTGAGCAGTATATAGCAACACATTACTGTCACCCAAGTAATGAGACTGTCAGTAATTTGACATAACCTTTCTGTGACTAATGTTTTTGTGTAGTTTAGTCCCTTTGTCTAGATATCTAGATTGAACACAAGGCATGGAATATATCACCCTTGTATAGTTCAATCATTCACTTCCTGATATCCAAGTAGACTTAATAACAACAAATAAGATTGATATCTCATATTGACTCATTTGAGCATGGTTATGCATTTCGCAGTCTCACTCAATCAGGGGCCCCAAAGATATCGCTCTTGTTATGTAAGAGGGACAAATCTCATCTACGTCACTCACATCCCTCCGCATGATTCACGGTATGTCCAATAACTGACTTTATAATCACTTTATTACAGATGATGTTTGACGACATTAAAATACACAACTCCTCATGTAGGAATCTTAGTGATTTCAGGTCAAAGGATCACATACACCATTGTCACTATGAGAATCGCTTATGAAATTCACATAATGATCCATGTAGCGTTCTCATGACGAGTTTGTCCAATACATTATTACTCTAATATGTACCTATGTGAAGACTTGATATCTCATATCCATGACCCGTGAGATATGATCATTAGTCTATGCACATACTAGTCTCAATACATTATTGTTGTCCAAATCAATAATAATACTTGACTAGGGACATTTAAGAATAGTATTTTATCCAATAGGATCTCAAAATCAAGTCATCCACTTGATATCCTACAGCATCAAACTTACTATTCTAAGGACTTTATTATGTTTATCAAAAGGAACACAATAAATGAAGTACCTCTTATAATAAAAAAATAGTGTAATACAATATATATAAATACAGACAAAAAGTATCGTCCTTTAGGACATACACCAACAATGACAACAGTCGAAAGCCAAAGGAGTTGTCAACCAATTTGTTGACGTTAGGGAAAAGGTATGGTTCTTTGGGGCAAGCCTTGTTCAGGTATGTGTAATTCATACACATTCTCCACTTTTCGTTTGAATTTTTTATCAAGACCACATTGGAGAGTTGCGTAGTATATGGAATCTCCCAGATGAAGCTGGCACTGAGTAATTCTTTGACTTGCTCCTTGATGATTTGTTGTCTCTTAGGACTAACTTTCTTTTTCTTCTAGGAGACCATCTTTGCATCTTGTTTAATAGATAAACAATGACAGATGAAAACAGGATCAATCTCATGCATGTCGGATGACGTGCATAGGTCCTTGTTTTTCTACAAGAACTCTATGAGCTGGAGCCTCTCCTATTTTTCCAAATGTGTGCCTATTTGGGTGACTTGATCAGGCTTGTCAGCGAGCTGGAGTAGGACCAATTCTCCCTCTGGCTGGGGTCTGGTACCCCAGATTTCCTCGCGTACATCTAACTCCATCTTGAGGATATTGACTTGATCGTGAGTCGGGTTGGACGTACGTGCTTTTGTCTTCCTAGGGGTCCTACAGATCTTCAGACTTTCATTATAGCATTTATAGGTTGTAATCTGATCACCCTTGACCGTGACCACCTCATTATTCTTATTGAGGAATTCCATAGCCTAGTGAGTAATAGATACTACAGCGGCAATGTCATTCAGTGTAGGATGACTGATGAGACTTTTTTTGCAAGTATACAGGTCGCTCAAGTAATAAAGTAAAAAGTACAAGTCAAACCCATGAGGACTAGAACTAATTTTCCAACTAAGTATTAGTATAGGAGGCCTTGCTAATATCCAAACAACAATAAATTGATGTAATAGAATAAAAACTTAGAGCAATCTAACTTAAAATGAAAAATAACTAGTAATATAATTGACAGAGTATCAAATTCTCACAATAGTAAAAGTCTAGGATTGTAACCCTTCTTGATATTTCACTTGGATCAAATCATACTCATTAGCCCAATCAATGTTACTTGAAGAATTAATCTAGAACTCTAGTGTAAACATACCCCTCTCCCGATGGCGATATGTTCTTTCCCTCTTAATCAACACATAATATCCCTATTAGAATCAATTAACAAAGAAGCATTATATCAAACAAGTTCTTTTTGTACATCTATTAAAGTCCATCTGGTTGCAAGAAAGGGTCTCTCGAGGATGATTGGCACCTCACAGTCTTCTTCTATATCCAACACAATGAAGTCCGAGGGGAATATGAATTTATCAACTTTTACAAGCACATCTTCTATAATTCCTCTAGGAAAAGCATATGATCTATCTGCCAACTAGAGAGTGACCGATGTAGGCTTAGCTTCCCTTAATCCTAACTTTTGAAAAATAGAGAATAACATCAAATTAATACTCGCTCCCAAGTTGCATAATGCCTTACCAAAGAAATGGCTCCCAATGGTGCATGGAATAGTGAAACTTCTAGGGTCCTTTAGCTTAGTAGGTAGCTTATTTTGAAGGATAGCGCTACATTCCTCCGTCAATGCAACCATCTCAAACTCACCTAACCTTCTTTTCTTGGATAGGATGTCTTTCATAAATTTCACATAACTTGGCATTTGCTCTAACGCTTCCGCAAATAGTATGTTAATGTGAAGCTTCATGAAGACTTTTAAGAATTTCTTGAATTGGGACTCATCCTTGCACTTTTGTAACCTTTGAGGAAATGACAGAGGTGGACGAGGTAAGGGTGTAGGTTGAACTTCTTCTTGAACTTCCCTTTCTTTCTCTTGTTCCTTTTGAAGCTCCTTTTGAGGGTTAGGTACCTTTTCTACTATTTTACCACTTCTAAGAGTGATTGCACTACATTTCTCCCTGTTCTCTTGTTTCGAATTAGTCTCGGTATTACCAAGAAGATTGCCAGAAAGGCAATTGTTTATAGTCGCCGCCAATTGACCCACTTGACTCTCCAAATTTCGAAGAGAGGCCGCTTGGCTTTGGATCACTGCATCATTTTTTGCCATATATTGTATGATCATATCTTCTAAAGATGGCATCTTCTCTTGTTAAGGAGCATTGTTTGGTTGATTAAAACCCGGAAGAGGGCCTTGTGCTCTAAAAGATGAAGCACTAACATTTTGATTTTGTCCCCAAGCAAAATTTAGATGATTCCTCCATCCTGGATTAAATGTGTTGGAGTAGGGATTGTCCTTCTGCTGATTAAATCATCCCACAAAGTTCACATATTCTGGATTTAATGAACAATTCTCCAAAGAATAGGCCTCTTCACAATAATTATAAGTAACAAAAGGACTTGCATCAGTCTGAACACCAAGGCCATCAAACTTCTTTGACAAAGAAGTAATCTGAGTTGACAATGTAGTAATAGCATCCACCTCATATACTCCTGTCGCACACCTGGGTACTTGTCTTTCTAAAGGCCACTGATAGCTGTTAGAAGTCATTTCTTCCAGCAAATCAAAGGTCTCATCAGTGGACTTACTCACTAAAGCTCCTCCAGCTGTTGTATCAATAGTTGTTCTCATAGGTCCATTCAGAGCATTATAAAAAGTATGAACCAGCAACCACTTAGTAATTCCATGATGCGGACATTTTTTGATGAGTTCTTTAAATCTTTCCCATGCTTCATAAAGAAATTCACTATCGTATTGAACAAAGGAGATGATATCCTTCTGCATTTGGGCTGTCTTCCCAGGTGGAAAGAACCTGTCCAAGAACTTATGAGTCAATTCATCCCAAGTAGTGATAGACCCCTCAGTTAAAGAATGAAGCCAACTATTAGCTTTTTCACGCAATGAGAAGGGAAATAACCTCAACTGAATAGAATCTTCAAAACCCTATTATGCTTGAAAGTATCACAAATTTCAAGAAAGTTCCTGACATGATCATTTGGATCCTCGTTGGGCAAACCACAAAATTGGACAGATGTCTGGATCATTTGAATAATGGCTGGCCTGATTTCAAAGTTGTTAGCCTGAATAGCCAGCCTCCGAATGCTAGAGTTAAGATCTTGAACTTGAGGGATAGCATAATCCCTCAAGGATTTTGTACCTCCTTCTTTCGCCATTGGTGATGGATTACCCGTTGCCTCTTGTTGTTCTCTTCTAATCTGTCTAAGAGTTCTCTCAATTTCTGGATCAAAATCAACAAGTTCAAGGCTTTGGGTGCGTCTCATGCAACAACAAAGAATACTTGAAAAACAGAAGAGCTCTAACAGAACAATTAAGCAAATGGAAAATTAAAAACCTTAAACAAAAATAACAAGTCTGAATTATTAGCAAAGTGATTCACGAACTAATATTAGCAAGCAAAATTAGCAACTAGTCCCTGGCAACAGCGCTAAAAACTTGATGAGACTTTTTGTGCAAGTATACACGTCGCTCAAGTAAAAGAGTGAAAAGTACGAGTCGAACCCATGAGGACTAGAACTAATTTTTCAACTAAGTATTAATATAGGAGGCCTTACTAATATCCAAATAACAATAAATCGAAGTGAAAAGAATGAAAACTTAGAGTAACCTAACTTGAAACGAAAAAATAAGCAAGTAATAAAATGGATCAAGTAGCAAATTCCCACAATGGTAAAAACCTAGGATTGTAACCCTTCTTGATATTTCACTTGGATTAAATCATACCCATTAGCCCAATCAATGTTACTTGAAGAATTAATCTATAACTCTAGTGTAAGCATACCCCTCTCCCGATGGCAATATGTTCTTTCCCTCTTAATCAACACATAATATTTCTATTAGAATCAATTAACAAAGAAGCATTATATCGAACAAGTTCTACGCAAGATTACACATGGTCCTAAGCATATCCCTATGTCTTAGAACAAAACCCCCAAATTCAACCCTAGGGTTGGAAGTTCATGTGTCACCCATTCTAGTTCTAGGTTCAATTTCCCTTTCTCAAGTTCAAATCAAACCTAAATATCTACCAATTGGTGGCCAATCAATCAATAGCATGAAGCATAAGAATGGATAAAAACTTCTTATAACATTGAAATGGGCAAACAAACATTCAATAATCCAAGCTACATATCAATATGAGTTACAATCCTAGAAACAAATTTAGCTCATGCTTAACATTTGGGAACAATCAATCAAACCAAATAATACATCCATTAAGGCAAAATAAAGAAAATGAGAAAACCCCAAAAGAAACTAAAGAGAAATGATGAAGAAGATGAAGAACAAACTAGCTCCAATGGTGAAAAGCAAGCAAATCTCCAAGAACTTCCTTGTTGCCTCCACTCCAAATCAAGTTTCCTTAGGTTTCTTGAGGTCCTCCACAGCTGCCTAAGCTCAGAAAATGTCAAGGGAGTGTTAGAGAATGAATTTCCCCTGAAATGGATGCCCTAGCTCATTAAAAACCCTCTTTGTGGAGCCAAAACGACATAGCAGGATTTTAGCAAGATGTCGCGGCCTTGAAGGAGGATGTTATGGCCTCCTTATACAAATTTAGCAGGATGCCTCGGCCTCCTAGTGCGTAGAGCACAAAATCACAGCACGATGTTGCGGCCTTAGAAGAAGATGTCACGGCCTCCTGCAGGATGCTTCCAAAACTGATATATTATGCTGAGACATAGTTTTGGAAGCCGAGCCATAGTATATGGCTTTCATTCAAATACTTTTTCTTCATCAAAATGCAACCAATACTTGACTTCTTGGATTCTTATCTTGCTCTCTCAATTCAATGATCTTTCTTGAGCTTTCATACTCTTCCTTTTCTCCACTTCTTTTCTTCAAAGCTTTATTTCCATTCTTCAAACTCTTCATGAATCATGGGATTCAACCACCTATCAAGCATGAAAATCAAGTGAGTACTAATTCTAAAATCATTTCATTAAAGCTTGTCAATATTGATCAAAAGAGTGCTTAATAGGTTCCAATTCAACTATAGCTCCAACAATCAAATTCAAGCTCTAGATATTAAGAATATACAAGAAAACTAACACAAATTAACATAATTAGTGATCAGTTAACTCTACTTTTGTAGAGTTATCAACGACCCATAATAATGTTATAAGTCGAGGGGCAATCTACAATAAGGAATCTCATCTTAACGGTTCTGTAGATGCTGTTATCACTTAGAGTTAAAAAGGTTTCAAAGTATCTTACTGGGGTAATCTTCTCTTTAGAGAAACTAGTGAGCTCGCCCTCATAAGGTGTTAAAGCGGATAGAGGGAACTCCAATCTTTCAAAGGCGTCCATGAACATAATATCTGCCGAACTTCCTTGATCAACGAAGATACGTCGGACCTCGACATTAGATATTATTCCAGAGATAACTAATGAGTCATCATGATCCCAGATTATATCACCGTAGTCCTTGTCCGAAAAGGAAATCGGTGGCCCCTCCTTGTCTTCAACACGAGGCCTCCGTGAAGAAATGGAGACGCTCAAGACTACAGTCTGGAGTGCTTTCTTCCTAGAATTATTAGACAATCCTCTACTTGCAAACCCTTTAGAGATGGGTACTGACAAGCCTATCCTTCCTGTTCCCACCTTGGGCATCTTGGTTCCAATCTTTTCAGTTTTCGGCATCATAACAAGGTGCACCCCAGGATTTTATGGCGAGGTTATTAGTCCTTATCCTCTAACGTGGAGTCAAACTTTGCCAAGGACTAGGGCTACGTCTTCAATCCTTTGGTCTTCCGTGATTCTCATTGTTTCATAAGCCGCTAATATATTTTTGTAGCCATCCTTCCTTGATCATGGACTCAATGACATCCCAGAGTTGGTAGCAGTCTTTTGTCTCATGGTCATAGCTTTTGTGCCATCTACAGTGTCTTGAATGGTCCCTTTGGGACTATTTCTTCAAAGGAGGTGACCTCTTGATATCCAAAAACTCAGTTTGAAGGACTTCCTTTAAGATCGTCTCTCGAAGGGTGTTCAAAGGAGTGTACTCAAAATATTTGGGTCGATATCATTCGTTCTTAAAGGAGCCACTAGGCTGGTTGGAGTTTTGGTTCAAGTTCTTTTTCTGGTGAATGGGCTCACATTTTTCTAGACTCTCATTGTCCTTAGCGATCTCTTCTAGTTCGATATACTTGTCGGAGCGCACATAAAGTTATTCTAGAGTCGCTGGCTTCTTTTTTGCCAACGACTGGAAGAAATCTGAATCAGTTCAGAGGCTGTTTTGGGCATAATGAAGAGCAATCCTTTTATCCAAGTTTTCAATACCAACGCAGGCATTGCTGAATCTTTTTAATGTATTTGTGTAGGGATTCACCACTCCTTTGGCGAATCCTAGAAAGATTAATTCATCTGAGAATTGTTGTTGTTGACAGCCTCTGTGGGGTGGGGTGTTATTTTCAACAACCACAGTACCATCACACTAGACTCTCAGTCCGTTGTGGGCTATATTCCGCCCTCCACCATTATTATCTACCGATACAGATCTTTCAAGATCTTCTAGTCGACGACATTGTTCATCCAATTGACGTTGTTGGGCATCGATCTGTGTTGTTTGTTGGTGTAATAGTTTGCGAAGGCCATTCCTCATCATCTTAGACTAGACATTGTCCTCATAGTGGGACTCATGATCCGCATCGTTGTTTGAGGGTCCCAGGTGAGCGTGAATAGGAATCTTGGGCCCTTAAACAACATTATTAGCTCCCCTGCTAGGAGGAAAAACAAGTCTGTCTCGAATAGAGACCCTCCGTGAGAGATTTGGACTCTCAGCAAAAGCCAACGTTTCATGGCCCTCATTAAGAGTCTCAATGACAACAGGCCGACTCCTGATGGTGGAGGTTTCAGCATGTACTGGAGGTGCAACAGATTGAGGATCACGTTGGGCCACTGGGCCCTGTTCTTGACCAGGGGCAGCGTGCGCAATGCTTCTTTTTTTCATATGTTGTCTTCTGCTCACCATGGTTGAAGTGGGAATAGAAGTTTATTAGTTTTTCATAGACGACGCCAATGTTCTGAAGTGGATTTAGAGGGAAACCTGAGATAGACACGTTGTGGTGGTTTCCTCCTTGCGCAACTGTAGTAGAGCGTATTGAACCAGGGGGTGAGTACCTGCAAAGGAATTCCAACGCTCAAGTCAAGCAATGCATAAGTAGGGTTTATGTAGTGAGATAACAAATACTTGATTAGGGTGACTTAGCCTAGTATTTATAGAGCGTGACTCGAATTGTAATGCAATCAATATTAAGTGTAGGTATTTAGGATTAATATCTTGTTAGAGATTTCTTTCCTCTCATTGTGGGACAGCATCCCTATAATATCAGAACATAGATATGGTAGTTATCCACTATTAGAGGCGGTTATAGATTCTGTAATCTAGTAAGATCATGATTGACAGTTATGGGATACTGTGCAAATCTAGTGATCTTATTATTATGGCCCAATGTCATAATCTAGGGTCTTAACGGTTCATCATCAAAGCTTGGCTGGGTAGTCATGGCGGAGTCTGGTGGTACGTGTGCCAAGTCTAGTCTTGCTAGACAGAGATCTCGAATCACGGTCTAAAATAGTATCGACACATTTTTAACAATAAGCAGTATATTTGGCTGGACCATTTATTCTTGGAGAGTGAAGACAAAATGCCTACTTACACCACTTAAACAAACGAAAGCAATAACAACACCTGCACCAAACACTTGCAACAAGTGCTTCAACAGTGAGGACGAACGATGCACGCAAACTATGAGCAACAATGTGCTTCATCAGCAATTATCTTGCTTCTTGTTGGTTGCAACTTGATGGGTGTTTCTTCAAAGTTTACTATAGGGGCTAACTTTTAGGTGTCAAGATAGGAATATTAACTTTTTGGTGATTGCCTATTCAATTGAAAATGCAAAGACCAAGGAGACATGGAAGTGATTTTTGAGTTACTATTGGAAGATATTGGAGATCATACACATTATGGTTAGAATTTCATTACAAACCAATAGATAGTAACCTAATCCACTACTAATCTATTTGATTGACTGTGACTGTTGCATTTTTTTAATAACAAATGTTTGATTCATATTTAGGTATTGCTACCTACTATGGAGGAGCTGATGTCAGGGGTTCAAAATAGGTTTTGTACAAAACACTTGTAGACTAACGTCCACAAGCGTTGGAAAAAATTAGAACTAAGAGGTTTATTATGGGACAACTATGAATAAACTTGAGGCTAACATAGACAAGATCAAGAGTGTTAATGATAATGCATAGGGATACCTTAATACGCATGACCCTTCCCATTGGTCTAAGGTTGATTTTAGCTATTTTCTTAAGAATGACTCACTACTGAATAATGCATATGAACAATTCAATGGTAAGATTGTCAAGTATAGGAGAAATCAATTGTAACCATAGCAGAGGAGATCATAATGTATATAATTAGAAAGATGAACAAGATTAGACTCAAGGTTGCTAATTGGGTATGTGATTTATGTCCAAAAACACAAAATAGTTTGAAAAAAATAAAAAAAAAAAGTATAGGGATTTGAAATGGAATCCTAGATGGGTTGGTGATGTTGAAAGATACAAATTTGAGGTCACAAGGTTGTAACAAAAAAAGGTTGTTGATTTGGGAGAGACATCATGCTCTTGCAATTTGTAGGACCTCAGTGAAATACCTTGTGTGTAAGCTTCAAAGCCCTTTTGGGCGAATATTTCTTATTTTAGTTTTGATGCTAACAAACTAGATTAAAAATTATGGATAATCAGTTTAACTATTTTGAGTAGATTAATGCACTTCTATGGAGTTTCTTTGAGTTTGTGATGTGCAGGACTTAAGAATTATGATCTCTCGAAGGCTTGAAGGACTAAGAAAGTTTATTGAAGACCTAAGAAAGTCCTTGCCAAGCATGAGAAAGTTCCTAGACAACCTAAGAAGGTTTCTAAAGAACATGAGAAGGTTGGTCCAAGTGGATGAATGAAGATCTCTCCCAGAACTTATTTGAAGATCAAATCATGTTAGAAGAGCAACCTAACCACTTACTATATCATGCAATATCATCAAGTGGAGTTGGTTAAGAAGCTGAGAAGATTGAAGCATCTTAGAACCTGAGAAAGTCAAAGGTGAGAAAGTTTATGTTGAATGCTCTCACTTATTAGGAGCATATTGTACTTGCATGTTGACTCATCCAAAAGAGACAAAACTAATGGATACTTGTAAAACAAGTACAATGGACCATTGCAAAACTTCAACAACTATTTTTTGAAGCTTATAAAAGAATTTCAAATTGAAGATTTAAGGGTCAGAAGTTTGAGCAAGAATAGAATGTGAACACGGATAATAAACTTTCTCATCTTTGCCTACTTGAACTAAACTTAGTCAAATTTGTAGTAGGTATTTTCCTTGCTTTGTAATATTGTGTATATCTACTCTATGAGTGATTTCAAGAGCTACCTAAGTTCTAAAAACACTTATTCTACACATTTGGTTCATAGTGAGTGAAAATGAACTTATGTGTTATGCAAGTCACTTAACTAGATTGTGGTTAGCCTAAAAAGGCTTAGAGTTAAAAAAAATACTTGTAATTTAGCCTAGAGAGACTGGGTTCAAACAATACTGATTCATAGTGAAAATCTTAGTGAATAACTAGGTACGAGATACAGCCTATGTGGTTTTAGGGGGAACCAATATAAGTACTCATCTTAAGTTCTCTCTGACCCTATTTCTTACGTTCTAAGCTTATTTACAAGATTTTCCAACTTAACCCATTATCTTTTAATTTAATAATCTGAGTTTGGATTTTCAACCATCTTAACATTCTCAAGTTTCTCTAAGAAAGACTTCATTAAATTATTCTTATAATAAATCAATTTTTAAAAATGTTTATCATTGATAATAAACTTAAAACAAAGTTTCTGAAGATTTGAAAATCATTTAAGGTGTTCTTGGAAGCTTTTAGTGATATTAGTGTAAGTTGAGAATGTTCATCTCACTCAATCAACTTGATCTATGCTAGGACTTTTTGTAACATCCATAATACCATTACTAATAACATATCCAAAATTACGCATTAATAATTAGAATTAAATATATCACTTATAACTAATAAAATAATTTAAAATTTAATTTATACAATATACGTAAAATATGAGCCTGGTTAGGGTTGACATCACGTACATATACTATGAAGGATAATATATAAAGTATGTTACAATACATATTAATTACATAATTTGTTACATAGAACTAAATATGCATTACAAATACATAATGATATAAAAAACTTATTCTAAATCTTCTTTCTTCTTCTCCTTGCTGAAGAACTCGTACCTAGAAATATTACGTAATAGAATAAAAGGAGTTAGAATTCTAAGAATTTTTAATAATACTATTAAAAATTTGTGTCATCATAATAAATCTAGTTGTTTCGGGAAAAAACGCATCTCAAAAACTAAAGTTGTTTATACATTAGAAAGGTGGCAAAGTGTCAAATCAAGTCTTTTTTTCTTCTCAAAACAGAATTTCAATTATTAATAGTTTTCGAAAATATTTATTATCAAGCATCAGAAATTATATCCATAAACAATTTCAATAACAATTTCCAAACAAGAATCATGATCTCAAATTCATTCAATAGTTCTTATATCATAACTAAGTCATAATATGACCATCAAATTCAAATTCATCTCAGTGCTCATTTATCATATATCATAATCATCAAATAGGTAGTGAGGAAATGTCTATCCTCATGCTACCTGAATAATGAGAGAATCATCCTTCCTCATTTAATATATCTTAATTCAAGTAGAGAGGGAATGTTTGTCCTCAACTACTTTGGTAAAGAGAGAATAATCCTTCTTCACACTATCAATCATCTAGGGCAAAGAGGGAATCATCCTTTCTCATATTACCCTTCATCTAAGATAGGGAGAGAATTATCCTTCCTCACACTATCAATCTCATGTACTAATCAAATTCAAATTTCATGAGCACTATTTAATCAAACACAAGTACACATTACATTTTAGCTCAACCTTAAAGAATTAAGGGAGCAATACCAATTTCAAGTTCAACTTGAATAATCAAGGAGCAATATAATCTTTAATACATAACAAGTGTATAACTTTGTTTCATTCATCACATTTCAGAAGTACACATAAGTGAACAATACCAATGACATCCAAACATCAATTGAACTCAAAATGAGCATAAACAAACTCATTTGATACACGGTCAATTATTCAAGAAATTTCCTTATAAATACTAGTTTAAGCACAATTCAAGCACTTATATATTGGATGCAATATAGAGATATCCATATCTCTTTGAATTTGGCCTACATGGCCAATGCAAGGATTCTATCTCAAATGATCATAAACAAGCATAATTAATCACAATGATTAATGTTATTCTCTATTTAACATATGGACATGTAATTAATCATAATTTATAAAGTAAACAATTTAGGTCTTTAAGCTAATCCAAGGTTATGTCACGGCCCAAGCTTTTCCCATATAACAAATTTGATAATTTTATCAACTAATCATCATCAATTAGAATCAAGAAACAAGAACATAAAACCAACAAAATTTTGTTTTGTTCTTAGCTTGGCCATGCACCACAAAGAACCAAAACAGAACAAACTCAACTCAAAAGTCAATAAAAGAAGAAAGTCTTGGCTTGACTGTGAACATCAAGGTATCAAAATAAACTCAATTCAAGTCAATAAAGGATGTTTGGCCGTGAACATCAAGAATACAACCAATACCATAAGTTTTTCATTCAAGAATTCCTAAAAGAAAAAGAATCAGATGAGGGTAGGAGCAAAAACACAAAAATAACAAGAAATTCTCCTTCTTTTTCCTTGACTGGACATAGCCTCCATAGGCACCAAAGACCACATATTAAATTCAAAAACAATAGAAGAAGAAGAAGAATAAGTTGAAGGCAAGGACCCCTACCTCAATTCCTAACTTCTTGAAGCTTGAATCCTTGGACCTTCCTCTTCCTTTTTACCTTATTTTTCCTTCCTTTTTTCTCCTTTCTCTTTGCTGTTTTTCATTTTTGTTTCTACCCTATTTTTGAGTTGTTGTTACCGTGTGAGAGAGTGTCAAAATGTGAAGAGAAAAAGTCAAGAATTGTGTAGAAAAAGTGAGAGTGTGGATGGCAGTGTAGATAAAAGAATGGATGAAAAAGATTGTGCTGAAACTTTTGTATCTTCTAAGCATACTTTAATCTTTCAAAGCTGAGTTTTCAAGTATTGATAAGTGTTATGAAAAATTTTAGAACTTAACTTAGTCATTATATCCATTTTTTCATAATTTTTCATACACTGTTATTTATAAATTAAGCTTCATTATTCTTCCTTAAGTTAAATTAAACTTAGGAATTAAATAAATATGTTCACTGATATTTATCTTAGTTTGTATTATATACCAAATTATTCTCCATATTTCACTTGTCATCTTCATGTAATTTAATAATTTTCTGAACTTAACTTCCTCTTCAGTATTCTTAAAAATATCAAACTAACTTAGTTGATTCTCCAAAATTTTCTACAGCTCATATCAATTGTTTATAACTAGGAAATGAATTTTTCTATATTTATTTCCATTATATCAGTTGTTTATGCAGAAACTTTAGTTATTTTTCACATTTTAATGTTATAAAATTAGACTTAAACTAGTTCAGAAGGTTACTCAAATTAACAGATAACTTATACCGGAGTTATTGAGCTTCTATAACTCTGATTAGGGCTATTAGGTTAAGGAGGATGTTACACTTTCTCACATATTTTGTTTCTAAATCTTGAACTTGCTCACCTATATTTTGTTTGTGTCGAACCTTCTCACCACCAAGTATATAAGACTTGAGAAATTTGTAAGAAGATTAGATGTTTCAAGTTCCAAGGAGAAAAAAAAGAGGTTCATTGTGAACATGTAGTAACATGTATAGCCCACAATAATTTGAGCCATAAGGACTTTGTTCACCCTTTCTATTCCACTAAGACATGGAGGAAGACTTATGAGCCTTACCTAAAATTGCACCACCACAGATAAAAAGGCAAGCTGGTAGGCTTAAAAAAAGAGAAGTAAGAATGCAAGAAGTATAAAATCACAACTAAAGCTACAAATGAAGAGACATATGATGAGGCTGCTATTGATGTTGCATGTGATGCTACATTTGATGCTTAGTGTGCAACACAAAATGAACAATCTTCCACTCAAGTATCTACTGCTGCTCCCTAACTATCTTGCTTAGCATCTTCCCAACAAAATACAAACACATCTAAGGTATATGTATTGTAAACATCATAGTTTTAGATCAATTTGTTATGATATATATATCTTTTTTAACTTATAATTATGTGTTTATGGTCTGCTATGTAGGGAAACAAAAGATTAGATAGGTCAAAGCTACCCATAGTGAGACCTACTGTTGGAAGTAAAAATAAAGATTTGGCAGTTCGTTGGTTGATGGAGGAAACTTTCTGAAATATTGAGCCGACAGAAGTGCCAAATAGAGAAGTCGACAGTAGCATTGGATAAAGAGGAAGATTCTAATGAGGTTAAGGTATGATGTCAGTGAGAAGAAGTATCCAACAGGGAGATTGCATTAAGTCGACGAAAACTGTTTAAGAGTAGTCGAGTGCTGGTTCCGTCGAAAGTTAGGTACTTGCTGAAGAATAAAACCGCTCGAACGTGCTGGTCTTTTTAGGATGTCAGTTATTTTTTATATTTATCTATAAATAGCAGTAGTCATAATGTAAAAAGGGGAGGTTATTTGCTGATACAAAATCCTAACATCTCAACCCGAGCAGATTATAGGATTTTTGTCCAAGTATGCCTTCTTTTTCCATTTCATATCATTTAAATTAATGCAATGTTCCTTTAACATTCTTTACTTTTTCAGTCTCGTCTTTTAAATTTTCTTTACAGTTTTTCACACTTTTATCTGCTTTTCTTTATTATTTTTCTATTTAAATTCTGCACTTTAATTTCGTGCCATTTACATGCTTTCAATTAATTTTCTGCATTTTAAGATTCTTGCTCAGTTTCTTTAAAATTCCTTAATCTTTCCTTTCTGCATTTTCCTGTTTATTTTACTTCAAATTTCTTAAATTTCTTACATTTCTTGTTAAAATCATTTTTATAACGAGATTACCATATAACTCGTGAACCCACATTCGTTTGATAAAATATATTTGTTTGTTGGAATTAATTCTGAATCTTTGAACCAAAATTCTGCATAATCAATCTTCGTGCCAATTTGTTTATGCGGAATTTTGGTTTAAAGATTCAGAATTAATTCCAACAAACAAATATATTTTATCAAACGAATCTGGTTCACGAGTTATGTGGTAATCTCGTTATGAAAATGGTTTTAACAGAAACAAAAGAAATTTAGGAAATTTGAAGTAAAATATACAGGAAAATGCAGAAAGGAAAGTTTGAAAGGATTTAAGGAAATTTAAAGAAACTGAGCAAGAATCTTAAAATGCAGAAAATTAATTGAAAGCATGTAAATGACACGAAATTAAAGTGCAGAATTTAAATGGAAAAGCAGTAAAGAAAAGCAGATAAAAGTGCGAAAAACTGTAAAGAAAATTTAAAAGACGAGACTGAAAAAGTAAAGAATTTTAAAGGAACATTGCATTAATTTAAATGACATGAAATGGAAAAGGAAGGCATACTTGGACAAAAATCCTTTAATCTGCTCGGGTTATTAGATATTAGGATTTTGTATCAGCAAATAACCTCCACTTTTTACATTATGACTACTGGTATTTATAGACAAATATCAAAAATAACTGACATCCTAAAAGACCAAAGACGTTCGAGCGGTTTTATTCTTCAAAAGTACCCAACTTTTCGACGAAACCAAAGACTCGACTACTCTTAAACAATTTTCATCGACTTAATGCAATCTCTGTCGGATAAGGATACTTCTTCTCACCGACATCATATCTTAACCTCATTAGAATCTTCCTCTTTATCCAATGCTACTGTCGACTTCTCTATTTGGCACTTCTATCTGCTTAATATTTCAGAAAGTTTCCTCCATCAACCGACGAACTGCCAAATCTTTATTTTTACTTCCAACAGATATGCCCCCAAAAATTTTCTTTCGACGCCGATGAAGAAAGAAAAAATTTTAATCAAAGGTCCTTTATATATATATATATATATATATATATATATATATATATATATATATATATATTTAAATCCAATCGAACCTTTCATCAAGTACTTGAACGGCCATAATCAATCTTATCATAGCAAACAATAAATAGTCGTTCCTAATAAATAGGTCTCATAATTACCCCTATTTTCTCGCAAAAACTACTTTTTCAAATTCACACGACTCTTCACCTTTTTAACACTGTTTACCGTCTTCAAACTTTCACTTCTCTTCACTGTTCATCTTCAACCTCTCACTCTAGCCCGTTTCCTCTGCAAACTCTTACCTTCTCCAATGGCTTCTAGCTCTCAAACTCCCAACGACAAATTTGGGTAATCATGCAGTCTTCAAGGACCCAATTCTGCAAAAGTCTGAACTTTGGCACTTCTCGAAGGTAATACTCCCCATCAACGACTCCTCATTATCCTTAGATCCTCCGGCTGCTTTCTTGGGCCCAGTTCTGTCTAAGGAATCTATTACGGATGAAATAAATTCCTTTTTTCCTTGTAAAAGTCCCCAAGAAGCTATCTTGGCTTCTCTTCCTTCCATCCCTATCAGCTACTTTGGAAAATCGAAAGGTCATTCAGACCCCCCTACCCACATCAATGGGTATCTTGAATGGCTTGACAGAGTTCAAACTTCCAAAGAAAGTCTATGGAGGGAAATAGGGATTTTCGATTGCATTCAGCTCTCTCGTTATCCCATAAAAATGGATTCTTGCATGCTAGGTGCTTCTTTCTTTTTCTAGAATAAAACCACCAACTCCTTCCAATTTTCCTATGGCATGATGGGTCCAACTTTTTTCGACATATCTACCATAACTGGTCTTCGACCAGATGGGGAAACAATTACACCCATTCTTCAACCTACAAACACTATTGATGTATACTCAAAAGCCCCAACTTCTTTTTCCAATTTTATAAATTTTTATTCCTCTGGATCAGATTCTGTAACCGACGAAGAACACATAGCTTTTCTTCTACTCTGGCTTTCAGCTTATGCTATTGGTTCTAAATCAGTACAAATATCCAAATCCTTTCTTCAGCTCGCCAATCTCCTTCATGAAGGTCGATGACTAGCTCTCGGTCAATTTCTCCTAGCCAATCTCTATTTGAGCATAGGTGAAATTGTCCAAAGCATCAGAGCTCAAATAAAGAAAACTAACTCTAGTGGTCCAATGTGGCTACTTCAACTTTGGTTGAATGCCATATTAGGAGATTACCTAGTCAATTCTTCTCCTCCGATAGTCTCTCTTGCTACATATGGCATTAGACTTTGCCATGTGAAGCATGAGAAAACTCATAAACAGAGCTTGGAGAATTTCATGTATTTCTTCAGTATTTTTCATTCTATCTCCTTTAGCACTGAAGATATATATTTTGCTCCTTTCGCTGACCGTTCTTTTGGTCCCGAATGGTTTACTCGACCAATTCTTTCTGATGACCCTCTTATTCATGCTGACAATGTTTCTGTCTGGTCGAATTTTCTCTGCCGACAAGTCTTAGTGGCTGGTCTCCCTGGTTCGACAGACAAATCTTTAGAGCTATGTCTGCCAAATTCAGTAGCTCGACAATTGGGATTCTGTCAAGCTATTCCAGCGCCTTTTTCCCATAAAGCCAAAGAACACTTCATCAATGGCCATCTACCAAGCATGTCGGATCTCATTCGAGTAGCCTCAAAGAATGAAAGGCACAAGAAACATTTCAAGATTTCTGCATTCACCCCCTACAGAGGAGTTTCAAAAGATTTTATAGATTGGTGGACTGAGTACTACAGTCCTTATCATATCGACATTGACATTTGTCGAAGCCGTATTACTGAAACTCTGATTCCTGTGCAAGACCAAGATCCTTCATCAAAAACTAAAGGTACACATATTCAGGATATCAAGGCTTTTGAAAAATACTACAAAATCAAGTGGGACTTCAGGTTTCCTTACCTAATTGTTCGACATTGTGAAGAAGTCGTAGCCGAGCTAAAACGAGCACACAAGGAAAAATGTTCTGCCAAATTTCTCTCAGTTTCCATAAAAAATCCTTTAGCACGGCTTGAACCTTTTCAAATCCCTTTTCCAAAGCCAAGTGCTTCTTCCTTGTGCTCGTTTTGGATTGGCCGACGAATTCCCTGTGTAAACCTACAAAGGTGGTAACTTCCCTATTTTAGATAGGACATATTCTGTGAGTAATATCTTTCTTACAAGAACTCCAGAAGTCGAGTTTACTCGTCGGTTTGCCTTGTCGTATGAACAATTTGCCTGGAACACCCGAGTCATCACTAAAATACCTAAAGGTATTTTCCTCCTTATATTCTATTACTTCGAATTCTCTCCCACATTTATTAAATATACTTGTCTTCTTACAGCACTCCCTTTGAAAAGACCCTTAGAATATAGACAGCCTCAAGGAAGTGATGAGGACGAAGAAGATGAAACTACTTCTTTAAAGAAGAAGAAAAGTAAGAAGGCTCAAAAACCTCCTATTCCCAAGGCTTCAAAAGCTAAATTCGTTGCATCAATGCCGACAAAGAGTCCTTTGAAACAAGACGCTGCTAAATCAAAAACCCTCAAGGTATATACTTTTCTGACTATATACCAAGATTTTTTTTTACTTTGTTTCAATCTAACTTAATGTCGGACTCAGATTAGCGAATCTGCTCCTGCCACTCTGGCTTCTCCTGTCGAATCTTCAATTCCATCTCCAGAACATCCTCCAAAGGTATACATATTTATTGCACATTTCTTAATACTATGCACAATATCTCACCCCCTTTCTTTCTCTCCTCAGAAAAAGAAAAAGAAAATTCAAACCACTGTTTCTACTTCAAAGCTTTCTGTCGAAGAAACAGAGACCATTTTTCTTTCATCCGAGGTAAATTTGCGCACTTCCTTTCCCTAAATTCTTGGTTCTTGCTACTCATCTAACACTTAACTTTTTCATTTCAGGATCCAGAGGATGAACAATCCGCAGACCATCTTCTTGAACCAATTTGTCGAATCAAGAGTGAAGATCCTATTCAACAATCTCCTGAAGTAATGTATCTCACCTTATTCAATTATTTTTTAATACATTAATTATTCTAACATTTCTTCGTTCGTCTTCTTGAGGATTTGACAAAGTTGGCTAGCCCACAAAGGCCAAGAACCGAGAATCTTCCAGAAGCTCATACATCTTCGGATCCTTTGCATCTACCATTTCTTCACCACTTCCGACAGAATCTGTCGAAGTCTCAGAACAAACTCTAATCCCCCCAGGTACTGAAGGTCCTTCTTATTCAGGGCAAACCAATCCCACTCAAATCATCCCAGAAGAATTCAACATGGACACCCTGCTGGCGGAATTTGCCCCAATTAATCCACCTCCATCTCCTCCAGCCAACTTGATGATTGTTGTGCCAGAAAGTGGCGAGGATATGGAGGCAGACTTGGACGAATTGATCACAATGTTGTCGGGCAGCCACCAAAGTTCTCCTCAATCGGCTCGCTCTTCGACTCAACTTGGACAAGATTCCAGTGATTCCCATATTACTGGACTCTTAACTGAGTTGAAAAATGCCTTCACCTATTCTTTCGAGCACTTGATTTCAGACCAACCTCTACAAGAAAGAATGATGGCAGTCGTACTTGAGCTTGAGCCTCTTGCTCAACAATTACCCATAACCAGTCGAGCTCTTCCGACAACTGTTAAAGATTTTCTTCAAAGTTTAACGGCAAAAATGCCAGTCATTCGTCGAGTCATTCCTGCTTACACACAAGAGATTCAAGAAAAATCCAGGATTTTGAAGCAGTTGACCGACGCAAAAAGTGAAAGTGTTACTCTGAAAGAAAATCTGATAAAAGAAAAAGCCAAAAAAGAAGAGCTCGACAAGGAAATTGAAGACTTGGAAAAGAAACTCGAGGCTGCTCATCGTCGCAACCAAAAACTTCAAACAGCATTAGAACAAGGAGTTTCCAGACAACAGAGTATTGCCAATAATACCAAGCAATGGGCTGTGGAAGCCAAAACTGTATTGGCAAAAATTAATTCTCTTGAAGCGGAGTATCAAACTGCCTGCTCCGACAAGCAATCTTTAGAAGATTCCTGGGGGATTCTTCAGAAATTCTAAGTATATTTTTTTATATATATTGTCGATTTATCAAACCGACAGAATTTGTATGGCCTTTTAGGCCAATACTCAATAAAACATTCCTTTTGATCATTTTCCATACGCTTTTTATTATTGCTCCATAATTCTATACATTTTAAATGCTCTTTTATTCCGTTTCTTTTTAACACATCTCGTAACTATGCACAATAATTAACTTAATTAATTACAATGAAAGTTACAAGACGTTGTTTAATAACCTATTCTGCAAAAATTCCCTATAAATAGTGTTCCCTGATACACCAAGACTCAAAAGAATACAATTCAACCCTCTTCTCTGAAGCTTCCATGAGTTTAGATAATTTTCGTTTCCCTCAATGGGAAAAATGGAAGAAGGTTTCTGTTTTGATGGTGACACTTATTTTGAGCTTCAGTAAGAATCGTAATATTCTTGATGAGCTTCAATAATTATCGTAATAACCCAATGTTTTTACAACATGGTTATTATGATGAAAATGACTCATCAGGGAGTAGACGACCATTCAACCTCTCGTCTAAGACAAGTTAATGGTCATCTACTTCTTCCTCTTCTTCGGGTCCCACAAGCTTAAACGGAACACATGCTCAGTTGGGGAGAAGCTTCTGGTTTACTTAGAATAGGTTGATTTCTCTGTTATCTTCCTTGACAATCTAAACCAGATGTAACACCAGTATGTAATTTGTAATTGTCGAATATATGAATGAGACTTTATTTTTACTCAATTTATATCTGTACTTCATACATTGTCGGTTTGTATGGCTTTAAATATTTGCCATTAATTGATTTAATCCTTAAACCAGAATTAACCTCGACAAGTGCATAAGCATTCCCAGAAAATATTTGAGTAACTTTGAATGGTCCTTCCCATTTTGGTGACCATTTTCCATATTCTCGACAACTCTTATCTATGGGTAGAATAACTTTCCAAACCAAATCATCAATCTTGAAAGATTTATACTTAACTCGACTGTCGTAAAACTTTGCAATTCTTTCTTTCTGTCGAATCAAGTTTTCTAGAGCTACTAATCTTTCATCACTTAATTCGTTTAATTCATCAAACATCAAGTTCCAATAATGTTGAATTGGTAACTCGTCTTGTTTTTGAATTCGAATGGATTGAAGATTGATCTCAACTGGTAACACTGCATCATGACCATAAACTAACTTATATGGTGAAGTGCCCGTCGATTCTCTTGGTGAATTTCTGTATGCCCATAGAATTTGATTAAGGGTATTATGCCAGTTTCTAGGTTGTCGACCAATATGCTTTTTAATCAAATTTATGATTATTTTGTTCATGGCCTCTACTTGGCCATTCGCTGAGCATAATATGGCGTCGACGTGAGCATTTTAATTTTCCTTGAGCTGGCATATTCGACAACTTTCTTTCCAATGAATATACCGATCCTTGGTCGAGTTGTCAAAGTTTGTGGTATTCCAAACTGACAAACTATATTATCTTCAATAAAGTTAATCACATCCTGCTGGGTTACATCCTTCAAGGCTACAGCCTCAACCCATTTGGTGAAGTAATCGACTCCTACTAGAATGTATTTGTGTCCTTTCGACGAGACAAGATGAATTTGGCCAATTAAATCCAAAGCCCATCCTCTGAAAGGCCAAGGTTTAACTATAGCGTGTAACTCACTGGCAGGAACATTTTGTATATGGCCATGTCTTTGACACTCTTCACAAGACTTAGCAAACATGATACAATCCCTAACTAGTGTTGGCCAATAATACCTTTGACGTCGAAGGACCCATTTCATCTTTTCACCTGCTTGATGAGCTCCATAAATTCCATCGTGGACTTCTGCCAAGGCAATATAAGCCTCTGCTTCACTCAGGCAAACTTCTAAATTTCCATCGACAGACTTTCTATACAAGGCTCCCCCTAATACCACAAACTTCGACGCTCTATACTTGAGCTTTCTATGCACATCTTGACTGGGATTTTCCAAATAAGTCAATATTGGTTGTCTCCAATCATTAATCGTTGAAATGTCATTTTGTAGTATATCTCTTTCCTCTAATGGATATAAAAGTTCCCTTATTTCCATTAGATTTGTAAAAACCTTGGATGAAAGTCTATACCCAGAGGCTACTTGTGCTAATTCATTAGCCTCTTCATTTAAATCTCTGGAAATGTGTTCGACAGTTATCTCGTCGAATTGTTTCATTAGCTTACTTGCCACAACATAATATTTCATTAGATTTTCACTAACACATTTATATTTTTGGGCAAGTTGCTTAACGACCAACTGCGAATCACCAAATATATGCACATTACGTGCTTTCATTTCTACTAGTATCTCTAATCCGACAATTAAGGCTTCATATTCAGCCTCATTGTTAGAACAAGCATATTTAAGTTCAAACATGAACTTAGTTGGAGTACCTTGAGGGGAAACAATTAAAATCCCCACTCCAATTCCATTTTGATGCCTTGAACCATCAAAATATAAACACCAAGGTTTTAAACCGACAATATTTATATTTTCTACATCCAGACAAGGATGATCGGCCAAGAAATCGGCAATTGCTTGGCCTTTTACTGCTCTCATTGGTACATATTGTAAAGAAAATTCTGACAAAGCGATAGTCCATTTTCCAATACGACCATTTAACACTGGTTTTGATAACATATATTTTATTATATCAGTTTTTGACATAACCAGTACATTACAAGGCATCATATAATACTTGAGCCTAGTACATGAGAAATACAATGCTAAACAAAGCTTCTCTATTGCACTATATCTTCTCTCGACATCATTTAAAACTCGACTAAGATAATACACGGCCCTTTCGACGCCATTCACATCTTGAGCCAGCATACTTCCTATGGTTTCTTCGATCTGATATATACAATTTCAACGGTCGACGAGGCACTGGAGGCATCATGACCGGTGGTTTTGTCAAATACTGCTTTATCTGGTCGAAGGCTTCTTGGTGGCAAGGTTCCCACACAAAATCTTGTTCAGCCTTCAACTTGATCAATAGAGCAAAAACTCTAGTTCTTCCTGACAAATTGGATATAAATCTTCTTAGGAAGTTAACTTTTCCTAAAAAAGATTACAATTCTTTCTTGTTTGTCGGTGGTGTGGCCTCCAAAACTACCCTGGCTTTATTCTTGTCCACTTCTATACCTTTTTTGTGGACTAGGAAACCCAAGAATTTGGCAGCTGACACTCCAAAACCACATTTTTCTGGATTCATCTTAAGGCTATGCTTCCTCATTCTGTCGAATGCCTGCCTTAAGTTTGTCAAATGGCTTTCCTTCGTTTCCGACTTGACAATGACATCGTCGATATAGACTTCCATAAATTTTCCAATGACATCATGGAAAATTGTATTCATTGCTCTCTGATAAGTGGCCCCTGCATTCTTTAAACCGAAAGGCATGACTATCCATTCAAATGTCCCAATAGCTCCTGGGCACCTAAAGGCAGTTTTCAACACGTCCTCTTCGGCAATAAAAATTTGATTATAACCTGTATGGCCATCCATAAAACTTAATAATTCATGTCCAGATGCGGCATCAACTAACATATCCGCAATTGGCATAGGATTCTCATCTTTAGGTGTGGCAGTGTTAAAATTTCTAAAATCTACACATATTCTCAACTTGCCATTTTTCTTAACTACAGGAACAATATTAGAAAGCCATTCGACATACCTGGTGGTTCTGATGAATTTGGCTTTGAGCAATCTTTCAATCTCTTCTTTTATCTTTAATATCACCACAGGTGCAAATCTCCTATTAGCTTGTCTAACAGGTCTGCATCCTTCTTTCAGAGGCAATCTGTGCTCGACAAGATCCCTACTCAATCCAAGCATTTCATCATAATCCCAGGCAAAACAGTCTTTATATTCCATAATTAACCCGACAAGCTTTTCTTTAAAATCCTTTGGCAGAAATGAACTTACGAAAATGGGCCTTCTGTTTGCTTCAGTGCCCAAGTTTATTTCTTCCAAAGGGTCTTCCACTTCCACACTCTGCTTGTCATCAAGCCCTTTTTCAAATCCTAAAGGACCATCATCAATTATGCAATCCGACAGCATGCTTTCAGCAATGAATACAGCTTTGTCGGCCAAATAAGCCAACAATCTTTCAGAATAATCAACACTCATAACAAGTGTTTGGCCAATCTTCTTCGGCCTTCTTCACCAGTCGTACACCAAACTGAGTTTAGAGTAACAAAATATGGTTGGTTGGCATAGCCAACGTTAAAACCAAACCTATTCAGCACTTGTTCCACCACTTGGTTTACATTTTGTTCAATTACTTGGTGCCCCCCAAGATTTTGTCGAAGCAACCTCATGGCTACATCATTTCTGGCCATTTGATCTTCATTTCCTCGATGGAGCATATGGACATTTCCATATTCTAAACGGGGCTGATCATTTTGGCCTGGTTGGACTAAGTTTTGTTGATTTTGTCCCACATTTGCCTGAGGTGCGACCATTTCTCTATTTACCCCAAGCTGGGCTCCCTGAATATTATCATTGGCTACATCACCTAGTCCTAAGGCTTGGTTTAGCCTTGCCATTTGCTGAGCCAATGCACTGCAACCGTTATTTGTATTTTCCATGATTGGTGTAATCACAAAGCACCCATTTTTGAGTGAACATATGCACCATATCATGATTACTCTCATCCATCTGTTGTCGAAAACTGGCCAAAGAATTCATAGTTGGCCCTGTTATATTTTGGGGATTATCTCTCGACATGTTTGGGAAAACTGGTCCCAAATTCAATCTTTCTTGTCGAAAAAGAGTTGGATTGCTTGTACTTGCAACCCCTACTCTTTGGCTACCAAAACTTGCCAAGGCCGAACTTATCTGTGGTTGGCCTTGTGAAGCTACTGATTGTCCAACAGTATTAGTTAAAGTAGCACCAAGTCCCGTTTGTGCCACAATAGGAGGTACATAATTCGGTGGCAACCCATATTGGGGCACAAACCTCGAATTTGAATTTATTATGCTTCGGTTACTTGGCTGACTCGGCGATAGTTGAGTCATTCCAGGCACCACTTATTCTGCTACTGGATTACTTCGGAGAGCACCAGTTGCTATAACATCCTCTACCGACCCAGTATTAACGATATTTGAGGGTGGCACAATAACGGCTGTCGAAAGTGTATCCGACGCCTGACTACTTATATTACTCATGGTTTGCGTATTCTGAGAAGAGTAGATAAATCTTCCACTCCTTAAACGCATAAAACCATTTCTTATGACACTACGAGTTACTCTAAACTCGTCCCACCGGGCGTACCAATTTGTTTATGTGGCACAGTAACGGCTGTTGAAGGTGTATCCGACGCCTGACTACTTATATTACTCATGGTTTGCGTATTCTGAGAAGAGTAGATAAATCTTCCACTCCTTAAACGCATAAAACCATTTCTTATGACACTAAGAGTTACTCTAAACTCGTCCCACCAGGCGTGCCAATTTGTTTATGTGGCAAAGTAACGGCTGTCGAAGGTGTATCCGACGCCTGACTACTTATATTACTCATGGTTTGCGTATTCTGAGAAGAGTAGATAAATCTTCAACTCCTTAAACGCATAAAACCATTTCTTATGACACTACGAGTTACTCTAAACTCGTCCCACCGGGCGTGCCAATTTGTTTATGTGGCACAGTAACGGCTGTCCCAGTCTAAATTATTGTCGGATTCAGATTAGCGAATCTGCTCCTGCCACTCTAGCTTCTCCTGTCGAATCTTCAATTCCATCTCCAGAACATCCTCCAAAGGTATACATCTTTATTGCACATTTCTTAATACTATGCACAATATCTCACCCCCCTTTCTTTCTCTCCTCAAAAAAAGAAAAAGAAAATTCAAACCACTGTTTCTACTTCAAAGTTTTTTGTCAAAGAAACAGAGATCATTTTTCTTTCATCCGAGGTAAATTTGCGCACTTCCTTTCCCTAAATTCTTGGTTCTTGCTACTCATCTAACACTTGACTTTTTCATTTCAGGATCCAGAGGATGAACAATCCGCAGACCATCTTCTTGAACCAGCTGTCGAATCAAAAGCTGAAGATCCTATTCAACAATCTCCTGAAGTAATGTATCTCACCTTATTCAATTATTTTTTAATACATTAATTATTCTAACATTTCTTCTGTTCGTCTTCAGGATTTGACAAAGTTGGCTAGCCCACAAAGGCCAAGAACCGAGAATCTTCCAGAAGCTCATACATCTTCGATTTTTCCTTGCTGCATCTACCATTTCTTCACCACTTCCGACAGAATCTGTCGAAGTCTCAGAACAAACTCTAATCCCCCTAGGTACTGAAGGTCCTTCTTATTTAGGGCAAACCAATCCCACTCAAATCATCCTAGAAGAATTCAACATGGACACCGTGCTGGCAGAATTTGCCCCAATTAATCCACCTCCATCTCCTCCAGCCAACTTAATGATTGTTTGTGCCGAGAAAGTGGCGAGGATATGGAAGGCAGTACTTGGATGAATTGATCACAATGTTGTCGAGCGGCCACCAAAGTTCTCCTCAATCGGCTCGCTTCTTCGACTCAACTTAGACAAGATTCCAGTGATTCCCATATTACTGGGCTCTTAACTGAGTTAGAAAATGCCTTTACCTATTCTTTCGAGCACTTGATTTCAGACCAACCTCTACAAGAAAGAATGATGGCAGTTGTACTTGAGCTTGAGCCTCTTGCTCAGCAATTACCCATAACCAGTTAAGCTCTTCCTACAACTGTCAAAGATTTTCTTCAAAGTTTAACGGTAAAAATGCCAGTCATTCATCGAGTCATTCCTGCTTATACACAAGAGATTCAAGAAAAATCCAGGATTTTGAAGCAGTTGACCGACGCAAAAATTGAAAGTGTTACTCTGAAGGAAAATCTGATAAAAGGAAAGGCCAAAAAAGAAGAGCTCGACAAGGAAATTGAAGACTTGGAGAAGAAACTCGAGGCTACTCGTTGTCGCAACCAAAAACTTCAAACAGCATTAGAACAAGGGGTTGCCATACAACAGAGCATTGCCAATAATACCAAGCAATGGGCTGTAGAAGCCAAAACTGTATTGGCAAAAATTAATTCTCTTGAAGCGGAGTATCAAACTGCTTGCTCCGACAAGCAATCTTTAGAAGATTCCTGGAGGATTCTTCAGAAATTCTAAGTATTTTTTTTATATATATTGTCGATTTATCAAAACCCAAATTTGTATGGCCTTTTAGGCCAATACTCAATACAACATTCCTTTTGATCATTTTCCCATATGCTTTTTATTATTGCTCCATAATTCTATACATTTTAAATGCTCTTTTATTCCATTTCTTTTTAACACATCTCGTAACTATGCATAATAATTAACTTAATTAATTACAATGAAAGTTACAAGACGTTGTTTGATAACCCATTCTGCAAAAATTTCCCTATAAATAGTGTTCCCTGATACACCAAGACTCAAAAGAATACAATTCAACCCTCTTCTCTGAAGCTTCCATGAGTTTAGATAATTTTCTCAATTCAACCTTCTCCTCTGAAGCTTCCATGAGTTTAGATAATTTTCTTTTCCCTCAATGGGAAAAATGGAAGAAGGTTTCTGTTTTGATGGTGACACTTATTTTGAGTTTCAGTAAGAATCGTAATATTCTTGATGAGCATTAGTAATTATCGTAATAACCCAATGTTTTTACAACATGGTTATTATGATGAAAATGACTCATCAGGGAGTAGACGACCATTCAACCTCTCGTTTAAGACAAGTTAATGGTCATCTACTTCTTCCTCTTCTTCGGGTCCCACGAGCTTAAACGGAACACATGCTCAGCTGGGGAGAAGCTTCTGGTTTACTTAGAATAGGTTGATTTCTCTCTTATCTTCCTTGACAATCTAAACCAGATGTAACACCAGTATATAATTTGTAATTGTCGAATATATGAATGAGACTTTATTTTTACTCAATTTATATCTGTACTTCATACATTGTCGGTTTGTATGACTTTAAATATTTGCCATTAATTGATTTAATCCTTAAACCAGAATTAACCTCGACAAGTGCATAAGCATTCCCAAAAAATATTTGAGTAACTTTGAATGGTCCTTCCCATTTTGGTGACCATTTTCTATATTCTCGACAACTCTTATCTATGGGTAGAATAACTTTCCAAAGCAAATCATCAATCTTGAAAGATTTATACTTAACTTGACCATCGTAAAATTTTGCAATTCTTTCTTTCTGTCGAATCAAGTTTTCTAAAGCTACTAATCTTTCATCACTTAATTCGTTTAATTCATCAAACATCAAGTCCCAATAATGTTCTATTGGTAACTCGTCTTGTTTTTGAATTCGAATGGATTGAAGATTGATCTCAACTGGTAACACTGCATCATGACCATAAACTAGCTTATATGGTGAAGTGCCCGTCGATTCTCTTGGTGAATTTCTATATGCCCATAGAATTTGATTAAGAGTATTATGCCAGTTTCTAGGTTGTCGACCAATATGCTTTTTAATCAAATTTATGATTATTTTGTTCATGGCCTCTACTTGGCCATTCGCCTGAGCATAATATGGCGTCGACGTGAGCATTTTAATTTTCCTTGAACTGGCATATTCGACAACTTTCTTTCCAATGAATACTGATCCTTGGTCAGTTGTCAAAGTTTGTGGTATTCCAAACCGACAAACTATATTATCTTCAATAAAGTTAATCACATCCTGTTGGGTTACATCCTTCAAGGCTACAGCCTCAACCCATTTGGTGAAGTAATCGACTCCTACTAGAATGTATTTGTGTCCTTTCGACAAGACAGGATGAATTTGGCCAATTAAATCCAAAGCCCATCCTCTGAAAGGCCAAGGTTTAACTATAGCATGTAACTCACTAGCAGGAACATTGTGTATATGGCCATGTCTTTGACACTCTTCACAAGACTTAGCAAACATGATACAATCCCTAACTAGTGTTGGCCAATAATACCTTTGACGTCGAAGGACCCATTTCATCTTTTCACCTGCCTGATGAGCTCCACAAATTCCTTCGTGGACTTCTGCCAAGGCAATATAAGCCTCTGCTTCACTCAGGCAAACTTCTAAATTTCCATCGACAGACTTTCTATACAAGGCTCCCCCTAATACCACAAACTTCGACACTCTATACTTGAGCTTTCTATGCACATCTTGATTGGGATTTTCCAAATAACTCAATATTGGTTATCTCCAATCATTAATCGTCGAAATGTCATTTTGTAGTATATCTATTTCCTCTAATGGATATAAAAGTTCCCTTATTTCCATTAGATTTGTAAAAACCTTGGATGAAAGTCTATAACCAGAGGCTACTTGTGCTAATTCATTAGCCTCTTCATTTAAATCTCTGGAAATGTATTCGACAATTATCTCGTCGAATTGTTTCATTAGCTTACTTGCCACAACATAATATTTCATTAAATTTTTACTAACACGTTTATATTTTTGGGCAAGTTGCTTAACGACTAACTGCGAATCACCAAATATATGCACATTACGTGCTTTCATTTCTACTAGTATCTCCAATCCGACAATTAAGGCTTCATATTCAGCCTCGTTGTTAGAACAAGCATATTTAAGTTCAAACATGAACTTAGTTGGAGTACCTTGAGGGGAAACAATTAAAATCCCAACTCCAATTCCATTTTGATGCCTTGAACCATCAAAATATAAACACCAAGGTTTTAAACCGACAATATTTATATTTTCTACATCCAGATAAGGATGATCGGCCAAGAAATCGGCAATTGCTTGGCCTTTTACTGCTCTCATTGGTACAAATTGTAAAGAAAACTCTGACAAAGCGATAGTCCATTTTCCAATACGACCATTTAACACTGGTTTTGATAACATATATTTTATTATATTAGTTTTTGACATAACTAGTACATTACAAGGAATCATATAATACTTGAGCCTAGTACATGAGAAATACAATGCTAAACAAAGCTTCTCTATTGCACTATATCTTCTCTCGACATCTTTTAAAAATCGACTAAGATAATACACGGCCCTTTCGATGCCATTCACATCTTGAGCAAAGATACTTCCTATGGTTTCTTCGATGTCGATATATACAATTTCAACGATCTGGCCGACGAGGATTGGAGGCATCATGACTAGGTGGTTTTGTCAAATACTGCTTTATCTGGTCGAAGGCTTCTTGGTGACAAGGTTCCCACACAAAATCTTGTTCAGCCTTCAACTTGATCAATGGAGCAAAAACTCTGGTTCTTCCCAACAAATTGGATATAAATCTTCTTAGGAAGTTAACTTTTCCTAAAAAAGATTGCAATTCTTTCTTGTTTCTCGGTGGTGTAGCCTCCAAAACTGCCCTGGCTTTATTCTTGTCCACTTCTATACCTTTTTTGTGGACTAGGAAACCCAAGAATTTGGCAGCCGACACTCCAAAACCGCATTTTTCTAAATTCATCTTAAGGCTATGCTTCCTCATTCTGTCGAATGCCTGCCTTAAGTTTGTCAAATGGCTTTCCTTCGTTTCCGACTTGACAATGACATCGTCGATATAGACTTCCATAAATTTTCCAATGACATCATGGAAAATTGTATTCATTGCTCTCTGATAAGTGGCCCCTGCATTCTTTAAACCGAAAGGCATGACTATCCATTCAAATGTCCCAATAGCTCCTGGGCACCTGAAGGCAGTTTTCGACACGTCCTCTTCGGCAATGAAAATTTGATTATAACCTGCATGGCCATCCATAAAACTTAATAATTCATGTCCAGATGCGGCATCAACTAACATGTCCGCAATTGGCATAGGATACTCATCCTTAGGTGTGGCAGTGTTCAAATTTCTAAAATCTACACATATTCTCAACTTACCATTTTTCTTAACTACAGGAACAATATTAGAAAGCCATTCGACATACTTGGTGGTTCTGATGAATTTGGCTTTGAGCAATCTTTCAATCTCTTCTATCTTTAATATCACCTCAGGTGCAAATCTCCTATTAGCTTGCCTAACAGGTCTGCATCCTTCTTTCAGAGGCAATCTGTGTTCGACAAGATCTCTACTCAAACCAGGCATCTCATCGTAATCCCAAGCAAAACAATCTTTATATTCCATAATTAACTCGACAAGCTTTTCTTTAAAATCCTTTGGCAGAAATGAACTTACGAAAATGGGCCTTCTATCTGCTTCAGTGCCCAAGTTTATTTCTTCCAAAGGATCTTCCACTTCCACACTCTGCTTTTCATCAAGTCCTTTTTCAAATCCTAAAGGGTCATCATCAATTATATAATCCGACATCACGCTCTCAGTAGTGAATACTGCTTTGTCGGCCAAATAAGCCGACAATCTTTCTAAATAATCATTAACACTCATAACTAGTGCTTGGTCGATCTTCTTCGGCCTTCTTCACCAGTCGTACACCAAACTGATCCCTCAAGCAAACTTCAAGTGCGTCCTCATTAATCACTCCACCACTTGCTGTTGCTGGTTTAACACTTGAAGCATATATTCTGAAGTCGACATGAAGTTGCTGAAGATAGCAAGGACTGTCATCTGCTTCTATTACTTCAACTTGGTCTTCCTCATTCCAAAGAATGAGCTTTTGATGAACTGTTGATGGTATTGCTCCGACGGCATGGATCCAATCTCTCCCAAGTAAAAGATTGTAACTCAACTTCGTCGGTATTACCACAAATAATGTCGGCCTTACAACAGATCCGACTTGTACCTTTAACATCACCACTCCGTCTGATGGAGAAGTCTTATCACTGAAATCCGTGACTATCATGTTTGTCGATATCAAATCTAACTCATCTTTCCCAAGTTTTTTAATCATGGCCCTTGGGATTAAGTTGATTGTTGCCCCCCCGTTGATCAAAACTCTATTAGTGGGTTTTCCTTCCAACAGAGCCTTAATGTGTAACGGTCATAAATGAGCCTTCTGATTTTCTGTCGATTTTTCAAGCTGAGCCGTATTGTCAAAGACCGTGATCATATTGTCCTGAAAAAGCCAATGATCGTCGAGGTCATCAACATCTTCTTCATTCTCCCCAATGTATTCAATTTCGTGATACCCTTCAAAATCTGCAGGTAACACCGAAACTAAATTAACACTCGTCGCCTTCAAGAATTCCTCTTCGTCAGACGGCTCTTCATCTAAATGCCTTCCAATCCTTAAGTAATCTTCCGACGACAAATTGCTATCCATAGCCGTCAAGATATCATCCAGACTATCTTCCATGTTGATATCCATGTCGAATTGCTCCTCATCACCAAGGCCTAAAGGATCCTCTGGATCATTCAAGGCCTCAATATTTCATCGGTCATTGGGTCTATATCTTGGCGCCGACTTTGCCAATCTTTCTCTTTCTTTTCTTATGTCGAGCATTTTCTTCCTCCACTCAACATCTTGATCCGGGTCTTCTAGAATTCTCCCGATTTCTTCATTCGACCGTCTTCAATATTACTTGTTTTCAATTCCGAGTCTTTAATCTCGCTTCATTTCCTATTGTCGAGCTGATCAACTCTTGTCCTTTTCGACTGGTAAACTATTCTCTCTTGCCTTCTCTCTTGCCTCTTTTTCTGCTGCTATCAATCCAATTGGCTATTTCCTTTTCGTTTTGTTTGGAATTGGCCTTCGAACTTGCTTACCCCTTCTGATTTCTTCCAACTTTTCTTGTCGGATTTTATCATTAGTGTCAAGCCGTCCGATTGCATTTGTCGTCGGCTCCCCTGGGAATGATCCCTTGGTAACAACACTTTTTATCTTTCTATCGTCTTTATCCTGATCAAGCATTGGTTTTTTCTCGACCACCAAACAACCTGTCTCTGTAGGCTGTTCCTTGATCACCAATCCTTCAGCCATATCTCTTCTCTTTTGAGCTTGTCTTAATCTCTGTAATCTCCTCTTCTTACTCTTTGATATTGAAGGAGGCTTTGATGGCCCTGCCTCATCTTGGCCAATCGAAGTTTTCCTCAAATCAATCCTTCCATTCTTGTAATCTTCATTCCAAAAAGGTTGACCCCCTGGAAAATTACTCCTCCTGGCAGACACATTCCGTCGAAAATATGCATGTCCATCCATTATAGAGTTCTTCATCCACTTATTCACAACAACATTAGCAGGTGGCACCCTAGTCTTAAAGGGTCTATCATGAGCTCTGTTTCCCACAAATCCCTGTGATTCGACCAACCAACCATTCATGTTAGGCCTAGGCATGTAAACTGGCTTTGGCCTTGGAGCATGAAAAGTATTCTGTGGTCTCCAGGTTTTTCTGTCGAGAACTTTTCCTTTATTCTGCTGGATACTTAGTTGTTCTTCAGCAGCTTTCTTCGCAGCAAGCTCATCATATACTGCATTACACCTTGGGCACAACCTTACCTTGCCCTCATCTTTCTTTCTTTCAAGAAATGCTTCGAGAGACTCACCTGGCTTAGGATATACGTCAGTTGCATCCTTTGTATCTACGTTGAATTCTTGCAATCTCCTAATGTTGAGCATCCCAACATTTAGAGGAACTTGCTGATCAACACAAGATACTTCAGCCTGAAACGGATCTGTGTCAACTTTCATATCCGCTTTAAGCTTGTCGGCAAACTTCAGACGCCCATCCATTATTGCTTTTTGAATTAAGTCTCTGAAACGAACACATTCATTAGTAACATGACCGAAATTATTATGAAATTTACAATATTTGCGGTCTTTAATTTCATCCAACTTTAACAACCTATGGCCTTCCGACAGTTTAATCTGTTTATCTTTTAGTAACAAATCAAAAATCTTGTCGGCTTTAGTTACGTCAAATGTATATGTTTTTCTATTAACGTAACCCATTTTCTCCTTATTTCTAGTAGGCTGTAATGCCTGACAAACATAAGGAGGACCATTCTGAAGTTCAGCAATGTTAACTTCGAACTCATCATCGTTGCCTTCAAACTCATTGTCGGATTCATTTAATCCGACAAACGCCACCTTTTCTCTTTTAAGAAATCTTTTTTGTTTTTGAATCTTTTCAACTTTTAATTGTTCTATTTGCCTAACTTTTTCACCTAGCTGGGCAAGATCAATCAAATGTTGATTCACCAACTTCTTCTTATATAATAATCTAAACCGTTTGTGCTATCTTTACTATTTCGACCTCAGGTATAGGAGTAAAACATCTACTCCTCATTTGTCGAAACCTAGCAAGATAGTCATCCACAGTTTCATTATACATCCTTTTGATGTTGAAAAGATCTGTAAGTCCTACTTTCAAATCCCCTCTAAAAAATTGATCATGAAAGCTTCTTTCCAATTGAGCCCAGGAGTGGACTGAATTTGGTCTCAATGTCGAAAACCAGGAAAAAGCATTTTTTGTGAGGGAACTTGGGAAGAATCTCATTTTAAGGCCTTCAACAATGGCCAACTCCCCCATTTCTATTGTAAACCGTGCAATATGTTCGACGGTCGATTCCCCACTTTCTCCTGCAAACTTGGAAAGTTTTGGAATCTTAACTCCTCTAGGCAACTCTGCCTGTTGGACCCATTCAGGAAATGCTAATAAAAAATATGGTTGGTTGGCGTAGCCAACGTAAAACCAAACCTATTCAGCACTTGTTCCACCACTTGGTTTACATTTTGTTCAATTACTTGGTGCCCCCCAAGATTTTGTCGAAGCAACCTCATGGCTACATCATTTCTGGCCATTTGATCTTCATTTCCTCGACGGAGCATATGGACATTTCCATATTCCAAACGGGGCTGATCATTTTGGCCTGGTTGGTCTAAGTTTTGTTGATTTTGTCCCACATTTGCCTGAGGTGCGACCATTTCTCTATTTACCCCAAGTTGGGCTCCCTAAATATTATCATTGGCTACATCACCTAGTCCTAAGGCTTGGTTTAGCCTTGCCATTTGCTGAGCCAATGCATTGCAAACGTTATTTGTATTTTCCATGATTGGCGTAATCACAGCACCCATTTGCTGAGTGAACATATGCACCATATCATGATTACTCTCATCCATCTATTGTCGAAAACTGGCCAAAGAATTCATAGTTGACCCTGTTATATTTTGGGGATTATCTCTCGACATGTTTGGAAAAACTGGTCCCAAATTCAGTCTTTCTTGTCGAAAGGGAGTTGGATTGCTTATACTTGCAACCCCTACTCTTTGGCTACCAAAACTTGCCAAGGCCGAACTTATCTGTGGTTGGCCTTGTGAAGCTACTGATTGTCCGACAGTATTAGTTAAAGTAGCGCCAAGTCCCGTTTGTGCCATAATAGGAGGTATATAATTCGGTGGCAACCCATATTGGGGCACAAACCTCAAATTTGAATTTATTATGCTTTGGTTACTTGGCTGACTCGGCGATAGCTGAGTCATTCCAGGCACCACTTGTTCTACTACTGGATTACTCCGGAGAGCACTAGTTGCTATAACATCCTCTACCGACCCAGTATTAACAATATTTGAGGGTGGCACAGTAACGGCTGTCGAAGGTGTATCCGACGTCTGACAACTTATATTACTCATGGTTTGCGTATTCTGAGAAGAGTAGAAAAATCATCCACTCCTTAAACGCATAAAACCATTTCTTATGACACTACGAGTTACTCTAAACTCGTCCCACCGGGCGTGCCAATTTGTTTATGTGGAATTTTGGTTCAAAGATTCAGAATTAATTCCAACAAACAAATATATTTTATCAAACGAATGCGGGTTCACGAGTTATGTGGTAATCTCGTTATGAAAATGGTTTTAACAGAAACAAAAGAAATTTAGGAAATTTGAAGTAAAATAAACAGAAAAATGCATAAAGGAAAGATTAAAGAAATTTAAAGAAACTTTGCAGGAATCTTAAAATGCAGAAAATTAATTTAAAGCATGTAAATGGCACGAAATTAAAGTGCAGAATTTAAATGGAAAAGCAGTAAAGAAAAGCAGATAAAAGTGCGAAAAACTGTAAAGAAAATTTAAAAGACGAGACTGAAAAAGTAAAGAATTTTAAAGGAACATTGCATTAATTTAAATGACATGAAATGGAAAAGGAAGGCATACTTGGACAAAAATCCTTTAATCTGCTCGGGTTGAGATGTTAGGATTTTGTATCAGCAAATAACCTCTCCTTTTTACATTATGACTACTGGTATTTATAGACAAATATAAAAAATAACTGACATCCTAAAAAGACCAGCACGTTCGAGCGGTTTTATTCTTCAGCAAGTACCCAACTTTCGACGGAACCAGCACTCGACTACTCTTAAACAGTTTTCGTCGACTTAATGCAATCTCCCTGTCGGATACTTCTTCTCACTGACATCATACCTTAACCTCATTAGAATCTTCCTCTTTATCCAATGCTACTGTCGACTTCTCTATTTGGCACTTCTGTCGGCTCAATATTTCAGAAAGTTTCCTCCATCAACCGACGAACTGCCAAATCTTTATTTTTACTTCCAACATTACCCAAATCTGTTGTTGGCGCGTTGGGAGTTTGAGAGCTAGAAGCCATTGGAGAAGTGATAACTCTTAGAAATAAGAGTTATTACCATTCTTTTTGCTTAATCATTGTTCTTGTTTTGATCAATTTTTGGAGAAGAACTTCAAGTTTTGTTTGATTTAGTAAATATCTGTGTTAATCTGAGTAATTGTGAAAAGCTGTAAATTCTGATCTGTTATTGCTGAAGGTTTGAATTATTTCTGAGCAGGTTATAATGGTGTAATTGCTGAAGGTGTTGCTCTGGGATGTTTTGGAATGCTGCAGCTTTGGAGGAGCAAGTCAATATAAGATAAAATCATTTCCAGCTCAGCTCTTGCCCACTAGAAGACAAAATACCCTTGTCTTGCGCTTAAAAGAAAGAAAGAGAATACAATGCAGCAGCTGTGTGTACTTGGGAATTGGGCCAAGGAATATTTTAGTATTTGAATTTGTAAAAGCCCAAAAAGTGAGGTATGAGAGAGAGTGTAACCCTATTTTGGGAGCTAGTACAAATAGTGAGTGTGACCTTGCTTTTGGAAGAGGGGGGACCTTTTTGGTACTGTGCAGAGCCGTCAGCTCCTGGTTTTGTCTGTAATTCCAGTTTTTACGCATTATGTTTTATTTTTCTATTTTCTTTGATTACTTTGTTTCCAAGCTCATTATGAGCTAAATTTTCTTAGTTAGGATTTTATGAATTTGTAATTGTACTGAAGGGTAATCCAATGTTATGGATGTTATTCATTTTCTTCTTTTCTGCTTAAATGTTTAATTTCGGTTTAGCTTGATCAACTAATCTGAAATATCAACTAATTTCGTTTGGAAAAACCAAGTTAGTGGACTTGATTAGAAGATAAAGATAGAACAGTTAATTGGAAAATTAATTGTGTTGAATGAGCTAGGAATAGCCTTCAAGTCTTTAAGTAGCTGGACGTGCTTCTCTGATAACTGAGGGAAATTAATTGAACTTAGGAATAAGAAGCTTTTAATGAACTCAGTTTTTAATGCTGGAAAGCAAATTTCATTTCCTGGACTAAATGCTGTAGCATCCTGAAGCATACGTTACCCTGAAGTAAAGAATTACAAAGGATTAAAATCCTAACTGTTCCCATTTCTGATTTAAAACACTTCATTTATTGCTTTCATTAATTTCTTGCATTTATTATTTTCTGCTTTGATATCTTATTTCTCCATTTACTTTACATGTTTAAAAATTTCTCTTTAATTTCTTGCATTTAAATAGAAGAAGTTAACTCTAGAATTGGTATTTAATACAATTTAAATCCTCGTGGGAACGATCTTGACTTACACTTTATTACTTGTTGACTGTGTACACTTGCACATCTTAAAATTATACCAACAAGTTTTTGGCGCCGTTGCCGGGGATTGACAATGGTGTTGAATATTTAAATTCTTTTGTTAACTTAATTTATTTTGTTACTTCTAAAAGTTTGGTGTACTGTGTTCAGCAACAGGTCAGGTATTGCAATCTGTATGCGCAGTAAGGGTGAACCTGAGTTTCAAATTGACTTGGAGATAGAGAAAACAGCTAAGAGGATAAGGAAGAGAACCAAAGAACAACGTGCTCAAATCCAACATTCTGAGTTAGGCCTCATGGCTGATCTTTTCTTAAACGATGAGGAGCAACCCAGTATGATCGACAGAGCAAATGACAGAGAGAGAGGTCTATCAGGGACTATGCAGTCTTTGATCCCCAAACGATGAATACTGGGATAGTGAGGCCAGAAATAACTACCCAGCAGTTTGAATTCAAGCCTATGATGTTTCAAATGCTTCAAATGGTTGGGCAATTCAGTGGTGTCCCTACTGAAGATCCTCACTTGCATTTAAGGCAATTTCTTGAAGTGGCTAGCAATTTCAAAATCCCTGGGGTAAGTGATGATGCATTCAAATTGAGACTCTTTCCTTATTCATTGAGAGACAGAGCAAAGACTTGGTTGAACTCTTTGGAACTCAATTCAATTACTACTTGGAATGGACTGGCTGAAAGGTTCCTGACAAAATATTTTCCTCCCACTAAAAATGCCAGAATGAGGAATGATATTACTTCCTTCAGCCAGAATGAGGATGAATCACTGTATGAAGCTTGGGAGAGGTTTAAAGATCTGTTAAGAAGGTGCCCTCATCATGGCATTCCTGTGTACATTCAAATGGAAACATTTTACAATGGATTATTACCACCTTCAAGGTTAATGTTGGATGCCTCTTCTGGAGGAGCTCTTTTGAATAAGTCTTATAATGAAGCTTATGAGTTAATTGAGGGCATAGTGCCAATAGTTATCAATGGCCAACCACAGAGCAAATTCTTCTAAAGGTGGGGCTGGTGTTTATGAAGTAAAAGAGAGATCTATGCTATATGCTCAAACTTCTTGCTGCCATTACCAACATGCTGAAAAACTTAACTGCGGCTAACACTAGTAAGGAACCTGTCATGGTTGAACCTACTATAGCTCCAGTAAATTCAGTAGCTTGTGTTTTCTGTGGAGGAAGGCATCTGTTTGAAGAATGCCCTGACAATCCAGTGTCAGTGAATTATGTGGGAAATAGAGGGAATAATTCTTTTTCCAATACTTATAATCCTGGCTGGAAGTAACATCCTAATTTCAGCTACAGTAATCACTCCAACACTCTGAATCCTCCTTCTGGTTATGCATCTCCACATTACCAACAACAACAGAACATTCAGCAGCAGAACCATGCTCCTGCAAAGGAGCCATCGTTGGAAGCTATGTTGAAAGCTTTCATGGCTGAAACTAAAGCTCAAATCTAGAATCAAGGAGCTGCTGTAAGGAACTTGGAGAACCAAGTAGGTCAGTTGGCCACTACATTAGCTAGCAGACCTGCTGGTACTTTGCCTGCTTCCACAGAGTCTCCATCATCTTCAGATGATAAAGGGAAGGAACACGTTAAAGTTGTAACCCTGAGGAGTGGTAAAGTGCTACAGGATGCTACTGACATCTAACCAAACGAGGGGACAAAGGTAATCGAACCTAAAAACCGAGGAACCTAAACATGAATCAGTTCCACGGCCTGAAGATACAGAGCAAGTCATTCCTAAGTGGACTGAACCCAAGATGGTTCCAGAGAGACCATGATAATCACATATTTTATTCATTAAGAAACCCTTATGTTTAGTCATTTACACTCTCCATATTCTTAATTGATTGAGTTTGGTATGATTTTGTGAGTTTGAGCTCAAATTGGTCCTAATTGAATATTTTCAGCATTATTGAGATTTGACACTGTTTCTGTATTTTGGCCATAACTTGAGTTCCTAATATCTGATGAACATGAATTTTACCTTGTAGGAAAGCTAAGAGGAAGCTCTACAACTTTGATGAAGAGCTCGAAGTCTGATTCAGATGTCTAAGGGACCTAAGTTTACATGGAAGTCAGAATACGGGTTCTGCCAGTAGAATCCGAATAGTGTGCACTCAAAAAAATCATATCTCAAGATGTAATAATGGAGATGGGCTGAAATTTGGACAGTGGATAGTCAAGATCCAAATAAACAACTTTCATGAAGAACACATTTTGAGAAAAAGAAGTCTAGCAGGTCATTTTGAGCTTACAAGTCGGAACAGAGGTGCTGAAGTTGGGTTTGAGCAACCTACGGTATTTGGGACATATCTTGGGCTTAAGGAAGCCAAATTGGACGAACCAGCTATCCATTTTATAGCCAAGACAAGGATCTACAACTTTGATGAAGAACACTTTTCGTGGTTCTGAAGTATAGTGGGTCGTTTTTGGCTTCCAAGTCAGACACGAAATTTTCATCCTCAACCATCCACTCACCCATCCACTAATCCACTCATCCATCCACTAATCCACTCATCTACTCATCCACTCATCCACTAACTCACCCATTCATCCACTAATACACTAATCCAACCATTTAACCACTCCATCCACTCATCCACTAACTCATCTACTCATCCATCCACTCACCCATTCATGTCCATAATTTTCCACTCACCAAAAGTCCTTTGGCATTTTTCACTAATTCAACCACTCAACCAATCCACCCACTCATCCACTAAACCAATCCACTAAACCAACCCACTAATCCATCCACTCAACCACTCCACTCACTCACCCACTCATCCACCCACTTCCCTTTGTCATTTTGTTACCTTAGACTTCTATAAAAGGCACCATTTATCATGAACAACATGAATTCTCTCCTTCATTTCTCTCTTAGTTTCTTGTTTCTTCATAGTTTCTTCATAGTTTCTCATAGCTTTTGTATATTTTGATGCTTCTCTTCATGGTGATGGAGGGCTAAGCTACTTTCGGTCAATTTAGATCTCTTGAAGAGATTGTGGTTTGGATTCTTGAGACCTTGGTTATGTATTGTATTTGATTTGTAATTGAATTCCTCTTTTCTTCTTCTTCTTCTTCTTCTTTCTTCTTCTTGATCTTGAATGCATGAATGGTGATTCTATTTATGTTGATCTAATTTGATCTTAGTTTAAGATTGAGATTTGTGATGAAACTTAGAACTAATTGATCTAAACTAATCACATAAATGAAGATTGAGATTTGTGATGAAACTTAGAACCGATTGATCTAAATTAATCACGAGAATTGAAGAGGTTAGGTTACTTGATTTGTGCCTAAGTTAATTGAATTCGGTACTTGAAATTAACATAGATTTTCATGAATGGTGCGATTGCGGATTTGTGTTTATCACTTGTTAATTGAATTCTAGACGATCGTCTAGTATGAATTCTGGATTTGATGCAGAGATCTCTGTTAGATCCAAATTAACAATTCAATTGCACTTCAAGTGTTCTATGAAGGGTCTATGATTGAATCCACCCAATCTTGGATAGGTTTCTAAATTGATCGCTTCTTTAATTGTTATTTCTCCCTTTTAATTTTGTTAAGTGCGATCCTTGAACCATCAAACCCCCCTTTGCTAACTTTCACTTGATTTGATTAAATTGCATCTACGATCCTTGAGGAGACGATCCGGTGTTGTCACTGTGCTACAAGCTTAGGTAATAACTTCGGTTATAATTTTGACTGAGTTCGGCGCTCGTCAGAATTTTGGCGCCGTTGCCGGGGAGCTCGTAAGTGTAATCTTTTCATTTTAAGTGTTTTTACTAACCTTTGTTTTTTTTTTTATTAACTTTTCTAACAATGGACCATGCATAATGGAGTCAAAACTTGAGGAATTGACTTCTTTGGTAAGACATATAGTAGTGAGACAACAATTACCTGTGCAGGAAGCTACACTTGTGTGTAACATTTGTTTTTGTTCATCTCACCCCACATATGCATGCCCTACACTTCAGTATGGTAGTTCTGTTTTTCCAGATCAATTTTTGTTGCAAAGAAATTTGGTTATTTTCCCGATGAACCACGGTTCCAAAGAAGAAGAAGAGTTATGACCCCTTCTTCAACACATACAACCCTAGGCGGGAATACTATCCGGATCCGGGATATGGCAATACGGCATCACTACAAGAACAATCATTTCAATATGAGCAGCCATTCCAATCCAGATAACAAGTCCATCAACCACAAAACTTGAGCCTTCATGGGAGGACTTGATGAAAACCCAAATTGAGTTCCAGCAGAGTTTCACTGCCACTATTCAAGATTTAACAACCCAAATTGAGCAGATGACAACCACTATTAATGAACTGAAAAGTCAAGAGTCAGACCAACTCTCTTCCCAAACAGTTCCCAACTCCCTGCATTCTAATTGTCATATTGATTTACCTGCAGATTTAGTTGAGGAAACTCATGATGAGTTGTGTCTTTGAATTTCCGATTTAATTAGTTTTGATGATTCTATCAATTGCAACTCATGTACTGATTGTGACGGTGATATAAAATGTGTTACGTGTCTTTGAGATTTCGCATATTTGAAAGCTGATGATTCTGTTTACGGAAGATCTAATGATATTGAAGGGTCTATCAATAATGCAGTTGCAGAATCTGAAACACATAGGGAGGTGGAGTTGAAGGCCATTGAGGAATTTTCAAAGAATGAGGAAAGACAGCATATGACAGTAACTACTGAAGTGGATTTTGTTTTTGGGCCATGGTCCAACATTATCAATGAAAGCAGGATTGCAAAATTACACGTGTTGCATGCCATTGGTGAAGTCAAGGAAATTAAGAAAGACCAATGGGAGCCCAATGTGAACCCCTCATGCTTCAAGCTTCACTTGGTCGTTACACTTCAACCAATGGGACCGTAGTGGAAGCTATCATGTTGTGTCAACCATAACCTGGTCATCACGTTTCAACCAATGGGATCTGGTGGAGTCTTTTCACTAACCTCACTTAATAAGACCAATGGACACCATCTCAAGTAGAAAAATGTGGAAGTAAAAGTGATGGGCTTTTACCATCCACATTATAAAGATCACTAAGAAGTGTCCCAACGTCGAGCTAACGACGTTAAACAAGCGCTTATTGGGAGGCAACCCAACTAGATTTGTTTTCAAGATCTTTGGGAATGGTTTTCGCAAACCGAGAAGATGCACATATACTTCATTACCAATGGCAGAGTTTTGTTGCAGCTTTGATTCTTACGCATCTTTTCTGCTTGCCATTATCTCACACCTCATCAGGTTGTGTTGCTCTTTTCTTTCCATTTTATTTATCACTTTCACATTGAGGACAATGTTTATATTAAGTGTGGGGGAGAGATTTTAGCATAAAAAAAAGGGGTTCATTGCATGATTGAATAACTTTTCTCCCTTCTTGAACTGATATGCTTGGTGATGGATGATTGAATTGATGAATTGAGTTTGATGGATGCATACCTTGTGAGATTTTGAGCCTAATGGATGGATTCAACATTTATGCCATTCTCTTCTTTCTTGTGTGATTTTCACTCATGTTAATGACCACTCTAGAACTTGCTTTGATTCTTTTTGAGGCTACATTTCACTTGCATGCATGAACATGATTGAGGCCCTCTTTCTTAATTAGCTAGTTTAACCAAATAGCTAACCTTGTTTCCAATATGATATCAAGCACTCTTTTGACTTCTTGAAAATTTCTCGATTCCCGCCAACCTTGTATATTTTCCTTTGCTTAACCCTTTGAGCTTATTTGACCATTCCTTGTTTCTAGCTCATCATGTGCCTTAAATGAGAAATCGTGTTCTTACTTTACCTTAGGGAATAAAAGAACATTAGCTTGGTTAATGGATGAGTTTTTGAACAAGTGTGCAGTGTGTGTACAAAATGGTTGTTGAAAAAGAAAAGAGTGCCTAAAAAAAAAAAAAAAATGTATGTATATAGTTATGTTCATATATATATATATAAAAAAAAAAAAAAAAAAAAAAAAAACCAAGTGTTTAAAAAAAAAAAAAAAAAAAAAAAAAGAAAAGGATTGGGAAATGAATATGTAAAGGAATATACACTAGAGTTGGGATGAACTTTTATGCTTGTTCATTTGAACTCAGCTCTCATTTGCTTGTATTCTCTTTGGTATTTATCTTCTCATATCCATTTTATCCTCTCCTGTTACCTTGACCTCACTACAACCTTGAATAAAGTCCTCATGATTTGTGTGTGCATGTGTTTTGAGTAGTGGAGAAGTAGAAGATAAGCAAGCTTATGGTAGTGCAATTTTCATGGGTTGAATTGAGTGAAATACCTACCTTTTAAACACTTGAGAGATTGAGAGGGAATCTTGTGAAGATCTTTCATTCTCGATTCATGTTGAAGATACCTTGCTTGTTAGTTTGAGATGTGGAGAATTGTTAACTCATGAATGTTTTGATCCTTGAACCTTTGGTTGTTCTTCTTGATTGTAAAATTTTGGTCTTGAGTTTTGCCCAGGAGTGCAAAAAGCTAAGTGTGGGGGAATTTGATAATCACATATTTTATTCATTAAGAAACCCTTATGTTTAGTCATTTACACTCTCCATATTCTTAATTGATTGAGTTTGGTATGATTTTGTGAGTTTGAGCTCAAATTGGTCCTAATTGAATATTTTCAGCATTATTGAGATTTGACACTGTTTCTGTATTTTGGCCATAACTTGAGTTCCTAATATCTGATGAACATGAATTTTACCTTGTAGGAAAGCTAAGAGGAAGCTCTACAACTTTGATGAAGAGCTCGAAGTCTGATTCAGATGTCTAAGGGACCTAAGTTTACATGGAAGTCAGAATACGGGTTCTGCCAGTAGAATCCGAATAGTGTGCACTCAAAAAATCATATCTCAAGATGTAATAATGGAGATGGGCTGAAATTTGGACAGTGGATAGTCAAGATCCAAATAAACAACTTTCATGAAGAACACATTTTGAGAAAAAGAAGTCTAGCAGGTCATTTTGAGCTTACAAGTCGGAACAGAGGTGCTGAAGTTGGGTTTGAGCAACCTACGGTATTTGGGACATATCTTGGGCTTAAGGAAGCCAAATTGGACGAACCAGCTATCCATTTTATAGCCAAGACAAGGATCTACAACTTTGATGAAGAACACTTTTCGTGGTTCTGAAGTATAGTGGGTCGTTTTTGGCTTCCAAGTCAGACACGAAATTTTCATCCTCAACCATCCACTCACCCATCCACTAATCCACTCATCCATCCACTAATCCACTCATCTACTCATCCACTCATCCACTAACTCACCCATTCATCCACTAATACACTAATCCAACCATTTAACCACTCCATCCACTCATCCACTAACTCATCTACTCATCCATCCACTCACCCATTCATGTCCATAATTTTCCACTCACCAAAAGTCCTTTGGCATTTTTCACTAATTCAACCACTCAACCAATCCACCCACTCATCCACTAAACCAATCCACTAAACCAACCCACTAATCCATCCACTCAACCACTCCACTCACTCACCCACTCATCCACCCACTTCCCTTTGTCATTTTGTTACCTTAGACTTCTATAAAAGGCACCATTTATCATGAACAACATGAATTCTCTCCTTCATTTCTCTCTTAGTTTCTTGTTTCTTCATAGTTTCTTCATAGTTTCTCATAGCTTTTGTATATTTTGATGCTTCTCTTCATGGTGATGGAGGGCTAAGCTACTTTCGGTCAATTTAGATCTCTTGAAGAGATTGTGGTTTGGATTCTTGAGACCTTGGTTATGTATTGTATTTGATTTGTAATTGAATTCCTCTTTTCTTCTTCTTTCTTCTTCTTTCTTCTTCTTGATCTTGAATGCATGAATGGTGATTCTATTTATGTTGATCTAATTTGATCTTAGTTTAAGATTGAGATTTGTGATGAAACTTAGAACTAATTGATCTAAACTAATCACATAAATGAAGATTGAGATTTGTGATGAAACTTAGAACTGATTGATCTAAATTAATCATTTAATTGAAGAGGTTAGGTTACCGATTTGTGCCTAAGTTAATTGAATTCGGTACTTGAAATTAACATAGATTTTCATGAATGGTGCGATTGCGGATTTGTGTTTATCACTTGTTAATTGAATTCTAGACGATCGTCTAGTATGAATTCTGGATTTGATGCGAGAGATCTCGGTTAGATCCAAATTAACAATTCAATTGCACTTCAAGTGTTCTATGAAGGGTCTATGATTGAATCCACCCAATCTTGGATAGGTTTCTAAATTGAAGGCTTCTTTAATTGTTATTTCTCCCTTTTAATTTTGTTAAGTGCGATCCTTGAACCATCAAACCCCCCTTTGCTAACTTTCACTTGATTTGATTAAATTGCATCTACGATCCTCGAGGAGACGATCCGGTGTTGTCACGTGCTACAAGCTTAGGTAATAACTTCGGTTATAATTTTGACTGAGTTCGGATGGCTCGTCGACCACCTCCTCCATTTCCACGAGAGGTTGAAGAAGGCACTCAAGAGAAGCAATTTAATAAGTTTCTGGATATTAAAACAAGCAACCGCATATTAATATACCTTTAGTTGAAGCTCTACAAACAGATGCCCAACTACACCAAATTTATGAAGGATGTTCTTACTAAAAGGAAGAGATTAGGAGAATTCGAAACAAAGTGGCAATGACAAAGGAGAGCGACCAACACATAGAACAAAGTTCCTCAGAAAATGAAGTACCCAGGCAGTTTTACTATCCCTTGTTCTATAGGAAATACTTATTGTGGAAAAGCCTTATGTGATCTTGGAGCAAGTATTAATTTGATGCCTATGTCCATTTTCAAGCAACTGAACATTGGTGAAGCCAGGCCCACTGCTGTGACTTTGCAACTTGCTGATAGGTCTATTGCTTATCCGAAGGAAAGATCGAGGATGTCCTAATCAAAGTGGACAGGTTTGTATTTCCAAAGTGGATTTCATTATTCTAGATTTTGAGGTCGACAAGGAAATTCCAATTATCCTCGGAAGACCCTTCTTGGCAACCTGGAAGAACATTGATAGATGTGCATAAAGGAGAGCTTACTATGAGGGTGAATGATCAGCAAGTAACTTTCAATGTTTTTAATGCATTACAATATCCTGATGAAGATATGGAAAGTTGTTCTGTCATTACTGATATTAACGCTCTGGTGCAAGAGCAATTGATAGCATCAGATCGAGACTTGGAGCATGAGGCTGAATTGAATAAAGAACCTGATTTTGCAGATGAACAGTTAAAGCAGCCAGTTGAAAGGAACTTGGCATACAGATCTTGGATTAGAAAATATGAATCCTTAGACATATCTGCAGACACTTTCACAGAGAATGTTCCCTCTGTTGAAAGACCTCCCACCCTTGAATTGAAGCAATTACCTTCTAATTTGAAGTATGTTTATCTTGGAGAAAAGAAAACTCTTCCTATCATCATCTCTTCCTTCTTAACTTCTGAGCAAGAAAGTAGTCTTATTTCACTTTTGAGGAAGCACAAAAATGCTATTGGATGGCAAATGGCAGACATTAAAGGAATCAGTCCTAGTCTTTGTATGCACAGAATTCTGTTAGAGAAAGATACTAAGAACAGTATTGAAGGCCAGAGAAGATTGAACCCAATTATGAAAGAGGTGGTAAAAAGGGAGATCATTAAATGGCTTGATGCAGGAATCATCTACCCCATTTCGGATAGTGTGTGGGTAAGTCCGGTGCAGTGCGTTCCAAAGAAAGGAGGAGTTACTTGTAGTGAAAAATGAGAAGAATGAGTGATTCCCACAAGAACGAAGCATGAGGTTAGAGGATATGCATGGATTATAGAAAGTTGAACAAGGCCACAAGGAAGGACCATTTTCCACTACCTTTCCTTGATCAAATGCTTGATAGGTTATCTGGAAGAGAGTTTTATTGTTTTCTAGATGGCTATTCTGGTTATAATCAGATAGCAGTAGCACCTGAAGATCAGCAGAAGACTACGTTCACTTGTCCTTATGGTACATTTGCTTTCAGACGAATGCCTTTTGGGCTCTGTAACGCTCCAGCAACCTTCCAGAGGTGCATGATGGCCATCTTCTCTGACTTTATTGAGAAAACTATGGAAATCTTCATGGATGATTTCTCAGTTTTTGGAGATTCATTCATAGGATGCTTGGACAACTTAGAAAAGGTGCTGGATAGATGTGAAGAAACCAATTTAGTGCTAAATTGGGAGAAGTGCCATTTCATGGTTAAGGAAGGTATTGTGCTAGGCCATAAGGTGTCAAGGAAAGGCTTAGAAGTGGTCAAAGCTAAGGTTGAAGTGATTGAAAAACTCCCTCCACCCAATTCTGTCAAAGGCATCAGAAGTTTTCTAGGACACGCAGGGTTTTATAGAAGGTTCATCAAGGACTTTTCTAAAATATCCAAGCCACTTTGCAAGCTGCTAGAGCATGATAGTACATTTCATTTCACACATGAATGTTTATCAGCTTTTGAAACTCTGAAGAAGGCCCTGATCACTGCTCCCGTGATAGTAGCTCCAAATTGGGAGAAGCCATTTGAACTAATGTGTGACGCAAGTGAATTTGCAAATGGGAGTGTGCTAGGTCGAGGCATAATAAGATATTCCATACTATCTATTATGCTAGCAAGACTCTCGTTGATGCTCGATTAACTACACCACTACGTAAAAGAATTGTTAGCGATTGTATTTGCATTTGACAAGTTCCGAGCATATCCGGTGGGAGCTAAAGTAGTGGTGTACACCGATCATGCACCATCAAGTATCTCATTGACAAGAAGGATGCAAAGCCAAGACTTATCGGATGGGTGCTTTTGCTTCAAGAATTTGATTTGGAGATCGAGATAAGAAGGGAATTGAAAATCGTGTAGGTGATCATCTTTCCAGTAATTGTTGAGAAAGGAGAATCCAAGCTTCAAGAAGAAATCAAAGAAAATTTTCCGATGAACATCTTTTACCGATTGAAAATGCTTTGCAGCACCTTGGTACTTGCAGACATAGTGAATTTCTGGTCGTGGGATAATTCAGTGGATATGAACTCTCAATATAAAAGGAGGTTCATGCATCAAGTTAAACACTTCTACTGGGATGAACCTTTTCTGTATAAAAGATGTCAAGACCAGATCATGAGAAGATGTGTTGCTGAGGAAGAAGTGCAAGCTATCCTTAATGATTGCCATGCTGCTCCTTATGGTGGTCACTTTGGAGGAAAAAGGACAGCTGCAAAGGTCTTACAATCAGGATACTTTTGGCCCACTTTGTTCAGAGATGCTCATGAGTTTGCCAAGTTTTGTAATAGATGCAGAGGGTAGGGAACATTTCCAACAGACAAGAACTGCCACTCAACACCATTTTGGAGATTGAGTTGTTTGATGTATGGGGAATAGATTTTATGGGACCATTCCCTATATCTTATGGAAATGCCTACATCTTAGTTGCAGTAGACTATGTTTCTAAATGGGTAGAAGCAGTAGCATTGCCTTCCAATGATGCCAGGGTAGTTACCAAATTTTTGCACAAGAACATATTCACCAGATTTGGCACTCCTCGGGCTATAATCAGTGATGAAGGGACACATTTCTGTAACAAGCTGTTTGCTAACTTGCTTACAAAATATGGAGTGAAACATAAAGTGGCTACTGCTACCATCCTCAAACCAGTGGACAAGCTGAAGTGTCCAACAGAGAGATCAAAAGAATCCTTGAAAAAATGGTGAATCCTTCTAGGAAGGATTGGTCTGTGCACTTAGATGATGCTCTCTGGGCCTACAGAACAGCATTCAAGACTCCCATTGGCATGTCTCCTTACAGATTGGTTTATGGCAAGGCTTGTCATTTACCAATAGAGCTGAAACACAAGGCATTCTGGGCTATTAAGAAGTTGAATTTTGATGCACAAGCAGCTGGTGAAGCACGGTTACTACAGCTGAATGAGCTTGAAGAGTTCAGGCTCGTTGCCTATGAAAATGCTGAAATCTATAAGAGCAAGATAAAGGCATGGCATGATCAGAAAATCCAACCCAGGGAGTTAGTTGAAGGAATGCACGTGCTCTTGTTTAATTCAGCATTAAAATTGTTCCTGGGAAGTTGAAATCAAGGTGGTCCGGACCATTTAAATTGGTCAAAATACACCCTCATGGAGTGTGGATTAGTTCTTTGGAGGAAAGTTCGGAAGAGAGTTCAAGGTGAATGGACAAAGAGTGAAGCCATATTGGGGTGAGCAAAGTGGGCAAGAATGAGGGTCACCACTCATCTTTCGGATCCTTAATCAACAAGTGTGAAGTCAGTGAAGACATAAAACCAAGCGCTATTGGGAGGCAATCCTTTTTATATCCTTTACTTTATCTTTTAAATTTCAATTTAAATAATAGTTATTAAAAAAAAAAAAAAAAAAAAAAAAATATATATATATATATATATATATATATATATATATATATATATATATATATATATATATATATATATATATCAGTGCTGACTAGTGTTTGCTACAGTAGAGACCATCCTAAATCCAGGGTTGATCATGGAAAGGTGGTGTGTGGTCACATCGGGCCCAGTTAACAGTATTAGTGGTGGTGACAGTTGGACAAGCAAGAGCCCATATTCAACTGCAATATTTTTGAATTTCCAAATTCAAAAGTTGAAGAGTTTGTGAGCACGGATGGGTTGCAGAAATCGTGGGAATGTAAGTTACCCACCCACAAACTTAATTCCTCTACCCACTCACCTCCATCCTTAACCTCTCACCTCAATCTCCCTTTCTCTCTATTAAAGCCATTGTCTTCTCTGCCTTAGCCCCACACGCAGCCCCACCCATACATTCTGTCTCACCTGTCTCTTTCTATCACCATCAACCCACTCTTCTTTTATACCATTCCAAAGACCATGGGTAAAGCACAAGCTCAGTCTTCCAAACACCTCGCTGCTGCCAGTCCAACCTCTTCTGATGAGGAAATCAATTTGCGGTTTGTGGATGAGGAAGGAAGATTAAAATTTGAGAGGGAAATTAAGAAACGGAACTTTCATTTGGAGAAGGGTTTCTTCATACTGGACTCCCCTCATTACGGGCTCACCGAGGATATTGCTGAGCTCATAGACAACTACAACTGGAAGCAGTTTGTATCTCACCCACGAGAACCCATTGTCCCTTTTGTGTGCGAGTTTTATGCTAATCTGACTGCACCAGAGCAAAAAATATGTCATAGTGAGGGGTTCAAAGGTGTCATTTTCTGCGGCCACGTTGAACAGGAGGTGGGGTTTGAAGGATGTTGAAGACGAATACGTGACCCTGCTGAAGAATGCTGAGGAAACAGAGCTTACTGACATGATGCGGGAAGTTACAGTGGAAGGGGCCAACTGGATTCAGTCAGATGAAAATTGGAAAATAGCCAGGCCTGATCTCACACCCTTGGCTAAAGTTTGGTATCATGTAATCGAACCAAGATTCTTCCCACAACAAGACTTGGAAAAAGAAACAAGGAGAGGATAGTCCTGTTGTATTGCATTTTAACTAAAAAGAAGGTGGATGTGGGCCAACTGATTGAGCGAGAAATTGTTGCTTATGCATTTAAGAAGAAAGGATTGTTGTTTTTCCCTTCCTTAATCACTTCTTTATGTTTGAGATATGGAATCAAGGCTTTGTCTGAGGATGAAATTATGGACAACAAGGGAGCCATAGATTTGATAGCTATCAAACGTTTTGGGGCATCGGCATCAAAGGTGCAAAGTTCAGTTCCTCCCTCTGAACCGCAGGAACAACCACATGAAGTGAACACAAAAGTGGACCAATGTTATCAAATGCTGCAGCATATTTTAAAGCAGCAGCAGCTTTTCTGGGAATTTGCTAAGGAGCAGCATCTATGGGTACAAAGGTCTCTTGGCATCAACAAGCTGAGACAAGGTAGCTATCCTCCCTTGTTTCTGAAGAAATCCTTCAACCATTCCAGGACTCTCCTCATGAACCCAAGACACATACCCATCCCGCAAAGGATGCCGCACTGTTGACCCTCTTTCACCACAAGAAGAACCCGAAATTCCTTCGTTCATCCCTTGCTAGTGAGCACTCCATAATAATAATAATGATGTTATTTCTGACTGGACACCACCACCACCACCCAGAGATCCACCACCACCACCACCTCCAACTCAACCAAGCGGGTCCAAAAGAGGAAAAGAAAAGTTGGTTGATGAAGCACCGAAGACCCCCCTCCACCAAAGAAGGGCAGAATCAAGCACAGAGCTCCTCCCAGGATTAGAAAACAATTAGGGATTGATGTAAGTGCTAAGGAGACCCCCACTGCACTCAGTGAGGACTCTGAAGATAATATGCCTATTATGGGAAGAATTGGGAAACTCAAGGCTTTCACGGTCTCTAAGGCTCACCAAGAGTGGAGGAGGGAGGAGGAGGATGAAGCTGAAAAAGAAAAAAGTGCTGAATTGACCATTACCAAAGAGATTTCGGGAACAAGAAAACCAACAATGAAGCAGATGGCCAGATCTGGCAGCAGAAGGAGCAGTGCAAGATTAGCTCAGCCTTGAGCAAGAAGGAACACCCAGTCTTTGCAGTAAAAGATGTGCAAAGATCGGATGACCAAGATTTCCCTTGATCCCTCTTTAATTTGTTTTAATTTGTTTTAGTTGTTTTAATTTCTGTTGTTAGAATTGTAGTATTGTTTGTTTTTTTTTTAAAAAAAAAAAATGTTAATGAAAGAATAGTGTTTGCTGTCCATGTGATTCTGATGAAGACAAGTTTTACCTTCTGCATGTAAAATACATTAATACCTTGATTTAATCCTTTCTCACCACAATCCCTAGCTCAAAATGGACTTAGAAGAAGGACTTCTTTCAAAAGTCACCAATCAATTGGGGGAATTGGGTTACAAAGACCCTTGTCCAAGGAAGAGAGGGTGAGGTCTGAATTAGATTTCAACCTAAGTTTGGGGGTGAGTGAGACTGAATGTGGTGCTGTAGCACTCTACAGCATCAATCCTGTGAGTTTTTGAGCTTCAGCAGATTTTGTTCATCATGCATTCCATTCATGTGTTTTCTCTGCAGAACTTGACTTATTTCTGTGATTGATTGCATATTTCACTGTTGCACACAAATTGACTTGAGGCACTGTTCTTGTTTTAAATTGAGACTTAAATGGCCAACCCTCAAGTATTACCCTTTGTGAACCCCTTTGAGCCTAAGACTTTCTTGTCGGTGATAAGCCACATTACAAGCTCAAACTCCCTGAAAAACAATGCACTACCCTGTTTAGGTGGAGTTTAGGACTGTGTCAAAGAGTTACCTAATTATAGGTCCTGACCACAATGGTTGAGGACAACCAGTAGTATAAGTTTGGGGGTGGGATGCCTACGCAATAAAAAGGGAGGAATGAGCAAATTATCAAAGGATTTTCTATTTCTTCATATATTAAAAAAAAAAAGAAGAGGAAGAGAAGAAAAGGAATTTCTCCCTTGTTACCATAAGTATGGGTAAATAAATAAATAAAAAATTTGTCTAAGTTTAGGGGTGGGTAATTTTGACAAAAATCTTGAACTCCACCTAAGTTAGCTACTTCCCAAAAATTCCACACCCGAACCTTAGCCTCATTACAGACCATTAAGGTCCTCTTGCTGTGTGAAAAGTGTGTATGTGCTTTTGATTGATAGAAATTTGTCAAGCATATGATAGAGTTGCATGTGAATGATGATTGAGTGAAACATCAACACAGAACATAAAGTTGAGTGAATTGAGCGATATGACAAACCCAATAGTGTGTTAAGCCCCTGTTCTTAGTGAAAAGTGTGTATGTGCTTTTGTTAATGCTTGTTGAATGTCATTACTTGAGGGCAAGCAATGGTTCAAGTTTGGGGGAGTGATAACTCTTAGAAATAAGAGTTATTACCATTCTTTTTGCTTAATCATTGTTCTTGTTTTGATCAATTTTTGGAGAAGAACTTCAAGTTTTGTTTGATTTAGTAAATATCTGTGTTAATCTAAGTAATTGTGAAAAGCTGTAAATTCTGATCTGTTATTGCTGAAGGTTTGAATTATTTCTGAGCAGGTTATAATGGTGTAATTGCTGAAGGTGTTGCTCTGGGATGTTTTGGAATGCTGCAGCTTTGGAGGAGCAAGTCAATATAAGATAAAATCATTTCCAGCTCAGCTCTTGCCCACTAGAAGACAAAATACCTGCTGTGCTGCGCTTAAAAGGAAGAAAGAGAATACAATGCAGCAGCTGTGTGTACTTGGGAATTGGGCCAAGGAATATTTTAGTATTTGAATTTGTAAAAGCCCAAAAAGTGAGGCATGAGAGAGAGTGTAACCCTATTTTGGGAGCTAGTACAAATAGTGAGTGTGACCTTGCTTTTGGAAGAGGGGGGAGCTTTTTGGTACTATGCAGAGCCGTCAGCTCCTGGTTTTGTCTGTAATTCCAGTTTTTACGCATTATGTTTTATTTTTCCATTTTCTTTGATTACTTTGTTTCCAAGCTCATTATGAGCTAAATTTTCTTAGTTAGGATTTTATGAATTTGTAATTGTACTGAAGGGTAATCCAATGTTATGGATGTTATTCATTTTCTTCTTTTCTGCTTAAATGTTTAATTTCGGTTTAGCTTGATCAACTAATCTGAAATATCAACTAATTTCGTTTGGAAAAACCAAGTTAGTGGACTTGATTAGAAGATAAAGATAGAACAATTAATTGGAAAATTAATTGTGTTGAATGAGCTAGGAATAGCCTTCAAGTCTTTAAGTAAGTTGGACGTGCTTCTCGATAACTGAGGGAAATTAATTGAACTTAGGAATAAGAAGCTTTTTGAACTCAGTTTTTAATGCTGGAAAGCAAATTTCATTTCCTGGACTAAATGTTGTAGCATCCTGAAGCATACGTTACCCTGAAGTAAAGAATTACAAAGGATTAAAATCTTAACTGTTCCCATTTCTGCTTTAAAACACTTCATTTATTGCTTTCATTAATTTTTTGCATTTATTATTTTCTGCTTTGATATCTTATTTCTCCATTTACTTTACATGTTTAAAAATTTCTCTTAAATTTCTTGCATTTAAATAGAAGAAGTTAACTCTAGAATTGGTATTTAATGCAATTTAAATCCTCGTGGGAACGATCTTGACTTACACTTTATTACTTGTTGACTGTGTACACTTGCACATCTTAAAATTAAACCAACAAGAAGGTAAGAGTTTGCAGAGGAAACGGGCTAGAGTGAGAGGTTGAAGATGAACAGTGAAGAGAAGTGAAAGTTTGAAGATGGTAAACAGTGTTAAAAAGGTGAAGAGTCGTGTGAATTTGAAAAAGTAGTTTTTGCGAGAAAAGAGAGGTAATTATGAGCCCTATTTATTAGGAACGGCTATTTATTGTTTGCTATGATAAGATTGATTATGGCCGTTCAAGTACTGATGAAAGGTTCTGATTGGATTTAAATATATATATATAAAGGACCTTTGATTAAAAATTTTTCTTTCTTCTGTCGGCGTCGAAAGAAAATTTTTGGAGGGCATCTGTTGGAAGTAAAAATAAAGATTTGGCAGTTCGTCGGTTGATGGAGGAAATTTTCTGAAATATTGAGCCGACAGAAGTGCCAAATAGAGAAGTCGACAGTAGCATTGGATAAAGAGGAAGATTCTAATGAGGTTAAGGTATAAAACCGAGTGCTGGTTCTAAAGAGAAGTCGACGAAAACTGTTTAAGAGTAGTCGAGTGCTGGTTCCGTCGAAAGTTGGGTACTTGCTGAAGAATAAAACCGCTCGAACGTGCTGGTCTTTTTAGGATGTCAGTTATTTTTTATATTTGTCTATAAATACCAGCAGTCATAATGTAAAAAGGGGAGGTTATTTGCTGATACAAAATCCTAACATCTCAACCCAAGCAGATTAAAGGATTTTTGTCCAAGTATGCATTCCTTTTCCATTTCATGTCATTTAAATTAATGCAATGTTCCTTTAAAATTCTTTACTTTTTCAGTCTCGTCTTTTAAATTTTCTTTACAGTTTTTCGCACTTTTATCTGCTTTTCTTTACTGTTTTTCTATTTAAATTCTGCACTTTAATTTTGTGCCATTTACATGTTTTCAATTAATTTTATGCATTTTAAGATTCTTGCTCAGTTTCTTTAAATTTCTTTAATCTTTCCTTTCTGCATTTTCCTGTTTATTTTACTTCAAATTTCTTAAATTTCTTCTGTTTACTGTTAAAACCATTTTTATAACGAGATTACCACATAACTCGTGAACCCACATTCGTTTGATAAAATATATTTGTTTGTTGGAATTAATTCTAAATCTTTGAACTAAAATTCCGCATAAACACCTACACACCACCAACTCTAACTAGAATTGAGCACCACCAACTTTTGGAAAAGTCTCAGACAAGTGGGCATTTGTTTGGTTTTAGATTAATTAGACAACCTCTCTCCATATGGTGGTTGTATGATTATTTTGAAATTTAATATGTTATATTTGATTTATGAATTTGTCATTATTCAATTTTAAACAAACCACATACTAATACTAATACCAAACAATTCATATATATTTGTTCGTAACTAAATCATAAAACCTGAAACCATTACTATACCCTCACGAATTAATTTACATAATTCCACCCTTACCTTCACTTAAGCTTAATTAGAGATCTCATTATCTAATTATCTAATCAATTTAAGATTAAAACCATGGCCACCAAAACAGAACAGTTGAAACGGTGGCCCTGTTCCTCTACATAACTCAATTATTAAATGATGCTCATGTTGTTTCACCCTTTGTTTTTAGTTTCTAGGTTCATCCATCCTCGTACATAATCAAAACTCGACCTCATCCCTTTTTGACCAAGAACCCAAGACCAAAATCCTCACCAAAGCACAACTATGGCTCTGTTTTATAATCCTATTACCACTTCTTCACATAACCATGTATAGCAAATCAGGATTAAAGAACAAAGAAGAACAAAAGCCATGAATTTTCCCCTACCTCATTGCCTAGCTTGAGATGAGAAGGAAAGAAAATGTTACTTAATGGTGGAGTTGGTGAGTGCGTTGGAAAGGTTTTGAGGTGATGAAGAAATTTGCTAACTAGAGCTAGCCAAGATGGAGACTCCTAACCTTCCATGCTTGACCTCAAAGGTTCGGCTCCCATGGTGTTCTCCTCCTTCCTCCATATGTTTCCTCTCTCTCTCTAAGGTGCTTCTTTGTTTCTCACATTCTCTCCCTCACTGGCGTACGACGCTACCACACACACTTAGTTTTCTTTTAAGTTCACTGGAGCGGACCGTGGATGGTTTGTTCCAATTGAGTGATTCTATAATATACATTACACATGCATGCATGAAGATACACTAGGTATTTCTCCAATTATGTTGGAGAGTTCCTAATCATTATGCTTACTTCCTAATCAATTAATTTGTAACTAAGTGCTTAATGTTTTCATACAGGAAAAGTAATTGGTTTTTAAGTCAAATCACAATTAAACAACAATATTACTTACTCTTTTTTTTTAAAAGTCAATAGGAATCAATTCTTATATTCTTATATCAAACAGTACATACATCATTTTTCATACTTCATCTAATATCATTCATTATACATACTTTTTCCTATCACTTTCTCTCACTCAATCACATCCCTTAAAAAGAGTGTGAATAGTACATACACTACTAAAAATAATATATAACTATCTTTTTTCTAATAGGAATTAACTTAAGTGCTAGCCTTAGGTTGCAAGTAACCTAATTGGCTCTAATGTAATTATTATCTTTATTTCCTAATCCAATATAAACTTAAGTAAGCTCTTAGACTCATTTGCATGTATTTCTATTGGTTCTAATTATATTTACAATTATCATTATTGCTAAAATAAGTTATTTCTATGCATTCTTATACACTTTATGCAGATAATTATAATTTAATTAAATATAATTACATAATAAATTAATTCTAAAAAATAAATAATATTGTAAATACCAACAAGTTCATTAGCAATTTATTACAAGACTAGTCATCTCATTAAAATGATAACTTGACTAACTAATTTAAGCAGGGATATAATATAAACATGCAAGCAATGCAAACATCAGACCACTCACTCTTTTTAGTAGTCATCTAGCTAAGCTGGAAGAGAAGATGTTACAATTTTTTCATCTTTTTTAAAATTTTACCCTCAAAATTTATTTACCTAGCTCAAAGTATCAATTTGCCTATATTATCTCTCCTGTTACATAACTCTAGTTGTGCTTATCATAGTTGGGAGTTGTATCAAATTCTGAGTATATGATAACCTCAAGTTCATAAAATTGTGCACGGTACACACATTTACAAACAAGATTATACTAATATCCAATAATCTTTCACTTCTCTTATATCCTTTAGTGCATACGCATATATCTCATATTGAGTTGATCGATCTCAATGCGAGACACCTTATATTTCTATCTTTTTTAGTATATATATATATATATATATACATTTTCTCAATATCCATTCACACCCTGCCTCAGTAAAATTTCTTTCAAACAATCACTAATAGAATAAATAGATTACCAAAAATTGATACCATTTATATACTGGAAGGGATTGAACATAGGTTGATTCTTCAAAGATGATGTGGAAGTATTCTAAACTAGTTATCTTAAAACTCATTTTTGTACTCTCTTCACTCATTCAGGTTTCTCTTGTCAATTCACAGCCAACTAGTCTACTAATTTCTAATTAGTCCATTGATTACTTAAGCATTGTTATCATGCATTATATTTTCGATAGAACCCGAACTAGACATCAATTTGAAACAATTTAGGTTCCATTTTTTTTCTTTTATATCATTCAATCCCATTTAGAATATATATATATATATATATATATATATATATATATATAGAGAGAGAGAGAGAGAGAGAGAGAGAGAGAGAGAGAGGCTTACTCATAAGTCTTGGCTATTCTGGGCCTTAAACCAGAACTTTATCTCATATTAGTTCAACTTTCAACAATTACTCACAAGTATAGGTATAACTTAAATTGGTACTCAGAAGTGGGCAATACTTATTCTATATTTGTTCAAGCCACTTTAACAGCTTCATATAGCTCATACTTATGCCATTACTTTGACTATAACTGGGCAGTATCCTTCATCACATCCTAGGCCAATTTGGCAATTACACATGGCTAGTATGCGAAAGAATTTCGGCCACTTAGGCCTTGACCCTTTCTTTTATATTTAAATTAGGGAGTTGGCCTTCAATTCACCAATTCAAATGTAGAAAATATGGTAACATTTATTTATAATAGTTTAGTTCCATGTAGCCATTAAACTTGGTTTGTATTTGAATGACCAATTCCGTCAGGCCCCTCTCATTTCCAATTGATTTCAACCAAAGTATAGAATATATTAATATTAGGAACTCAATACTAATAAGGCAGCAACACTGTGCAAACGTTGTTTGTGTCATTACATGAAAAGTTTACCATATTTTCAAGTTACAATCATCATTCAAGTTAAAACTAAAGCTTGTGTGATCCAATAATCCATTAGATAATTAAATCTTTTCATACGTAATAGAAGCCTCAGAGTAGCATAGATCAAAACTTTAAGTAATAATACCAATACATCAAATTAGTAAGCTAGAGTAAATAAGGCAAAATGCAAACACTAAGACAACATGGCAAAACATCAAACTGAAGCAAAGGAGAACTAAAAATTCAAGATACGCTAACAACATGCAAGATTAACCAATTTTGAATAAAATCCACATATACACCCAAAAATATTTGGCTACCTATCATCCCACGAGACAATACAACCATCACAGCTCAAATTAAAATAGGCTCAACACATGAAACTTGCATCTTTACTACTATGATTCTATACCCAAAACAGAACAGTAGCTCAAATAAAGAAAAAGGTTACCACACCAAAATTTGTTATTTACAGCTATAAGATTCACTTTCGAGGGAAACATTTGTAAAAAATACAATGGCATTAAAATTGTTATAAACCGTGATCTGAGATCCCATTCAGTAGGATCGATTTGGCATATGTACCACCAGACTCCGCCATCAATACCTCGACTAGGCCATCCAACCACAGACTTCACCAGTGGCTTATAACAGCAATCATTAGATCTGTGCAGATTCTAATAACTGCCAATCATGATCCTGCGAGTGTGGGGTTCATAACTGTCTACAATAGTGGATGGCCACTACCGCAACATCCTGATATTTCAGGGATTTACCTCAACGATAGTGAGAAGGCACCCTCTGTTAGGCCACAATCCTAAAAATACATGCACCCCACGCGGATTGCATGAGGATTCTGCTAATACTCTATAAATATCAGGCTAAGTCACCCTAATTAATATGAATCATCATAAACCCTACTTGTGTACTGCTTGACTTAAGCGTTGGATTCCCTTTGCAGGTATCCACCCCCTGGTTTAATATGCTTGGTAGCAGTTGTATAAGGAGGAAAGCATTGTATATGCATCTTTAAGGTACTCCTCTGGTTCTACATCAGAATAAAAATCTAAATTTTTCATGATTAATATCCTTAACCCATTGTTTGTTTCAAGAGAAAATGAGTGGAAAGAAAATGAAAGGAGTGAAAATGTGAAGATTTTGGTATTTTCTCTTATTTGGATAAGGAGAGAAAAGCGATAGGAAAGAAAAAAAATAGTGGTGGAGTCCATCAAAAAATTTTCTTCTCCCTTGTCAGGAGAAAATGGGAGAGAGAAAGAAAAATTATTTTAAATTACAAATTTATTCAAAAATATTTATATTTATTATATTATAATAAAGGTATATAAGTCTTTTAAATACTTATATTTTCTTTCATCTCCCTTTTCTACACAACCAAACAAGAAAAAATATAATTTCTCTTTTTTTTTCTTTCCTTTTTCTCTTGATCCAAACAATAGGAGAAAAAAATACAATTTTCTCATTATTTTCTCTTCTCCTCATTTTCTTTCCTTCTATTTTCTCTCCTCTCATTTTCTCACTACATCCAAACAAAGGGTAAATGTTAGCTTTCAAACAAACCAAATAATGTATTATTTCCCAGTTCTTAGCTCAAGCTAGGATCAAACTAAAATGCTGTTAAACCATTACAATATACAGAATTAGGCACTACTTTAACTAAGTACTGGTAATGAGTGGAAAAGAAAAAAAATTAAAATTTCTATGAGTGATAGCCCTATGTGTTAGGTTTTCAAAGAAATTAACACCAAGTGATTTCAACTTGTATTGCCCAAGATATAAGTAAAATAATAGGAGCTGCCCGAAATGAAAATTATATAGAAACAACACTAGATTTGACAAAAACATTGCATCACTTGGCAAGGAATTAAAACCTAGAATTTTCACAATTGAAAGCCTTATATCTCAAGTTTCTAACAAGAAAAAAATGACACCCAATTGTAACACTTGTAGCTAAAGTTATCCAATAGAAACCATAGGCTATTGGTAACATATTTTTTGCAATATTCACTTTAGTTTCAATCAGAAACTGGTATCACTTTAGAAGTCCTAGAAATCTAAAATTTTCACTATAAAAATCCTTGTGTCTTAGCTTTTAAATGGCATAAATGATAGGTAATTTGGTTATCTATAGCCCAAGTTATGCCTCTGGGACTGTGGGCTGTCAGGAAACCTCAATTATGTAGATTTTACTATATTTTCAAACAATTGGTATAGCAAATCGATCACAACAAGGCAACTATGGTCCAGATTATTTCAATCAAAATTCAACCACAATTCAATCATAAAAAGAGCATCAAGAATCAGGTAAAACATGGCAATATACCTTCCTTTATTTTCAATTAAAATTCAGCAACATCATAAGCATAAGTACATAAAAATTCATATAAAACAAGGCAATGACTATGTTCATAGTTTTATCATAAATTATAATTCTTACTTCACATAAACATAATCCAAGGTACACTTTATAGCCACCCCTATACCTATTTCTAATTTTAGAAGAGCCAATGTCATTTTTTAACTATTTTTCCAATCCTCACATGTCATACCCGAGAACCTCCACATCTCAAACCACAAAATTTACTTAAGGAACCATCTAGAGTACCACATGATAACCATAGCTCAATTTGCAAGGTTTCCTTCATTGAGTTAACTCAATAATCATCTATTATGCTTCCTTTACATTAAGCTCAGATTATAATCGATAATAAACACATAACCCAGCTATGGGGCTGCAACCTATGCACCCTTCCTAGCTCAAAGTTTGCAAGTTATCTTAACTTCATTTTCATTTTTGAAGTTTTGTTCCTATACCTATTATTTATACCCCTAGTTTCAACACAATCTCGATGGGAACACATATATAACCATGAACCTGAAAACTCTGCCCTCCTCACACCATATGTAGTCTTAATTTCGCATCAAACAACTTTATTCTAGCATCTCCTACTAAAACACAATAACAACATACCCCTAATGATCATAAAAAAATCTATCATAACAGGGCAGCAAGGGTCACAACAACATGGTCAAAATTCAATAACATTGGAAGCATGAAGTTTTCGTACTAATAGGGCAGTAGTCAAACTTTAACATTTCTATCGAAACTAAACAACATACGACATATGAGCATCATGGTTTCCATTATGGCAAGGCAGGAAATGTAGTGTTCTTCATACAACTATTCAAACACTTTTATTTTTCTTATTAAGTTCCAATTCTTTGAGCATAGTTCTATGATTCTAGATTAAATCTAAGAAGTCCAATGCCTCTTATCCCTTTTTAGTCAATCATTGATTCAAACACCAATAAGGCACCTACAAAAACCTAAAGTACACTTTTGTATATAAGAAAAAGAAACTCTCCTAAATTTTAACTTCCATAACCATGATCTCCAACCATTCGTTCCCTTAAGATACTTATTATACCCTTACTATCAAATTATAGAAACATAAATTACAAGAGATCAAATGATCTCCATTTAGCACCGAATCAGTAGTAGCATCAAGACAATAAAATTACATAACAAAATTCATTCATGTACAACATATATAATATTAAAAAGGGAAGAACAACACTAGCAACATTTAACAATCAACATGTCAGAAAACTTAGCACCCCTATCTAGCGACCGTTACACAAAGAAGATGATCAATTTTCAAGTTTTATATTTCTAACCATATCTATGTTATCTCTATATACAAAACCTTATCCTAATAAAATCTAAACAAACCATTCAAAGAGGTAACAAAACCTAAAAAATTCAGCAACAAGGAAATTCAGCGATGGGGGAAGGGCAATCTATTGAGAGAAGTTTTTATTATGAGAATGTGAGAGGAATGAATCTTGACCATACAACTATACATGGATGATCAAGATTAAAAGTTACTTAAAGGTCATGTGACCACTTAAAAAAATCACATGCATTGATGTTCTAATATTGATCATTCATGTAAGATCCAATAATCAAGATTCACCTATCTCACCTCTTACAATAAACACTCCTTTCATCAGATATGTTCCCTATATATATATGAGACATATCTAATGAGAGAAGATTTTATTGTAAGAGGATAAGAGGAGTAAATCTTGTCTATATAATCATACATGAATGATTAATATTAAAAGTTACTTAAATGTCATATGACTACTTAAAAAAGTCACATGCATTTATGTTCTAATCTTGATCATTCATGTAAGATACAATGGTCAAGATTCACTCATCTCACCTCTTATAATAAATCTCATCAGATATGTTTCCTATATATATATATATATATATATATATATATATATATATATATATATATATGAGACATATCTAGGAGATGAGTTTTTATTGTGAGAGAGTGAGAGTAATAAATCTTGACCATATAACCATACATGGATGTTCAAGATTAAAAGTTACTTAAAAGTCATGTGACCACTTAAAAAATCACATGCATTAATGTTCTAATCTTGACCATTCATATAAGATTTAGTGGTCAAGATTCACTCATCTCACTCTTATAATAAGCATTGCTTTCATCAGATACGCTCTCTACACACACACACACACACACACACATAATTTGCTATATGTATTATGAAATAAATAATATAATTAAATGTAAAAAAAAAGTGAGACAAGTCTGCTAGTATCATTAAACATGTTTGGGCGTTTATGTTGTTATTATTATAGTAGATTTTTTAATAATACGAGTAATTGAAATTAACCTATATTTTCCCATAAAAAAAATGAACTAATATTGTTTTATTTTCTTATATTCTTCCATATGATGTCCTTTTGCTCTAAATGTTATATGTGCTTAATATGATGTGAGATCAATTAGTAAACTAAGTTCTACATAAATGAACTATACTTACAACATAAGTTTGAATTTGAAATACATTGTAAACAGCTTGTGACCAAGACAAAACTAGAAATGACAATGGATTGGGTATTCGATTTTATCCAACCCAATTTAATCAAATGGCCAATTTTTTTTTAATCCAATACAATTTTATATCAAGTCAAATCAGGTTCTTCAAAACCCAATGAATTTTAGGAGCTCCATATAACCCGATTATGAAGATCCAAAACACAGATCTAACCTTGTTGTCACACGAGAGTGACTTGGAGATGATTTTATTAACTGTTGGGACACGTTGAACAATCTTCTTGTTTTGGCTAGTAAATTTAGCAATGGAGGTAGGTTTTGACAAAACATGGGCAATGGTAGTAGAAATGTCATAACGGGCTAATTCACCTCAACAATGGGACGGGACGGGTTTGACCGGTTTTTGCTTGTTGAGTTGGAAAAGCAAACTCACTTCGTATAATAGTGGGTTGGCGCTTGGTTGATCTGCTCAAAATTTAAATAAAAATAAAAATAAAACATATGGGTTGATGGATTTGATGGGTTAATCGAGCAAAAATTAAAAAAATTAAAATAAAAAATAGCTTACTTAAAAGTAGAAGAAAACGGTGGATTGACCCTCTTAACCTATCACTCAACAACCCAAAAAAGAAAAAAAAAGACTTATAGGTCAATCCACACTGCTCTGTCACAGTCCATGAGTTATATGGAATGAGTTAAATATTCTACCTCAAGAAAACAGGTTGCAACATGCAACCCAATAGGTCACTTTAATGGGTTAAACAGATCGACCCGTTACCTATTAGTAGCAATGGCAACAGTGGTGGTTGTGGTTGTGGTTTCAGTGGTTAATGCAGTGGTGCTGTTGGAGGTGATAAAGGAACTAAGATGAGGTTAAGGGTCAATTTGGGTTTTGGTTAATGACCAGGTCTTAAACAATTGCTGATGCTTATGCTCAAGCTTTGTAGTTTTCGAACTTGAGCCCATAAATTGAACTAAGCGGATCGATTGTGTTCTAGGTCAAACCTCGCACATGAAGTTGTTGATCATATGGTTCTGGTGGCACTATAGTGGCTGGTAAGGCCCACAGGCTGCATTAATGTGAAGTAATAAGTGTCGATGATGCCTGCTATCAACCACTCTACTGAGTTGAATAAGAATAAGGAGAAGATTGAGTTAGTAGGATCGAGTAGGAGCAAGGTGGGTGAGTCAGGGAGTGCAAGCTTGATTGGGGGTAGTGAGTCTTTGAGCTCAAGGTTGGGAATCTATATAAATATGTGGATCTGGTGGTTGAAAAAGGAATTGGATATGGGATTGGGTTTGACTAGATCCATAAATATTTGGGCTAAGTTGAATTTGGGATGAGACCCAAAAGTAGAGTTTTTTGTCTAAAGTTGGTTGGGTTGTATTAGATTTGACCCAAATTTCAACTGGAAATGTTTTTTGTCCACTCAGAATGGTGGATGTATGCCCCCCGTATTCTGGCGTGAGACAAATGTCAAATCAAGTTTTATGTAACTGTAGCATTCTCGCGGGATACAGAATGTGAGTGAGTTGAAAAAAAGTTAGAATATAAAAGTTGAACGAATAACGAGACTGATTTTCAACCAACCCAAAGCAAAGTTGGTTAGGGGAGTCCTTGAGCTCAAGATTGGAAATCTATATAAATATGTGGATCTGGTGGTTGAAAAAGGAACTAGATGGGATTGAGTTTGATTTGATCCATAAATATTTGGGCTTAGTTGAATTTGGGACGAGGCACCAAAAGCAGAGTTTTTGTCTAGGGTTAGTTGGGTTGGATCAAATTTGACCCAATTTTCATTCCTAGAAAAGATGATGTCTAAATGAAAAATAGTTCCATAATTAAAAATATAAGAAAAAGAGTATGCAAACCTCTAAACCTTGATTTTTTTTATAAATTACCATTATAAACTTTAAATTTTTTTTAATTAATTCTTAAATTTTAACTAATATCTCAATAAATTTTTTCATTAAGATCCGTTAACTCGCTAATGGTAATATCACGTGGCAATAACCTATCTGTCCATCGACATTAAATCTCAACAGTTTATTAATTTATTCATTAAAACATGATTTTAAATATATTTTATTAATTACAAAATAAATAAAACAAATTTATGTTAAAACAAATTTTTTTATTTTGTAAAGAATAAAATATATTTAAAATCATGTTTTAGTAAATAAAATAATAAAATGTCCAGAATTAATTAATAAATTAAAAAATAAGATGTTGCTACATATTATTGTTATTAGTGAATTAATAGATTTAAATTAAATAGAATGATCTATTAAGATATTAATTAAAATTTAAAATTAATTAAAAATATTTTAAAATTCATTATAATAATTTATAAAAAGATTAAAATTCAAAAAAATTGCATATTTTTTTAAATAATAATAATAAGGACACCTTGTCATCTTGAAGAAAAAAAAATAATGTGTGCGCTCATGTGCCCGTCATCTCCTTTACTTCTAAGTTAACTTGTGTGGCTTTAAAGAAAAAAAAATGCGGCTTGTGTGGCTTCATTTCATCTTCGAAAAGACCAAATGCTCACGTTCTATTGGATAAACAACATCATCGATTTCAAATATTCAATTCTTATTTTGCAATAACAAGAAACGAACCAACAAAGAAACTGAAAAACAGTGAAAAAAATAATCACACTGTAGCTCACGCGCCTTTCCCTCCCTTCCCATATAACCATTTCCATCTACGACACATTTCGAACCCCAACTTCCACATTCACCACCGTCACCACCACCGCTCCCGGCGGCGTTCCCCACCGCATTCTGGCTACTTCATGCTCCCGGCCACCGGTAATCTCTCTCTTTCACACACACAATTTTCTGTGAATCTTAATTTTTTTATGTTCCTGTTGTTGGATCCCTTTCTTTCTGTTGTTGAAACCAGGATACGATGTGAGATCCAAACGTTTCAATAGTCTTCACTCCGGTTTTCAATCGTGAACTTTCTCTTTCTCTGAATTGTTCCGATCAATTTCACCCTCCATTTTGGAGCACTTGTTTTTTTTTTTAATGTATTTGTTGTTTTCTTTTAGCAAACACTCGTAGCATGAGTGAGTTTTCTTCTGTGCTTCGCGTTTTCGTTTTCCGAAGTACAAAAAATGTTTTCGTGCCTCGTTAAGAATGCTTAGAAGCATGGAGGAGATTTTGTTGTGAATCCATGCGTCTGGTTACTTCTTTGTCTTCTCAAGTCTCAACCGTTTAGTTTTACAATAGCTAGAAAATATTCATGTGGAAGTATAAGATGCAGTGTAGCCAGTAATCCTATTTTTGTCCTCATTTTCTTTTTGCGTTGGTAATATCAGCTTTCTAGTTTGTTAGTTTATTTGTATATGTTTGTTCTTTAAAATTTATATATATATATATAGACATATACTTTTTTTTTTCTTTTTTTCCAACACTTATGGAGAATATTGTATATGCTATGCTGTAATTTGAAACTGTTTGATAGATCTAGTGCTGGGTACTGTATTAGTTTACATGTCAAAACTTAGGGTCTGTTTGGTTTGCTTTTTGTTTTTATTTTCAGTTGATCTATTTTCACCAATAATTACAAAAATGCTATCTTGTTTTCATTTTGTTTTCTGTTTTCAGACTTTTGTGAAGGAAATGCTGAAAACAATGTTTTCTTTTCAGCATTTCCTTCACACAAGTCTAAAAACAAAAAACAAAATGAAAACAAGATGGCATTTTTGTAATTATTGGTGAAAATAGATCAACTGAAAATGAAAACAAAAAGCAAACCAAACAAGAAAAAGTTGTTTTCAGCATTTCCTTCACGAAAGTCTGAAATCAGAAAACATAATGAAAACAAGGTGGTATTTTTGTAATTATTGGTGAAAACAGATCGACTGAAAATGAAAACAAAAAGCAAACCAAACAAGCCCTTATGTTCTGGTTTGTAGGGCTTTGTTTTTGATATAGGATGTTTTGGGGTGGCTTGAGGATGTCAGTAAAGAGGAAGGGAGGGGAGGGATAATTTTTCATTTGTAAATTGAGAGAATTATAGAATGTTTATAAGAATGAATAAGGGATGATATTGATTGGAATTTTACATGATAATCTCTCATTTTATCCCTCTCATTTTAAAATTTTCTCAAATAAGGGGACTGCTTACTTAAAATGAAAAAATGTCTCCTTCCCCTCCCTTTCCCTCCAAACTCCTCTATCCGAACATACCCTAAGGGGAATAGCTGTCAGTTTTTGAACCATGGATTCTGTATTGATTATTGAAAGTGCAAGCTTATGATTGCTATTATTTGCTTCCAGGTTGGACTATTATGTCTATTGGTGTTTATGTTTGGTTTTCAGCTTTTCATTTTTTCTTTTCTTCTATTGCATTTTATATTGAGGTTAAATAGATGCTGATTGATGCAGTTTAATTCAACTAATGAAAATGCTGGTTTTAAGTTGCCAGTTCTTAATAGGGATTGACAATATGGAAAAACTTGAAACTGTTCTTACAGAATTCATTGGTTGTAGAGTATTGTAGTGGTGCGATTTATTCAAGTTGACTACTGATTTTGGTTTTATTAATTCAAGTTGACCACTTTTATTGCTAAGGGTTAAAACTAAAGACTCGGAGGATTTTGCTATTTTTCTTTTAAGATGCATGCTGGAGGAATTTTACTAATACATATTTTATAATTTTTTCTCGTGAACTAAATATCGTCTACGCGGTTATACTTTATATGCATGTCTTCTACTTCATGGATCACATTGGAATTGTCATTCTTTTGTACCTTAATTGCATATCACTAAGCTTCTGAGCTACTCCTTTTAAAATGTTTTCTTATATTCTTTATTGTACTTCTTTCTGAAAACGTGCATCTTTACATTTGAAATTTTTCCAAGATTTGAAAACTATCTGATATGTTTTGTCTGGTGGGAGCTGAATGTATTTTTCATACTAAAATTTTCACAGTTGGTTCAACTAGCATTTTTTTCTGGATTGAGATTTACCCTGGTTATGATGTTGCAGTATGATCTTCCTGAGTCAAACTGTCTGAACAGAATATTAATTCACATTCATTTATTAACTGAATTAATTTCTTTTTTCGTGTGTTACAGTGAAGGCAAGGCACTTGAACATCTGAATTGTCGGTATAAAATGGTTTCCTTTGAGATGAATGATCGAAAGAGTAAGTGGAATCTGATTTTGTCTTTTGTTTTTACTGGCAATAATGTTATCATATGAATTGATATTCTGTCTTTAGTGTTCATGTCTACAGATAGATTATTAGAGTTTGCAATAGTTCCATAAATAAATTACTTGTCGAATGGATTTATTCTGGGGAAGTGTTATCTGGTTGAAATGATTCTGATTTATGTTAAGGTTATGCAATTTCTGTTAGCTTCTTCTTTTCTTCTACCTTGTGTATTTCTTGGTTTTATTGATGGTCGACCAGGGGAGTTAAATTACGTAGATTGTGAAAGACCAATTCTAGAGTCTTTGTCATACAATTTTTTTCAGAGTTAGTGAAATTAATGCTGCACGTCCAAAAATGTTTGCAATTAATGGTGCCATCTATTTTATAATGCCTAGAGTTATTAAAGATTGTGTGCACATGGTTACCACCTCTCTACATTGCCTTGGATTTTAACAAAGCTCCTTTTAGGAGATGCTGCCTAAGCACGTGCCTTGTGTCTCGTGTTTGCGCATGGTGCAGGGCATATTGTGGGCTTCAGTTCATATAGAAGCAAAAAGAGAAATAAGAGGAAAAGAAGAGAACATAATTTCTGCCTAATGTCTTTAACTTGAGCAAGAAATTAGACATTTTTGACTCGTTGGCCATTTTGAGCTTGACAACTTAATATTGATAATCTAATTATGTAGTAAAATAACCATAACTGATTTAATAGTTATACCAAAATATTTCTTGAAATTTATTATTTAGAAGTAACAGCATATGTCTTATACAATGCTATCCCAGTGCACTCCACTTCTAAAAATTTGGAGCAAGAAATCGTTCTTGAGATGAAACTGGTTTTTAAAACCTATATTAATGCATTTGCCTTTGTGGATTTGTTCTGTTACCTTGGCTAGCAGAAGGATATGATAAGATTAAATTGTATATTAGTTATTTTTGTACATTACATAGTTAACATCTACTTCTGTCCTATTTGTAAATTTATTTTCAATTATATTATTATCTTATGAGATTTGATGTTTGCAATTGGCACACGAAACAGAGATTGGATTGGGATTAACGGGCTTTGGTATATTTTTTTCATTCCTTGGGATTATCTTCTTCTTCGACAAGGGATTGCTAGCAATGGGAAATGTAAGTTTCATGCTCTGACAAGTTTCCTGCTTAAGTTTTTATTCTTTTTGGTTGTTGTGTGATTTTGCTTCATAAGAACTTTTAATAGCACCCCTTTTTTGTCACTCAAATCAGATCCTCTTTGTTTCGGGAGTATCCCTGACCATCGGACTGAAATCCACTATGCAATTCTTCATGAAACGTAGTAATTTCAAGGTGAACTAGTTATGCATTTATCATCTCTTTCATTTAGCATTCCTTGTCCTCTTCATGGTAAATTTTCCATCTTCACCTTTTACTTCTCATTGGCTGATTGTAGGGAACAGTTTCATTTGGTATTGGATTCTTGATTCTTATCATGGGATGGCCTATTGTGGGCATGATTGTGGAGGCTTATGGGTTCATCGTACTCTTCAGGTTTAGTGGAAATTGAAAGTAACTCTGCTTAATTAAGTATGTTTTATACTTAAAGGCTAATGATGGAATTATATTTTGCAGTGGTTTCTGGCCTACACTGGCTGTTTTCTTGCAGAAGATTCCTGTTCTTGGTTGGTTGTTTCAACAGCCATATGTTCGATTGGTAAGCAGTTGTGCTGAAATTTCTTTACTAATCATCTTAAGTATTTATTCAAGCCTTTTATTATAGCTGTTTATTCAAGTATATTTGCACTTTTTCCAGTCTGCGTGTTTCCATATCAATAATGGATGTTCATGGAAGCCTTAAACAAATCTATAGTAAAGAAATCTATAGTAGCTGTGATAGATTGGGGCATCTCAATTTTCATAGATACATGTCTTAAATATTAGTTGTTTCTGTTTATCTGTCAAGAGGTTGTTGAATGATGTTAGTAGTTAGTTCTATCTATCTGTCTATTGTTGAATAATATGACGTAGAAGTTTTTCAGCAGTTTGCTGGATGTTGAAGCCTCTATGCGTTCATTTACATAATATGCTGAAATTATCAAACTGAGCATTTTTCTGTCAACTTGCAGTTGTTTGACCGCTATAGAAGCCGGCGAGTGCCTGTGTAACAAGGGGATCTGTGGAAACATTATGTAGCCGCTAGCAAGCGCATATGTAAGTCCATGTAAAGAAAATACTCTCATATGGAGACCCAACTCTGAATTGAGTTTTCTGATGGAAGAAAATTGTCATGATAGTCATTTAGTCAAAGGAAAATGGAAAGGAAAAAGGTTTTGGTTTTCATTTTACTACTCCTTGTTTAGTCCCTTTTTGATTCTCATGCTTCGTGGAAAATCAATTGATCATCGGAGTTGTTTTTTCTGCAACTTCATTTACATTACTATTCCAATCAGACAGACATCTTTGGGAAGTATCTGTACTAGGAAGACCACGGTGGCATTTGTTTACAACTCATCAAAGGAATATAACGATTTAAAATGATATCAAATTGAGTTAGTGCAGCCATATGGGACTTTTTACTTCTTATTTTTTCATTTTTGTAATTTACTACCAGTGTGAGTTGGAATTGGCAGTGGAATTAGATTTTTTGAAATATAAATATCTTATTAATTCTCGTGTCATCTATTAGATTCTTTGCAATTGAATCCTTTTTCTTTCCAGATGATAATGGAGAAACCGTAGTTACTCGTTAACACTAGTGAGGTATATTTTGATTAGCCGTTGCTGTGAGATTCCATATTTGTTGCTTTAAAATCTGGAATTGTAATTTGATATCAATCTGTGTGGCACGGATAATTTTGATGTATACTTATTGAAACAATGGTCACTTATATTGTACAATTGGTTTACTCAAGTGTTTATCACAATAAACATTTCTGACTAACCAATTTTGGTTTCACCCTGATTACACTTCAATATTTGTAACATTTCTTATTTTTTGAAGTAAAATACACCTCCTAGTTGTCACTTTTGATAACCAACCTTTAAAGGGAAAGAAAACTTAATAGACACTTAAATGTCATAATTTTTTTATTGACTTTCTGGTAGTATTTATTAAAAATTTTGTTAAAGACAAATTTTGATTTCAGTTATCACTCTAGGAACGGAATTTCTTTTTATCAAGAACTTTCATATACTTGATGATTTGTGAATCGGAAGAATATTAAAAATTTATTTCAAATTAAACAAGAAAATAATGAAGTACTGATGTAAAGTATAAGAATTAATGAATTACTTATCCAAAAAGGTAAATTAATACTTAAAATTAAGTAAACTGACAAGTGTAAGAAACGTAAATAACAATCAAAATTGACTAGTAAGTGAATTAAAGCAATCAAACATAAAGAACCGATAGTGTAACTTGTAGAACAATGAAAATTGGAAGAAATAATACAATCGAATAAAAAGAACAAGTAAAATATAGAACTTGAACAAAGATAAATTCAGTTAGAATTTAAATGAAAGAAAAGGAAAATATATAAAATAATAAATGAAAAACAATAAAGATGCATTGAAATGAACTTGCTCTAAAATTAAAATAACAACCAAGTAAAGAAAACAATTAAAAGAGAAAAATAAAGATGCAAAAAAGTAAATGTGCAAGAACGTAAAGTTAGCAAAAAAATAAACTTGCAGAAAAGTAAAGAAAGTAAGTAAAGAAATTAAATGATTCAAAGAATCACTCGATCAGGGGATGAAGAGAATTGCAAAAAATGTAAAAACTTTAAATTTGCATTGAAGGATAAAGAGTATTGAAATAGAGCAGGGTGAAAGGCATACTTGAACTAGTATCTTTGTGTTTCCTCTATAGTCTACGGTAGACGTAATAGGAATAGTGAGAGATTTTGTGTAAATGTTTTCCAACTACCTAAATGCCTTCACTCCCTTAGTATTTATAAACAAAGAAAGTAATCGACTTTCTAACAAGATTAGGACAAGTATCCTTGACACAAGTAACTTCCTAATCTAATAGTAATGATTGTCTTGTCTTTGTATTATAGACTCAACTGCTATAAACTCTCTGAATTCAAATTCTAATACTTGAATTTGAATTTGAACTTGAATTTTAAGTGTAAATGTCTTGAGTCTGCTTCTAAGTCTTCTGAACTCGAAAGAGATAACACAAATAAATTGCAAAGTATAAGAAAAACATGACTGAACTCATCTAACAATTTATTCATATAATCTAATAGGAAATTAGAATCAATAAGCATTACATCCTAAAGTTAGGTAAAAACAATTCAACATAGCAATGCCAAAATAATCAAGATTTCATCATCCCCTTAGTACAGAGAATTTAGCAAGACATAATAAGGTTAGAACACAATAAAATTATCTCACTAATATTCCCCATTGCACATAATCTATCTATATTTTTTCTCTCAAGTCCACACTCCGTTGTGTCACGTCCTTTTCCTCATTTCTTGTTTTTGCTGCGGCGCAGATTCTTGTTTTTTGTTGCGACGCAGTGTCCTTCTTTCTTTATTCGAGCTATTCCTTTTCAATTGTTGTGCGATGCACAATGCTTCTCCTTTTCTTCTCTGCATTGCGTTGTGCTCCTGTTGTGCTACCATTGTAGCCTTTTTCTATTTCTTGCTTTTTTATTTTCTTGTCAAACCCTCCACAAATCTTGTAAATTTGCCTAAGTGTTCTTACTCTTCTGCTTCGATCTTTGTTGTGACTTCATGCAATTACCTTTCTATGTCAAAGAAAAACACACCCTTGAAAGTCCACCCTTTGTCTTAAAGTTACCTTTGCCCTATAAAACTTAGTCAAAACATCTTAATTGAAAGGAGAGTTTTCAATTATGTGATCTAATTTTAACTTTTAGCTAAATCAATCTTAAGATGTTTTATTTGCCAATATATTTCTTTTATAAATCAAAAAGTTTTATTTTTTGTACTAATAGCTGCCCCATAATATATATTTCTTGAAGTATGAAAGAAGTAAATATTAGATTTTTTGAATTATACTTTTTCAATTCTTCTTATCTGATTTGATTGACAGAAAAGACTTGATCTTTCCGTATCAGAGTTTTTCATTTGAAAAGACTTTGGTGGGAAAATAAATTTTGAAAAAACTCTCATATTTATTGTAGCGTGCAATCATCAACACGTTTTGGGTTATTCCCAATTTTGGGCAACTAAGCCCTAATATGATAACAGTGAATGTGTGGCGATTATAGCCGCTCCTGGTTTTATGCAACTTAATTCTTAGTGTTTCATTAAACCTCTATAAAACATTTTGTCTTGTCCATTTTTGTTACTTTCTTCTATGCTCAAACCTTTTTTTCTGAGAGTTCCCCTTTTCTGCAATTGTCTCCATTGCTATTGTTCAACACTTTCAGGGTCATTGTTTGCTTGCTTGTGTTTCTTGTTCCTACCTTACTTCCTCCATTTTTCCTTCAAAAATGGCTTCTTCAAGCATATCACCTGGGAAGTCCATGACTTCCTCTAGGCAAAATGAAGCATCTGCTCTTCCAGACGCAAATATTGCTTCTATTCCTATCTCCAAATAAGAAGTTTTTTTATGCCCCTGACCCTCTAGTAGACAATTTTGAGCTTTGAAAATCCTAAGTATTGGTACCATTTTCCATTGCTGACAATAGGTATGCTTATTTAGGGCCTACTATACCCTTAGATGAACTTTCTTCTATTTTTTCTTTCTTTCCAAATCTAGAGGGTGAATCTATCATAGCCTCTCGAAACACAATTAGGACTGATTACATTCCCAAATTTGACAAAGTGTTTCGTAGTTTTAGTTTTCAAAACTGTCGATCATACTTGCAATGGTTGAACAAAATCGAAAAACACAAAAGCAATCTTTGGAAAGAGATTAGGATTTTTTATTTCATTCAACTTAGCAAGTATGTTATCGATTATAATCCTTCGATGCTTGCCAGTTCCTTTTACTTCTGGAATGAAACAACCAACTCTTTTCATGTCCCTTATGGCATGATTAGACCTTCCTTTTTTGATCTTGCTGGTATTGCTGGATTAAACTAATTGGTAAGAATGTGAGTTCTTTAATGAATCCAAAATCGATCCCAGAGTTTGATACTTGATAACTCACCTATAATCATTTCTTCAATAAAAATCATATTGATAGCGATGAAGTTTCAAATGGGGAACATGTTGCTTTCCTTCTTCTATAGCTTACTGCCTTTGTTTTCTGCACGAGATCTCTTCAAATCCCTAAATCACTTGTTCCCTTGGCTCTTCTTCATGAAGGAAAGAAACTTTGTTTGAGCAAGCTCATCTTAACCCAATTTTTCGAGATCACGGGTGAAGTTGTTAATAACCTTTGAAATGTAGAAGCAGGGCCTTTAACTAATTTAGGTGGTCCTTATTGGCTCCTTCAGTTATAGCTTAATGTCGTCTTCGAACCCCAAGTGACCAGTTCTACTCCCAAAAATGTTCCAAGGGAAATTGAAGGGATTAGACTTTCTTTCCTTCACTATCCTTTCAAAAAAGGTCAAGAGGTTAAAGACTTCAAAATCTTCTTTTCTTTATTCCATCAAATCAAAATCGATTATGGTAGCTCTAATCTCACTCCCTTTGCCAATTGAACACAAGGTCCTTCCTGGCTTCGAAAACCTTTCTTTGCTAAGACTCTTGGAGCTGAAACAAAAAAATTTCAGTTGTAGAGCAAATTTCTATGCCCCCAGATTTTAACTTTGAGTCTACCTGGTTCAAAAAAACCTAATATCTATGCCTACATCCCTTGCACTTTGTCTAGACAATTTGGTTTTTCGCAAGGGCTACCTACTCCTATTTCGATGGATGAAGAACATCAGCTTTGTGACAACTATGTTGAATCCCATAAGCATTTAAAAGCTTATCTCAGGATGAATGAAAGGAGAAAAGAAGAATTCAACCCTTTTGATTGTCAACCCAGTTCTTTTGTCTCTATAAATTTTGCTGATTGGTGGCAACATTATTATAAATATTTTTATGTTGACTAGAAGATTTGCTTCTCGAGGATGACTAACTAAAGCTCTTTTATGTAGAGTGGAGATTCAAAGCAAAAATCGAAAGGCATGCATCTTCAAGAAATTTTGAAATTTGAGAAATATTTCAAAGTTAAATGGGATCCAAGAAATCCAAGGTTGGTAGTCCAAGAGGTTGAATAAGTACTTTGACATAACAAAGTTGAACACCAATAAAAGCACTATGTTAAATTCATTGGTGTGCTCATGTCGAATCCTACAGCGCAATTTAAGTATTACTGCTCACATTTTCTAAAATATCCCTCATTGCCTAATGTTCTTTTTGACATGGCTAACTAGTTTCCAGATCTAGGTAGTGGGGCGATTGGTGTTTATTATGAAACCAAGAAAAAACAAGTTTCTTTTGCTAAGTAGTACTTACATGAATTTCGAGGATTTCTATATGGTAGTACTCAAATATTAAATTACCCTCCTTATGGTAATTTTTTGTCCTGACTTGTATTTTCCTTTATATTTCTTTTTAATAAAAGGATTTTTTTTATTGCCGTTTCAAAAAAGACCAAAGTTTTGGACGACCCTAAGGAGCAAATCGAAGAGTGGTCTTCTGATGAAGGTCCCCACCTCCAAAATGCAAGAAAACTTTTGCTACTACTAAAGTTTCAGCTCCTCAAGTAATACCTTCATTCGATGCGATATTAAATATGTCTTCCCTTGAAGAGATTTTCACAAAGTCTCTTTCAAATTCTAGGAGACTTCGTTCAAAGGTATACTCTTTCAAAATTACCAAAAAAAAATTGAAATCATTTTTCTTTATTTCTTACTCAACTATCTTTACATGTAGCCATCTTCTTCAAGTACTAGTAAAACTTTGAAATTGAAAGGTGCCAGAGTAAAATCTATTGACCATAAAAAGAAGGACATTCCTTCCCACGCACCTATTGAAGTTGAAGAAGTTGAGGGAACATAGGATACTTTTGATCCTATTTTGACTATGGAGAAATCTATTGATTCTCCTAAAAATGATATTGAGATCGAAGGTTCTCACATGGTAAGACATTTTTTTAGAAATTTCACGTACATATGTAAATTTCATTTTATAATCGAACTTTCTTTTGTAGAATATTGAAAGAGAACCTCAAATTGAACTTGAAGATGTTCAACCTCATTCTCCAAACCTTCTAAACCCCAATCAAGCTCAACATCCTTCTCCATCTACCTCACCAATTCAAGAAGTTAGGGGTGTTAATCCTTCATCTCCCCAACTAATTCATAAAGAAGCTGAGGTTCAATCCTCTTTTGATCAGCCCAAAGCTTCGAGTAGTTTGATCACTACTTAAAATCCACTAATTGAAGAAGTAATAAAGCGTTTATCATAAGCTACTCACTCCAAAATTCTTGTTGTTGATCCAACCATCATTGATCTTGATTCATTTAATGATATATTGGAGTTTGATCCCTTGGTATGCCTTGAAGGCATGCTTTCAGGAAAAATTTCAGTGTCCTCCAAATCACAACATTCTATTGCACAATCAAAAGTTGAAGTTTAAAGCTCTTTAGCTGCATCCCTTTTATTAGATTTGGAGAAGTCTCTTGATGACCAGCTCAATCATTTGATGGTCTCTAATGAGTCGAAGCAACATATTATTGCTATTTTGACCCAGCTTAGCCAACTTGACCATCAACTAGATCCAGATGTAAAGGAGACCATTCATAAAGTGAGGAATTTCTTTAAAGATCTCACATCAAATTATTCTGGGTTTCAACAAACTATTCTCGACCATCAATAACTTCTGGACTCAAAAGCTAATCTTATTAGGAAAGCTATTGACGCCAAGACAAAGCAAACTAGATTAGATGCAACCATGTCTGAAGCCCAAGATCAACTTCAGAATTATTCGATTCAAATAGAAGATGTGAAGAAATAGTTGTCTGAACTCGAAAATGAAGCAAAAACTTATACAAGCTACAATTGACAAGTGTGAGAACTAGAAACAATAACTTAAAGCTAACTACATCGAAATGGTTTCACTTATTCGAAGTGCCTTGATTGCCATTAATACCTCTGAACCAGCTTATCATCGGGCTTTAAATTCGAAGAAGAAGGCTAAAGACATATTGGCTTATCTTGTGTTTTCCTTGAAGAATAGTAAAAAATAGGATATATTTTTTTTTTATTTTCTTTACCAAACAAACTTGATTTGATTATTTGAAAATCAAAGTAATTAAGATGAAATGTTTATTTCTTGCAATGTTGGTCTATATCTTTTTAAATATTTGTCATTAATTAGAGGAATCCTTTCTTGTGTATTAATATTAATTATCGAATAGGCATTCCCTAAAAGTACCTTCTCGATTCGAAATGATCATTCCCAATTTGGGGATCATTTTCCACAATTCCTCGATCTTTTATTTATTAGCAAAATAATTTTCTACACCAAGTCATCAAGCTTAAACTCTTTATTCTTAATTCGATGGTCATAAAATCTAGTCACTCTTTCTTTTTGTCGAATTAAATTTTCAAGGGAAATTAACCTTTCCTCGTCTAATTTATCCAATTCATTAGACATTAATTTCCAATAATCATCACTTAGAATTTCATCTTAACATTGTATCCTAATAGACTATAGGTTAATCTCGATTGATAAAATAGCGTGTTGGCCATAAACTATAATCCATATGGTGTATAACCAGTAGCTTCTCTAGGGAAATTTCAATAAGCCTATAATACTTGACTTGGTGTATCATGCCAATTTTTTGGCCTTCGACCAACATGCTTCTTAATTAAACTAATAATTATTTTATTAGTTGCTTTAACTAGCTCATTTACTTGTGCATAATATAGAGTTTAAGTAATCATTTTTATGTTCCTTGTTTCTGCATATTGTGTAATCCTTTGACCAACAAACACAGTTCCTTGGTCAGTTGTTATAATTTGCAGAATACCAAACTTATGCATAATATTTTCTTCAATAAAATTAATGACATCATCTTGTGTGACATTTTTAATGGAATTGTTTCGACTCACTAGGTGAAATAATCAACACCAACTAATATATACCTATGACCTCTCAAAGAAGTAGACGTAATTAATCCAATTAAATTAAGTGCCCAACCTCGAAAAGGCCAAGGTTTTACAATTGAATGTAATTCACTTGTTGGAATATGTTGAATTTTTCCATGTTTTTGGCATTGTTCACAAGATTTGGCATAAGAGTTATAATCTTTGGCCACTATTGGCAAATAAACTCTTTGTCAAAGCAAAAATCCATTTTATTTTTTCACCAGTCTGATGGGCTCCACATATTCCTTCATGAACTTTAGCTAAAACTAAGTAAGCTTCGTGTTCACTCAAGCAAAATTTAATAAATTACCATCTACTGATTTTTTATAAGGTGAATCACTCATTATATTATAATGAAGGGATCTATACTTCACCTTCTTCTCGACTAATAAACTTGGATTCAGTAAATAATCTATAATTGGCTTCCTCCAATATGAGGAATCCAAATCCTTGATTGTATATATTTCCAAATTCTTGAATTGGTATAATTTTTCTTTTCTTTTGATTAACTTGGTTAAAGAATCACTCAAAATTTTATACCCTAAAGTTATATGAACTAATTCATTGGTTTTAACATTTTTCACTCTTGGGACATGTCGAACAATAGCCTCATCAAATTTACTTAACAACTTTATCCAAAAAGCTAAATACCTAATCAATTTTTCATTAATACAATGGTATTCTCGAGCCAATTGTTGATTATTAATTGAGAATCATAAATTTTTTTTGTCATTTTTAGCTTTCATAAAAATCAACAATTGCAAGCCAGCAATTAAGGTTTCATATTCTGCCTCATTATTCGAACATTCATACCTTAATTTGAACATAAACTTTGTTAGGATTCCTTTTAGTGAAATAATCAGAACTCCCAAACCAGCACCTCCATTGTATTTTGACCCATCGAAGTATAACTTCTAGGGTTTTAATCCTACCAAATCAATTTCTTTTTCTTTGATTTCCACACTGGGGTGTTTAGCTATGAAATCATTCAAAACTTGGCCTTTTACTGCCTTAAGAGGCACATATTGTAAAGAGAACTCAATTAAAACAAGAGCCTATTTCATTATTCTACTATGCAAAATAGGTTTTGACAACAAATACTTTATTATATTTGTCTTGGATAAGACAAGTACATCGTATGGCTTCATATAATACTTTAACTTAGTACAAGAGAAATATAATGCTAAGCATAATTTTTCTACTGCATTATATCTAGTTTCAACATCATTGAGTACCCTGCTAAGATAATAAATGGCTCTCTCAATTCTATTTTCATCTTCTTGGGCAAGCATACTCCCAATAGTTTCTTCTAATGCTGAAATATATAACTTCAATGGACGCCCTGGCACTGAAGGGGCCATTATTGGTGGATTTGCAAAGTACTCCTTTATTTGATCGAAGGCATCTCACTGCTCTTTCTCCTATCAAAATTCTTCATGGGACTTGAGTTTTATCAATGGCGAGAAGATCTTGGTTTTTCTAGACAAACTCGAAATGAATCTTCAAAGAAAGTTGATTTTTCCAAGCAAAGACTGTAACTGCTTTATTTGAAGGTGGTGAAGCCTGCATTATAACTTTTGTGTTATTCTTGTCAATCTCAACTCCCTTTTTCTGGACCAAGAATCTAAGAAAGTTTCCTGCAGATACACCAAAAGTACATTTAATATGATTCATTTTTAATTCATATCTTCTTATTCTTTCGAATGATTGCCTTAGGTTTGTCAAATACTCATCTTTCGATTTTGATTTAACAACAACATCATCTATGTATATTTCCATAAATTTTCTAATTAAATTGTAAAAAATAGTATTCATGACTCTTTGATAAGTAGCCCCAGCATTTTTCAAACCAAATGACATAACTATCTATTCATAAGCACCAATTGTCCTAGAACATCAAAATGCAATTTTCGATTCAGTAATAAAGATCTAATTATAACCAGAATATCCATCCATGAAACTTAGAATTTCATGTCCAGATGCTGAATCAACTAACATATCAACAATTGGTATAAGATATTCATCTTTAGTTGTTGCAACATTTAAGTCTTGAAAATCTATACAGACTCATAGCTTACCATTCTTCTTCATAACAAGGGCAACATTAGATATCTAATTTACATACCTAGTGGTTCAAATAAACTTGGCTTTTAGAAGCCTTTCGATTTCTTCTTTTATCTTTAATACCACTACAGGAGTAAACCTTCGGGATGCTCGCTTGACTGGATGTTGTCCTGCTCGAATGGGTAGCCTGTGTTCGACCGACTCCCTACTGAACCCAGACATCTGCTCGTAATCCATGCAAAGCAGTCCTTTTGTTCTTCGAGTACCTTGATTAAATCCTATTTAAAATTTACATATAAAAGACTACTAATATATATAGGGCATTTACAACATCATCGCCCAAATTAACTTCCTCTAAGGGGTCTTGTATCTCTATCTTTTTAATTTTATCATATAGAGGTGCTTGTTCGAACCCTAGAGGGGAATTATCATATATACAATCTAAATTTGCATCATCAACGGTGCAAGTTATTTTGTCAGCCATATAGGCTGACAATCGAGCTAATTAGCTCTCAATTGTCATAATTTACAAATTCATTAGGTCGAATAGCTAAATCGACCTTGGGCACTAAATAAAAACCTTTAATGTCTAATCGAAACATTTCGACAGTCTTGCTATCGTAGGTTTCAGTGTCCCAAATGTTCAAATGTTCAAGATTTAATCCTAGGAAAGTACAATTTAAAATCAACATGGTTATTTTCATAATAACATAAATCATCATCAGCCTTAATCAACTCGAGTGTTTCATCCTCGTTCCATAGAAACATCTGTTGGTGAACAATCGAAGGGACAACTCCAACTACATGAATTCACTCCATGCAAGAAGAAGATTATAACTGGACTTTGAAAGGACCACCACAAATAATGTATTCCTTGTCACTGATCCCACCCTTATGCTTAAAGCCACCACTCCTTAAGAAGTTGAAGACTTCCCATTAAAGTTTGTCATTATCGTGTTACAGGGGAGTAAATCTTCTTCACTTATTCCAAACTTCTTCAACAGGCTCGAGGGTAATAAGTTGATTATTGCACCACCATCAACCAGTACTCAATTTATGAGCTTACCATTTGCTATCACTTTAATGAATAAATGACGCAAATGATCTTTCATTTCAATGGCTAGTACATAAAAAATGCCTGAATTCTCTTTGGCTTCCACCATGTCTTCTTCAACTAGGAAAAAATCTTCATTTACATCCTCTAACTCGTCGAAGTAGTCTTCTTTTGAGCTATCCTCTGTTGAAGATAATGCAAATTCTACTGGTAGCACTGAAACTACATTCATAGGAAGTTTATTGAAGATTGCATCCAAGTCATCATCAAAACCATATTCGAATGAATCTGTAATCAAATCTTCATCTATGTGGACAAGTTGTTTCCCCTTTTTCCTTTTGATCAACTGCTCCCTTCATCGTATACGAATATGGTTGGATATTCATCTAAGTAGCTTTCTGCTTAATAGTTTGCCTCATAGCTTCTTGTTGAGCTTTTTGTTGAGCCAGTTGCTATTGTCAAAGATGTTGTGCCTTCCCCTATTATGTCTTTGATATATAGGGGCCCTTGGACTGGGTTGAAGATTGTCCTACCTCATTTCTTGACCAAGTATAAGGGTTTCCCTCATATCCCAACATTGGGTATTGAACACCCAATTCAAATTTATGCTAGTTTGGTTTCTGATCTTGAATTTGGCTATTTTTGTACCATTTGTTAGGTGCCACATTCATGCCTGGCAATTTCTGGTTTCTAACAGCTCCCTAGAAAAGAGCTTTATCCCACTTTTTCTTTTTCTTAGTTACTTCAAAGGATTTTGCAACTAACCTATCGAACACTGCACTACAACGGGGACACAATTATACTTCTTTATCCTCCTTCTTCTTACGAATCAGGAATTCCGTTAAGGTTTCCCCATCCTTAGGGTAAATTTCCTTTTGATTCGCCTCAAACATGTCAAGTTCAGCATCAAGCTTGACTTCAGGATTCTCTTTCTTAGCCACATTAACCATGTTAACCTGGAGGAACTCAGTTGGTTCAATGTAGCTAGCGTTTACCTCGAACGGATTTGAACCAACCTTCATATTTTTCTTATTTTCTTCAAACTTGAGTCTTCCTTCTTTGATTGTCTTCTGAATTAAATCCCTGAAACGAATACAATTATTAGTCGAATGACCATATTTATGGTGATACTTATAGTATTTTTGACCTTTAATTTCTTCAGGAGAAGGGATCTTATGCTCATCAGGTAATTTGATCTATCTATCTTTTAATAACACATCAAATATTTGATTAACTTTTGTTATACCAAAACCATAGGATTGTTTACATGCAAATTTTGACTTATCATTTCCCTTAACAGGCTTTACAGATGTACATACAGAATGAGGACCTGATTGAAGTTAAGCAATGGTTACTTCATTACCCTCTTCATCTACATCTTCATCTTCATTTTCTTTTTATTTCTACATAGGCAATTTTACCTTGTCTCATGTGTTTTTTTTTATATATTTCATTTTTGATTTTAAGTTATTCGATTTGCCTCACTTTATCTGCTAATTGAGACATATCCTATAGTTGCTGGTTAACTAGTTTCTTTCTAATCGAATAATCTAGTCTACTAGCAGCCATCTTAACTATCTCAGCTTCAGGAATAATAATGAAACACCTAGTTTTCATTTGCCTAAATTGAGCTAGGTAATCATCTATCAATTCCCCATTTGGTTGTTTAATATTAAACAAGTCCATTAGGCTAACTTTAGTTTCTCCTCGAAAGAATTTTTCATGAAAGCTTCTTTCTAATTGATTCTAATAATGGACTGAATTTGGAGGCAGAGTCGAAAACTAAGTAAATTCATTCTCGGTCAAATAGTTAGGGAAATATTTCATTTTTAAGTACTCATTATTGGAAATTTCCCCTGACTCGATTTTCTGTTGAGCTATATGTTCAACTATTGACTCACCAACTTCCTAGCAACTTAGTAAGTTTCGGGACTTTACAGCCCCTGGGTAATTCTGCTTGCTGAATGAAATCAGGGAATGCTGAAACAAAGTAAGGTTGGTTCACATATCCCACATTAAAATCATACATATTCAAAACTTGTTCAACAACTTGGTTAATATTGTGATGCTCCTCAAGGTTGTTTTGTCTAAACCTTTCCAGGTATTGATCAGTATTTTGATTTTGATTCATAATTCAAACCCCTTCACGGTGAATGGGTTGATTTTGCTCACATTGTGCTAGCTAGGTATTTCCTACTTGGTTTATAATAGGATCCTCAGGTTGTCCAAACACATCAGCAATTTGACCCATTTGTCTTGCTAAAGCATTATAACTAATATTGGTTAACTCGATTATGGGTGTAATGACTGTGGTCATTTGTTGAGTCAACATATTAACCATCTCATGATTGCTCTCATCGACCTGTTATCGAATATTGTTTAGAGCAGTGTTAGTATTTCCTAATTGGACTGAGGACAAATCCTTATGTAAATTTAGGGAAAGAAGTGTCCCCTAATTCAACCTTTCATTTGGATTTGTACTCATTCCTACTCCTTGTCCATTAAAATTGCCTTGATTTCTTGGTGAAATATTTGGTAATGTTGTAGTATAGGTAGCCTAAGCAGACCTTAAAGGTTGTATTATAGTTTGGAGTACAAAACCAAGAGGCAACCTATATATTGGTGTCATTTGATTAACCCCCGGGCTCCTAGAAACTTCTGAAACAGAAACAAGAACCCCTGTTGATGGAATAATTTCACTAACCATAGGATTTGATGGAAAATTTCTAGACACAATTGTGTCATTGTTGCCATTAACTCCATTACTTCCTCAAAAAGGATTTTGAGAGTTATTTGAATTGTTTTCTAACATTCTTGATACTATCTTACCACTTCTCAAGCACATAAGCTTTTATGTGAATTTTTAAAGAAACCAGTCTCAAGACATTGGTCCCACTAGGCACGCCAATTTGTTTACTGTAAATTTTGTCAAAGACAAATTTCGATTTCAGTTATCACTCTTGGAAATGAATCACTTCCTCTCAAGGACTCTCAAATACTTGGTGATTTATGAACTGGAAGAATATCATAAACTTATTTCAAATGAAACAAGAAAATAATGATGTACTGATGCAAAGAATAAGAATTAATTAATCACTTATTTAAAAGATGAATTGATACTTGAAATCAAGTAAACTGATAAGTGCAAGAAATGTAAATAATAATCGAAATTGACTAGTAAGTGAATTAAAAGTAATCAAACATAAAGAACTAATAGTGTAGCTTGTAGAATAATAGAAATTGAAAAAAATAATACAATCGAATAAAAAGAATAAGTAAATGATAGAACTTGAACAAAGATAAATTCAGTTAGAATTTAAACGAAAGCAAAGGAATATGTATAGATTAATAAATGAAAAGCAATAAAGATGCAATGAAATGAACTTGTTTGAAAATTAAAATAACAACCAAGTAAAGAAAACAATTAAAAGAGAAAAATAAAGATACAAAAAAGTAAATGAGCAAGAAAGTAAAGTTAGCAAAAGAATAAACTTGCAGAAAATTGAAGAAAGCAAGTAAAGAAATCAAATGATTCAAAGAATAACTCGATCAGGGGATGAAGAGAATTGCGAGAAATGTAAAGAAATGACTTTAAATTTGCATTGAAGGATAAAGAGTACAAAAATATAGCAGGGTGGAAGGCATACTTGAACTAGTCTCTTTGTGTTTCCTATAAAGTTTGCGGTAAATGTGATAGTAATAGTGAGGGGTTTTCTGCAAGTGTTTTCTAACCACCTTAATGTCTTCACCCCCTCAGTATTTATAGACAAAAAAAGTAACTGACTTTCTAACAAGAATAGGACAAGTGTCCCTGACACAAGTAACTTCCTAATCTAATAGTGATAATTTCCTTGTCTTTGTATTAAAGACTCAATCGTTATAAACTCCCTGAATTTAAATTTTAGTACTTGAATTTGAATTTGAATTTGAATTTTAAGTGTAACTGTCTTGAGTCTGCTTCTAAGTTTTCTGCACTCGAAAGAGGCCCTCTACAAATCTTGTAAATTTTCCTAAGTGTTCTCAATTTTTTGCTTTGATTTTGGCTGTGACTTTAAGCAATTATCTTTCTTTGTGGAAGCGAAACTTACCCTTGAAAGGTTACCCTTTGTCTTCAAGGTACCTTTGCCTACAAAACTTAGTCAAAACATCTTAATCGAAAAGAGTATTTTTGATTATGTGATCGAATTTTAACTTTTAGTTAAATCAATCTTAAGATGTTTTATTTTTCATTATATTTCTTTTGTAAATGAAAAAAAATTATTTTTTGCACCAACTGGTAGCCAGTTTCATTTGTCTGCATTATAAACCATGCTGAATTTGAATACCAATTAAGTTGAGGGATCTATTAAATGAAGATTGTTCTTAAAAACTAAATTTGATGGTTTTTTCATTTTATAAACTAGACAGTTAATTTGCTTATATAATTTCAATCTACAAATAAATTAAGTTAATGACTGAATTTGATGGAATATCTGAATATGCATAGTGGTTAAACTATAAAAAGGATTTTACTTAAACTGAAAAAAAAAACATTTTTTGGGCACATAACAGAAAAAACAATTAGAAAAAGGATTTGAGGCAAGAACTATTCAGCGTAGAAGTGTAAATTGGACTAGATGAGGAAGTGGCAATGAATGATAAATGATTTCCAAACCTATATTATTCCTAAGCTGATTTTGTCCTAAACTTTAGTTACAAAAGCAAATTTGAATTTTACCCCAAAGAAAAGTAATTTTGAATTACTGTGTTTAGATTAGAAGAAGAAATATAATAAAAAGTTTCATTTTAAAAATAAAAAAGAAAGAAAGAAAGAAAGAAACAAGTAAAGAAAGAAAAGTTTTAAAATAGGCTGCCTCTGATGCAACATTACATTCTCTTTACAGTCAATTTTAACCCAAATTTCGAAAATGTACCCTCACACATCAAGCACCAAAGTTGGAAATTTATCACGAAAGCTCTTTAATCAAAGAGAATAGATCATAGTAAAGCGGGGGAGGGGCACTGCAAACGCCTATCCCATGAAGCGCCAGGGAACCATGCATTCCTTCCGGGATAGGCTCAGGGACTGCAATTAGCCATTTCCATTGTAGTTGTCAACTCGTTCTTGATAGATCCAATTTGGTGTTCATAATCTGGAGTAAAAGGATTTGAAATTTTGCATGCCGGTACCAAAAACGGATGCATTACCACTTGGCTATACTTCATACAATCTTGTTTTGGATGATAAAATGGGGAGAAGGGGATGGGAGAAGCAAGGCTTGAAGAACGAGTCGTGCAAGAACGCAAGGATATAGCAAGTAAGCAACAAGTTCTCCCTTCACAGACCGACTACAACAAGCTTGTGACTCTAATAAAAAGAGACAATAAGCTCTCTGCTCTATTTGCTTGCAATGTGTTTACTTATCAAAGTTGGTGAACGCTTTTGTAACCTTAGATTTGTTATGTTGTTCGATTGAACTCGTTGGCTCCGCGCTATATTCGGTTAGAACCCAGTTTGAGAACCTTCTCTCATAGATTCCTTTCACCAAGTCATTGCCAGCTATCATCTCTTATCCTTTGGTGTGGTATCAAAAGGTGAGTTCCTTTCTTGTCTTTCTCTTATTGGAGAAAGACTCTCCCGCAATAAGGTTTTACACATAGGGCCAACTGCTTTCTTTATCTCGTTTGCCGTTAGTCCATCTAGCGCCTTTCTTTCAGTTGGGGTCCGTCTCGAGGCTTAGGCCACTTAGGTTCTCTTTTTCTCGAAGGCAGTCAACGTGTTAGCTATTCCTCTCCCATTAGACTTGTCAATCCTTTACTCTTTTTCCTTCTCTCTTCCAGTTCTCTCTCTACTTTATTTGACAGGGGCAAAGAAGACCACTTTATCAATAAAAAAAAAGACAGTAGCAATTCAGTTTCAAATGGTTTGAGCTTGGAAGCAACCTACTATCTATCGATAGGCTAAAATAGACTACTATTGGCTGCTTTGCCTATCTATTCTATTATGGTCGGCTCAGATACATTAGAGGAAGACCGTTATTTATATCCGGGTACGATCATAGCTTCATTCATTCGTTGAACCTTGGGGATAACCATTAGCATTGAGGTCAATCACCACACCACCTCTATCATACATACGACATTACATGACGCGAGAGTGCATGGTCAACACACACCTACCTAAAGCGCCTACGTTCCGCTTGCAGCCAATACAAGCACAACCTAACTTGCACGAGATTCAACAACCGAAACTACTGGTAGTCCCGAGGGGACGGCATCCTCCTATAATAGTTAGCAGTACTGAACAAGCGAGTCATCGGTCGGGGGAAAGAAAAGGACCGCCTTTAAAAAGAAAAAAAAAAGGACATCGCTCTAATCCTTGAGAACTTCCTTGATGATTTAGCAATTGAGAGACGGTTGCGACAAGTAAGAAAGTGGGCCACCCGGGAACTGGAAGATCAAAAGAGTTCCTTTTGGCTAAGAATAGTTGATGAAATAACAAAACTCTAACTGGGCAGACCCTTAATCACTTCTAGTGGACTATGCATAGGACTACCCACGGAGCGGTGAAAAGACAGAATGTATTCCTATTGATTCTAAGGGAGAACGGAGAACGAAGGACGGAGTGGAGGATGGAGGCGGATCGGTTGGAACGCGGGCTAGCCGGCCGGGAGGTTCGATTCCTCCCCGATTCCTATTTACTCGATCCATTGTTCCCTTGTTCGTGCAATCTTAAGGTTCATAGTCCTTTAGCTCTTATTACAGTGGTTGACAGTGGCTGATGAAAGTGGTACCCCTTTCTTTACTTTAAACAGTGGTTTACACAGGTTGAATTATACAAGCAGGAAGCAAACAACAGGAAGAACCAGAGCGGGTGTAGATGCTCGTGAAGGAACAGGAGCTGAAGCAACAGGAATTGGTCAACGAGTAGGAAGACTTGGAAATTCTTTGGAAAAAGGTGGCTAACACTAATATGCCTATAAACTACTATGGTGGTCATCATCGCTATGGCATGCACTGTGGCATGTTCTATGGTGCCTAGCCTATGCTGCTGGCCAACTACAGATCGATAGTGAGATTCTGATCTATGCAGTTACGGATGCTCGTAATAGAGATTCTGATCTTCGTTATCGGGAGTAAGATCCAGAATTTAGTGAAAGTAGGGATCCTAGTGCTAGTGATCGGGGTTCTGTCTTTCGTGATCGTTAGGAAGAGCCGGATGCTAGTGATCTAGATTTTGATGTTTGGGATCGAAAGATTCTGATGTTCGTAAGCGAGACCCAGATCCTCCAGTAGCACCAGCAACAGCAAATAAGCTACCACCTGATCTTGACCCTGACAGAACGGAATTCAAAGTTGAAGAAAAGTAATGGTTGAAGAACCTTGTCTCACATCTCTTCCTTGTTAGTCATGGCAACCATCACCCAAGAGAGGAGTGAATTGAGTGATCACAAACTTTTAAAATAACATTAAAAAATTATACATTTTGAATTACTCAATCAATAAATGTAGCGAAACATTCATAAATTAAGTTAATATATAATAATATATAATATAAAGAGTGTAGGGAAGAGAGAATCAAACTCAAGAATTTATCCTGATTCAGTTACCAACCACTTATGACCTACATCCAGTCCCCAAGTTTAACTTGAGATTTTTTTCAATATCTCCTAGACTTCACGGGTGCTAGGAAAATATTTATACAAACATGAGCACTCCTCACACTTTGGGATACCTCACCCTTGTACTAGAGCCTCTAACCATTCAAGCTTCACACGTGCTTGAAAAACCTTTACAACCAAGAGCACTCAACACACCTTGGGATATCATACCTTTTGTGCTTGAGCCTCACTACAAGAAATACATCACCCTCTTATAATGATTTTAAGAAGAAGAGAAAGATTAGAAACTCTCACAAGATTATATATAAAACTTGAAAAACAAAGGAATAGAAAGATTTTGTAATAAAGAACTTAAAATATGATTTTGATGATTCAAGGATCAAATCAAGTGTTCAAGAGTTGTAAAAGCTTCAAACATCACTTATATATAAAGTCCAAGTAATAAAATAGTTGTTGGTAGTGTTTAGAAATAATTTCTTATGAAAACTAAATGTTTATAATCGTTGGGAGCGCATTCTGACGTGTTTTATTCAAATAATTGCATGTCTTATTCGAATAAGCCAAGTGGATAATCAATTATTGTACTCTAATTTCAAAAACTAACTTTAAATGGTCATAACTTCTTTATTTCTTATCCGTTTAAAGCAAATAAACACTCATTGAAAATATCTTTGACCTATTTTCAAATGAAACAAGTTTAAGAACAAAACTCAAAATATTTTGAAAGTTATGATCAAAAGAGTAACCAAAGATCAGCTTTTCAAAACTCAAACTTGATTATTTTTCATAGTTTTGAACTACCAGCATGACTAGCTTTTCAAAATATGTTTGTTGGGCATTTTAGCATGTAAGAACCATTTGTAAAAATTTAAAAACCTATTTGAGCTCTTTTCTTGTAAAACCTCTATCTTTACATAGGAGAAAGCCTAAAAGAAAAATATATCAATTCTAATCCTTAGGCTTCTTGATGTAATCCAAGCTTCCAAAAATTTCTTCTCTTCAAATCTTGTGAATGCTTGGAACATCTTATCATTCTCATTCTTCTTGAGTTTAGCATAATTGTGATCTTTTACTTTCTTGTTGTAATGTTCACTCTTGGTACTTAGACTATCTTACAAAATATTGCTCACTTATAACAAACATAATTAGTCCAAATTCATAATTTAATATCTTCATATGCATGATTCATAAATGTATAAATCTAATTAGACTAACATGTACATAATAAGACTTTCATAGACACATCCAAATAAGATATTTATTAATTACTAATAGATATGTTTTATATAAAATAAAAACAAAGAACACTTTGCACATTTTCAATTAAATAGAGTCAAATCTAATATTAATTTAATACAACTCATATAACATATTATTTGATATATTCTATAAAAGATTCTATAAAAAAAAATGCATGATTCATATATGAGATATAACAAGATGAAATACATGGTCATGCATGATCTAATATAATCTATTAAGCACATCTATGTAGCATAAACATCATTCTTTTTATTTTATATTTGTCATCATAAAAAATATAACATATTAAATTATTGAGACAAACTTATTTCCACCTTCTTGGCCAAGGTGGGAAAAGCACAACTTCGTCCCGTATCTTTTCCTATTTTGATATAACCTAAGATCCCCACCCAGTAGAAGTGCGGATAGATCGACGTGGATCGGGGAAAGCCTGTCCCACACCATCATATAGTTCAATTCCTTTCCAGTGCTAGCATTCCTTTGTACGCATCTAGAGGCGCAATTCTAGTAGAAAACCTTGTTGATCCAGGACAAGAGCTTGATGACTAAGTAGCAGATAGACCCTTAGAGGTGACGCCCACAACAGAGTCAACAGAGAGATCAGGGGCAGGAACATAACAAGCTCCATAGCCTGTTGTTAAGCTAAGAGCATGATGTGCATAGACAATACCATAGGTTGGCTCAAGATCGAGCTATTAAAGCACCTGACAGAACGGAACTAAAAATCTGGTAGAAGAAAAGGCAGCAATCTCTTTAGTAGACTTAGTTGTGTATGTTGAGTAAAGAACAGCCCCATAAAGCTACAGGCTTTTCCTCTGTTTGGTGCGCATCCTTCCCTCCCCTCCTTTCCATCATTAGAAGCAAAGAAAGGCAGGAGCAGGCTTTTAATCCCAAATAAAAGATTGAGTAGCTTCTATAACTAGCATCTAAGTAACTTCTAGATCTATAGTAACCATCAGTGTTAGACCCTCTAGGTGGAGGGGAAGCAAGCACCGAAATTGGTTCAAGCATCATGGTATTTCACATGGAAAGAGAAAATACAAAATTTTTTCTACGAATTGGTAGTATTTACAACATCAATTCCACTTCACATTCGTCAAGCACCGTTGTTTAAGAGAAAAGTGGGGAACTAGAGTTGATCCTTATTCCTTTCCATTAGGCAAAAAGTGCCAAAATTTACTAGGTAGCTTTATTAAGCAAAACAACCTGCTTCAAAAAGGCTATGTCTGCTGAAACTTATTAACGAAAAAATCTAAACAATTAATATACACCTTGATCCTTATACCGGCATGTTAGATACTCTGTCATTAAATATACTGATATTTTATACAACTCTACCTGTGCTTAAACAACAAGCACAAGAGTGTTCACAACAACGTAATTTTATAACCGTCTATATCATATAAAAAAGGATTGGCTTTTCACATATTAAAAACACTTTTCTTTTCCAGATCAAAAAAGGAAAAACACTTTCTTTTCTATTATAAGACAATTTTTTTTTTCTATATCAACACCAAGCTACACATGATATAAGCATAGAGCTGCAAGCATATGTGAACGAACTAATAAGTCACAACCTAATGATTTTTATAATAATACAGTCGCTTTGTGACATCAGGGTCTTACAATTTACAAAACAATATGTCAAGCAAAACCAAAGGTTACAATTTACAAAACAATATGTCAAGCAACAGCAAAGGTTACAATTTACAAAAGTTGTGTACACGATGTAGTACATACAAAATGTGAAAACCATAAGGAGTATGCTCTAGCAAACGGAAGTTTAAAACACTAGGAACTTGGAAGATTAAGGGTGACAGGGCCATATGTTTTAAAAATTAGATGCAGTTCACAATTCGTGACCTTAAATCATAGACACTCAGTACTAACCCCCACTCATGCTCAATCTTCATGTTTTCTGAATGTTCCAACTTCTCCATCTCAAATTGCTTAGCCATCCAAACTGAATCAAAGGTTGCCCAGACTGTTGTAGGTTCACAAGATTCCTTCTGTAAGGTATTAGAAAATTCTTAAGACCTGTCATTCATAGAATAAAAAGAAGTCAGTATACATGCTCAAAAGCAACTCCTCTCTTCATAACAGAAAAGCATAATTGTATTCCTAAAGGAATAACAGTATTTGATGAAAGGCATGTCAAGAAATTTGGCTTGATGCCTTCTTCCATTCTATTTTCCACCATAAATAGTAAAGGGGCATTTACAACTATTAATGACAAATATTCTAATTCCTGATTTGTACAACCTAAATTAGGAATTCTAAATATATACAATTAATGAGTTGTGTCCTATTCCTAATTTATACAGAATATAATAGGAAATAAATCACAACATATTATTCCCTTATTAACATCTCCCCTCAAATTGATGCGGCTGGTCAAGAAGCATCAATTTGCTAATGAGGAATTGATGACGAGGACGAGGAACAGCCTTGGTGAAGATATCCGCAAGCTGAAGCTAGGAGGTGATATGAGGAAGAGAGATAACATGATCGTCATAGGCCGCCCGAATAGAATGACAATCCACTTCAATATGTTTTGTGCGCTCATGGAAAACTGAATTGGCAACGATCTGAATTGCACTAGTATTGTCGGGGCATAGAGAGGTGTTGTAGCTGACTGAGGGAATCCAAGCTCAGTCAAAAGACCACGGAGCCAAATAATTTCAGAACAAGCACTAGACATAGCTCGATACTCAGATTCAGTGGAGGACTTAGAGACTCAGACCTGCTTTTTACTCTTCCAAGAAATCAATGTAGGACCGAGAAACATGCACCAACCGATGACAGATCTCCGAGTATCAGGACAACCGGCCCAATCCGCATCACTATAACCAAGCAAATTAAGAGACGTCCCAGTGGGAAAGAATAGACCTTGTTGAGAGGTGTCTTTCAAGTATCGAATGATGCGGCAAACAACAGCCAAATGAAGGTGGGGAGGAGTGTGCATAAATTGGCTGACCTGTTGTACTGCAAACGAAATGTCAGGGCATGTAATAGTTAGATAATTAAGACTACCCACAAGTTGATGATACAACAAAGGATCCGGTAGAAGATCACCCTCATCACGATGATATTTAACATTAACCTCTAGAGGAGTATCCACCGAGGTAGCAGAATGGAGACCAGCCAGAGAAATCAGATCTTCAGTATACTTGTGCTGATGTAGAAAAAGACCCTTGGAGTCGGAATGAACCTCAAGACCTAAGAAATAGTGAAGACCACCAAGGTCTTTCATATGAAATGAGGCTTGGAGCTGCTGTTTAAGTCGTTGTATGGACACATGATCAGAACTAGTAATGACCATATCATTAACATAAAGAAGAAGAACAATACCGGCTGTCGTGTGATGAATGAACAAAGATGAGTCATATTGACTTTGAGTAAAAGAAAATCCAAGAAGAGTAGAATGAAATTTCTCATACCATGCCCGGGAAGCCTGTCGCAAGCCATATAAGGAACGTTTGAGCTTGCACACACCCTTAGAGGAGGAAAACAAACCTTGAGGAGGAGTCATGTAAATATCTTCTGCCAGGTCACCGTGAAGAAAGGCATTCTTCACATCCATTTGATGGAGGGACCAGCCTTTAGAGGTAGCAATAGAAAGCATTGTTCTGACGGTGGTCATCTTTGCCACGGGTGCAAACATTTCATCATAGTCGATCCCATATTCTTGTTTGTTCCCCAAAGCAACCAGCCGGGCCTTGTAACGATTGAGGGAACCATCAGAATTCAGCTTCACAGAATACACCCATTTGCAGCCTATGGGTTTGACACCAGGTGGGCAAGAGACAATGTCCCAAGTAAAATTCTCCTGAGGAGCCTATAGTTTGTCTTGCATTGCTTTCACCCAACGCGCATTCTTAACTGGCTGTGAGTAACATGTAGGAATAGAAATGCTAGATAGAGTGGCAGTAAGAGAAATATGCGGGAAATCATACTTATCCGGTGGACGAGACACTCGATTTGATCTGCGTACACAAGCTCAGGCAACGGATTAGCATCGGGAAGGGGTGTGGAAGGCCAGCGTCTTGAAAATGTATGTCCTGGTTGAAAGCGTTCTATAGGACGAAACACAGTCGGAAAGTTAGGAAGTGTAGCAAAACCATTAGAGGCAGTTGAAAGACACACAAACAAAAATTGATGATCAAAGAAAGTCACTTTCCGAGAAATGCGGAAGCGACGGTTAGTGGCATCATAACACAAAAAACCTTTGTGAGAAGTACTATAATCCATCAATGTACATTGTACAGACTGTGCCCCAAGCTTATGACGTTCAACAGGTGATAAGTGGAAAAAACATACACATCCAAAAGTGTGTAGATCATGATAATTGGGATGAGTTTTAAAAAGACGAAAGAAAGGGGAAGCAAGATCTAGAACCTGAGATGAAAGGCGATTGATCAAGAAAACAACAGTGGACAAAGCTTCAACCCAAAAATGAGGGGGAACAGATGCTTGAAGAAGTAATGTTCTCGTGACATCAAGCAAGTGCCGATTCTTTCGCTCTGCAATACCATTTTGTTGAGTCGTATAAGGACAAGAACGCTGAGATATAATGCCTTTTTGTTGCAAGTACTCCTAAAAATCATGAGAGATATACTTGCCTCCAGAGTCAGAGCGCAAGATCTTAATGCTTGCGTGAAACTGATTCTCAACATATGCCAAAAATTTCTTAAACATTGTGAAAACCTCAGCTTTAGATCAAAGAAAATATATCCAAGTAAAGCGGCTGTAGTCATCGATAAATGTCACAAAGTATTTATATTGGGCATGAGATGAGACAGGAGACATACCCCAAACATCACTATGAACAATATCAAAACATTTGGCAGCACGATGAGCATGAGAGGGAAAAGGAAGGGTTTTACTTTTAGCAAGTATGCAAACAGAACAAGGAACAGAGGAATTAGACATGACATTTTTATTTCCCAACAATCCATTTTTCAATAAATGAGACAAAACAACAGAATTTGGATGACTCAATTTTCTATGCCAATCCTCATACATATTTGGAACATCAGTACAAGCAAAAGATAAATGATTAGAATTGAACCGGAGCGAGAATAATCTGCCCACTTTAGGCCCCTTCGCGATCACCCTCCCCGACACCTGATCCTGCACAAGACAACCAGCCCGAGAGAAATTAACATTACAATGGTTATCCACTACTTGTCCAATCGAAATTAGATTTGAAACAAGTCCAGGGGACACAAACAAATTCCGAAATTAAGAATTAATGTCTCCAGCATTAGTAATAGAGAGGGTATTACCATCAGTAATCTGAATGTTTTGGGCACCATTGTAAGGGTGAACATTGTGCAAGTGTTCAGAGGAACCAGTCATGTGATTGGAGGCCCTAGAATCAACAAACCATGGTCGAGAAACATCAGAAGATTTACCTTGAATGCCCAAGGCAGAAAGTGCTGATAGTACCATTTGTTGTACCATTTCTGAATTCATAGCACCAGCACCGGAGGCTGCATGATTGGAAGTTGGGCCTGCTGAACCTGCAGTGGCGTGAAAAGCCTGTACTGGTCGCTGTTCTGGTCTTGTGGGACATTCGGTGATGATGTGACCGCGTTGCTTATAGTAGTTGCAAAATTTCTTACTACAATGATGAGCAATATGACCGAATTGCTTGCACGAAAAACACTGGACTTGTCTCATATCTCGACCTTTGCCTTTACTTTGAGCAGCATAAGCAACCGTAACTGGTTCCGAAACCAAGTCATCATGGGACATGGCTCCTTGGGTAAGTAAACGCTGCTCTTCTCTGAGTAGTTCACCAACACATACATCCAAAGAAGGAACAGGGCTCCGATTCAGCAAAGCAGCTCATGCGACCTCAAACTCCGGGCGAAGTTTCATGAGAAATTGGTCCCGTTTACTGATCTAGTAGGCCTCTCGAATGGCAGCTAGCGAATCGTTAGGGACATCAGCATGTAAGATGGCTAAGTGCTCAGTCCACAAGTTCAGGAATCCAGAGTAGTAGTCCTGAATAGACAGATTTCCCTGTTTGTAATTGGCGATATCGAGCTCCAACTGAAAGCGCTTGGCAGCGTTATCCTGGTTGTAAATACGCTTCAGGTAATCCCACATCTCTTTAGCAGTTGAAAAAGAGCACAGATTATTAACCATCTGAGGCTCAACGGATCCTAGAATCCAAGAAATAATCTGAGCATCTTTTGTCTCCCAAGCATCCATCGCAGCTTTGGCTTCCGGGGCGGAGGAGGACCTGTCGGTATGACCCCACATCCCTTTCCCTTTCACAAACATCTTAAATTGAAACTCCCAGGCAGCATAGTTTTTGCCGGTAAAGCGGACACAAAAATTCTCCGTAGCCATGTGAACACAAACCAAGAATGACACGCAAGAACACAGTGATGAAGAGGACGCGGCCAAGGACCAAGAGCAAGTGGTTGAGCAAGAGCGACAACAGAGGCTGTCACTGACCAAGAACGCACAACCTTGTGCACAAAGAACTAACCAAGCTGTGCGACTCTGTCGCAGAAATGAAGAAAAGAGAGGAAACTCGTTTCTGGGCTAGGAGACTCGTGATACCATGTCAAGAAATTTGGCTTGATGCCTTCTTCCATTCTATTTTCCACCATAAATAGTAAAGGGGCATTTACAACTATTAATGACAAATATTCTAATTCCTGATTTGTACAACCTAAATTAGGAATTCTAAATATATACAATTAATGAGTTGTATCCTATTCCTAATTTATAAAGAATATAATAGGAAATAAATCACAACATATTATTCCCTTATTAACAAGGCATACCATTAATGCACATTGTCTTGTAAAGATGAGCAATATGAGGATCTCCTTTTGTACTCATATGTCGCTTCTCCAAGCACTCAAGAAAGGCTAAGTCAGCCTTCAGCAGCTTGGCTTGATCATGAGTATCATACCCTATATCATGGCAATAACAGCAGAAATCCAACCAATCAATTGGTCTCTTGTCCCAGACAAGAGATCCACTGTCTTTGCCACTAGACCAGTTTGGTCCACAGTAATGCCCATACCTAGGGAACAACTGAGAAAGAAATGCTCTAACCCCTGTATGCCATGGAACCTTACAAACATATGGCCTGAAGCGTAAAGGGGTAGCCCCACTATCTTTTCCAACAACATTCCCTTGAGTTTGTGCATGCCTCTTTAACTCTTTATTGATAATAGATGGTCTTTGAAATTTACCTCCAGCATTATTTGCCCAAGGAAACAATGAGAGGAAGGACAAGGGCCACCCAGACAATTTGGGATCATTAACAGCTTCTTGTTTAGGTTGTTCAGTAAAAGCTTTGGCAGAAACCGAAGTTGTTACCAAAACAGTGTTCGATTGAGTAAACCAAGGGATGTTACCAAGAAACCCCAAGTTCATGTTGGATTAACACTGTATCACCAAATTACACAGATAGCCACCACAGCACCAAATATTCTGTTAACCTGCCAACAGAAAAACGGCTAAGTCTTTTTCTAAAGGATAAAACTTAGTTCTATTTGTTTATGTTCATTACATCAATTCTGCCAATTAAACTGACATATGTTCATTAATGTTCTCTCTCCTAGTCTCTTTTTTAAAAAAATCACACATGTCATAACTTGATTGGTAGAATAAATGTTATAAACATAAACAAATAAAACTAAGTTTTGTTCTTTCCTAAACCCCCCGGCCCAACCCCCACCAAAAAAAAAAGGTTACCCATATTAAAATTTTGTGCATATTGAAGAAACAGCTAAATATATACAAAAAAAAAAAAAACTACCCCAAATCAAAATTTTGTGTATATTTAAGTATTTTGCATTAGAACTACAGCTAGGTTGAACACATCCTAACTCTTCATGGGCCATTTCAGAACCAAGTCACCAAATTTGAATAATAAACTGTTTGATCAAGCAGTAGTACACTGATTGATGTCTTCAACAGTTAAGAAAGTAAAGAGATTGAAAACAAACACAGAGAACATTCAAACTTCCATATACCCATTTGAAGATAAGTAATTTCGCTATCTATTCCTCAGCTTTAAAAAGAAAAATACAGAAAAAAGAAGAATTGGGTTTCTTTTACTTTCTTGTGTTATAAACAAACACCCATTTGACCAAAAAGAAAAACCCCACCTTTGAAATTTGAAGGATAAGTGGGCTCAGAATTTGATCAACTTACTTGTACTTGTGGTTCATCTGCTAAACCATGTTCTGCGGCGAACACATGGAACTGAAGATGGAAAGAGGGAGAGGAAGAAGAGATACACAGATTTTGCTTCGCATTTACGTTTGCGGGGTAGACTTGGGTTCCATATGCTGACCACTAGTTCGCCACACCATTTCTAAATGAGCAGAGTGGGACCCGCCAACATAAAAGGAGTGGAAGCTCATAAGTTTGAAATTGGTTCAATACTGTCATCCAAAGCAATAATTCCAAAATAATTTATTAATCAATGGTGAATTTTATGATGAATTTCTCATTATTTGTAAGTATAGAAATTTTTGAGTTTTTTTGTAATATTATGAAATGTGTAACACATTATTATAATATTAAAAATATAACTAAAGTAAGAGATAATAAAATTGAAATGGTACATATATAATAAGAAAAAATTAATGCATAAATTCATATATTTAAATTGAGTGTTTTAAATTAATAAATTAATAAATTATTGATATATTATTAATTATGGTAACTAATAATTAATTATTAATAAATAATTTATCAATAATTATTGACCTTACCGAGTTTATTGCATAATTCCTTTGCATTCTTTTTTATTTTTGGTATAATAATTCTTTGACATTTAATAGTACATAATAGATTTCTCACTTTGAAAGTACTTAATAATCTCTCAATTAAGAATTTATTATTCAATGATGATTTTTATGAGGACTACGATTGTTGAAGCAAAAAAAAAACTTCTTAGCATGACTGCCTTTTTATTTAAATATTGTTTTAGTGGCATCATAATGTACAATTAGTATGTGGTTTAAGATATTGTATATTATATTATTAAATAAATTATTAGTCTGGCTCACCATGTTATTTTTAGCTGGACTAATCATATTATTTTTAAATAATGATTTTAACATTATTTATTATTATTATTTAGTGGACTGTACAAGTGTAAAATTAATTATTAAATAAGAAAGTATTAAAATGTATTTTGAGTTCATAATATAATAAAAATTCAAATTTAATATAATATCAATATAAAAAATTTTACACTATCATTTAATAATATATTATTATTAAAACAATTAAATATTTTAAATAGTGGTTATGATTATCAAATATCTTTAATAATTTAACAATATATGATAAAATAATAGTATAAAAAATTTTACATTAACGTTTTGTTATGGGATGCTCAAGCATTCTAATACTTGTCCTCTGACAACAATTTAGTTTAAAAGAAATACTTTGACATAAATAAATGTTGTGAATCTCAGTGTAGCATATACTCTAATCAACGATTGTGAAGTTTGAGCTTTCATTAACAAAATCATTTATATCAATAATATATTAAAATTAAATTTATGTATTAAATATTTTTAATTTTTTTATTTAATATTTTTTATTTTAAATAATTAAAAACAATGTTTAGAGGATTTGACGAGGATATAACATTATTTATTTTAAAATTGTAGTCATCTTTCATGATAAAGTTGTTGGAAATATATAATTATTTATAATTTTAAAATTATAAATCTTTATTTTGTATGACAAATTAAATTCCTGACTTTAGTAATTAGTTTTTTTATCGCTATCATTTTTTTTTTTGGGGCTTAATTGGTCACAAATCCACTAACTTGAATGATAGAAAAATTACCGCGAAGAATGCTGTAAAATATTTTCTAGACCTAGCCATTATCTAGTACGTGCGCTTCAAAGATAGCAACGAATGTCTCACAAAATAGTTGATTTAAATTGCCCTTGTCAATGATGAACTAGCCAAATTATTTGAATTAGATATCATTATTACAAGGTATAATCTATTGACAAAAAGATAGTAGAAACTCACTTTAAGTAATTTGATTATGTAAGGAAAAGATCATTAAAAATCTTAGAAAAAAAAATAAATTAAAAGGAAGATAGTCCAATAGTTAGAAATAAAGATAGACTAAGAAAAAACTATAGGAAAAATTTTAAAAAATGACTTAAAGCTAAATAACTTTTTCGAATACATGATTTACAATAGAATACAATGACATCGTTTAATCCATATAACTGATTCTACCTAACAGGATAAAGCTTTGGTTGTTATTGTTATTACAAGGTAAATGTTAGTATAAAGATATTATTAATCTATACTAGATTCCAAGCCTAATAAGGCCAGGCCCAATGGCCAGAGAAAATGTGACCCTTCTCCTTTGGCAAAAGGAATTACCTCAAATGGAACCTAATCATAAGCTAACAGGCAAGCCTGGGAGGCTGCCAAGAAGTTTTCCCTAAGGCACCTAAGGTGACCAAAATATCTCTGTTCAATACTTAACTCCCAAGACACTCTTTTCTGTAAATAACTACAGTGATCATGAGGGTAAGGATCTTTTCTCCTTTATTGAACTCACCTTGCACCCTCACTGACTTGAGTATTAGAGTGTCTTGTAGGTATCCAACCCCCATTCTCCAACTCCTCCAAGCAAGAAGAAGGTGGTGGTAGTGAGCTGGTTCTGACCTAAGGAGCCAATTCATCCAAAGCAAAACATTGGCGCCATATGTGTGGATATGGTAAACTGATATTCCCACCCTTTTACCATGGCTAAGACGCGAAAAATAACAACCACAAAACAGGAACAAAGAGATGGAGCACAGACCTCAGTGATGGCCAACCAGCCTTGAGACAGACCCACCTTCTCTCAGCGTCTCCACTCTGTTATTCAATGAGCAGAGCCATACACTCTAGGACAACATGCTCCCTCTCCAGTCCTATAAGAGGTGAGAGCAACAAACCCACCACCCACCAACCAGAAGCTATTAACTATGCTTAACAAGCAGCAACAATAGTTTATTAAAATACTTCGAGCACTCAACCAGAATCGAGAGCGAGTGGCTGAAAATGATACTAAAGTAGGTGTGGTTCACGGAACACAGAATGTCGAACAGCCCTATGTTGAAAAGGAAGCCCATGTTGATCGAGAATTACAAAGAAAGCAAGAGCCTTCCACTGCTTCTGGCCCCTTGCATAAGCATGAGGCCCATTATAATTTCAACTACCCATTCTCTATGTTCATTGTAGGAGCACAACTCCCAAAAGGCTTCAAATGCCCAACTATCAAGGCATACGACGTGTCGATGAACCCCCAAGAGCACCTAGAAGCCTTTTATGGCCTGTATGCTGCTCATTGGGGGATTTGACCCCATATAGTGCTTCTCCTTCATATCCCTCTATGCTCACTCTATCAACTACTTTGAGGAACTAGCGCAGAGCTTCCTTACTCACTTTGCTACGAGTAAGACTCAGCCTAAAACCACTCAAAGCCTATTTAACATCAAGCAGGGCAAGGAGGAAACTCTCTACGATTATATGCACAGGTTCAACCAGGCATGCCTCAAGGTTCAAGATTTCAACCAATGCAGCCATGCACACAGTCCTGGGCGGATTCAAGCACAAAGAGTTCGCCAAATTGCTAGCCAAGAAAAGCCTAGAGAGCCTTAAGGAGCTAAAGCAGCATTCAGAGAAGTATATCAACATGGAGGAAGTCCTCAAGCTCAAGAGTGAGTGATTCGAGTGTCGAGCTCAACCAAATAATAAAATTTCAGTTCTATAGATAACTTGTAGTATAAAGCAGCAAATCAAGTCGTCTCTTGAGGATCAAGATACTAATCAAACCAAATCAAGATCACACAGGGGGGAGTGTATGCAGAATCTAAACATAATAATTAAATATAAGAAAGAAAATCAAATTGCAAAGCAATCAATCCAAGAAACTGTCAGAAATCTAGTTGGCTTGTCATCGATCACTAAATATGCATCTTAATTGAATTAATTGGTTAATCTATGATTGATCAAAATCTCTGGATCAGACATATAGAATTCATAACCTAGAATTTAACTAATAAACAATTCATAAATCCACAATTGTTAGAATCATGCAACCTATGTTAGGTTAACAACCAAAATTCAATTAACCCAAATTAACAAATCTGCCAACCTAACCTTCTTCAATTCATATGACTAAACCACAATTAATCAATCATAATTTAATCATAAATATTAATTAGGATTAAGGATTCAATCAAATCATATCACATAACAGAAATCTCTAATCATATAATTTGAAATCCAAATCAAGAGAAGAAGAAGATAATTAATTCAATTCAAAATCGAAATCAGGAACAGAATCTCAAAGCCAAACTAGAATTTCCTCAAGATCCTTGGATCGATCTCAGATAATTAGCTCTCTATGGCTGCCATACAATTTGCAAAAAGAAAAGAGAAAACTCTAAGTAAAAGAATCAAGTAAAAACAGATAGGGTTTATATCTATCTCAGATCCCCTCTTTATAACAAAATAACTGACTTAAAAATTAAGAATCATAATTTTCCTTTAGGTTAAAGTTAATTTTCGACCTCTTAGCTTTCCTTAACCACCGAAATCATTTCAATTTGGCTTAAGATGAGAGAGTTATGCCTAAATCACTCTTAACAGGTCTCTGATCCCGTCAACCGGCTTCACAGGGGTGAAACGTCATCAAAACGTTGTAGTTTCAATTCGTGTCTTCATAAGAATTGAAGATCTATGTCTTAGCTTTCAAATGCCACCAGTTTCAGGTTCATATCACACCTACAACCCGAATTATGGACCAATTAGTGCACATTGCTCAAGTTACGCGATAGAACTCGAGTTCTAACTTCCAAGCCCAATTCAGTCCACTATATACCCTATTCAGCTCTGGGGATCTCATAAAAGTTGTATATCTCTATCTTATCTTTCCTACAAGGTAAGATATATAATTTTTAAATATCTAAAACTCAAGATATGACCGAAATATCGAAATAGTGTAAAATCCTAATAATGCTGAAAAAAATCAATAAAGCTCAATTTGAGCCCAAACTTATAAAATGTGGCGAAAACCAATCAATTAAGCATATAAGAGGTCCAAGAGACTAAATATGAGGATTAACTAATGTATGAAAATCATGTTTATCAGTGAGGCATAGAAGAATATGGACAGACCTCAAAGGAAGGACAAAGTGCCTGAATCCAAAGGCCCCAAGAATAATCCTAGAGGGCTACCACAGGGAAAGTTCAATGAATACAACCCCCTCAGGGTCCTCCGAAGTACAATCTTGTAGGAGGTATATCATACGAACCTCTCCGATCTCCCAAAACCAAGGATCTTAAGGGTGTAAGGATGAGTTGGCAAGTCCAAGCTTTACAATTACCATCAAGTCAACGGCCACAACATAGAGAAATGTGTGGACCTCTGTGATGCCATAAAAACCTTAATTCAACTTGGAAGTTTGCAAAACTACGTCCAAGGGTCCAAAGGGATCAGACCACAACATTATCAGATGAGAGATGACAAAAGGAGAACTTTGAGCCCCTGACGTTGGACACCAACCCCTGACCATCGCTCCCCCTTGCAAGACCAGTTTGACATTAAAGGATTGACTCTCCCCAAAGAGAGCTAAGACGAGATAATGAGGTCACAAGGATCATTAACACCAACTCTGGAGGCTTTATCGGAGGTAGGAAAATGAGATCAGCATGGAGGAGACATCTGAGAGTGGTGCTTAGCGTAACATCATGCCTTATCACCAAGCGATGTAGTGAATCTTGGACCCTGGCAACAAGCTTCTCGGATGAGGACAAAGCAAGGGTCGTTCCAGGAGGTGATGACCCTATGGTGATTACTGCCAAAATGGTTAATACAATGGTAAAAAGGGTCTGTGTGGAACAAGAAAGCTCAACAAACATTCTTTTCATAAAATGCTTCAAAAATATAGGCATTCCCACATCCAACCTTAAACCCTTTAACACCGACCTCATAAGTTTCTCTGGGGGGCAAGGTTAGGTGGAGGCCTATATAGAGCTATTTGTGGCCCTAGGAGAAGAACCCTTGCACAAAACGGTAAAGGTAAAACTTTTGGTAATGGATTGCCCTTCAGCCTACAACATCATCCTTGGGAGACCATCTTTGAATGCACTTGGCATGATAGTTTCCAACCACCACTTAGCTATGAAGTTCTTGTCAGAAGATGGACAAGAAGTGACTGTGAAGGCTTATTAGGCCGCAAAATGTATTTATTAAAATATAAGTTTGGACCTCTCAGAACAAAGCGTAGAGATTGGACAACAGACTCCGCCACCTTAAGGGAAGAATAAACACCCCTTGATGATGGCAGAGCTCTATGTCTGAGGTGACATGAAATAAACTTGACCACAACTAAAGGTCCAATTGTTAGATGTTCAACTCGAACCTTAAGTAGATCAAATCACCAAGATCAGAGTAGGTTTAGCAGAACAAAGAGCAGAGATCGTACAATAGACTCCGCCACCCCAAGGGAAGAATAAACACCATGTGATAATGTTAGAGCTCGATGTCTGAGATGATATGAAAGAAACTTGACCACAACTAGAGGGCCAATTGTTGGATGTTCAACTCAGACCCGGGGCAAATCAAATCACCAAGATTGGAGTAGGTTTAGTAGAAAGAGATCAACGGAAGTTGACAAAATTCTTGTAGTAAAACAAAGACCTTTTCGCCTGGATGTCTGCAGATATTCCTAGCCTTAACCCCCAGCTTCATCTGCCACTAGTTATTAATCTCCCCTAACACCAAACTAGTGGCTCAGAGGAAGAGGAAGGTGGGTCTGGTACACCAAAAGGCCATAGAGTAGGTGAAAGGACTCCTAAAAGTTGGTTTTATTAGGGAAGTATCCTATACCACTTGGCTCTCAAATGTTATTTTGGATAAGAAATCTTCTGGGAGGTGGCATATGTGTATAGACTATACAGACCTTAACAAAGTCTTCCAAAGGACCCTTATCCTTTACCTAACATTGATAAGTCAGTTAATGGATCTTCTGGTCATCAGTTTTTGTCTTTCATGAATGCCTATTCAAGGTACAATGAAATTTCGATGTATCTAAAAGATAAAGAGAAGACAACTTTTATTACTAAAAGACCAGCTATTATGATAAGGTAATGCCCTTTGGGCTACAAAATGTTGGGGCCACCTACTAGTGCATGGTGAATAAAGTCTTTGAAGACTAGATTAATAAGGTGATGGAAGTCTATATTGATGATATGATCATGAAGATCCTGATCACAGGAGACCATGTAGCCAACCTCACAAAAGTGTTTTCATAACTGAGGAAGCACAATATGAGGCTCAATCTAGAAAAATTTGTGTTTGAGGTCCAGGCTGAAAAGTTTCTGCATTTTATGTTGACCAACAAGGGGATAGAAGCTAATCTTGACAAATGTTAAGTTGTTATCAACTTGCAAACTCTCAACTCCCTGAAGGAAATCTAGCATTTAATAGGACAAATTACGGTGTTAACAAGATTCCTCTCCAAGTCAGCTTAGAAAAGCTCTACCCTTCTTCAAACTCCTAAAGAAAGGGAAAGACTTTAAGTAGACCTCAGAGTGCGAAGAAGCATTTCAAAGCTTGAAGACCACATTGGCCACCCCGCCCATCCTTACCAGGCCGGAGAACGATGAAACTTTTTTTCTCTACCTATTAGTAGCAACAGAAGTAGTCAGTTCAATCCTTGTTAAAGAAATGAGTGAAGGCCAAATGCTTATGTAATTTGTTAGTAAATTCCTACAAGGCCTTGAACTTTGTTACTAGAAAATAGAGAAATTGGCGTTCACCCTCCTCGTCTCAACTCAAAGGCTAAGACACTACTTCCAGTGTAATATCTTAATACTAGTACTAATAACATATCCGAAATTACATATTAGTAACTAGAATTAAGTATGTCACGTATAAATTAACATAATATATTAAAAATAAATATAAGAAATATACAAAAATATGAGCTTGTTCTGGGTGAATAATTTACAAATATTATAAAGAATAGTACACAAAATATATTACAATACTCAGTATTTATATAATTTGTTACAAAGTACTAAATATATAACCCAAAATACAAAACAATACCAAAGCTAGTCTACATCTTCATCTTCTGTCTCCTTACGCGTTCTTGGAAATATTACGAAAATCCAAATAAAAAGGAGTGAGAATTCTACGAATTCTCGTAGTACAATTAAAAATCTATGTTATCGTAATATTTTCAACTGTTTCGAAAAAAAATATAATTTAAAAAAAAAAATATAATTTAAAACTATATATATATATATATATATATATATATATATATATATATATATATATATATATATAAACTAGAAAGATAACAAACTGTCAAATCTGGTCATTTCTCTTCTCGAAATAGAGGTTCAATTTTAAAATTATTTATGAAAATCATTTGTACAATCAAATGAAACATATCATTATTCTTCACATATCATCTTTCATCAACACACATCATATATCAATATTAAATATCATATCATATTTCATCAACCTTCATGTATCACAAGTCATTATGATATCTCTATCATATCTTATAAATTATTTCCAAAAATATTTTCAGAAACACATTTTCAAACAAGCATCATAATTTAAAAATTAAATCTAATGTCATCACAATGCACATTTAAAAAGGCAATAGTCTGCTTTTAGGTTGGTGCACTCCAACCTATTCATAACGATTCACTAGTCACATAGAACTACTCCGAATAATGAGTAACTCATGCCACCTCTAGTTAGGGAATGCCCATCCTAAGTCTAGAGTTGTCGGTAGAGAGGGAATGTCTATCCTCATCTATTAAGATAGAGTGGGTACTAACCTTCCCCACATTATCAACTATGTAGGATCACTTCTACCAACTAGGAAGAACTTGAGTAAAGAGAGAGATAGTATCATCCATCCTCAACCTCAACCACTCTGGAAGGGAGAGAAAGCTCATCCTCACACTGACATCAATCTAGGATCACCTCTGCCAACTAGGAAGAACTTGAGTAAAAATGGAGTTTATTCTCAACCTCAACTACTTCGGAAGGGAGGGAATGCTCATTCTTACACTTCCATTCTAACGTAGGATGAGGATCATTTCCTATAATAATCCTTGGCCAAATAAATGGACTACTCATACAAATCAAATCACATTTCAAGAATTCTCATCAAATTCACAATATCATTTATTTCCAAGAAATTCCCAAACAACAATAATTCAAGTACAATTTTAAGTACTTAAACATTGAGTAATACATGGAGATTATCATTCTCAATTCGGCCTACATGACCAACTTAAGACCTATATGGTCAGTTCAAAAATGCAAATGCAAGAATTTCTCCATAAACTCTTAGTACCTCAATTAATTTAATATGATACGCGTAAAATACATTAAGAACAAGTGCACTATATTACAAAGTAATATAGGACTTGAGTCCCAGTTGTCAATCCCAGAAGGAATAAGAAGTAATTATTACTTTCGTTAAACTCTTAGTTATTTAGACAATCAAAAGTGTAAGAGAAATTCAAAATAAAATCAAACAACAAATAAAGAAGAAAAACGAACAATCAAACAATATAGAGATAAATCAATAAGAGAGAAACTAGGGCGCAAGGTTCACTTGAATCCAGTTAATCAAATTTTCATTCATTTTATGATGTAAGGTAATTCTCTTGCCAATATTCTCTTATTTTCTATTGAATCTCAATGGTCATATATGAAACAATATTATATTCTTAATTTAATTCACTTATTTGGTTATTTAGTTGAATTAATCAAGAATGCATTAAGCCCAACTCAAGAGATAAACTAACATAATCATTAATTCCATTGATAGAATAAATTGATGTTTAGTCATTCATCAATCTAATCCTAGGTTTATCATATAGGTCTACTCATTGAGTGCGGATGGTTACCGATCAAAAAATGAATTAAAACATACCAAAAGTGATCAAGTCTTGACAAGAATACAAGCAATAATAAACTTAAAAGAAATTATCTTAATCAAATTCGAGATGAAAATTAATTAAACAGGAAAACAAGATCCCCCATAGCCTTAGTTATGGACTTAGCTACTCATGTTCAATACAAACAATCCAAAATCATAATACCAATCCATGGAAAGAAAATCCAAAGAAAGGGAAAAACTAGAGGGAAAGAGAAATCAAAACCCCTTTTACAGTGATTATGATCTTCAATCCTTTAAGAATTAAATCTTCCATTTGAAGTTGTCCTCCAAAGATTCGATAGCAATTTTCTCTTTTGAATTATCTCTCAAAGTATGTCGTCTGTCTCTCTAAATTTCTCCTAGATGATCTGAACTAAAGAGAGCTCGCTTTTTCTAAACTCATTTTCTTCTTTTTATAGAAAAGTTGACAGCTTTTCGTATTTGACTTGCACGATTTTTCTCACCCTTTAGATGACCAAATTTGCCCTCGATCTCAACAGAGAAGTTTTAAGATTTTATGTTATCTTTTCAATGCGGCAAATGGTGCATCAATTTGATCTTTGTACCCCAAGATATGACTCAATTAATGAAGAATGATCAGGATAATGTCGGAATCTGAATTTTCGGAATCCGAATTTTGCTCCAAATGAAATCTCTTTGAGAATCCTTATCCAATCTTCAATTTAAGATTTTGTATCTAATTAGAACTCTAATTAACATCTAAGAATAGGATAAGAATCCTTCAAATATTTATCTTCAAGAATTTCTTATTTTTGCACAAAATTTGATGATTTATCCTGAAAATTCAAACATGACTAACTAAAGAGATAATTATTTAAAAAATAAATTAAAAATAAACAAAAACAAAAACTAAATAAAAATCAATTAAAAATCCTAATAAATAAACTCAACAGTTGAGTGTATTTAACACTCATCAAATACCCCCAAACTTAAACAATTGCTTGTCCTCAAGCAAAGAATGAGAATAAAAAATAAGATTAAACTTAGCATCCAAAAACATGAATCAAGGGAAATTCCACAATCTAAAAAAAAATCAAGCTCAATTTTAGCAATCAAATCCAATCCAGCAAGATCATTTAGCACTTAAAACAATTAGAGGCTTAGGTCTAGGTTGCATCTTTGTTTCTTACTAACCAATTGAGATCACTCATCTTTCCATCGCTCAAGTGTTTAAGGACAAAGAGATCACTTAAATTTCTCTTGAAAAATGTAATACGATAGGCTTGATTATCAATCTCATCTCCACTTTCAAGTTCACATATAGCACAAAAATCAAAAGGACTTCATTTGGTTGTAACGGGGCCAAGGGTATAAAGAAAAGTAGGAAAAAGATAAATAAGGGTAAAGAATGTTCATGGATAAATCAATACAAAGCAGAATCAAGTTGCAAAGATGACAAATATAGCATAATGTACAAAGATATAACAAATTCTCACTTTCAACCCAATATTCTCATTATTCCTCACCAACAATTCTTTTCTCTTTTTCTTTTTTGTTTCCTTTGCCATTTTTTCTTTTCTTTCATTTTTTTTTCTTCATGCCTTTTTTTTACCCTTAAAGACAACAACAACCCTTCATGACTTTTCAATTAACACATCAGATGCTCCATAGAATTCAACTTGATTATTCAATTGGGAATTCAATGAAATTAATTTCAGGCTTAAATGGGGCAACTAAGGGATTATTTTCTCAATACAACTCTGGAAGTCAAGAAAGAATTAAGCCTAATTGCCTTAATCATATTCAAGTTTGTATGTGAATCATTAAAGTTCCAACAAGATATCAAAGCAAGTTCTAGCATACATCAATCAAGAGAAAACTTACTCCAGAAGAAAAATAGGATTTTATTTATGAAAAATCCAATCATTAAGGCTTAAAACATACTTTCTGGCTAAGTTGATAAAAAAAACAAAAGCAAGCAGACATGACTAATTTCCATCTAAGATGTTAAATTTTTTAATACTTAATTGAAAAACATTGCTTCACACAATATCAACTCATGATCAATAGATTCCACTTTCAAACATATCTCTATCTGCTCAGAATAAATCAAGAAATCAACACATAATTCCTACTTGATTACTAGCAATACTCAAGTGTTCATCAATTTTTTTTAAAGAGTACCCCCTACACTTAAGATAAACATTGTCCTCAATGTGAAAGAAAAATAAATAAAGGGGGTAAAGAAAAGAGTAACACAACTTAATGAAAAGTGATACAATGTTAGGCTGAGAAGAAGCACAAGAGGCAGCGTCGCAACAGAATATGAAAAATCACAAGATTTGTTCAAAACAAATGAGTAGCATCTAAAAAAAAACAAAAACAACAAAAATAATGAAAATAAGATATATAAAGAAGAAACACAAGTTACCTCTTGTGAAGCGCTTGTTTAACTTCATTAACTTGACGTTCTCTTTTCAGGTACATCAATTTGGCTTAAAACAAGAGAAATATGATGACATCTTCTTCAATTCAAAGTAGTGCTTCCATTCTTTGTCCATGACCCTTGAGGTGCCTCCAAAAGCATTTTGAGCATGATAAGGACTTGGTTGTTTTGGAAGTGCCTTGGTGTAAGAGAATTCACTTGGCCGTGGTGGTTTTAGTTGATCAACATATGAAGGACTAATTTGCAATGGAGCATTAATTATGGGAGGACCTTTCTCTAATTCAACAACTTAGGTTTCAGGAAGGTCAACATCAACATTGTATGATGGTGGGAGGTCTTTGATAGCTAAGGCTTTCTGCTTTTAGCTTGAACGAAATTGATAGGAGTATGGAGATTTGACATTGTGGAAGATTTAGCCTCCCTAAAGACATTGATGGTCACAGAATCTTTATCCACTCTCAAAATGAGCTCACCCTGGGGTACATTAATCATGACCCCTGAAGTTTTAAGAAATGGTTAATAACTTCACAAGATGTAGTTATTTATGCCTTAGAATTGTGTGATAATAATTGCTTGGTCCTTGTTTTTAAGTAGGAATAGAAGACTTTAGCCTTAATTCTATATAATTCAATCTTGATGTCTTCTATTATGATTTTGAGGAAATATTGCTCAATCTTTAATGAATCAAGTACATTTGCATTTATTTATTAAATTGGTTATTTTTCTATCACAGGAAGGGCTCCAATCAAGCTTAAACTTGAAGAATTTGGACTAGAAGTAAGCCCAAGAGAAACCCAAGTGTAAAAACCAGCATTCAACGCTGCAACGTAGGCATATCAATGCCACGGTGTGGTGACTTCCCCTAATTCAGGCAGAGAGCTAGGAATTTTGCACGCCGCGACGTGGCACATTAATGTTGTGGTGTTCGTGACCTAAATTGAAATGCGTTGCGGCATAGGTTTGTTAATGTCGTGGCGTGACTTTGTTTTCTGAATCTATAAATACTATTTTATTAGATTTTTCAAGGGAGCTCCGCGAGAGCCTTGTTTAGGTTAGAGAAGCTGCAGCTGGAATTCACGTTTTGGAGGCTGAGGAGGCTAGAGAAGCCAAGGATGGAGGTCATCTTCTTCATGGAAGGAGATTCAAGCTTTAATAGTCATATCTATGAACTTTCTTCCTTCTTCTTATGCTTTCTTCTCTTTTCCTTATCTCATGAACACTGTTTTTATGGTGTAATTTCGTGTTTGATGATGTAGCTGAGCTGTATTTAGAGATTACTTTGGATCTTTGTATGAATATTGATGTTTATGTATTACTTTTAGTATATATCGATGTTTGGTTTTGTTCAATCATATAGATCTTAATGCTCTTGATAGTTTGGCCAACTTTTAAGTGATTTGTTGAAATCTGATGAACCTAGACATAGGAATTTGGATTTAAGATCATATGTATGGTTGATGCATGTTCGATGAATTCAATTGGCTTGGATAAGTTGATTCGTTAATAGGATATAAATATACCTATTGGCATTGTATAATGTGTGTTTGAGAATAGATATTAAGAGTGGAATTTGCACTAGTACTCATGGAAATATAGTAGATTAGGTAAATGAAGCTATGGCTGATTGACTTAGACATAGACTTTTAACTAAAGTAGATTCTCAAGCTAACTTAATCATTCATCTGTGTTGCTTGATTCTAACTCTAAATATGTAGTATAACCTACGTATACTAAGTAAATGGAATTAGTATACCACTTTTTAACTTTAGCGTAATAAACAACTTGTTCAATATCTATTTAACGAATAAATATATAGAGCTTTTAAGAAAGCAAGAGAGCAAGACATTTTACACATTCAAAAACTTGCTCTTTATTAGAAATCTATCTGATATGTCTGAGATTACAAACCTTTACAAAACTAATTACATAAATTTATTTACAAGCCATAAATATAATTACATAACCAAAACTATTAGATTAACAACATAAATAAATCTTCATCTCCTTGTCTTGCGCTTGCTTGAATCCTCCTATGGATTTATTATGTAAAACATAAAAAGATTAGGATAAGAATTAATAATTCTTAGTAGTAAGTCTGAAATCGTAACATCATGGTAAATCTAGATACTTTGGGGTAAAACATAAATTGTACTTAATCATTTGAAAAGGTGGCATAAGCCAAAACTCAGTCATTTCCCTTCCCAAAACAGATAGTTCATTTAATTACAAAAATAATTTAACTATTATATATCAATTCAATTGAACAAACATACACTGGAATACTCATAAGTATACCAGGAATAATAACAAGTTTACTTCATGTACCATTCCTAGCCATTCTTGCCAACTCTTATCCTTAATCTTTGTAATTATAGAAAATAAGGCATTTAATTATAGAAAACAAGGCAATTGCCCATAAAAAATGCATGGTGATGTATGATTATGCCTAATGAAAATCCTAAAGTATGCTTATACAATGATTTTTAAAAGATTTTGTTTTAGAAAACACATGTTATGTGATTATTTCCAAGAAGTCATTTTGTTCCTTGTATTGTTTCTGGGTAGGCAGAACGCCTTTTTGTTCCTTACACTACCAAACATTCATAACTTTGGCATTTAGAGCCCTTTTGTCCAAGCCACTTGGAGCGCTTTTGTCCAAGCATAAGTTTACAATACATGGAAACATCAAATAATAAGTTTGAAAACAAAATATGCAAGAGTATTAAAAAGCTTTCCTTTCTTCACTTTTTACATAATCATACTTTTCTATATACAATGGAGAAGTAATATCGTAATCATTAAACTTTTCTTAATACATTATCATACAAGCTAGTAGAGAGGGACTCATTCAACCTCATCTACCTTCATCATTCCTTTATATTGCTTCCCAGTATCATGCATACATTTCATTTCAAGCTCAACAAAGGAGCATTTAATTCAAGTTTAACCCATAAAGGAGCAAATACATTTCTACTATACTTTTATAATTCAACTTTAATTATTAAAGAAGCTACTAAAGTTTTTAAGGTCTAAACTTTCTCAAAAATCTCTCAATTTTCACCTAAAAAGTTTATTTTTCATGAGTGCACCAAATGTATATACTAACGTCAATAATTCTGAGATTTTACAGTCATATAGCCTTCCCTCATATCTTTCAAATGCCTTAAACCTCACCTCATTTGGACAAATGTAGCCAAAGTTATGCAACATTATGCATAAGCTAAAACAGGACATTCTGTTTTACCTGAAAATGACCTGACTTTGAAATGAAACTGGGAACAAAATAAGGACTCAATAATTCTGAAATTTAACAGTCATATATCCTTTGTTAGCTTTCAAATGACACTGGTTTCATGTAAATACGACATCAGAGCTAGAAATTATGCAATCTAGTTTAACATGTGCCAAATTACTTTTTATGCAGAATTTGGCTCGGTTTCAAATCAAAACTGGGACTAATTGGGTTGCTTAATAATTCTGAAATTTTATTACATGAATCCTTATGTCTTAGCTTTCAAATGGTTCTAGAATCAAGTCTATACGATGTCTGTAGCTCAAGTTATGCAACAAACATCACAAACTACTCAATGTTGTCCTGTTTTCTGCATAATTCAGGTTATGCATGATTTTAATTTCTAACCAAGTTCTAATTCTCAAATCATGGATTCTAAGTGTTTCTCATCCCTAATCATGGTCTCTAATTATGTTAGGATCATTAAACATTAAATTTAAGTCATCAATCATAGATTTAGACTCGATCAAGTAAGGAAATATCAATTTTCTCACTTTGTGCATCAAATGTCCAAATGAAGAGTCTCAAGTTTCTAACTCAAACTCCTATCATAAACAAGTCATAAATAACCATTGAAAACACATTCAAGCAAGAGAATACTCAAAATACATCAAAATCACATTTTGACCTATTATACCTCAACTAAACATGATTTTTGGAACTAAATGCATCATAAGTCCAACTTTGCCATTTATGAAGAGAAAACATAACCTCCTTTATCATAAATACATACATTGCTCATTCGTTCCTTAAAAGAAACATATTGGTACCTCATTGCACTTTAGAACATTAATATCTCTTCAACTAATCTCACTAGTCTAATCAAATCATAATATATCTCTAACACCATACAAATAAAATGTAATCACAAATAATCATAATCAAAATTTGCATTACACAACATTTTTCATGTTCCTCCTTATATACAACAACTTAAAATGACACAAAATAACATTGCGTCTTATATTTTTCCCTTCATTTCACGGCTGGACAGCAACTAAAGAGTTGCCTCTGGTTGTTGGGTGCCTAGGCACCAGCCGTCCTGCCAGAGAACAACAGCAGCGTGCTGCTGCTCCACCTTCATTCCAACTAACTTCCTCATGATCTTAAACCATTTTGATCACTACAACCATACCCTAACATCAATCACACTTTAATCTCATCCAAAACAGATCAAAACTGCACCCCTTTCCCTTAAAAAAACCCATTTTTTCAATCACCCAAAACCAAAGTAAATCAAGAACATAAACCTTTTCACTATACTTCCTAAATCAAGAACAAGTCATCTTTGAGCTTAAAAGCTGAATAAACAAACATGAAAACAACATTCAAACACTTAAACCCATACAAATAGGGTTACCAAAAACATGCAGAAAAATAAAAGAAAGAGAGAATAGAACCAAGACCACAAACCCCCTACCTCAAGCTTGAACTTCCCTTTTTGATTCCCCTCCTTTCCTTCCATTTCCCCCCTTTTCCTCTGTTGCATTTTTGCCTCTGTTTTATGCGTCTTTTGATTCTGTTTGATGCGTGAGAGAAGAACGAAGAGTGAGGGAAATCTCACTTTTAAATAAAACAAGCCTCAAGGGTATTTTTGTCTTTTCACAAAACTAATATCGCCTAAAAATACTTTAATCTCATTATTTCAAGTTTTCTAACCTCCATAAATATTAAAATAAATTTTAAGATTTACTTTAATACTTATTTCATTATTTCCTTAATTTTTCATATCTGCGTTGAGTCTATTTGGTATCAAAACATGTACTCGGTGTGCTTAAAAATACCAAACGAACTCATTATTTCCTTATTCATAATTATTTCTCTTATCTAGGCAATTTATGCCATTTTATGAGTCATTTTAGGCCACTTTCCACATTCTGTATTGCGGCAAAGTGCCTGAATTAGCTCAGTTTATCATAAAACTTTACAGGCATGTCAAACTAGTATTAGGCTACCTCAGTAATCCTTTACAAACCTAACATGTTATCGAGGATGTTACACTTGAAGGGATTCATGTCATTAATTAAAGTCGAAAGTGAAAAAGGATTCCCTGATCTTTAACCCTTATCTTTAGTTTCCATTTATTACTTTTTAGTCTTTAGTTTAGTTTAAATTCATTTTACCTTATTTTTATGATCTTGAATAGAACCAAGTAAGGTATTGGTTGGTATTTAGTATTAGAAGTACCTAATTCCTCGTGGGAACGATATCCGACTCCTAACTACACTACAAGTGCAATCCGTGCACTTGCGGTAAGCAAAAGAACAAACAATGGTCTTCCAAGAATGAGAGGAATAATAATGTCAGCCTCATCCATATCTAGCACCACAAAATCAATTAGCACTACTAGAAAAATTTGATTTAGAGATGGAATTTAGAGACAGACAAAATTCCTTCTCTATTAGAGATGGAAATAGAGACGAAATTGATGAATTAGAGAGGAAAAATAAAATTTAAAATTTAGAGACGAAATTTAGAGACGGAAATTATCCATCTCAGAATTTTTCGTCTCTAATTTCATCTCTATTTGGTCAATTTAAAGTCAAATATACTTAGAGACGGATTTTAGAGACAAAATTTATCCATCTCAGATTTTTCCATCTCTAATTCCGTCTCTAATTAGTCAATATGATATTTTAAAAAGTCAAATATTTTTTGAGATGGAATTTAGAGACGGAATGTGTCCATCTCTGAATTTTTCGTCTCTAAATTTCGTTTCTACTTATTAAAATAATATTTAAAAATGTCAAAATATGTTAGAGATGGAATATTGTTTCCGTCTCTAATATTATTAATAATTCTTAACTCTAACTCAGAATCCCCATTTCTCCCAAGCCTTAATTCTACTCTGAACCCCCATTTCTCTGCTTCCCTCATCTCCACTCAGAACTCCATTACTGTCGTTCCCTTATCTCCACTCAGAAGCCCCATTTCTCTCCTTCCCTCATCTCTGAAATCGTTCCCTCATCCCTTAGTTCAATCTCTATCTCTGAGCTCGTGGTAGTTCAGGTATGTTCTCCCTCCATATCTGACCTCGTTCTCCCTCCATTCTCACCTCATTGTTGCTCACGTTCTCTACTCATTCTTGCTCCATCTCTCAGGTCGCGGTAGCATGTTCTCAGCTCTCCATCTCTCAAGTCGTTCCAGCTCATTCTCAGCTCTCAATCTCAGAGCTCTTTCTCACATTTACACGTATAACTCAGGTCAAATCTAAATCTCATAGCTCTCTGTCAAATTTTACATAATATGACCTCAATCAAATTTTTTATTTGGCTTCTCCTGGTTGCCTTGTAGTTACAGTTTAAGGGGATTCTGGATTTGGATTTAGTGCTATTGAAGTTAAGGTATATGCTATACTTATGTCCATGCTTCTTGCTATACATTCTAATCTAAACTCGAGAATGTGTATGTGTTTGTCTGTATATGTTTAATGTTCCTTTTATTATCTGATTCAAACTGATTTTTCCCTCTTTAACTCATGAATTACTGTAGCTGGCATAATAGGATAGTTTTTCTTATGAATCATGTGTAAACATCCTCTTAAATCATCCCATGCACCTGTTGATGAGAACATTTGGGGATGAGGGAGAATATTGTAAGTAATATGTATTTTCTCATTAATTTAATGGTAAGAATAGATGCATGCACTGACCAAAAATAGTCATGTATTCCTTAATGAATACCCTTACCTATTCTGTAGCTATTACGAAAGCTTAAACTGAGCAAAGATTGAAAGACATGATTATGGAGGAGGGAGAAGAGGCGATTGAAGGATAGATGTCAACAAAAATGTTGAAATAGTGTGTATTTTAGAAGAAAATGTGTATCTTATGTACGTAGTCCATCTTATTTATATTATGAATGCTTAAAGTAAAATAGCTAAGAGTAATTACAGAGTTAATTAATAACTATGAACTATAGTGATAACTACAGATGACTAATATTTTAAGATGTGCTAAATATGCTAATAGATCTAGACTAATATTCTAACACTCACACTCAGTCTAAAGCTTAATAAGCTCTTACATTTTTCTGCTGCACACACAAACAGAAAAATGAAACACTAAGATATAAAACAACTCAACCTTTTACTAATGTCCAAAGTCTTTCAATCCACAGTCTTCACAACAATGGATCTCATACCACTGGTAATATGAGCAAAGCCCTTTACTAATGCCCAAGTCTTGAATCTACAATACCAAATAGAAGCCATTAATTCTAGCCAAGTCAAAGACCTCTGGCCTTATATGAACCCACCAATCATCATGTCCCCAGCTAGAAACTCCCCTGGTCAGACAATCAAAACAAACGACCATAATATGGGTTTTGTAACACCCACTATAGGGTGCCACATTTATGTTACTTAATTCCCAAATTACCCCCAAGTTATAAAATGTGATGTTGTGATAAAATATGAGTTGTAAATTTTTTTCTCTTTCTTCTTTGATAACTATAAAATAAGCTTAACGGAAAATAAAATATTATACATCATCACACATAATTTACATCATCATACATTACAAACGTACTATCAGGATTATTTATATACAAACCATTTCTCTAAAACTAGATAACACACTTAAATATATACAGACATAGTTTGTAACAGAGTTTAGACTCGCCCAAGTCTAACTAAGCAGCAGAACCCTCAGACGGGTCCTCCTCAGACTCCTCAGCAGGTAGGAATCCGATTTGACGCGTAGCCCTATGGACAGGTGTCCGAGCTGACGACACAATACTAATTTCCATTGGAACATAGTTTCTAGTATCCCAATGCCGCCTAATAGACAGCAAAAATTCCACATGCATAAAAATAGTTACAGAGAAAAATGGATCCCCATGAAATATCTTGCTAAAGTTTACTGTCAGGTGTCCCTCATAAATTAGTCACCTCTCATTGGGACTAGTCCTCCATGCTCCAGCTCCACCGTGGAACTGCAATCTCACATAACCAAAGAAACTTGACCGGGATGCCATCCGATCAAAACTCAGCTTCCTCTGGAGCCTGCTCTTCTTCACCCTCTTGTTCAACCCTTTGCTCAGTGTCTTTACAAATATATTTACAGTACCAAATAAACATACAAAGAGGTGAGATCACCTACGCCAATACCAACATGGTAGCACAGAGATAATACATACAACATACCATACAGATATATCATACTATAATAACAATTATGACATCATCATAATGTATTAAATAACAGATACAATAAATAACATTTACCATCATGCCATTAACAGTATTATCATCATCATCATCCAAGTATTTTCTCAACAGAACAATTGTCATAGCCAATATTCCTCAATTAATATATCACATAAATATAAATGCTCAGTTTCATGCATGCGCACATAGACTCAATGTCCTACTCCATGGAGCTAATACTCAGTTCGGAGAAGTTGATCCGAAAGATCTGTCTGTACCAAAATGCCTCAGACCAAGTGCTACAATTCTCATTTGTATTTGCACATCTAGCATATACATGACAGTCTTTACAAGATCTCGATTAAGAATAGTATCTCAGTCAGGATCATCAGTGCGTTGCATCGGTCTACCTTATGGGAAGAAGAGCTACCAACCATCAATGTAAGCAACCCGCACCCCGATGCCCTCAACGTCAACAAGTGACTTACGCTACGCATATCGCACCCACTCAAGAGGTGTACGTCTCTCCTAGGCAAATAGCCTCATACAGTCTCTCGGACCTTTCCAATGCATGTTCAATGCACCAATGCCAAACATAGGCAAATTTCATATATAGTGTTCATACACTAGTTCATGCATATAAAATGCACCAATGCCAATCACAGGTAAAATTTATCATTTTCTCACACAGTGTCCATTCACTAGTTCAACAGTAATCCTACTGTATATTTAATCGTGAAAATCATATTATCGCATTTTTATAGTCACGCAACATTTTTGTCGTGTTTTCACGATTTTGCAACATTTCTGTTACGTTTTGAAATCACGTATTGATTTTTCAACGTTTTCATCAATTACGTAAAAATATTCCACCATTTTTAAATCACGTAGTGATTTTTCAACAATATTTCAATCACGTAAAATATTTAAACACTTTCCAAACTGCGTAGAAATTTTTCAACATTTTTCAAATTGCGTGGAAATATTTAAACGTTTTTCCAATCGCGTAGCTTAAAAATTACGTTTTTAAGTTACGTAAATCATTTTTCACTATTTTTCAACTTCGTAAAATATTTCTCAACCATTAAAAATTCCTTTTCAACATTTTTCAAAATAATATGACTTCTCACATTATTTTACACATTTCTTACTCAAGAAAATACTTTTCGTAATTTATTCCATAAAATCATCATTTCATTGAATTAAATCAATGTTTTTAACTTTAAAACTTACTAACGCTCTCCAAAACCCAAAGAATGAGTTACACATTAGAAAATCCCAAGTTACCAACGTATTCTTTATAATTCCAAATCAATTCTAAAAATCAATCCTCTTTAAAATAAATTGAGGTTCAAATACTTTCAACCTCTCTTTTCCATTCACGTATGAAAATTCCAATTCTCAAGTGTTAAAACACTCTGATTCCCTTTCCAAAATCATTGTATTAAATCAAGTTATATTTTCACTTTGAAAATCATTTTATTCATAAAAATCAAGACATTACAAGCCTTCAAAATCGTGGACATGACCATTGAAATCATTCTTGTATTTTTCCTTCTAAATCAACTAAGTTCCATTCTTGTTTTTACATAAAATAAATTAATAAAAATATTTCTCCAAAACTGTGTACATTGTTTCTTGAAAATCAAACCTTTTGTTTATTTTCCTTGCTTCTCTAAGCATTTAATTTTATCATTCATGAAAATATAAATTTGTGAACACCTAATTTGAGGTGTCTTGGCCAAAATTCACCTTAGTTTAGGGACCAAAAATTAATTTCCTTGTTCTTGAAAAATTTTCAACATAAACCCTAATTTTTGGAAGCTAAAAACCGTAGCCTCCCCTTGGCCTTTGGAGCCAAAATTGCTTGTTCCAACATACATCCACCATAATATATTCAACATGTTTTCATCATGCATATTATAAGCATGCCATATAAGCAACAAAATCATGCAAAATCATGCAAATCATATCAAACATAGACAAATAATCAAAGCACATAAATACACACAAATTATTACATGACCATGGATATGAATCCTCACATGGATTCACCATCCATCAAATATAAAACCATCTCTCACCACCATGCTTGGTTGGTGAGATGGATCTCCCTCTTACTTCTTGGAGAACCACAAAAAGCTCCTTGTTTTGTATTTTGAACAAGATCTCCACCAACAAAAGTCTCTTGAACATAAAACAAACACAAAGAAATTAGTATATCAAGCTTGAATAAGAGGAACCATGGATCAAACATGGTTTAGAACATGAAAAAGAAGAGAAGAAATGAAGTCTTCCATAACTTCATCTTAAGAACCCTAGAACTTTACTCTTGGAAAAACTCCTTGAAGATGAAAGACTTAGGACTTGGTGTAAATTACAAAGTGTCTTAGAATAAGGTAGAGATTCAAAAAATATGATTGTTTGAAATTAAAGAGTGATGGAAGGGTGTTCTTGAGGTTATGGCTGTAGCTATGGTGGGAGAGAAAGGAGAGAAATTTTTTTTGCTAAGTCTTGCTTTAGGAAAGATGAAGAACGATTCAATAATGACCAAAGGTGATCAATTATGGTCTTCCAAGGTTGCTTTAGCTCTTAAATGCAGCACTAAATCGTCCCCCCTTCCATGCATTCTTCAAAATGCAACAAATTTTCTAGCCACCATTTTAGGCAATCTTAACCATTGATTAGATCAATGGTTAGGATTTAATGTAGCTTCTAGGTTTAGGCTTAGATAGAAGACTTAATTTAGGCCATTGGATCTTTTCTCCATGAAATCCTAGCCATTAGATGTGTCTCCAAAATGAAAGGTCAAGATTACTTCTTCAAACTTTACATCCAAGGGCTATAAATGGTCCTAGCCACTTTATAAGACTAAATCTCAACCGTTGATTAAATCAAGATCAAGTCTCCACCGTTGATTACATCAATGGTAGATATCTAAGCCACTAATGTTGACTTCGCAGTACAATATTTATTTTTGTATCTGCTATTGTCATTCGAATAATATTTTTACTGTATTTTTATCACTTGATAATTAAATACAGTGCAAAACACAGTAAAAGAAAATTTTAAAAACTATTTTCGAATTCAGGTTTAGTAAGATCCACCGTCTCCATCTCAACAGTAAGAATTTTTCTGATTATAGAAATTTTTTTATCTTTCTGGACCTATGCGGGACCCACATACAACCTCCCTAGGCCCACAGATGGCCCACGGATAACGCTAAAATAAACAGAGTAATATAAAAATTTCATCATCACACACAAAATCACAAAAATTAGAAAATGCATAAATATCAAATCAGATTACGTAAAATAATTAAGACTTGACAGTAATAATTAAATTACGTAAAAATTTTCCCGGCCCGAAAATTATTATTTTCCTGACATGGAGTAATTCACTCAAAACGATCAAAAGCAGTCATGGAATACTTAAAATAATTTTACAGTACACAGAAATCACTAAATAGTAGTATTCTGTTAACTGTCAAAATTACTATCTTATATTTAGGAAGTTTTGGGTGTTACAGGTTTGACTATAAAAACGACTACCTTTTGTTTTATACCCTATTTTCTCCTTAGGAAAACCTACTTAGTGCATGTGATTATTGTCAGATGGTATAAACTAGAACTCAAGTGTAGAAATTGAACACAATAAAGAAGGTGAAGCTCAGTCATACATACCAAGATATCAAGTTTTCCAAACTAGGTTTTGATGAAATTGGCAAAGGATGCAATGCTATTAGTGTCAGTCACATCTAGCTAATGAAAAGCCACTTGGTCAGACAGACCAAGCTGTTTCAGTTTATCAACAGCTTCAAGACCCATTTTCTCATCTCTTGCTGTTAGCACCGCTGTGATTCCCTTAGAAACCAACTGCTTACATATCTCAAATCCTATCCCTTTGTTTGCTCATATGACAACCGCATACCTAAAAACCATTTCAAGACAGTCATGGTAAAGAAGCATTTCAAACCCAGTGGGTTTGACATTTTAGATTATGTACTTGATTAAAAGATGTGATGGAAAGAGAAGGACATGGATGATAGAAGTTGATTAAAAGATGTCTTCGGTAGGCCAAACTGAAAATAGAGAGAAAAGTCAGTCAAGGATAGACTTCACAACATTGAAAATAGAGTATGAGATGAGTAGAATGAGAAGAAACTGTGAGTATAAGGGTATAGCCAGGATTTTGGAGTTTTAAGAAAATAGTGAGAATTCTCATTTCCTGCCTATGCTTATGTAAGTGGGATGGTTTGTAAATTGTTAGTGGTTTGGTTCAGGGGATGGGTTTAGGAAATGTTTGGCTTATGTTTTTGTATTGTGATACTTGTTCAAACAATAGGTCATGTTGTAGCTTAAAACTTGAATAACTAGATTTACTTGAGATTAAGTAAATAAAGGGGAAGTGTTCTCATTTGTTGTCTTATAAATGAGGTTAACTATTGATTTGGATGAGCAAATTTTATTACTGATATAAGTATTATAATGTTTCTCCATATATAAATCTCCCTTAGCAACAAACCATTCTTCTTCCAAATTGTCCATCACCATCTATGGCCAACACAGGTTTTCTGTAAATGATCTCTAATTCTGTCATACTCTCCCACCCAAGTTCAAACCCAAAAGCAATTACAGGCTCTAATCTCTTTCAGTCCTTCCCAACCAAAACCTGTCAATTGATTATCAATTATATCTAACCAGAAAAAGTTCCAAGAACACCACAACAACAACATTCTTCTTCAATAACCATAAGCAACCATTTTCCTCATATTTTCTTTACTATATTTTGCATAGCATCCCTCTAGCCAAAGTCCAAGAACTTAGTGACCAAGGCAATGCTGCGCATATTTATTTATCATATCATGGCTTTCCCAGTCTTTCCATTTTGCTCTATTATGATTCGTTTTGAATTTGCTTTTCATGTAACAAAAGATGAAAGAGGGCAAAAAAAGAAAATGATCTAGAATTGAACGTAAAAGGCACAAGAACGCCTCGAGCAAAGAAAAATGATTAGAAGGGCCATGCACATGCATTAAATATAAGTATTATTTATATATGAATGATTAACTGCTATTTTTTGGTTGTCAGTTTGTATCAATCTTGTTTGAATAGGTAAATATTGTTAGTCCTCTTTATTTTTTCTCCTATATTTGCCTGAGTTAATGCCTAATAGAATCATGTGTGTTCTTAGTGTAGTGCCACAAATAAAACTTAGGTCTTAATCTAACCAAAGGTGAAAGGGCCAGACTCTTCTTTAAAGATGGTACATATTTTCAACACTTGCTATTTTCAAATGATAAGGCTTGATACCACATTCCATAATCTATACATAAAGAAATTTATGTTTTCTTCATATATATATATATTGTGTATATTATGATTAATATATTGTTTATATGACCATATGTTAAACCTATCAGTGTGTTATGAATATATTATTTTGATGAATATTTGGTTATTTGCTGATTAAACAAGTTGTTTACTTATTAAGTGAGCTGCTCATTGTTTAAATGGGCTGATTTGCCTTTTAGGTCATGAAAATTGAAAAATAAAAAAGAAAGAAGTTAGGTGTGCCTTAAAAAACAAATTTGGACTAAACTAAAAGATCGATCTAATCTAAACTAATTTATTTTATTGCTAAGTTGAATGTGCTTGTGGTTGCTCTTGAATTGGTTCTAGTCTTTGACCATTTGAATGCTTTTGTTGAGGCTGTATTGCGGCATTACCTCCATTGCTACTAGGTATAGAATTCTTAACTTTTAGCATATCTAGAGTTTCAACATACTTTTGAACTCTTTCTACCTTCAAGATGTTTTCACTAACATCTGAACCAGTAATTTAAGAACTAGTAACAAAAAAGACTAAAATGTATGAAATGTTTACTTGCATTTTCCTCTACAACTTCACATCCCCATCAGATGGAGAAAGCTTGCATTGTTCAATAAGTAAAAAAAACTATAAAAGAATCAAAATAATTAAATATCAACTGAAGCAGCAAATTGAACACACAATCAATAACTTGACTACTAAAAAGGGAAAATGATCTTATCAAAATGTTTGTCATCTAGGCTTTGTTTCACTTGCACAATAAAAAATATTTCAAAATACCAAAGGATATGACAAAACACTAAAAAATATATTTACCTGAAAAAGTGGATGAAACTTCCCTGAGCATGCTTTGACAACCTCTTGTCCAACACCTAAGATGTCATTAATATTACTGGCAACAGATATAAGCTTCTGTGCATCATCCTCTGAACCAACATCAAGGAAACTTAGAAAAATCAGTCAGAAGAAAATCACCTGGATCACTGAGTGCTTCCCTAAGAGGCTTAAAGTTCAACACCTTTGGTTGTTTGACTTGTGTGACAATACAACCTTTCTCGTAGATACCATAATTTGTGGTGTCATCTTCAAGAGTAAATGAATATGCCCTAACATTTTTAATCTTCCTTAGCTTTCCATCATTCAATTCTGATAGGAACCAAGTAAACACAATACAAAAATAATAGAATAGAGGAAAATTATACTGAATTGGATGGATGATATCAAGATGATATCAAAACCAGACCTGTATTATTTATGGAAGAAAACTGGAAAACAAAAATACAGAGAAGAAAGATAACTCTAGGCAAGTATGGAGTACCTAGTCCCTCCCAAATGCCTAACTGAATATGAAGCCTACCCCCACCTCACGTTTTCCCCCTTACAAATATACCCATTCAATATTAACCTCCCCCACTCACCCTCTGCCCACTCAGCAAGTAGTTACACCTAAGGTAGTGCTTGTTTTTCCACTTTCTAGGCCCACCCTTTTTACATTCTGGTGTTGTCTTAGATGATATCAAAACCAGACCTGTATTATTTATGGAAGAAAACTGGAAAATAGTAATACAAAGAAGAAAGATAACTTTAGGCAAGTATAGAGTGCCTAGTTTCTCCCAAATGCCCAACTGAATTCATGCCTACCCCCACCTCACATTTTCCCCTTACAAATATACCAATTTAGCATTAATCTCCCCCATTCACCCTCTGCCCACTCAGCAGGTAGTTACATCTAAGGTAGTGCTTGTTTTCCTACTTTCAGGGGCCCACCCCTTTTACATTCTGGTGTTGTCTTCTTCTAAAGTAAACTTTAGTCACTATTGGGCTTGAGCTTTCATCAAATTATTTTATACCATGAACTTCAGAGAATACAACAAGATCTCCATCCTGAAACTCAAGCCTCTCATCATCAACATAGGATACTAGAGTAGGGTTGTCATTGCTGATGGATGCAATAATGCCAGTATGGGGTTCATCTCCATCAACATCAACAACAGTGAACTGAGGCTCGAAATCACAGAACACAGAACCAAAAAGGCCTCTAACTTCAGTTTTAATAAAAGCAATAGGAGGCTGATGACTGTGGCAGTAATCATTAAACTCAATGGCTTTGTCAAGACTGATATCAGTGAAAACAACAACCTACAAAACAATAAATAAACAAATGTAAATATATCAAAATAAATCAGATACAAATGCATTTATAGAGATAGATTTTGCAGCTTTCTCCATCTTAGCATTCTTCCTCATCTCTAAGTACCTCTTCTCTTGGCTAATTAGGTCTTCTACTAGCACTATCTTTGATTTGTCGTTGACCCCAACTATGTCAAGGAAAGCTTTTGAATCCCTGTCCTTGTCTTTATAAAATAGCTTTTGGTCTCCGTGTTGTAAGCCAGTTGGCCCTGACAGCATTTTCCTAAATTCCCATGCAACATCATGAATAAAAATCAGCTTTTTGCATAATTAGTCAGGAAATATTGCTAAGTTGTATTACTTTATTTTATTCTTGGCTTTACTATATTTTTTTTCTTACTTTTAAATTTGTTCAAAAAAAGTACTAGTGAGCTTTCCTGATTTGACTGCCATCAATATATGTCTCATAAAGCAGTGATTTAGATGTGAATGAGATTCTCCATTCTCATTTTCATTTCTTCTATTCTTAATTTTCTTTAATTTGTTTTTTTAATATTTCTAGCAATCCATAATGCATGTGAAATTACTAATTAGAATTTGGAGACTTTGACTACTATTTGATATACCACTCATTGGAAGGAATACAAGTGTACATACATTTCTAAAACGATCAAATAGTTTGAGAAAATAAAGAGACGAAATCACAGTAAGCATCTAAGATGAACATCATCTCCACTTTGAGCATCTATCTATATAGTGACAGAATGCATTCATTTCTGCTTGGCTCTTCATTTCCAGTTTTCAGAAAATAGTGTCACACATATATATTATCATAACAGTATAAAAAAATGATTATAAAAACGAGTGGCCAACTAACTATGCTGGCAGCTGCCTGTGACTTTGATTTGATATATACTATATTATTATTAATTTAAATTAACCATTTCTAATTATTGTTCATAAAATATCATCTCATAATTAAACAAGATGAATTATTATTCTTTATTTATGATTGTTATTACCAAATTTAATTATTTTTTTAAAAAAAGAAAAGAGAAAAGGTTGTGTAAGAAAGGGAAATGGAAGGAAGTAACGAAAGCCGCCAAAGGCAAAGCATTATTTTGTGAAATAGTTAAAACTGGGAGTGGAAATTTGGGTGTGTGTGTGAGAATGAGGATGTGTTTTGGTGCGTGATGCTTTTCATTAAAGAGGCTGAGTTTGGGGTTTTCTAGAGGACACGTGTCTGTGTAGGGGTAGTTTAGAAATTGCGTGATAGGCTAATGGTGGTGTTGGCTAATCTTAGGGGGCACCTTACGAATTAATGGTAGTTAAATTTTATGAGGCAGCAGTTAATGGCGTTATTATTAGTATTTTTAATTATTTTTTTATATTTTTATCAGTTATTCATGAATTTTTTAAAAAAGGATTTAAATTTAGATTAATTAATAAAAAATGAGAATAGATATTTTGAAGTAATAATAACCTACCTCAGCAATTGAACACCAAAATAAAGTTTACTGAACTTATTGTTAGGAAAATGTCAGATGCACAGAAACTTTGAATACTGAAACTATTCAAGCTGTTATTTCTTGATTTCTGTTATTTTTCATATGCTGTTTGAGTTGCAAATGACTGAGTAACAAATGAGCTGCCAAGTGAAAGTAACATGGTCTGCACAATAGGATCTCTGTTTTAGTTCCTTTGCTATGTTCCCTCTTCCTTTGGGCTATGTACTTGATGTGTGTATGCTGAGAATGATAATATGTTATGACCCTTAGACTATTATGATTTGTGTACTTGATCTATTTTAGTTCTGATATCTCTGTGTAAGGTCTGCCTTATAGTAAAAGCACTCTTTATCTTTGAAGTAGGTTATTTCTTTTTCGGTCTAACTATTAAATTTTATTTAAATAGTGGGCTGGTGTATTTTGATTGACATGTCTCTTGTCTATCTTTAAATTAGAAACATAATGGAAGTTCCTAAGCATAGGAAGTAGATGGATAATAGGGTGGGTCCTGATAGGAGAAGAGTTACAGATGAGTTCATGGCAGGGGTTAATGAGTTTGTTGAGTTTGTTTGTGCACAAGAACAATTTAAAACAATAAGAAAGTTGAGGTGTCAATGTAAAAAAATGCAAATGTAAGGCATATCACTTTGTTGATGACGTCAAGGCATACCTGTGTATGAAGGGGTTTATGAGTGATTACTATTACTGGACTAACCATGATGAACCAAGGCCTCCCATTCCCCCAGTGGTTGCAAATAATTCATACTATGGAAGTAGTAGGGTAAGGGAAGACTTCAATAGGTATGAGCAGATGGTAATGGATGTTACTGGACCTTCTATTGGCAATTACATTGAGCAACAAGGGTTTGGTTATACAGAACAAATAAGGGAAGATCCTAACCCAGAAGCCAAAAGATTTTTTGAAATACTGTCAATTGCACAAGCTCCCATTGTATGATGGTTGTGACAATTACTCTGAATTGTCTGCTGCGTGTGAAGCTCTAAGTATCAAATCTAATTTCAATATCTTCGAGACTTATTTTAATCAGTGGGTGGAGTTTATGGGAAATGCATTGCCAAATGATAATTGATTGCCCAGAAACTTTTATCGTGCAAAGAAAGCAGTGGAACGACTAGGGCTGGGTTGCAAAAAGATTTCTTGTTGCCCAAATGGATGCATGCTTTATCATCCTCCTTATGAGAATCTTCGTAGTTGTAGATTTTGTGGCAAGGACCATTATAGAAGCATCACTAGAAACGGTAAGGTCAAAGAAATTCCTCAGAAAAAAATGTGGTATTTTCCACTTATCCCAAGGCTACAACGACTTTATTCCTTAATGCAAACGACATCTCAAATGAGATCGCATCGTGAGAATAAGAGGGAGACAGGGTCTTTGTCCCACCCATCTGATGGAGAAGCTTGGAAATATTTTGACGAGACATATCCTGAATTTGCAGAAGACCCTCGAAATGTGAGGCTAGGGTTATGTGCCAATGGATTTGCTCCATTTGACAAAACAGGCAGGACTTATTCATATTGGCTAGTAATCGTTACTCCTTACAATCTACCTCCATGGATGTGCATGAGAAGATAGTTCATGTTCTTAACTATCATAATTCCAGTCCCTTTCAATCCAAAAAGTAAAATTGATGTGCACTTATAGCCGCTTATAGATGAATTGAAACTTCTGTGGAATACCGGTGTCATGACCTATGATCTCTCATGACAACAAAACTTTGTCATGAAGGCTTGTTTGATGTGGATGATTAATGATTTCCCTGCATATGGGATGTTATCAAGTTGGATGACAATAAGAAAACTTGCTTGTCCAATTTATATGGAGCACTCAAAAGTATTCACACTTAAACATAGCTGAAAGACATTATTTTTTGATTGTCACAGTCAATTCTTACCACATGATCATTGCTACAGAAGGAACAAAAATGCTTTTAGAAAGAGACTTGTTGAAACTTCATTACCCCCACGAAGGTTGACTGGTGAAGAAGTGTGGGATAGGGTAAGACATATACCTAACATAACTGAATCAGTAGGAGAAAGTCTACCAGGGTATGGTATTTATCACAACTGGACAAAACGAAGCATCTTTTGGGAATTGCCTTATTAGAAAACAAATCTTCTCCTGCATAATCTGGATGTCATGCATATTAAGAGAAATGTATTTCTTAATATCATATACACAATTATGGATACTAAGGGCAAGACAAAAGATAATTTTAATGCTAGACTGGACTCGGCAGAATATTGTAGACGAAAGGATCTAGAGTTGCAGGATGGTGGAGGTGGAAAGCTAAAAAAACCCAAAGTGCAATACACATTGGCTAAGCAACAAAGATTAGTCGTGTGTGAATGGGTTAAACAATTGAAGCTACCACATGGGTATGCCTCTAATTTGGCTAGATGCGTTGACACGAGGGAAGCAAAGTTGTTTGGTATGAAGAATCATGATTTCCATGTGTTCATGCAACGTTTGCTCCCAATTGCATTCAAGGCATTACCCAAGCCCATTTGGAATGCACTTACTGAGTTGAGTATATTCTGTTGGTGTATGCCCTAGTGGCCAATACGTTTTGTTTGTATTTACATACATTATATTATGCTATTTTATATGAGGCATTTCATTTATTATGTTCTTTTTTTTTTTTTGGTAAACATGATAAAGTCCTTAGAATAAGTAAATTTGATACCATAGGACATCAAGTGGATGACTTGATCGTGAGATCCTATTGGATAAAACACTATTCTTAAATGTCCCTAGTCAAGTATTATTGTTAATTAAGACAACAATAATGCTTTGAGACTAGTATGTGCGTAGACTGATGACCACATCTCACGGGTCATGGATGAGATATCAAGTCTACACATGGATACATATTAGAGTAATGATGTATTGGACAGACCCGCCATGAGAACGCTACGTGGATCGTTACGTGAGTGTCATAAGCAATTCTCATAGTGATAATGGTGTATGTGGTCCTTTGACCTGAAATCACTACGATTCCTACATGAGGAGTTGTGTGTTTTAATGCCATCAAACGTCATCTGTAACAAGATGATTATAAAGTTGGTTATTAGACATACCGCGATACATGTGAAGGGATGTGAGTGACCTAGATGGGATTTGTCCCTCCTACATAACAGAGTGATATCTTCGGGCCCCCGATTGAGTGAGACTATGAAATGCATGGCCATGCTCAAATGAGTCAATATGAGATATTGATCTCATTTGTCATTACTATGTCTACTCGGGAATCAGAAACGAAGATTGAACTAAACAAGGGTGACACGTTCCATGCCTTGTGTTCAATTTGGATATCCTGGACAAAGGGACTAAACTACACGGAAACATTGGTCACGAGATAGGTTATGTCAAATCACCGACATTCTCATTACTTGGGTAAGAAAGTGATGTGTTGCTAGATATCACACTTTGTTTGTAATATTAAAATGAGATTTTAATATTACTACCAACGTCATGAGAACCTGCAGGTCGCACACTTAGAACAGACTAAATTGGAGTAATCAGAATCCAAGTTGGACTCGGATTCAATTGTGGGCCTAACTCATGACGGATGGGTTTAGGGTTGCACACTTACCTTGCTATCGCTCACACTCACTTAAGGCAAAGAACTATTATAAATAGTACTGCGCTAAGGGGGCTGCTACTAGGTTACATCACAACCCTAGCCGCACCTACGAAAGTGAGTGAGAGATAGTGAGGTCTTCTTCTCCTCTCTTCGCAGCCTAGCACTACGAAAAGAGGCGTGACTTCTTTTGCAAGTCTGTTCGTGTGGATACCGCAGAAACATCGTCGCTATTACGGTGTTGGTGATTCACCTCGCTTATGTGTCATCACGCTTCAAGAGGTAAAATTTTAAAACCTCGGATTGTGGATTTTTCGCATGGATCCTGAGAGGGAATTCTGTTATTCCGCTGCGAGACTTTGATCCGCAAATTCCCAACATATTCTTTAGAGAATTAACTTTGCCGTTGCTGAGAAAGGATAAATTACATGAGATGGAGCAAAACATTGCAATTATTTTATGTAAATTAGAACAAATATTTCCTCCGAGCTTCTTTGATTCGATAGAGCATATTCCAATTCATTTGCCCTACGTAGCAAAGGTCGGTGGTCCTGTGCAATATCGATGGATGTATCCCTTTGAAAGGTTGAGTTATCTATCTATCTATACATTTTTCAATTAGATTCTCATAATGTATTTGTTACATTGATGTTCTCAATTAATAGGTTTATACATACATTAAAAGATAAGGTCACGAACTTAACTGTAGTTGAAGGTTCCATTTGTGAAGCTTATTTAGTGGAGGAGACCTTTACTTTTGCATCTTACTACTATCCACCCACTGTTCCATCTAGAAGGCCAAGGGTGCCACAGAATGATGATAGGGGTGAAGGTGGTTCAATCAATCCGCCATTCTCTATTTTTAATTTTCCCGATCGTCTTATTGGAAAATGTAAATCTTGTATCTTACAAGAAAGGGAAATGAGTGCTGCACACTTGTATGTTCTTCTAAATTGTCCTGAGGTGGAGCCTTTTTTAAAGTAAGCTTCTAAGTTGTTCTTTTCATTTCAAGTATCATGATCTACGAAGTGATTTAATATGTGATTTTAATTCAGCATATATGCAGATTTGCTACGAGAACTTGGTCTAAATGACTTGGAAGTGGATAAACAAATCTCCACAACATTTCCCACATGGTTTAAAGATGATGTATGCTAAATATCATCTACCTAATTTCCCTGTTAATTCCCTCATTACTTGTTTAGGTAGAACCAATTAACTTACCCATTTGTGATATAGGTGTTCAGTAACAACATTGAAGATAAACTTCTGAGGAGTTTGGCATGGGGGCCTTCAAACAAAGTAAACATGTGGCAAACATATTCAATAAACAGTTACAAATTCAATACAAAAGATCATGGTCAAGGGATGGGCATAACAAATTATGGTGTATGTGTTCGAGGTGGCGAGAATGAGACAATAAAGAATGATTACTATAGGGTTTTAGCTGACATTGTTAAAATGCAGTATATTGGGTGGCCCTTAAAGATGCTAGTTCTATTCAAATGTGATTGGTTTGATCCCACCCCAAATCAAGGGACAAGGATAGATAATTATGGAATTGTTGAAGTTAAAGCATCTAAAAGGTATAAAAATTATGATGTATTTATTCTTGCACAATAAGCAGAGCAAGTGTACTACACACAGTATCCTGAAGGGCAGTAAGGGTGGTTGGTTGTGATTAAAACTAAGGCATGAAGCACAATTCAAACTTTAGAAATAAAAAACCCTGGAATAGATAATCCATACCAAGATGAGTCAGTCCTACAAATGCCTATGGTAGTTGCAAACAATGATCTTGAACAAAGTCTTGTTGATATAGATGGTCCCGCAGAGGAAGTACACGATCCAACCTTGAACCAGATTGATTTGGAAGAAGAAGAAGAAGAAGAAGAAGAAGAAGATGATGATGATGATGATGATGATGATGATTTTGACTAGATTTTGTCATTTTTTTAATGAAATTATTAACGAACTCATGTGTTTTGTATTCGTGACCTATTAGTTAATATATGCTTACGTGATTGTGGATTTCTTTAAATTTATTACTCTTCTAGTTTTGTACTAATTTTCTATGTTAATTTAATTGTACCTAATTAAATTTTATCATTACCCTTTGCATATAGATGGTAAGTAGAGGGAGAGGCAGAGGTAGAGGGAGAGGTACCTCTCAGACTGGGCCTACACCTATCCCATCTCCCCATTCTCAAATTGTGCCTACATCGATCCTGCTTCCCCATTCTCAGATTGAACCTACACTTATCTCATTTCCCTATTCTCAGACTAGACCTACATGTCTCCTATCTCCCCACTCTTAGACTGAACCTACATCTATCCTATCTCCCCATTCTCAGACTGGGCCTACATCTACCCTGTCTCCCCATTCTCAGATTGGACCTACACCTATCCCATCTATCCCATCTTCACATATCCCATCTCCTCATTCTTAGACTTAACCTACATCTATCCCATCTTCCCATTCTCAGACTGGACCTACATCTCTCCCATCTCCCCAATCCCAGAATGGGGTTGCACATGTTTCATCTTCACATACCCTATTTCCTCATTCTCAAATTGGACCTACACCCTCCTCAACTGCACCTTTACATATATCGGGTGACCCTTCAGCTAGTTCAGTTGCACCTCGACACCCTGACGCAGCAACATCTACACCAAAGAACATCAGGTAGGGGAGAAAAGATGTAGATGGATGTATTTGGATCAAGCTCGCCAACAAAGATTAGTAAGTTATTCTAATTATGAAATTTAATTCTAAAAGAATAGTTGTATATATATATAAATTCATATTTTGACTTTCAAGTTTTATCCTGATGTTGGAACGACACGTGATATAACTACCATATTCAAAAGGAAGTATGATCAGCCTTGGACATGTTGGACATATGTGCTCGACACTGTGCGTGATATGTGGTTTAGAGATTTTGGGGTAATGTTCTTTTAATTCTTGTTATTAATCTATTATTAATTTACAAATATTGTATTTGATTAATTAATATTTTCATCAATGTAGGCGAAATACAAGTGGTTACCTGAACATAATGATATGATTAGAAAGATATTTGAAATGAAGGGATCTGATGCGCTTTCAAATAATCTATTCAAGGTGCGTAATCAAAAGGATAAGGGTATATGGGTTCAGCCAGATGCTTTGGCACAACTGTGGACTAAATGGAGTGATCTTGCTTGGCAAGCACTGTCCAGGAGAAACAGCAGAAATAGACAAGCTAAAGAGGGTCTCAATGTGCACACCGGAGGATCCATATCTGCAATAAAGCACTACAGGAGAATGGTAAGAGATGTGACATCCTTATAATTATACCATATACTCTTTGTACTGTTGCTAATGTTGAGTAGTTGTGGATAATGTCGTGAGTTGTGTTTACATTAATCTAAATCAATTACAATTATTGATGAAAATTTTGGGTTATTTACTTTTCATATTACTAAGTCCTTCATTCTAAAGCCAACAAGCTCATTGTTGGCAGATTGGCTCATTTGGGTTTCACTTTTTCTTTAACTAGACACGTTATTACGGGGAAGGAGCTAGTTGATTTTGGCTTAAGATTGACTTATTAGGGAGTTGTCCAAAGACCATTAATCCCTAACTAGAAGTTATAAAGCAAGCTTGAACAACATAAGCAATTTGTTTCTCTACTTCTCTACTTATCTTCTTTTTTTTATTGTATTTAATTTGTTAAATTAGTTTAGCTTTCTTCCACAACAACGAACAATGTTATATAGGATGCCTAACAACCAAGGTTTTGTATATCATCTTTACATCTTACTTTTGAGATGGTAGTCAATGGAGTGATATTGCAGTTCATATGCTTGATTCTTTTGTAAAGCAATGGATTTTGTTACCTGTCTGCTGAAACTTATCAAGGACAAAATTGTCTTGAGACTGAGACCAAGACTTACATTTTAATTGCAGGGAAAACTTTTTAATAAGTGATTTTTAATTTTAATTACTTCATACTACAGTGAAACTGTAATTGTTTGGAAGCTTTAAAATGGCACTTAATAGGACTTTTATTGTTTCTGCATTGTCAGATGGACCATTAGGCTTGGCTTTGTTTAGGAGAAAGTAGAGGAATACAAATGCTCTTTGTATAAAGATTTTAAGATTTTCTCTTGTCTCTGTTTATGCACGTATTCATTCTCCTCTCTTGTTTGGATGTCATATAAATAAGAGGAACTAAAATGTAGAAAAAAATTTAAAATCAAACATTCACCCATAACTAATTTTGTTGAGATAATATTTTAAGATGGACAATTATGTAATTTGGTATACTGTCACTGTATAATCTAATTGTCTTTTCCCTTGGGCCTTGATATACTCAATTTTTATTCCAAATGATAGGGTTTGGGAATATTAGTATGCAATTTAAGTATTTGACAACTTTGGATTTAGAACTTTTTGAACATGTCATTACCTATCTAAATGTATTCAGCACTAACAACATTTACACATTCTCTGGCTGAAAATAAATTCTTTCAACTTATCTGCATAAATGAAAATATTCCATTACCATTTCTCTGTTCAATATCTGACATGGCTGAACTCAATTGTGTCTACTTTGGAGCTGGCTCTTCATTTTTAATGTTCAGTTGCCATATGGTACTTGACTGGTTGTTGTTAGTCACTTGTTTTGATATGTTACTTTACAAGTTTCTGTTTATCAGGTGTAATACTACCTATTTTCATTTGAATTTTTTCTGTATCTTGTCATAAGGTTAAACAAAACTTGGTTTCCTTTTCAACTTAATCATGTTATTTATTGCACTACTATGCTTTGCAAGTATTGTTAAATTCTGGTCATGTGTAAACTTGTTAAGCAAAACTAGTTACAGCTAATTGCTTGCTTACAACTGTAAAGATACTAACCAGCCGAACAATTTTCATAGTAACCTTTTCTTCTAATAAATTACTTTTAAGTTGCAGGCCTTTTTAACAATTATTTAATGCAAATGATTTCTAAATCAATATTCAATTGAACAGGGAAAGCAACGCTAGTGTTCATTGGATGGAAATTACATTCAGAACACTTTCTTGCTTTTTGGGCTACTACTAATACTTGTTTTTTGTCTTTTCAGGCTAATCAGATGTCCAGGGAGCCAAACTTTTTTGACATCTACAAGCGGCTTCATCGATCCAAGGAGAATTCAAAAGAGTTTAACACTTTGGAAGCAACAAGGATTGCAGTAAGCATAACTTAACATTTAAGTTACATCAATTTTTAAGTGCAAATGTCCTATAACTACTTTTTAGGAAGAGTATGAAAGGCAGATGGCTGAGTGGCAATCCCAGCATGGTGAAGGTAGCAGCAGCCAAGAATCAACTAACAGTATCTTTAAATATTGTTGGAGGACCCAACAAGAAAGGGCGCATATACGGATTGGGTTCACAAGCAACTAATGTTATTGGATCGTCTTCCGCTCCCCCTCCTCTTCCATTGATGGAGTATCATCAACAGAGATGTCTGCAATGAATGCAAAAATTCAGGCTTTAACAGATGAGCTTCATTAAAAGAATCTTGAACAACAAATGATGAAGTAGAAGATAGAAGAATGGGAGGAGAGGTTTAGGATTCTTCTTGTGGGTAGTCAATTTAGAGCGCCATCAGTTGCAGCTTCACAGCCTGAGCCTTCTCATATTGCACCTAGAGAAGATGATGACCATCATGATGATGAGATGGGTGGTGATGATAATAACCCAAATCTATGATTAGTTTTATTTTTTATATTTTCATTGACAATTTTAGTTACTATTTAAATATTTACAATGATAATTAACTATTACTTTGTATCTTGGTACAAATATTTGTGATGTTGTTAACAAATTGTGATTTCTTATGCTATTATTGTGATGGTTAATTGCATCGAATTTAGTTATAAAATATAATTTTGAAAAATTTAATTTTAGAGACGAAATAGGTTGTTTTTTATTTAAAAAAATTGATTATTGGATTTAGAGACGGAATAGTTCCGTCTCTAACTCCATTTTGGATTTAGAGACGGAATTAGAGATGAAAATACATTTTGGATTTAGAGACGGAATTAGAGATGAAAAAGTGCCGTCTCTAATTTTAGAGACATAATTAGAGACGAAACACATTTTTTGTTTCAGAGACGGAATTAGAGACGGAAGAGGGTCGTCTCTAATGTAATCATTTTATATTTTAAAGATAATATCCGTCTCTAATTAGAGATAGAATTTTTTTAGTTAGAGACAGAATTTATCCGTCTCCAATTTAGAGACGGAACTCGTTTTTCGTCTCTAAATATTTAGAGACGCCAATTTTAGAGACAGAACAATTTTCGTCTCTAATTCCGTCTCTAAATCTTTAGAGATGAAATTTTACCCTTTTAGAGACGGAATTCGTTCCGTCTCTAAATCCGAAATTTTTGGTAGTGTGGGAAAATGAATTTGTCCATATTCACCAAAACACCCTCCACCACACCGAGAGGGTAAGTAATGGATCTAGCAACCAAATATAATGAAATGTTGGTGGGTTTCGGTTCCTGCATTCCCAATTTATTAAACATAGAGAAAGATATCAAATTAAACTAACACCCAAGTCATATAATGCCTTCTCAAAATAAGAATTACCAATAGAGTAAGAAATAGTAAAACTCTCTGGATCTTTTAATTTTAGTGGTAACTTCTTTAAAAGAATAGCGAAGTACCCCTCATTTAGACATATCGTCTCAAAGTCCTCAAGCTTGTGTTTCTTTGTAAGTATTTCCTTAAAAAATTTAGCTTACTTGGGCATTTGAGATATGGTTTCAATAAATGGAATGTTGATTTGCAACTTCTTGAAAATCTCCAAGAATTTAGCAAATTCTTTATCAGGCTTAGTGTTCTTGAGCCTCTAAGGGAATGTGATCTTAGCATATGGTGATGGTTCATATACTATATTTCGCTCATGATCCTTCTTCGCCCTCTGCCACTATGGTAATTCTTTCTCAACCTTTCTTTCTTTATTGCCATCCTTCTCGTTTTCCAGATGAACCGGCTTAACAAGAGTATTTCCAAGCTCTGGCATTTCCTTCTCCTTTTTCTTGGGAAGCTCCCCAAGTTCCTTACCACTTCTCAATGTGATTGCATTGACTTGTTCCTTTGGATTAGTCTCAGTAGTACTAGGCAATGTCCCTAGTGCCCTTGCTATCATCAATGTAGCCAACTGGCTGATCTGAGTCTCCATGCTCTTCATTCTGACCTCTGAACTCTGCATGTACTTCATTACAAAGTTTTCAAAACTTTGCCTCTCTTCAGTTGCTTGGAAACCTGGAGGTGGTTGCATAGTTCTCTGCTGATTCTGCTAACTGCCCTGTTGATTTGGTCCCTCCAATCGGGATTATACGTATTGGAATACAGATTATATTGTTGCCGGTTGGAATTACCAACAAAATTCATTCCTTTGGGCTCAGGGGCAAAAGGACTATTGCACTGTTATGACCCTGTCCACCATAAGCTTCACATATGATTGGTGGGGCTGCACTATTTGTCATGATCAGAGTCTCAACCTTCTTTGTTAATACCTTTAATTGACTCAGGATAACATTAGAAAAGTCAATAGCATGCACAACGACTTGTTTCTTAGGAACCTGACACTCATTTTGCCATTGAAAACTGTTTAGCGCCATTTCTTCAATTAGTGCTTGGCTCTTAGTAGGTGTTTTCTTTCATATTATACCTATCGCAACATCATCAATGAGTGAACGATTGGCAGATAACAAACCATTGTAAAAAGTTTGTACCTACTGCCATACGGGAAATCTATGATGTTGACTGTCGCGACAGTGATCATGGCAGGAGCGACGAACAAAATAAATTGTTAGGAGTCGCCACCAATTTTATTTAAATTAGAAAAAATTAGAAAAATTTTCTTTAGAAAATGGTTTTTGAAACCATATTGGATTTGAGAGTCAGTTATGCATAGGGAAAGGTAGAGACTTGACCCCACATCACCCCTAACACATCCATCCTAAAACAGTTATCCTAAATTAATTATGCAAAAAACTTTAATAATATAATATATTTGTTTTACCCCTTTAAAAAAAACTAAAAAAAAAGAATTTGTGAAAATTTAAAATTTGGCTTGACAGAATAGAAATTCTGCTCCTACGTATCCTCAGGTGCTATGAGGAACTCAAAGTCACGTAATTCTTTAGAAAATATTTGTGGGTTAATTATTTTTATTTTTTTTAAAAAAAATAATCAAGCTGTCGCAACTCAGATGATTATAAAAATTATAAGATCAACAAGCTGTCACAACTCAATTAATCATATTTTATTTCTTTAAAAAAATATTTAATTATTTTATATTTTTACTTTTTTAATTATAGGTTACTTGCTTTTAACTTCGAAAACATTTGAATCATCAAGTTGTCACAACTTAGTTAATTCTATTTTATTTCCCTTTTAAAAAATAATTATTTTTTATATTTTTTTACTTTTTTTTAATCCTATCATCATTTTTTAATCCTTTTTTTCATTTTTTTAAATCCTTTTTAGTTTGGCCCATTAAGCCCATTATTCTAAATCCCCCCCAAAAAAACTAACGTAATTAAAAACAAAACCCAACACAATGGCTTACAGGAAACAAAAACGAAAAAAATGTGGATTTGGGTTGAAGAAGATGGCTAGTCAGGCGGCGGTGCAACGGCTGATCGGGACAGATTCGCGGTACGGGTGGCAGGTCGGATCTATTCCGACCGAACAACAAGTTAGCGATGAAGCAACAAGTCACGCGATGGACGGTCCAGTCGAGCGGCTGGCGGGATTGCGACGAAACGGATCTAGGTTCAGCGTCGGATCTGGGTCGACGCGGGTTGGCTTCATGCGGCATCGATGATGGTGGTCCACAGTGGGGGCTTCGTGCGTTGTCAGTGATGGTGGTCTGCGGTGGGGGTCTGACTGCGTGACTGGGTCGAGTTGACTCGGTTGGATGGCTGGGTGATGGTGTGGATGGTTTAGAGGCTGAATGTGATAGAATAGTAAGGATGTTAAGGCTTGGTTTAATGGTGATTTTGGTGGGATGAAACTTTGGTTATGGGGTGCTAAAAATGGTGGTGAAGGGTGACTAAAGGTTAAAGGTTGTGGGCTTGGTGATAGAAGATGGTGGGATGAAGGCTAAATGGTGGTGGGGGTGTGGTTGTAGAGAAGATGGTGATGATGGCTGGAAAAATGAAAGGGATGAAGATGATGGCTGAAAAGGTAGAATTTGGCAGAGGTGGTTGTTGAAGGCCACGAGAAACAAAATATAGAAGGGTTATTAAACTGAAGTGTGTGTAAACTGGAAAGTACTAAGCAAGGTTAAAAGTCAGGTTAAAAGTTAGGTCCCTTTTTTGGGTGTGGGTTATGGGTTTTTATAGGAAGGGATTAGGCTGAAGTGTTTGAGTTAAAGTGTGACTAGGATTGATTTATGATGTATGTTGAGATTTGTTTAGGATGAGTATATTTAGGATAATTGATAAGGTTTGGTTAGGATGAATTAGAGTTATGGTTTGTTTAGGATGGATTTAAGGTTTAGCATAACTGATGAAGTTTGGGTTGTGGATTGGATGACAGATTATGGGTTAATGGGTTGAATCATAGATTATAGTTTAGTGGGTAGGATAATGGAAAGATGAGATTTTTTTCTCCTTTTTTTTATATTTTTATTAATTTGTACAAAAATGTCCCAGACAAAATTGGGTGTTCATATGGACATCTCCTCAACAATTCCTGAAAACGTTCCCAAGCTTCAAAGAGAGTGTCTATGTCAAACTGCACAAAAGAAGATATGTCATTCCTTATCTTAGCATATTTAGAGGGAGGAAAATACTTAGGCAAAAATTGTTGTGTCAATTGCTCCCATGTAGTAATTGAACCCTTTAGTAGTGACGTCGGCCATTGACTCGCCTTGTCCCTAAGAGAGAAAGGAAAGAGTCGTAATTGGATTGCATCATCTGTCACCCTATTGTACTTAATAGTATCACACAACTGCGAGAACTTGGCTAAATGTTGATTTGGATCATCTGAAGGCAATCCACTAAACTGAACATAATTTTGAATCATGGAGATCAATGCTAGTTTGATCTCAAAATTTTAGCTGCCACAACTGGTCTTATAATACTCCCTCCATACCCTTCAGCTATGAGCATGGAATACTCAAGCATGGTCCACTCTGCTGGGGTAGCTCGTTCTTCATGATTCCCCTCAATTGTTGGTTTCTCCATTATGTTCATATCTTCTTCAGTCATAACTTCAGTATTAGATTACTTCCTTAACTTGCAAGTTGTTTTCTCAATTTCAAGATCAAATGTCAAATCAGGAAATTGAGATCGAGTAAGTATAAACAAGAAATATAAATAGAAAGATGAAGTGGCAAATTAAAATAATAATAATAATAAAATAAAATAAAAGTCTTCTAAATTAACTAGAGCTTTTTGCTTTTAATATTACGAAACTTATTCCCCAGCAAAAGTACCAAAAACTTGATACGCGTAAAATACATTAAGAGCAAGTGCACTATGTCACAAAGTAATACAGGACTTGAGTCTCAGTTATTAATCCCACAAGGAATAAGTGGTAATTACTAAATTCGCTAAACTCTTGGTTATTTAGACAATCGTAAGTGTAAGAGAAATTCAAAATAAAATCAAATAACAAATAAAGAAGAAAAACGAACAATCAAACAATATAGAGAAAAATCAACAAGAGGGAAACCAGGGCGCAAGGTTCACTTGAATCCAATTAATCAGATTTTCATTCATTTATGATGTAAGGTAATTCTCTTGTTAATATTCTCTTATTTGATATTGAATCCCAATGGTCATGGATGAAACAATATTCTATTCCTATTTTAATTCACCTATTTGGTCATTTAGTTGAATTAATCAAGAATGCATTAAGCCCAATTCAAAAGATGAACTAACATAATCATTAATTCCATTGATAGAATAAATTGATGTTTGGTCATTCACCAATCTAATCCTAAGTTTATCATATAGGTCCACTCATTGAGTGTGGATGGTTATCGGTCAAACATTGAATTAAAATATGCCAAAAGTGACTAAGTCTTGACAAGAATACAAGCAATATAATAAACTCAAAAGAAATTACCTTAATCAAATTCAAGATGAAAATCAATTAAATAGGAAAACAAGATCCCTCATAGCCCTAGCTGTGTGCTTAACTACGCATGTTCAATACAAATAATCTCAAATTACAATACAAATCCATGGAAAGAAAATCCAAAGAAAGGGGAAAACTAGAGGGAAAGAGAAATCAAAACCCTTTTTACGGTGATTATGATATTCAAGCCTTCAAGAATTGAATCCTCCCTTCGAAGTTGTCCTCCAAAGATTCGTAGAAATTTTCTCTTCTGAATTATCTCTTAAAGTATGTCATCTCTCTCTCTAAATTTATGTTGGATGATTTGAACTATAGAGAGCTCTCTTTTGCTAAACTCATTTTCCCTCTTTTATAGAAAAGTTAATAGCTTTTTGTGTCTGACTTGCATGATTTTTCTCTCCCTCCAGATGGTTGAATTTGCTCTCAATCTCAATAGAGAAGTTTTAGGATTGTCTTCTATCTTTTTAATGCCACAAACGGTGCATCAATTTGATCTCTATAGCCAAAGATATAGCTCAATTAATGAGGAATAGTTAGGATAATGTGAGAATCCAAAATATTCTCCAAATCAAATCTCTTTGAGAATCCTTATCCAATCTCCAATCTAAGATTTTGTATCCAATCAGAACTCTAATTAGCATCTAAGAATATGATAAGAATCCTTCAAATATTTATCTTCAGGAATTTTTTATTTTTGCACAAAATCTAATGATTTATCTTGAAAATTCCATATGACTAGGTGAAGATATAATTATTTGAAAAATAAATTAAAAATAAAAATAAACAAAAACTAAATAAAAATTAATTAAAAATCCTAATAAATAAACCCATAAGATGAGTGTATTTAACAGTTATCACAATACCAAGCACAAGTCACGGCCGTGGTTCCATTTAATAACCAATATGACAAACTCATCAACTAAACCTACATAAAATTTATTTCAAGCTTGAATTACTCAATTAAGATAACCTCAGGTTGGTTATGGTCACTTTCAATTTAAGACTATGAAGCAAACCTACCTAGTATTAATTGCCTTATGAAGTGGAATCAAGATGTCATGTTTATTAAATAAACTCCAATTTCAATTACACATGCAATTTCATGCATTTCTAACTTAACCAACACAAATTAATCACCAAACAACAAGAGAACAATTTCAACTCAAATCCCTCCTTTGAGCCCAAGACAAGTATTCAGGCAAGAGAGAGAAAAATTCATCAAATTCTTACATGTAACCACATAATAAGAATAAGCATCACAACCAAGCATTATTCCATAGTCACAAGTCATAGTTCATTGGCAATTATCATCATGATTTATAGAGTATCCTCCCTAGCTCAATTCTACTAAACCTTCCTAAATCACATTTCCATAATCAAACCATAGTTTTACCTTATTAACATCATGATTAAAGAGTGTATAGGACATAGGAACAAATTCAAAAGATGCTTAAAATTCCAATAAATTTGAGACCATGACTTTTACCCTATCATAAAAGTTTAACTAATTAAATTCATCAAATTTAAGAAAATTCAACAACACAGCAGCAACAAAAAAAAAATAGCATGAGACCAACAACAACATAGCTACAACAAGAGATTAAAAGAGCATGGAACCCTTACCTCTCCTCCTAATTTGTTAGGGCTTGTTTCTTCCTTTTCTTTTCTCTCTTTGCTCATTTCTCCTTTCACATTTTCCTTGTTCTTCTTTCCCCTATTTCACATTCTATTCTTCTTTTCTTTTTCACATCTCATGTTTCTTTTTTTTTTATTATTCTTAATTGCTACTCTCAACCGTGCAAAATAATAAAGGGGTTTGAAAGTAAAATGGTTGGTGATAAGGATGAAGAGAGAGATAGTGGCGCTCTCTTTTATTCTTTCTTTTCTCTCTTCTATCTCATGCATGGTTCCTTTTTTTCTTTTCCCAATTTGACTGCTTCTCTAGCTCTGTTCCCAGCAGTTGTTCCTATAACAAATGAGAAGCAATTCAATTAGAAGAGTCAAGAAAAGCCTAAAATGAGTGAGGCGGTGGGTGAGAAAAAATAAGATGAAATTTACGTGCTGAAACTTTTGAATATGTTACTTACACTTTAATATTTCAAAGTTGAGTTTTCAAGTACCCATAAGTGTGATAGAAAATTTAAGGGCTCATCTTAGTCCTTAGAACCATTTTTCCATAACTTTTTGTATACTGCTATTTAATCAGTTAAGTTTTATTACACAATCTCAAGTTAAATTAAATCGAGGGATTAAGTAATAAGCTTATTGATACTTATCTTAGTTGGTATTTCATACCAAATTATTCTCCACATCCTACTTATCATCCCCATGAAATTTTATAATTTTCTGAGAAATTTAGTTATTCCTTCACAAAGCTGATTAATACCAAATTATTCACAAGGATTGATTCAGATAGTTAGACAACTTGCAAAGCTGACCCAAGGTCTCTATTTATAGAGTTCTTCAAAGAAAATAGTCATTTGAGTAATTGATTCTCTAATTAAATGCAAAGAGATGTTGATTTTTTGAAACAGAGACTCGTGTTTATTCAAATAACTATAAGTGTTATTCGAATAATACTGATTGTAAAGCCTCGTGAAAAATAGTTCTGATATAAGTTATTCAAATAGCCTGAGAGTTATTCGAATAACTCTGTTTAAAAATCATTTCATAGAAACATGGTTTATTCGAATAATCATGGGGTTATTCGAATAGCTCATCTTAAAAACAAGTCATTTTGAAAACCTTCTATTCGAATAGCAGTGGTGCTATTCGAATAGCACCTTTTAAAATAGAGGCGCGCAGCAGGATGTTGAAAATGTTATTCGAATAACTCTAGGGTTATTTGAATAACCATATTGATAACCAGAACATCTTAACTTGGTTTATTCGAATAAAGAGACCCTTATTCGAATAACCCTGTTAAAAACCATTTGAAAAAGGTTTAGAAGACTGCCCAGGTGGTTTCCAAAAACATCAAAACCTTTTAATTTATTTCAAGAACCATTTTGAAATTAGGTTTCTTTTTTTAAACCATTTTTATCTTATCTTGTAAAAACAATGAGATATCCAAAAAGAAGCTCTATACAAAAAGACTCTAAGTCCTAAAGCTAATCTTGAAGTTCTTGGACTTGGTCTTCCTTTCATCTTCATGTTTGTTATCATCAAAACTAGTCTTCAATGACTCGTAGTTAATCACATTCTCCCCCTTTTTGATGATGACAAACTAACATTGAGAAAAGCATTAGTTCAGATAAATTGAAATTCATAAAATTAAATTGAAAGACTTATTCCCCCTTCTTTTCGTAAGAGGTGATTCAAATCAGAGATGTGTGCAACTCTCCCTTACTTTTAGAATCCAATGACTAGTCTTTGACTTATCTTTTCTCAAATTTTATTGGTTAATTTTCTCCCCCTTTGGCATGATAAAAAAGATAAGAGATAAACACAAGTTGATAATATCCATGTTTTATTAAAGACAGATAATCATGTAATAGCAGATCAAACAGAATAGAGCATCAAAGTATCATTTCATTAATAATTCAATTGTCCAAGTACATATATAGTTATAGCAAAAATAGTCAATACAATAAACAAGAGAAAAATAGAAAACTAGAAACAAGCATCTGGTGGCGGAGGAGGAGAATCAGGTGCTTTGCCAAATAACAATGTGTGCAAGGCAGCCTGTTCACGCTTTACACCCTCTATCTTATCAAACATGATAGAGAAGGTATTCTCCATATAAGCCCTGTTATCTTGCAGGGCGGCCATAATTTGATCCAGAGTTACTGGACCAGCAATAGGAGCAGTAGGAGCAGCTTCAGCAGCAAGGACAACAGGTCCTACTTGAGGTTCTTCCTCTTTATCTTCAACTTCATTTGGGTAAACCCAACCTTCAGCAGATTTAACCATCTTCATCTTGTGCAGCGTAAAGGACCCAAAGACATGATGATGGGTCAGCTTGGTTAGCCTTTTAGTCTCCAGGATTTGAGGGTATTTCTCAAGGATGGCTAAGATGAGTACCCCATAAGGCAAATTAGGTTTCTCCTTGCCTTTAGCTTTCATCATGTGTTTCATGATGAAGATGGGCCAGTTGACCCTGTGACCTCTCTTCAGAAGCTAAAGCATGATGATGTCGTCTTCAGAAAAGTAGGCGTAGTTCCCACCTCGAGGAACTAAAATGTGGGCATAAGCATAGTGCAAGAGCCTATCTTGGCTCTTTAGTATCACTCCTTTGACACCTTTCTCTGGAAAGGCAAGGCCAGGTTTCAGCAGATCCTCAATAGCACGAATTTTGTTGTACTTCTGAATGAGCAGACTATCTTCTCCTTTAGTGAGGGTGCTCACAAACTAAATCTCAAACAGAGCTGACCAATCTTGAGAAGTGATCACTATGTGTTGATCACAGACGTCTAAATAAGGTTCTGGCCTTCAATCCTTAGGTTGCAGAAGAACATCTTTACCAAATTAGGGTAAAGATCAGCTTTAAGGGAGCAAAGACAAAAAATGCCTTGAGTGTTCAGCAAGTTGAGGAAGTCAAAGCCGCCTTCATTCTAGAAGAAATTCAAATCTAGGTATTTAGGTTGCACCAGGTTGTGCTCCCGAAAGTGGGTGATGAAGCGACCCAGTTCTTCCAGACTGGAGGATAGCCTTCACAGATTGAGAGGGTTGTTGTAAGGAGCAGTCTTTATACGAGGACGTTTTGCACGGGAAGTAAAGGGGGCCATGGTTGGAAAAGGTGAATGGGGTTGTGAGGGTGGAGGATACAACAAATAGTGGATGAGGAGAAGAAATGGTAAAGGATGATGAAGATATCATGGGTAGAGAGAGAAGAAAGAACCAGAGGTGAAAAATTTTAAAAAAAATGAAGAGGTGAAGGGTGATGGATAGTGTGAGCATATATAAGAGGTCCACGTTTATTCGAATAACACCCTTGTTATTCGAATAGATTTGCGTGGAGACTAAAGGTCGCGGCATTCCTGCTAGATGTTATTCGAATAACTCTTATGTTATTCGAATAACTAGCCTTGTAAGCTTGGCTATTTGCCAAGGATGTATCCGAATAACCTTCTGGTTATTCGAATAGCCAGATAAGGACAAAAGGCCCTTGAGAGCATTATTCAAATAAGGTTTCACTTATTCAAATAGGACAAATACAGGAAAACACATGATTAAATTATCCACTTTAGGTTTATTTGAATAAGGTCAATGTTTATTCAAATAAAGGCATAAAATATTAAAGGCATGTACAACATATTATTCGAATAACTTGAGGTTTATTCGAATAGAACAAACATCAAGTATAAGAATTGTGGTCGCTGGGCTCAGATTATTCGAATAAATAGAATTTTGTTCGAATAAAACTGATTTGCAACACATATTTCTAAGAAGATAATCGAGTTTATTCGAATAACCATAGGTTTATTCGAAAAAACCTATCATTAAACACATTTCAGAGATAAAATTTTAAGAATAAGAAGCTTACCCAAGATAGTGTACCTGCAAAATAAATTTGAGGATATCTCCGATGCTCAGGTCAGTAATAATTTAAGATTAATAAATCAATAATAAATCATTAAATATAAACATTATTTACAAGATTGATCCAAAATTCCAAGTTCTCTTCTTAAGTGAAAAAAGGTATCTTTAGGCAAAGGTTTTGTGAAAATATCAGTAAGTTGGTCTAATGTTTCAACAAATTCTAATACACAATCACTTTTTTGAACCTGATCCCTTATGAAATGAAGCCTTATCTCAATGTGCTTAGACCTAGAATACATAATTAGGTTTTTGGTCAAATTGATTGCACTAGTATTGTCACATCTTATAGGGATGTGATTTAGTTGAAGTCCAAAGTCTAGAAGTTGCTGCTTCATCCATAGGATTTGGACACAACAACTCCCGACAGCAACATATTCAGCCTCTGCTGTGGATAATGTTATACTATTTTGTTTCTTACTATGCCAAGAAACTAAGGAGTTGCCAAGCAAGTGGCATATCCCACTAGTGCTTTTCCTATCCAATATGCATCCAGTGAAATCAGAGTTAGAATAACCAATAAGACTACAGCCCACTTGTGAAGTGCCACCAAGATATTTCATAATACATTTTACTGCATTTAAGTGTGATTCTTTAGGATTAACTTAGTATCTAACACACATGCATACACTAAACATAATATCTGGTCTACTAGCAATGAGATAAAGAAGAGATCCAATCATACCTTTGTACTTAGTGATTTCCACGGGTTTACCTGCTTCATCCTTGTCTAGGTAACATGAGGTGCTCATTGGTCTGTCCATATGCTTCGAGTTGTCCATTCCAAATCTTTTGATAAGCTTTTTGCAATACTTGGATTGGCTAATGAAGGTTTCATTCCTTGATTGCTTAATTTGAAGCCCAAGGAAGAAATTGAGCTCTCCCATCATGGACATCTCAAATTCACTTTGCATGATATTAGCAAATTCCTTACACAAAGTTTCGTTAGTGGCACCAAAGATAATATTATCTACATATACTTGTACAAGGAGTATGTCATGCTTTTTATTTTTAATAAAAAAGGTTGTATCAACCTTTCCTCTTGTAAAACTATTTTCTAAAAGAAACTTACTCAACTTTTTATACCAAGCTCTAGGAGCTTGTTTTAAGTCATATAAAACATTTTTCAGTTTGAAAACATGGTTGGGTAGTTCATAATTTTCAAAACCTAGAGGTTGTTCAACGTATACCTCCTCTTAAATAAAGCCATTTAGAAAAGCACTTTTAATTTCCATTTGAAATAATTTAAAATCCATGATGCAAGCAAAAGCAAGTAACATTCTAATAGCTTCTAGTTTAGCTACAGGCGCATATGTTTCTTCATAGTCTATACCTTCTTCTTAATTATACCATTTGCTATAAGCCTAGCTTTATTTCTAGTTATTAGGCCGACGTCATCAAGTATGTTCCTAAAGACTCATTTGGTGCCTATAATTATATGATCGTTGGGCCTTGGAACCAATTCCTAAACTTAGTTTCTTTCAAATTGGTTTAGCTCATCTTGCATGGCCAAAATCCAATGTTCATCGCTAAAGGCTTCATTTATGTCTTTAGGTTCAATTTGAGAAACAAAAGCCATATGGTTGCATGCATTTCTAATTGAGTTTCGAGTACTTACACCTTTGGATACATCATCTATTACTTGATCAAGCGGATGGTATCTTGAGGTTTGCTATTCTTTAGGAAAGTCCATGACTTATGAATCTTCTTGATTTGATGGGTCCTCTTGACTTTCTTCTTTCTCCTTGTTGTCAGATGTGTTTTTGTCAAAGCCTCTATAACATCATCAATAACAAAATCCTTTCTCGGTCCATTTGGATAAGTTTCATCAAATGCAACATGAATGGACTCTTCAATGGTCATAGTTCTTTTATTATATATTCTAAAAGTCTTACTATGATTAGAATAGCCAAGAAATATACATTCATCAGACTTAGCATCAAATTTTCTTAAGTTATTCTTTCCATTGTTTAAAACAAAACATTTACATCCGAAAACATGAAAATTTGAGACATTTGGTTTGTTACCCAAGTGGCTTCAGTACTTAAGAGAGGGATGAATTGAGTAATTAAAAATTTTTGCAAACTCTTATAAAAGCAAATTTCTTTGAAGCTATATGTTAAAAAGGATATGAAAATGAAGAAAATAATTGAAAGCCTTAAGCGCAGCAATTCAACAGATATGCAATGATAAATAAATTGCAGAAAAATAAAGAGATAAAGATGAGAAGAGTAGACACGATATTTATCCTGGTTCGATCACCAACCACTTATGGCCTACGTCCAGTCCTCGAAACACAATTCGAGATTTTTCACTATTCAATACAAGCTTAAAACAGGTACTTGCAACCTTTACACAACAGGGATACCTCACCCTATTCACTAGAGGGATGCCTCACCCCCTTTGAAGGATACAAAGGATACCTCACCCTTTTCACCAGAGGGATACCTCACCCCCTTTGAAGGATACCTCACCTTCTTTATAACAAGGGATACCTCACCTTTTTTATAGAAGCAGAAAATAGATGAAGAGAAACTCTCACAAAGAGCAAATATTACAAATTGAAGCACTAGGAAGCTCTCTTAGGATATCTCAAAGTTTTGGCGAAAAGGGCATAGGAAATATGAGAAAATAAGGAATCACGTTTTTAACACAAGCAACAAATAATTCAAATGGTTTTTCCAACCTTTAGAAGAGACCCAATGTCTCTATTTATAGAGCAATGAAGAAAAGAGCCATTGGGAGCCATTAAAGCCATATTAAATGCAAAGACGTTGGCTGCCTTTTTTCAAAAATTAAAACAGAGCCTCGTGGTTTATTCGTATACCATCATGGTGTATTCAAAAACCACTAATTTTATTACTTATAAAAAAATAGTTCAGAAGCAGGTTATTCAAATACCATCAGGGTGTATTTGAATACCTCTATTTTAAAGACTTTGTAAAACAGTTTAGAAGGATGTTATTCGAATACCTCTTAAGTATATTTGAATACCTCTGTTGAAAACACAATTTTCTGAAATCAGTTATATTCAAATACCACATGGGTTATTTGAATACCTCAATTTTAAAAACAAATTTTGAAAAGCTCTATATTCGAATTCCATGCATGCTATTCGAATACCTCTTTTGAAAACATGAAAACGTAAGAACTTTAAAACATGGTTATTCGAATATCATGGGGTCTATTCGAATACCCCTAAGACAAAAACTATTTTAACACATTCAAATATATAGAAAATGAATTTTTGGATTTTGGAAACTTATTTTGAAAAACATTTTAATCTTTTCTTCCAATACCAATGAGATATCCAAAAAGGTCTCCTTACAAAGATCCTAAGTCCTAAAGCTAATCTTTGAAGATCTTTTGAGTTAGTTTTCTCATCATTTTCATGTTTGTTATCATCAAAACTATTGTCCATGTCAGCTAGCCAATTACATTCTCTCCATTTTTTATGATGACAAACTAACATTTGAGAAAAACATTAGTTCATATAAATTAGAATTCACAAAGTTAAATTTTGAGAAACTTACTCCCCCTCTTTATCGTAAGAGGCGATTTATATCAGAGATGTGCGCAACAGCTCCCCCTTACTTTTGGAATCCAATTTCCATTTTAGTCTTACCTGTCTTGGAGACAAGGAATGAGAATTTGGAGTCGTCTCTGGTCATGTGCTTGGAGCATCCACTATCGAGGTACCAATTTGAGCTCTTTGCCTTCAAGCACACCTACAACACAAATTTAGTTTTTAACTTTTGGTACCTAAATTTTCTTGAGTCCTTGAGTGTTAGTTTTGGGTATAGTACCCTTAGGAAACAAACCATTTTTGTCTCATTCTTTGTGTTAATATTTTTTCTTGCATTGCATATTGATACACTGTATCCTTTCTTCCCATAATAGAAACATTTTATAAATGGGTATTGGAAGTACTTGAATGAGCAAAGAAATTTTTGTAAGATTTTTGCTAATTTTTCGGGTTATAACCTATCCTAACTTTTTGAAAAACAACTCTTTGTTTTCCTAACAAAATATTTAAATTATCTCTTCCAAAATTGAATTTAGAAAGGGAGTTCTTTAAATCTTCAATTTTTTTTAAAGCATATGACATAAAGAACAAGATGTAGATGTAGAAGTATGTGAAGAGCAAGTTGTGCATGCATTAATTAATCATAATGTTTCATTTTTAATTTTTAATTCTTCAATTTCTTTATTAAAAATTAGAATTTGGTTTTCTAAAGAAGAAATTGTTTTCTTAGATGAAGAAATTAATTTTGTGAGTCTTAGTGATTCATCATGCAGTTCCTCAAAGGCATCTTGAAGTTCATCATAAGAAGATAATAAATTAGGATTAGAATTTACCTTATTGTCGCTTTCTTCTTCTTCTTCTTCTTCTTCTTCTTCTTCTTCTTCTTCTTCTTCTTCTTCTTCTTCTTCTCCTTTGGCCATATGACATAGATGGACTTCCTCGCTATCTGAGATATCAGTTGAGTCCATATCGTTGTCATCCCATGCTATGTAGGCTCTTCTCCCTTTCTTTTCCTTGAAAGGTTTCTTCTCAAATTTCTCCATCTTCTTTTGGTAAATTGGACACTCCATCTTCACGTGTCCTGATTTTCCGCACTCGTAACAAGTTGGAGTTGAGGATGATCCTTCCTCTTTGAGATGAGTTTTCTTTGGAGGAAAATCTGGTCTTCTTTGGTTCTTTTTTTTTCTGAGAAATTTACTAAATTTTCTTACCATAAGGCTGAGGTTTTCTTCATTTAGTTCAAGGTTCTCTGTGCCTTCTCCGTCCTCATCATCATCATCATCATCATCATCAATTGTTGAGGAGGTGGCTTTGAGAGCTAGTCCTTTTTTCTTCTTATCATTTTCTTCACTTTGGCTTAATATGCTCAGCTCCAATTCATGTTCATGGAGTTTTTCAAAAAGTGTAGCTAGTGTCATTGTTGACAAATCCTTTGATTCTTATATGACTATCACCTTGGATTGCCAAATTCTGCTCAGACATCTCAAAAATTTGTTAATCAAATCTTCGTTAGAAAAATTATTTCCTAATGATGCAAGATGATTTATAATGTTGGTGAACCTCTTATGCATTTCATGAATGTTTTCTTCTTGGTTCATTCTAAATAATTCATATTCGTGAGTAAGAGAATTGATTCTCGATCTCTTTATTTCACTAGTAGCCTCATGGATAACTTGTAAAGTGTCCCACATTTCTTTAGCAGTTTTACATTTTGAAATTCTGAAAAATTCATCATACCCCAAAACAGTGGTAATGATGTTTTTGGCTTTCAAATTATGTTGAACTTTTCTTTTATCCTCATCAAACCAATCACTTCTTGGTGTCTTGATTTTTACACCATCGATCACTCGTGTAGGTATAAATGTGTCATTTTCGACAGCACCCCACACATCTAGATCAATAGCTTCGATGAAGATTTTCATTCTTTCTTTCCAATATGCGTAACCATCCCCATTGAAAAAGAGTGGCCGATTTATGGAAGATCCCTCTGAAAAATCATTTGAAGAAGCCATGTTCTCTTGAAGCTGCGAAGCTCTTTAAACAAGAGTCTAGCTCTGATATCACTTGTTACCAAGTGGCTCCAATACTTAAGAGGGGGTGAATTGAGTATTTAAAACTTTTTGCAAACGCTTATAAAACAAACTTTATTGAAGCTATTTCTTAAAAGAATATGAATGCAGAAAGAGGATAGAAAGCCTTAAGAACAGAAAATAAACAAATAAGCAATAATAAATAAATTGCAGTAAATAAAGAGATAAAGATGAGAAAAGCAGACACAATATTTATCCTGGTTCAGCCACCAAACCACTTGTGGCCTACGTCCAGTCCTCAAAAACACTATTCGAGATTTTTCACTATTAATGCAAGCTTAAACAGATGCTTGCAACCGTTACAAACAAGAGCACTTTCACACACAGGAAAACTCTACCCTTACGCTTAAGCCTCACTTTTCAGGGATACCTCACCTTTACACAAACATTTGAGGGATGCCTCACCCTCGTTACAAAGTAGCAGAAAATAAATAAAGAGAAACTCTCACAAAGAGCAAATAATACAACTTGAAGCACTAAGAAGCTCTCTAAGGATATCTCAAAGTTTTGACGAAAATAGCACATGAAATAAGAGAAAATTATAAATCACGTGTTAAAGCAAGAAAGGATTAATTCAGATAGTTAGACAACTTGCAAAGCAGACCCAAGGTCTCTATTTATAGAGTTCTTCAAAGAAAATAGTCGTTTGAGTAATTAATTCTCCAATTAAATGCAAAGAGACATTGATTTTTTGAAACACAGACTCGTGTTTATTCAAATAACTATAAGTGTTATTTGAATAATATTGATTGTAAAGCCTTGTGAAAAATAGTTCTGATATAAGTTATTCGAATAGCCTGAGAGTTATTCGAATAACTTTGTTTAAAATTCATTTCATAGAAACAGGGTTTATTCGAATAGTCATAGGGTTATTCGAATACCTCATCTTAAAAACAAGCCATTCTAAAGACCTTCTATTCGAATAGTAGTGGTGCTATTCGAATAGCACCTTTTAAAACAGAGGTGCGTAGCAGGATTTTGAAAACGTTATTCGAATAACTCTAGGGTTATTTGAATAACCATGTTGATAACCAGAAAATCTTAACTTGGTTTATTCGAATAAAGAGACCCTTATTTGAATAACCTTATTAAAAACCATTTAAAAAAGGTTTAGAAGACTGCCCAGGTGGTTTCCAAAAACATCAAAACCTTTTGATTTATTTCAAGAACCATTTTGAAATTGGGTTTCTTTGTTTAAAACCATTTTTATCTTATCTTGTAAAAACAATGAGATATCCAAAAAGAAGTTCCATACAAAAAGACTCTAAGTCCTAAAGCTAATCTTGAAGTTCTTAGACTTGGTCTTCATTTTATCTTCATGTTTGTTATCATCAAAACTAGTCTTCAATGACTCGTAGTCAATCACAATGGTGATCAGGAAGGCATTATGTACATTATTTTTTATGACAAGCTCTATCGCAGAGGTTTTTCCCTTCCACTATTCAGGTGCCTCACCTCAGAGAAAGCCTAATATGTCCTTACAGAAATCCATGAAGGATATTGTGGCCAACACTTAGGGAGTAAATCCTTAGCAAGGAAAGCCCTACTAGCTTTGATATTTCTGGATAACCATGACTGCAGATGCTATGACCTATGTGTAGAATTGAGAAAGTGTCATAAGTATGCTAATATCCAGAATGCCCCGCTGGAAGAGCTTTCCACAATTTCAATGCCCTGGCTTTTTTACAAATGAGGTTTGGATTTGCTAGGACCATTCCCCCAAGCCTTAGTCAGTTGAGATACTTGGTAGTAGTCATTTACTATTTCACCAAGTAGATTGAGATAGAGCCATTACCACCATCACAACAAAGAGAGTGAAAAAGTCCCTCAAGAAACTCAATTCGCAGACAAGAAATTTCAAGAAATGTGTTCTAACCTCCACACAAAGTAGCATTTCACTTGAGTGGAACACCCCCAATCCAATAGGTAGGCTGAGGCCGCAAACATAATGATATTCTGAGAGCTAAAGAGAAGGTTAGAAGATGTGAAAAGGGAATGGACGGAGTAGCTGAGACATGTGCTTTGGGCATATCAGACGAGCCCCCCACTCAGCTATTGGTGAAACCTTTTTCAAGCTCACTTATGTAAGTGAAGTCATGATCCCCATTGAGATCAGAGAACCGAGTTAGAGAAGAGAACACTTCTCTAATAACCATAATGACAAGTTGTTGAGGGAGGAGTTGGATCTTAGCGATGAGCACCAAAACATGGCTCACATCATGGAGGTTGTCTTCAAGCTTAGAACTGCCCTAAGGTACAACAAGCGAGGTTTCCCATCGCGTTTCAAGGTGGGGGATCTTATGTAATATTCTCCTTTTCCTGTTAGCCTTAATAATTATTGAAGAAGTTCATTAGCACTTCTGTGATTTACTTGTTAACTTTTGTAATTTTTTGAATTAGTTTAGGTATAACGATATAGTACTGAATGTGAATAATAGTCCATAAATTGGTATAGAATGCTTAAATAATAGAAATAAATATGAAAAATTTATTTCTAGGTCATAAATAATTAGAATGAATTATGGTATGGTATTTTTTTGAGAATTAAATAAATTAGTTTGGTATTTTTAATAAATAAAATAAATGTTCAAAAGTCAAATTAAATAGGAAAACAACTCAAAAAATTATGAGAATTTGTAGAGTTATTAAATAGATGATAGAGGTTATTTTAAAAATGATTATGAGTTAGGACAGATACTTGTAAGGAAATACAGGTTAGAGCAGATATGTATTAGTTACTTCCTTAAGGTTATATTAACTTAAGGAAAAGTAATAGAACCTAATTGTTATTAAATGATGTGTATATGAACTTAATGGGATCCTAGAATTTTCTACAACACTTATGAAAGATAGAAAATTCATTAGTGGAAGATCAAAGTATCCATAAGAGACAAGTCTATCACATCAAATGTTGATCACATAACTTAATCTTATCTTTTTCTTCTTACACTGCCTCACCCAGTTTTTCATTCTCTTCTTTCACAATTTCACTCATTTTTCTCTTACATTTCACTACAACAAATAGAGGATGCACACACACTCACCATTTCACTCTTTTCTCCCACAGTTTCACTCACCATTTCACACACACTCACTATTCATTTTCTTCACTCTTCTCTCACAATAAAAACATAAGAAAATATACACACTAAGCACTCTACTCTCTTGGCAAAACAGGGGAAAAACAAAGGATAGAAAAACATCAAGGGAGCTAGGAGGAACTAAGGAAGCTAGAAGCTTAGGTAGGGGTTTCTTCCTTTGTTCTTTGCTTTTTTTTTTCTTCCTCCTTTGCTAAAGAAAGATTTGTATATTGTGGTTGGTTGAGATACTTGGTGAAATAAGTTTGATGTTGGTACTAGGATTTATGAATGGATTGAAAGGAAAATTTTCACCATATTTCATTCACCTTGCTGCTGCTGCCATTGTAGATGTTCTTGATTGATTTTTTATTGAAGGGAATAAGCTTGATGATTGATTTCACCATGTTGATGTTTATCTTGAGCTATATATATGATTTTGAATGAAGAATTGGAAAAGAGTTCAAGAGGAAGTTAGGTTGTTCTTGTTTCAATTACTCCTATGTTCTAAGCTTTTTATGAATTGGTTGTGGTTGTTATTAAGTTGTATTTTCTTTATTTGGATGGTTGTTTAATGAAGTTGACCAAATGAATCAAAGGAGGAATTATCTCCGATCTTGATGCTATTTATTAATAGATAAGTTGATTTGTGATGATAACAATTGAATAAGTAATTTGTGTAGTTAAAATTGATGATATCTGTGAGTTTACCATGAATAGAAAACATTCTAGGATGTTAGAAAATGGCATGGTAATTGATTACCAACTTACAGAATGTTATTGCTGAAATTGGGATAATCAATTACCAGTTATGGTAATCGATTACCCAACTCCTATTTTGAGAAAAATGAGTTCTCTGCTCCATGGAAATCAAATAGGATATATCTATGCTATAAGGTGTGATTAGATTTGATTAAGTTCACTAAGTAAGGTGACTTATGCTTATGTGATATGCATTTGATATATCTATGAGATAAATTGTGACGTGCACTTAGTACACATATGAGATAAATTGTGATGTGCACTTGGTATACCTATGAGATGTTGTTATGCTTATGAGATAAAGTATGACGTGCATTTGATATGCTTATGAGATGGGATGTGATTTGCACTTTATATACTTATGGGATAAAGTATGATGTGCACTTTGCATGTTATGGAATGAATTATGATATGCATTTGATATGCTTATGAGATGAATTAAAATGTAAAGTACATCCTTGAGTTCTTATTAATTAAATGAACTTGGACATGATCCTCGTACCGGGTGATCCTTAGATGTTATTCTCTTATGAAGGATAGTTCATTGATTATTTTGGCCAGTGATTGATATTAGAAATTATCCTCATATCTAGGGTTAATCCTAGATGTTGGGCAGTTTGAGGATGAGATATGCCCTTTCTACTTGGGGTGATCCTAGATATTTGATAGCGTGAGGATGCGACATTTCCTCTCTACCAGGGTAGTGTGAGGAGATGACATTCCATCTCTACCTATGATTCTAGATTGAGGAGGAGACATGCTCTCACTTCTTTGTCTCTCAACATGTGTTTTATATGCTGATCTAGTTTGGAAATCGGGGCTTATCTATTTATGTAGAATAAGATGTTTAGGATTTTGGAGAGAACTGGGTTTATCCTATGGATTTACAACAGTTTCTCTTAATTAATTTAAGAAGTTTTGGCTCACATAAAGAAGCTAAGATTCTATGGCAATGTTTAATCTTCGTGGTTCTTCGGTGTTTATGGCTGGAGAGAAAAGCTAGAATTTTGATAGCAATATATTTTATACATTTTACAATCCTCTTACTAGGTTACTTAAGGTTCAATTAGGATTAATTAAGTTAGTTTTGTCACATTTTATGATATTAAACTTAATTGAATCATTGAAGAAATTATTGCTTGAATTGATATTAATTTGCTTAATTACATCTTTCAGTAAACTGACTATAATTTGAGTTACAAATATCAGTTTGGTGTGAGTCTGGTCTTGTTGGAAAGGTAAGACAATTCTCTACAACTTTCATGAAGACCTCAAGATCTGGAACACACGTTTGGATAACTCAAATTGGAGTTGAAACAAAATCTAGAGTTCTAAACCTGACAACTTGACCTATACGTACTCATCAGACCATATCTGGAGCTATAGGTGAGCTTTTGGAATGAAACTGGTTCATTTGAAAGTTAAGACCCAAATCTACAACTTTCATGAAGAACACAAAAGTCAGATCGGATATCTTGAAGGTCATATTGGACTTGGAAGTCAGAACAGAGGAAGTTATAGTTGGGCCTAAACAATGTGCAGTGATTGGGTCATATCTTGGGCTATAGGAGGCCTTAGGAGCTGAAATTTTGACAAAAGAAAGTTAAGATCCCAAATCTACAACTTTCATGAAGACCACTTTGCCCCATTCTGACGGCGTCCATGAGATATGCACCGAATCATTTGGTGCTAGTGGGGAGACACAGATCAAAATAATTTCCCACTCACTTATCTTCATCAAACAACTCCTTTAGCATTTACTTATCATCATTAAATAACTCCATTGTCATCTTGTATCCCTTGAGCTCTATAAAAGGGAGCATTGCCTGATCATTTGATCATCTTAGCTTAGATTATGCTATTGTGTTATTTGTTTCTCTTGTTGTAGTTTTCTTTGTTCTAAATTAAAGTTATGTTCATCTTTTTTTTTCTTATCTCTTTCTTTCTTCTTGTTCATGAGTAACTAATTTTCATTTTGCTTAGGTGAAAGGGTGAAGCTTTTGGTAATAAATTAAGGTTTGATTAATTTCTTTCTTGTGCTTAAATGATGTATTATCAAGTGGTCATTATATGTGTTGTATTTTGTTTCCAATCAATTTAGAAACCCTCCTTATAAAGTAGAGATCTTAATTCACTGTAGACAAGAGGTTGGCACAATGAATTCTTAAGTCCATTTATAAGTGATGATGTTAGTGGATAATTAAAGGAATCATAATATAATTACATATATAATCTTAAATGAACTTTGAATGTTGTATTTTTCGATTGGAACCTCCATTATATGTGGATTTCAATTGAGTTATAAAAAGAAATAATCTTGTCATTAATTTATTATCATGAGTGGATATTTTAACCCAAGTAAATCTTTTTTCATTTGTGAACTACCTTTATCACCTTTATTGTTGTGACTAATTTTTTCCTTACCTCAGAATTTTTCTTCATCAATTCCCTGTGGATCGATCTCAGACTCTCGAAAATTTACTACTTGAAATAACCTATACTTATGTTTGTAACTTTTAATTCGCATCAAATTTTTAAGGGAACTTGTTTATCTTAAGACTTTATTTGAGACAGGGTTATCTTTTTAGCCACCCTTTGATGTTTTGCTCATGATCTTTTAGAGGTATTTCTTTGTCAAATATGCTGAAAGATTGGTATGTTTTGTTACATGATTCAATCTCCTAGGTTCTATTTTTTTTGTTTTTGTTTTTTTGTTTTTTTCCTTGAGAGGATATCTTTTTCTCTTTCTATGTACTTCTCTCTTCTTCCTTAATATATTTATTTTTCTATAAAACAAATAATAATATGTGTTGATACAAAAAATAATTTGATATGAAGTGATAGGCATAAATGGATATGAGTTGTCATATCTCTCTCCAATGGCCCTCATTTTTATACTTCTAAAGCTTAGTTCTGATGGCAAATGGCATTTATTACTTCACTTAATATCACCTCATCGTATACACAGTAATATTATACGGTAGCATTTGTTACATTGCATAGTGTTTCTTAAGGTTAGTTTCCTCATTATTGTTAATTATCTCTAAGTGACATCATGTTCAATATTTGACCACAATTACCTTTTGCCCATGCTTTTATAATATCATGCCATCTATGTGCTTCATCATGCTTTTTGTATATGGAGCATCCCTTTATTACGTTATTCATACCATGGCTCTAATTTGTTTGACATGCTATTTTGATCTATGAAATTTTGTGCACATTATTCATATTTATTGATTGATTAACTTGTCTGATCTACGAATATTTCTATTTCTGAATGTCAATTTAGTATTCCAAAAGGCGTGTCTTGGCTTTAAGATCTTATCTTTTTAATAGGCACACGGATTGTTAGGTCTAAGTAGATCTAACACAAATATCCATCAGATGGGTTAGCTTACTAAATTTGAATAGGTTGTTTTGCTATGATCGCTTGACGTGACGCTTTGACTTTTGAACAATTACTCTGGAAATTGTATATTCACATTGGTGGATCAAGTATGACATTTATAAGAAAGTAAAATAAAAATTATAAAGATTAGCTAATATTTGTCGCGATGGTCAATTTGGTTCAGGTGCTTCTCTAATATTTGGGAGTTTGTTAATGTTAGTTTGACAACAAGTTGGCAATTTGCTTGGATCATGGATTTTGGTCCTGTTGACGTTTTCCTGGCATCAAAGTGGCTGCAGTGAAGGATTCTATTATAGGATACTACCCTATGACAAGTGAGTACGCTTTTGTTGCTGGTATATTCTTTTAATTTTTTTTTATGGTTGAAATCTTCTTCCTCCATATATATTGTGCTATTTTTAAGAATGAATAATTTTAAATTCTCATACTTAATTTTTTATTAATTTTTTTAATTATTAAATAAAAAAATTATTTTTTTTAATATTTTTAAGATATTAAATATATTTATTTTTTATTTAATATTTTTTTATTTAATATTAAAAAAATTATTATGAAAAACTTATAAGAGAATACGGCAAAACTCTTCTAGAATTAGCGGATTACCCATGATTAGAAGGTTGCTTGTGAAAAGTTAATGTTAATAATATTTCTTAGAGATGATTAAATTATCCGTGTCCGTGAGGATCTACGGAGATTATTCGCGATAGGGCGGAGATTATAGTATCCGCTTCATAGGTATCCGTAAACCCATAAAATATACTTTTTTCATTTAATAAAGGGGGATCCATTTACACCTAATATAAGTAAAAAGACTTACACCCAATCTTATACTTTCTATTTTATTTTGATCCTATGACTATCATTTATCTCACTAAATAGCTATAGGATCAAAATAAAATAGAAGGTGTAAGATTGAGTGTAAATCATTTTTACTTACACTAGGTATAAGTGGATCCCCTCCCTTATTTAATATATATATAATATATTATATTTTTTATTATTATTTTGAGATGTGATGGAAATATATATATTTTTATTATTTAAAATAGATTTTTTATTGAATGAGTCCATAATGATAAAACTTGTTAAAAAACATATATCATTTATATAATAGTTATTTATGTAGACTGATTATTACAAAATATAATTAAATTTAATTTGTTATTTATAATATTCTTTTAATTTTGTAAAAATCTTAGATTGTTGAACAAAGTTGTGGTATGTGACGTCAAATTTTATTTTATTTATGTTTTTTTTTACAATTTTTAAGATTTTATTTTAAATTATCAACTACCCGCCCTATTGTCATCCCTAATATTTCTTTTTCCTTCTTGTTTTCTCTTATTTCTAGTGATCTAAAATACTAATGAAATGTGGTGTAACTTTGATTTTAGAATTAATTGTTTAGTCTTCTGATGTGTACCAACTCTTCTAGTATGTGTGTTTTTAGGAACTGTCATTAGTAAATGAGCTAAGTTTCTGTTGACTTGGTGTTTGTGAACATAATGTGGTCTATTTTGGATATGGAGTTATGAGATGAGTTGGTACATGTATAAAAAGATTGTAGCATTTCTTAAGATTATTATCCCCTGCATTTTTATTTAGGAGATCTTGTTTTTGAATGGTTGATACACAATGCTTCTTTTAGTGCTTTGGGTTGAATGCAAACCACAGAGCTTCAGGGGAATATAAATTTTTTATGTTTTGTGTTTAAATTTTGCTGTGTTGTGAGCTTTTAAATATGATGTGCTATAATTTTAGTTCAAGATCCATGACATGGTAATTTGTCCCTATTACTTGAGTTCTTGTTGGTGTTCTCATGAATGAGAGTTCTGGTTCATTTTATTATTTCTGGTTCATTTTACTGTTGATGAATGTGAAACTATTCAGAAGGAAATTTTACAATTGGTGGCATTGTAGACAAAAGTTGGGTACATAACATTGACTAAGATAGTAAATGGAAGTGAAAGGTGTCAAGGTTTGGTGGATTGTTCAGTCAACCATGTCAAAACTAAATGTATTGACGGGAAATCCTATGATGTCAAAGAAAACATTGTTGAAGGCATGGTGTTAGTTGACAAGATAGTATTGACAGAGAATCAAGTTGACATGGAAAATTCCTCACTAGGGAACAAGTTCAAGCCTTATTTGGAGCTGGTGAAGGTGATGCAAAGGTGAAAGATCCTTTGGAGGTGAAGGAAACTGCAATTAGTCAATGGGTAGGTTTCAACAAGTATGAGTTGATCATCAAAGGTGTTGTTTGATGGATAGGTACTAGTGTTGGATTTGTGTTGCTTGTGTTGACGATTGTGGAAATTCCAGCCAAGGTGGAGATTTGTTGGATTGTGGTTATATTTTTTACCAATCTTTATCCATAAAATTAAGGGATTGATAATTATCTCTCAAAGTGGCAGTTTTCTAAAATCAAGGGATTTGGATAACTAATTCAGATCAGGATAATTATGAGAATTAATTATGGGATTTAGTTTCCTATTTTCATGGAGTCTATTATTGATATCATGTAATCTGTCATTGATTTAGGAGGAATTTTATCCTTATCTATAGAAATGAAATTTTGTCTTAAGAGATTTAGTTATTTCTTTTGTCGACCGAATCCGGATCCCGAATGGGATCAAGGTCATGCGCATTAGGATTGCCGTCGTGGAGAAGACTCAAACACGACCACGGGCCAAGACACATGAGCAGGTGACCACGGTGACTAATCTAAAAGATAAATTAAATAAACAGCGCCAGATCGTCAACTCACGACATTATAGGATTTATAGAATCTCGGATGGCTAGATACCTTCCTTATATTAATCCCGGATTTATAGGGATATATCCTACAATAAAGGAGATAATCATCATTAAGATATCAATTTTATCCGCATCCAAGAGTTTAGGATTCTAATGCTCCTATAAATACCAGGCCAAGCATCAAAGGTTGATATACAAACTATTCCTACTGTGCACGGTCTAACTTGAGCGTCGGAGTGCCTTTTGCAGGTACCCACCCGCTCGCACCATCGCTGCCGTGCAACGGAGGAATCCACCGTATTGTGCCTACCTCAGGTACCCCTCTGAACTTACTTCAGAACAAACTATAAACGAGGAATAAAGGTCTTCTAATTGGCGTCTCTGGAGAGAAAAACACTTTAAAAAGAGAGTTTTGAAACACCGAGAGCTTGAGTCGTGGGTGTAACAAGGGATTTAAGGTGTGAGATATTTTGAGTATTATAATCCTTTTTCTTCATAGTGATTTGTTGCCTTATGTTGCCATGGATGTAGGTCACTTTTTAAGATTGGGGAAGTTCAAAATATTGGAAAGATCTGCATCTAATGGATTAAGCAAAGAGCCACATAAGTGGGCTTGACATCACATCTTGACCCAAAACTTTAAGGTATTAGTTTATGGGTCTTTTCCACTTATATAACCTTTAACTTGTCCATTCATTTCCAATATGGGACTTCTTCACCCACATCTCACTCACATATGAAATTCCCAACAAAAACACCTTTTGATTCAGGAAAAACACACATATTTTCAGAAGCATAATGTGGTGGAAAAATGTCAAACTTACACATGTTCTCAGTCTAAAAGCCAATCTTACTAGTTTGTGCTTTTTTTACTAATTGTTGTACTATAAAGTGCATTGTTTCTCTCTAGCATCCATAAAACATGAATATGAGTGGAAGTTATAATGACAAAGTCGTAATCTTGAATGAGTCTAAAACTTTTTCTCCTTCTTGTGAGATATTCTTGTCTTGATCAAGAGAGATTTATACAAGGAATATGTCAATTTCCTTTGAATATTCAAGATTAAGTATATGGTCATTTGATGCAAATTCAGTTGATACTAATGGAGCCATCCTGGGCTTAGCTTAGGTGTTTGGGTGGGTGGGGATTCGTGCTGAGGCTCTAGGTTGAGGTGGTTGTATGCTTGTGACGTGCCTCTTAGACTCAACCATTTTTAGAACTTTTCGTCGACAACATCAATATTATCGCTATGCAACGTTGTAGAACTAGTTCTTAAGGGCTTAGTCTATTTTGAAGTTTTCTTCAACAATATCAGTAGGCACCATTCTGCTTCAGACTCCAATATACAGGTCTCGATCATGATTTTTGGCTCGTCGACCTTATGCCAACTTTTGTATGTGTTTGACTACATCAGTATTATCAAATCTCTAAGATATCATCAGTACTATCATTGGATGGTTAGCTTCAGTATTATTAAAATTGCTTTTACACTTGATTTCTCATTATTACACTAAAGTAATTTTCCTAGCTCTTAGGTAACATCAGTACATATTGCTTAGTTCAACAATATCTATACTATCGACCAATAGAATTATTATCCACTTAACACTTTCTTAGTAGCCTCAATATTGTCACATGTCACATATTCACATGTTCGGTGTATTTTTCACATGTGTCAAATAAATAATTTCTTTTTCATTCCCAACAAACTTATTTAGGTAATTAATTAATCATTTGTCAAATATTGACGAATAAACACACACATATATAAACAATCAATTTAAAGGAGACTATTATAAATTTGTGATTAACTACAAGATGTTAAGTGATGAAATCAGTTTAATAATAATTATTTAAATGGTATGTCTGTGAGGTTGTTTATGGGTAAATTTGGTTAGGACAAATTCTAACAAACAAATATATTTTATCAATCGAATGTGGGTTTAGAGTTACGTGATAATCTCGTTTTGAAAAAGAAATTCTTGAAGACAAACTGAAGATAAATAGCAGAAGTAAAAGGAAAGAAGTAGAAGTTTATAAAAGCTTTGAAATGATGCAGAAAAATAAAGAGTTGTAGAAAATTAAAGTACAGAAAATATAAAGGACAGGAATTTAAAGTGCATAAAAGTAACGTACAGAAAAGTAAAATGCAAAAAATGTAAAGTGCTGAAGATTAAAAGTACAGAAAGTTAACATGCAGGAAACGTAAAATGTAGAAACTTAAAGTGCAGAAATTTAAAATGCAGAAAGTTAAAAGTGCAGAAATTGTAAAGCAAAGTAGAAGATAAGGGAATTTAAAAGAATATTGCATTAAAGTAAATGACTTGAAATGAAAATGGAAGGCATACTTGGAGTCAAATTTGTTAATCTGCTAGAGTGAGATGTTAGGATTGTATATCTAGTAACCAACTTATTGTACATCGTGGACACTAATATTTATAGGCAAACTATGAAATAACTGACTCCTAAAATCTAGGCACGTATATGGTAGTTATGCCACATATTCAACACTGATATTTTGCTCAACTGAGAGCAGTTATAAAATTTTTTGACAAAAACCAACACTTGACTATTAACACCCATGTTGGTCCAGCACTTAGAAAATTTCCACAATATCATCTTCCAACTGTCGAAAATCTCTTTGTCGAATATCTCAATATTATCATCCGACTGCCGAAAATATCTTCATCGAATAGGACTTGTGACTTTACCCCCAACAGTCCAACACTTAGAAAATTTTTTCAATATCATCATCCAGTTGTCAAAAATTTCTTCGTCGAATATCTCAATATTATCATCCGACTGTCGAAAATATTTTCGTCGAATAGGACTTGTGACTTTACCCCCAACAATTCAACACTTAGAAAATTTCTTCACTATCATCATCCAGTTGTTGAAAATCTCTTTGTTGAATATCTCACTGTTATCATTCGACTTGTCAAAAATCTCTCTGTCGAATTAGAACTTGTGATTTTACCCCCAACAGATGCCCCCTAAAATTTTTCTTTAGACATTGTTGGAAGAAAGATAAATTTTTATCTCATCTTCTAATCTCGATGCTAATACCTTATCAAAATCCTCTTAAAAGGTATTTAAATTTTTTATTTGATTTTTAAAATCCAGTAAAATCTTCCGTAGATTTCTCGAAGGCCACAACTGAAACATTACTTCAAACATTAAATAGCCATTTCCCTTGTTTGTCTACAGAAATCAACAAATCCTGCTGTACTCGATAGTGTTGCCAGACATGATAATGAGAATCCCTTTTTAGAAGTTCAATCTTTTCTAATTCCTATTGTCTCTCTGCCTTTTCTGACAGAAAGTCACACTGCCACGAACTTGGAAAAAATTCAAATTCCTTCAAGCGCTGGGAGTTCTTCTCAGCCAAATAAAGACAAACTCGTCCATACCTTCACAAACAAATTCGACGTGTATACTCTTATGGCTGAAATTGCACCCACCGATCCACCTCCACCATCTCTAGTCAATTTAACCGTTGCAGGATTATAAAGTGTTGAAGATATGGAAGTGGATTTAGACGAACTAATATCCGTGTTGTCGGGCAGTCATAAAAGCTCTCTATGGTCAGCTTGCTCTTCTACTCAGCATGGACAAGATTCTAGTGACTCTTAAGTCACTAAACTATTGGCTGAGCTGAAGAACGTCTTCACTTATTCTTTTGAACATTTGATTTCTGATCAACTTCTCCAAGAAAGGATGATGGCTATCATGACTGAGTTGGAACCCTTCTCTCAACAGTTGCCAATAGCCAATCGAGCTCTTCCCATGACTGTTTAAGATTTTCTCCAAAACTAAAATGCCTGCTATCCGTCGAGTCATTCCTGCTTATGACAAAGAAATTCAAGAAAAAAACTAAGATCTTGAAGCAGTTGACCAACACGAAGGATAAGATTGCCAAATTAACAGACTATCTCGTCAAAGGAAAAAATAAAGAGGTAGAACTTGACAAAGAAATTGAAGACTTGGAGAAGAAGCTTGAAGAGACTCATCGTCGGAAGCAAAAGCTTAATGCTGCTTTGCAACAAGGGGTTGCTAAATGACAAAACATTGTCAACAACACCAAATAATGGGTTGTCAAAGCCAAAATAGTGCTGGCAAAGATAAACTCCCTTGAAGCAGAATATCACATAACTTGTGCCGACAAACAATCTTTGCAAGATTCTTGGGAAGTTTTGAGAAAAACTTGAATGTATTTCCTCCTCCCCCTTTTAGTTAACCGTCGGTTTAGTAATCCGACACGATTCGTATGGCCTTCTAGGCCAATATCTAATAAACATTTCTTTTATCAATTCTAACACGTTTTTTTTTCTATATTATCGCTTCGTAACTCTATAGGCTTAAATGCTTTCTTGATCTATTTCTTTTCAATGTATCTCGTAACTGCGCATCATAACTATCATAATTAATTATAATGTGAGTTACAAAACATTGAATAATAACTTTAATAAGCAAAATCCCCCATAAATAGTGTTCTTTGGGATGCTATGATCAAAAGAGTTCAATCTGACCCTTTCTTTCTTATTTATCCAAAACTTTCACCATGCCCTCAGATAACCTCCTTTTCTCTCCATGGGAAAAATGGTTTAGTTTTATATTATGGAAAAAAGGACTCTCTATTAATGGTGATACTCATCTTGAGCTTTCGTAATCTTCATAATATTCCTAATGAGCTTCAGCAATCATCGTAACAACCTGATGTTTATAAAACACTGTTGCTATGTTGAGAATGACTCATCAGGGAGTAGACGACCAACCATCATCTCGCCCAAGACAAATCAAAGGTCGTCTATTTCTTCCTCTTCCTTAGTTCCTATAAGGCAAACGGAACGTGTGCTTCAGCTGGGAAGAAGCTTCTGGTTTACTTAGAATAGGTTTATTTTTCTCTGTAAAATTCTGATAAACAAGTTGTAATATCTCACATTTTTCATTTAACTTGTAATTGTCGAATATATGAATGGAATTTATTTTAATCATTACTTGTCAATTTTTATTTCATACATTGTCAGTCTATATGGCTTCAAATATTTGTCATTAATAGACTTAATTCTTAAACCAGAATTAACTTCAATAAGTGTATAAGCATTTCCAGAGAACACTCGAGTAACTTTGAATGGTCCTTCCCATTTTGGAGACCACTTCCCATATTCTCGACAACTCTTATCCATAGCCAAAATCACTTTCCAAACCAAGTCATCCAACTTGAAAGACTAGTACTTAACTTGACCATTATAAAATTTAGAAATTTTTTCTTTTTGTCGAATCAAGTTTTCTAAAGCAATCAATCTCTCATCACTTAATTCGTTTAATTCACCAAACATTAAGTCCCAGTAATGTTCGTCTGGTAACTTATCTTATTTTTGAATATGAACTGATTGAAGATTAATTTTGACTAGTAACACTGCATCATGACCATACACTAACTTATATGATGAAGTACTCGTCGATTCTCTTGGTGAATTTCTATATGACCATAGGATCTGGCCAAGGGTATTATGCCAATTTCTAGGTTGTCGACTAATATGCTTCTTGATCAAACTAATGATTATTTTGTTCATGGCATCTACTTGGCCATTTGCCTGAGCATAATATGGAGTCGACATTAGCATTTTAATTTTCCTCAAATTGGCATATTCGACAACTTTTCTTCCAATGAACATAGTCCCTTGGTCATTGTCAAAGTTTATGGTATTCCAAACTGACAAACTATATTATTTTCTATAAAGTCAATTACATCTTGTTAAGTTACATCTTTTAAGGCTATAGCCTCAACCCATTTGGTAAAGTAATCAACTCCTACTAGAATGTATTTATGTCCTTTCGACAATGTTGGATGAATTTGGCCTATTAAATCCAAAGCCCATCCTCTAAAAGGCCAAGGTTTAACTACGAAGTGTAATTCACTAGCTGGAACATTTTGTATATGGCCATGTCTTTGACACTCTTCACAAGACTTGACAAACATTATACAATACCCGACTAACGTAGGCTAATAATACCTTTGTCGTCGAAGAACCCATTTCATTTTGTCACCTGCCTGATGAGCTCCACAAATTCCTTTATGGACTTATGCCAAGGCAATATAAGCCTCTGCTTCACTCAGGCAAGCCTCTAAATTTTCATCGATGGATTTTCTATACAATACCCTTCCTAGTACCACAAATTTCGACGCTCTGTACTTAAGCTTCCTATCTGCGTTTTGACTTGGATTTTTCAAATAGTTTACTATTGGTTGTCTCCAGTCATTATTTGTCAAAATATCACTTTGTAGTACATCTCTCCTTCTAATGGATATAATAGTTCCCTAATCTCCATTAAGTTTGTTAAAACCTTGGAAGAAATTTTATACCCAGAGGCCATCTATGCCAATTCATTAGCCTCTTCATTCAAATTTCTAGGGATATGTTCGATAATCACTTCGTCGAATTTCTTCATCAACTTACTCGCCACAATGCAATATTTGGTTAGATTATAACTGACACATTTGTATTCTTGGGTGAGCTGTTTAATGACTAATTGTGAATCCCCAAAAATATGTACATTACGTACTTTCATTTCTATTAGTATCTCTAGCCTGACAATTAAGGTTAGGTACTCAACCTCGTTGTTAGAGCACGTATACTCAAGTTCAAACATGAATTTAGTTGGAGTTCCTTGAGGAGAAACAATTAGAATTCCCACTCCAACTCCATTTTGATGCCTTAAGCCATCAAAATATAAACGCCAAGGTTTTAAACCGACGAATTTTATACCATCAATATCCAAACATGGATGGTCAACCAAGAAATCAGCAATTACTTAGCCTTTAATGGCTTTCATTGGAACATATTGTAAAGAAAATTCTGACAAAGTAATGGTCCATTTACCAATACGTCCATTTAGCACTGGTTTCAACAACATATATTTAATTACATCAGTCTTTGACAAAACCAATACATTACAAGGCATCATATAATACTTGAGTTTAGTACATGAAAAATATAATGCTAAACAAAGTTTCTCTATTGCACTATATATCCTTTCAGCATCATTCAAAACTTGACTAAAATAATATACGGCTCTCTCGACATCATTTTCATCCTCTTGAGCCAGCATACTTCCTATGGTTTCATCTGACGCTGATATGTACAACTTCAACGGTCTACAAGGCACTGGAGGCATCATGACCGGTGGATTTGTCAAGTATTGTTTTATTTGGTCAAAGGCTACTTGGTGGCAAGGCTCCCACACAAAGTCTTGTTCAGGCTTCAATTTGACCAATGGGGGAGATACTATGGTTCTTCCCAACAAATTGGATATGAATCTCCTTAGAAAATTCACCTTCCCTAAGAAAGATTATAGTTCATTCTTGTTCGTTGGTGGTGCGGCTTCCTGAACAACCTTGGCATTATTCTTATCCACTTTAATACCTTTCTTATGAACTAAGAAACCTAAAAATTTGGCAACCGACACTCCAAAACCACATTTTTCTGAATTCATCTTGAGGTTGTGCTTTCTCATTCTGTCGAATGCCTACCTCAAGTTTGTCAAATGACTTTCCTTTGTTTCTAACTTGACAATTACATCATCAATGTACACCTCCATGAACTTTCCAATGACATCATGGAAAATGGTATTCATTGTTCTTTGATAGGTGGCCCCTACATTCTTTAATCCGAAAGGCATGACTACCCATTCGTATGTCCTAATAGCCCCTGGACATCAGAAGGCAGTTTTCGACACATCCTCTTCGGCTATAAAGATTTGATTATTACCTGCATGGCCATCCATAAAACTTAACAATTCATGTTCAGATGCGACATTAACTAACATGTCCACAATGAGCATAGAATATTCATCTTTAGGAGTTGCAACATTTAAATTCCTAAAGTCTATGTATATTCTTAACTTGCCATTTTTCTTAATTACATGAACTATATTAGATAGTCATTCAATATACCTAGTCGTTCTGATAAACTTGGCTCTGAGCAGTCTTTCGACTTCTTCCTTTATCTTCAACACCACCTCAAGTGCAAATCTCTTGTTGGCTTGATTGATAGGTCTACATCCTTCTTTTAATGGTAGCCTATGTTTGACAAGGTCTCTGCTCAACCCAGGCATCTCGTCATAGTCCCATGCGAAAAATCTTTGTATTCCTTAATTAGGTTGACAAGTTGTTCCTTGAACTTCTTTGGCAGAAATGAACTTACAAATATGAGGGTTTTATCTGTTTCAGTTCCCAAGTTTATCTCTTCCAAAGGATCTTTGAACTCTATACTTTGCTTTTAATCAAGTCTTTTCTCGAATCCCAAATGACTATTATCTATTATGCAATCCTACAATACACCTTCAGTGGTGTATACTGCTCTGTCGACTAAATAAGCCGACAGTCTATCAAACTGATTATCAACTCTTATTACTAGTGCTTGGCCGATCCTTTTTAGCCTTATCCACTAATCAAATGCCAAACTGATCCATTAAGCATGTTTCAAGTGCATCTTTATCGATGATTCAATCACTTGCGGCAACTGGCTTGACATTTGGAGCGTAAATTTTAAAATCGACATGAAGTTGTTGTAAATAGAAAGGGCTATCATCTGCCTATACTATTTCTACCTGATCATCAACATTCCAGAGAATGAGTTTCTAATGGACTGTTGATGGTATCACTTCAACAGCATGTTTCCAGCCTCTTCCCAGCAAAAGATTATAACTGGATTTCGTCGGGATCACAACAAATAATGTCGACCTCACAACAGATCCAACTTGCACGTTCAACATTACTACTCCATCTGATGGGGATGTCTTGCCACTAAAGTCAGCGACAATGATGTTAGTTGACATCAGATCAGATTCACTATTCCCAAGCTTCTTATCGCCCTTGGGATCAAGTTAACAGCTGCCCCCCATCTATCAGAACTGTATTTGTCGGTTTGCCCTCTAACAAGGCCTTGATGTGTAACGGGTGGAGATGAGCCTTTTGCTTTTCTGTTGGCTTCTCCAATTATGTTGTATTATCAAATACAATTAACATGTTATCCTGACAAAGAAGTCACTGATCACTAAGGTCATCCAGGTCTTCTTCATTTTCTCCAATATATTCAATTTCATGATACCCTTCAAATTCAGTAGGCAAAACTGAAATCAAGTTCACGCTCATTGACTTCAAGAACTCCTCTTCATTAGTGAACTCTTCACTTCTGTACCCTCCAATCCTGAATTAACTTTTGTCAATTGACCCATCTGACGATAAATTGCTATCCATAGCCATTATGATGTCATCCAAGCCTTTATCCAAATTGAAATCTAGGTTGAAATGGTCATTATCACCAAAGCCTAAAAGATCATTCGGATCATTCAAGGCCTCAATAATTTCATTAGCTGTCAATTCCATGTTTGTGGTTTGGTAATCGGGCTTAGTCATTTCTCTCTTCTTCCTGATTATGCCAAACATCTTCTTTCTCCATTCAAGATCTTGGTCTGGATCTTTCAGGACCTCCATGATTTCTTTTTTCGACCAATCTTCAACATCTTCACCATTTTCAATTTTGAAGTCCTTGATCTCAGCTATTCTCATTATCATTTTTTCAATTTTCATTCTAGCCATTTCCTTGTCTTCTTCGACTGCTAGATTACTTTTCTTTGCCTCCTCTGCTACTACTAGCCCAATTGGTCATTTTCCCTTAGTTTTACTTGAAACAGAACCTTGCACTTGTTTTCCTTTCCTTATTTCTACAAGCTTTTCTTGTCAGAAACTATCCTTCCCATCAAGTCGTCTATCTACAGTAGTCATCGGCTCAACTCGGATTGCCCCCTTGTTTCTGTGGATTCTTTCTTGACAATACTCTTCAATTTATTGTCATCTCTATTTTTGTTTGATGTTGGCTTAGCTTCGACTACTAAACATCCCATTTCTGTGGGTAGTTCTTTGACAACGAAACCATCAGCCATATTCTTTCTTTTTTTGCGCTTGTCTTAACCTCTGCAGCCTTCTCTTTCGACTTTTTGACAATGGTAAAAATTTTGATGGCCCTGCTATATTCAGGCCAATCATGGCTACATCATGGTTGATCCTACCATTTCTGTAATCTTCATTTCAGAATAGTCGATTTCTTTGAAACCTATTCTTCCTGGCAGCCACTTCCCATCGAAGTTGTAGGTGGCATGCCATTGTAGAATTTTTAACCCATCTGTCTACAGTAACATTAACAGGTGGCATTCTAGTCCTAGCTGGTTCGACATAACTCCTGGCAAATGAATTGCTTCCCACAGACTCACCAGACAACTCAACCAACCAGTCGTTCATATTAGACCTGGGCGTATAACTAAGCCTTGGTCTTGGAGTATAAACAGGCTGTTTTGGAGTATAAAAAGGTTTTTTTGGTTTCTAAGCTTTCCTGTCAGAAACCTTCTTCTTACCTTGTGAATTACTCTGTTGTTCCTCAGCAACCTCCTTCGCAGCAAATTCATCATACACTGCATTGCATCTTGGACATAACCTTACTTTACCTTTTTCTTTATTCCTTTTAAGGAATATTTCTAAAGATTCTCCTAGCTTTGGATAGACGTCCATTGCATCTTCCACACCAATGTCGAATTCCTGCAAATTTCTTATATTGATCATTCCAACATTTAAAGGAACCTGCTGTCAAATTTCTTACGTTGATCATTCCCCACTGGGATGAATTTTGCTGTCAAATGACTTATACTGGAGCAGGTTTGTTCTCAAATGGTTTACCCTGAGACAAATTCTTTTTTTACACTGGGGCAATTTTTTTGTAGATACATGATAAAAGAATGGTCATGATATCCAGTTGTCAAGTAAAGATCAATCACATCCAAACTAGGGCAAGAACCCTTCTGGTATTCATACTGTTCTATTTCTTGTGTTTTTATCCTTTGTAAATGCCCTTTGTGTAGTCATACTCCTAAAGTCAGTGAAGAAATTACTCAGTTAGTAAATTTTTTTCCTGTTCCACTTTTGAATCTATGCATATCTAGTATATAGTGCTTCAAGTTCGGTGAACATGAGTGCAATAGTACAACTTAACAATTTGATGGTAGTCTCTTGTTGAACAATTCAAGCCAAAAGAGCTCCAAAATTTCAATCGATGAAGGAAATGACATCCTCAATGGATAATTCAGATTGAAGTGTGTCCGGTGGAATAGGAATCTTTGGAGGAAAAAGTCAGAAGCTTTTATGTAAGCTACATCTAACGAAGAGAAATTTGAAGAAGATGAGATTGACAATGATCCTCTTTTCCAAGAAGCGTTTGGTTCAAGACTTTGGTTAAAAAAATATATTTTTGTCAAGAACAATACCTCTTTGTCCCGATGCTCATTGAACAAAGCTCTTAGGTTCAAGGCCCACTGCATAAAGTTTTTTGGCTCCAGGCCCTTTAAGAGCATTGATGAGAAAATGAAAAATAACCAGGCGAATCATAAAACAAATTTTGTTACTGTTCAACCTTGATCCTGCTATGGGAAGAAGTCCTTAAAGGTTGTGGAACCAAGAGTGATTCAGCTAAAGCTCTGATGTGTCAATTCTATTTACCCAATTTGTTCATGAGAATATCTACAGTATAACACCCATTGCATCATGCATCATCTCAGACATTAAAAGCACTGTCATCAGGCATCACATTCATTGCATCATCATGCATCCATTGTATCATTCATGATCTCAAGTATCACATGCATTTACAAAGTCAACACCTTTTCTTTTAGTTCTCAGGACCTTATACCCATCGTCCTTTAGTTTTCGGGTCCCCGCGCCCATTGTCTTTTCAATTCCAGGTCCCTGCGCCCATTCCCTTTTCAATTCTGGGTCCCCGCGCCCATTATCTTTGTAGTTTCAAGTCCCTGTGCCTATTGCCTTTTCAATTCCGGGTCCCCGCACCCATCTGCTCTTACCTTTCTGGGTCCTCGCACCCATCGTTTTAAGTTTCCTGTCAAGCTTCGGCGGATACCCTACCCCGCAAGCTCTTTACCTTTCTGTACAGCTTCGACGGGCACCCTACCCGCAAGTTTTTTACCTTTCTGTCAAGCTTCAATGGGCACTCGACCCCGCAAGCTCTTTACCTTTCTGTACAGCTTCGACGGGCACCCTACCCCGCAAGCTTTTTGCCTTTCTGTCCAGCTTCGACGGGCACCTTACCCTGCAAGCTCTTTATCTTTCTATCCAATTTCGACAGGCACCATACCCCGCAAGCTCTTTATCTTTCTGTCCAGCTTCGACGGGCACCCTACCCTGCAAGCTTTTTACCTTTCTGTATAGCTTCGACGGGCACCATACCTCGCAAGTTTTGCCAAGCTTCGACGGATATCCGACTCCGCAAGTTTTTTTTACCTCATTTTAATGACCATTGCTTTTTGCATCAATCTGCTTTCTTAAAATATATATATATACAAAAAAAAGAGAAAAGAAAAGGAAAAATGAAGAAAAGGAAAAGGAAACGAAAATTTTCATGGACAAAATTGAATCAATTCCTTTGCTTCCCATTTATTTTAAATGTAAAGCAAAAGGGGACAGCTATTGATACCCAATTTTGTCCATAAAAAATTTTGTCGCTTAATCAAGGGTTAAGGCTTAATTGCAATGTTGTGAGCACTTTGTTTTCTTTGTCAGATTTTTGTTTACCTACCTTAGTTAAATAATTACTTTTTCTCATTTGTGCAAACAAAAATAAAAAATAATAAAAACGAAAAATAAAAATAAAACAAAAAATAATAAAAAAGGTAAAAAAATGTAATTTCCTTCAGTTGTTACAGCAAAGTGCAAAAAAAAAAAAAATAAGATTTTCGTAGTTGTTCATCAGCTAGCTCCTACACACCTTGGGGAGCTGCCTATCATGAGTTGGGGAGGACAACAGACATTGGAGAAGGAGGAGCTTGGCACAGAGAACAGCAAACACAAAAGAGGAAATCTAAGTATGACCCAAGCTTGGTCAACCTTGGCAATCTCTCTATCCAATGTCGTTGGAAAACATAGCAAAAAAAAGGAGAAGTCTTCTGGCAACAAAGGATCTCTACATAAAATGCCTAGCTAAACACACAAAGGGGGGGGCTGAAAAATTTTTACAAGGCAGAGAGCATCATACGAAAGTTTTTGGCCATTTTCCCCACATCTTTCACCACCTTTCGGCTGCCATCTTCAAGAGAAAAAAACACCCTCACTATTCATCATCTCCAACCTCCACCCACCACCCTCAACATCTTCAAACCACCACCCATAACCTCCATAATCTTCCTCACCACCACCTTGCCGCCATCACCATATCAACCATCCATGTTCAACCATTACAACCCACACCATCCCCACCTTCACCATCTCCATTCATAACCAAACTCAACACCATCTTCCTCACCACCACCCAAAACAACCACAAGCCACCATCAATAAATAACAACAACCAAACTCACCATTTCTAGCACCCAAAGAGAAAAAAAAGAAAAAAAAACAGCCCCTCCTCTCCAACCAACGGTGGCCGTAAACACCGCAGCAGCCCGAGCCCAGCCGCTAACTGCCGCCGTCGTCGACGTCACACGGCGTAGTCAGCTCCGGTCCGAGCCAGATCCACCATTCCCCTACTATCCTCCATGCCGGACTGCCACCCGCACGACGCCGTTGTTGAGAAGCCCAGCCCGAGTCGTCAGATCTGACCGCTACCCACTTCACCAGACCCGCGCACCGTGACTAGCCGCTCCAGGTCGCAATCTCCACTGTCGTCGTTCAGCCGTGCACTGCCCAGACCGGACTGAGCCTCCATCTGCGCCGCTGGTCAGTCCCGCGAGCCGCCGGCATCGCACCAGCTGCCATCCCCAGCCGAGCTGCACCCTGTGCGGCCAAGCTCCTTCGCGCGCCGCCCATCTCTCCCTTATGGCATCACTCTTCTAGAGGTTCGATCACCTTCTTTCCTCCTTCTCTTTTGTTACTTCACTACTTGGTTTCTGGAACTTTCTTCAAATGACAAATTTTGAATAAAAAAATATGATAACAAAACAATGAGTGGGAGCTTATGGGCTGCAGCATGCTATGAGCCCACATTACGTGGGTTGGTCCTTTTTATTAGCAAGGATAGGATAATAATAATAAAAGAAAAATATGGTTGGTGTAGTGAAGGTTTCTATAAAATGATAATAATAATAAATAATTAAAAAAACAAAAGAAATAAAATTAAAAATTAAAAAAATTAAAATCTTTTAATCAATGCAATGACCATTGATGATGATTGAATAGCGGATGCTATCTTCAGTGTCGTTTGGATCATAAGGGTTTATTGAGTAGCCTAGTGCTAACTTGAATCCTGTGCAAAAAATGGATTTGTTTATAAACATTTTTTTTTCTTCCTCTCTTAATTAAAATCAATTAACCCATACTTATTTTATACAGAACTACGTGACTTTGAGTTTCTCATTACACTCGAGGATACGTAGGAGCAGAATCCTTATTCTATCAAGCCAAAACTTAAATTTTCACAATTCAGTTATTTTTTTTCCTTCTTCCCTAAAAAAAATTAAAAAATAAAACAAATAGTTACAAAGCCTTTTCAAAAGGGGTAAAATAAATACATTTGAGATTATTAAGATTTGTACAACTAACTTAAGGTACCGTTCTTGGAACGGACAGTGTAGGGTGCTAACACCTTCCCTACCTGTAATCGACTCTCAAATCCAAACTTTTATTAAAGACCAGTTTTGCCTATTTTAAGGGTTTTTCTAATGTTTTCTGTAACATCCCAACTTTTGGGTAAAAGACCGTTGTGTCCCTATTTTACTGTTTCTTGTTTTTCTGTATGAAATACGAATATCTTGTTTGTTATTTTATTTGGTAGTTTTACATAATTTGTTGCGATACAAAAATAAATTTTTTTTCAAATTACCTGTTTTAAATTTTTCTCGTATCAAAAAGGATGTATAATCTTGCCTAGTATTTTATATAATCGTTTTACGTATTTTTCTTCAAGACAATTGAAATAAAAATTTTTCTCGAAGCATTTCTTGTTTTAATTTTTCTGAAAGATATACGCTATATAATATGCTTTGGATATTTTATTTGAACGTTTTGGACGACATTACCTACGTTGTGGGAAAAAATGAAAAAATGACCGTTTACGCCCGAACGCATCGTTTTTACTTGGCTTTGTTTTTAATTGTTTTCTTCTTGATTTCATGCTCAATATTATTTGTCTGTAATTTTATATGGACTTTTTGTGTGATTTGCTCGGGGTAGAAAAATAATATTTTTCCCGATTTGGGAAAATCTGCTTTTAATTATTAAAGGCGGGGGGATCTTCTACTCGATTCGAATGAGCCTAAAATTAATCTTTTAATTTTTAGGATTTAATCACAAATAAAATAATTTTATATTATTATAATATTATTTTATTAGTCAAGATAAATAAGTGACGGATCCAGGAAATATTTTGCGGGACCCACGTTTAGTCATCGAGTCCGTACACGTGGACCAATGAGAGAGCTGGTCAAAATTGATGGCTATGACTCATCGCAACGGGCCAATAGGACGATGACACGTGGCGTGACACCTCAAAGCATCATGACTCGCCAGCCTTCTAGAAGGTTCCGTAAACGCCGACTCACTGTGACTTGACTCGCCAGTTCCAGAAGTTTCTCTGATGACTCAGCGCTGTGACTTGCCATTGATGACGCAGCCAATGATGCGTTGTGATGATGGTGACTCAAAGATATCGACTCGCCATGTCGACTCACTTATTTTGGAAAATATCTACGCCGACTCATCCGCTCTAGAAAATATCTACGCTGACTCGCCATGTTGACTCACCCGTTCTAGAATTCCACGATGACTCATCATACTGACTCATCGTAGTGAGTCACATGTTCTAGAAATTTCTCTTTGATGACTCGCTTTATGACTCATCAAGGGTAATCAGTAGAAAAATAATCAATGATAATTTCTACTCTGTTAGTATAAAATAAAAATCTATGTATTTTATTATCCATTCCGACTTTTAAATAATAAATATTATTCGTTGGTTAAAGTATGCTATAACATATAGTGTCAATAGGAAATTGGTCAACAAAAATAGCAACCAATAAGAATCAAGTTAGCAAATATTTAACCAATAGAAATTGGTCAAAATTAATGGCTTGAATTTTAAGAACCAATAGAAAGCAAGCTTTTAAACAAATGTTTGACTTCTTGAAATTGTTGGCTACGGTGGAAGAGATGAAATTTGCTATAATTAACCAATTCACAAAGTGAATTTACGTAGGAAGCTTTAGGAATTCATTTTGAAAGCCAAATTAACCAAATAAAGACTAGTCAACCTTGGTTTCTTCTCTTTGATTTCATTCTACGGCAATTGCAACTTTTGCAAAGCCAATATTACAATTCCATTCTTCTATCTTTCAACTAATTAACCAAGTCAATATTGATGGCTCTCTTTATTGAATGTCTACGGCCAAACTAAATTTTGGAAGATCAAATATTGCAATTTAATTCTTTTCTACCTTTCATTTATTAATCAAGTATGACAAAGTCCATATAGATGGCTTCTTGTCATGAATACATTTACGGCAATTGAATGCCTTTAGGAAGACAATTCCAATACTTCAATTCACATTTACTCTCCATGCATTTACAACCATGCATTTGGAGGAAGCAAAACCAAATATCATTCTCACCTATTCTCAAGGTCATTCACGGCCAAAGCTTAGAAAAACCAAAGAAGACTTGTTTTTATTTCTCCAAGTCTTCATCTTTCTCCAAAGCTATCAAGCCAAACTCTCAAATATTCTTCCTTCTTTTCTCTCTTTGTGTTACGGCCAAAGCTCCCAAATGGAGACAATCTTCATCAATTTATTTCATTTGTTCTCTTCTATATCTTTTTCTTCAAAGAACCAAGATCAAGCAACCAAAATTCTTTCCTTTTTCTCTTCCTCTTGAATTCGGCCAACTCACCAAAAATCCTCTTCCAAGCTTCTAAAAATTTAAATGACCATAGATCTTGAATCTCCATACAATTTTAAGGAACTTTCATGTTGGAAGTTTTTCCTAAATCATCCATTTTCACCCTTGTTCTTCAAGCTCAAGGTGTAGGGTTTTAAGGTGAAGTTTATGAAATCTTCACTATTAATTTTATTCTTTCCTTTTAAACCATATTTTGATTCATGGTTTTCCTACTCAAGCCTTAGATATTAATATTGTATGTTTTCTTTGATTTTTCAAGTAGCTCTTGGTGGAGAGGAATTGCTTGAAGGAGACATACAAGGAGCTTGGAGGTTCTACAAGAGGTAAGAGGGAGATTACCCTCATCAACCATGTGTTGGTGGTGAGGAATGTTTGTGGTTGTGGTGAAGAATCCATAAGGATTCATTCACTTGATTGTTTATAGTTTTTCCTAATTGTGATTGATTATGTGTTTATTAATTGTGTGTTTGTTAATTTTGTGTTTGTTAGTAGGTTGTTGTGTATTTGTTAGTAACCTTCTTATTTGATGTTTGTAATAATTTGCATGTCTACAAGCTTTAATTTGCATGTCTATAAGCTTTGATAATATTGCATGTGTTAGAAATGCATGATAAAATATAGGATATGAATAATATGTCAAGGATTGTATGAGTGTTCCAAAGAACACACTAACAAGGCTCACGGCCATGATCCAAATGGGGAACCAAAATGTTCTCTTAATTTTTTTAAAATATGATTTAATTAACCTAGGAGAATTGGTAAGATATCCATTTGTTTAGATCAAGAAAAATGAATTTGGAAATCAAATGGCATAACCTTATACTTTCGGCCAACATGTCTAACTTCAACATTTTGATTTCTAAAACTATTTTCTAGGGTAATGATTTAATCAATGTAGACAATACAAGAGATTTAACATGTATTTAAAAGGTGAAAAATAATTTGGAAATCAAATGCAAAGTTTTTATCAAATTCGGCCAACATGCCAAATTAGACATTCATGATTTCTAAAATTAATTCCAAGCTATTTTCAATCAAGAAGAAGCAATACAAGTTAAAGTAAATTTTCTACAATGAGTTTTAAAGAAATAAAGTAGTTAGAATTAAGTTTAAGAGATTAATACTAATGGTTTTTTGTAAGAAGAAATACAGATAGCTTTATAAAATTTCTAACGTATAGCTCATCGTGTGTTTTGAAGCACGTTAGGAATTTTCAAAAGTATAATTATTTGGTATTAATAAAAATGAAAAAGGACTTTTAAATGGTAAATTTAGGAAACCATTATTATAATTTATTAAAATCAATTTTTAGTAAAAACGGATAAATAAGATAGAAAAGATGTCCAAAAGACAATAATGCTTAACGCTATGAAAAATATTCTATATAATTTGAAAGTACTAAATATTATTCAAACTGTTTTAAACAGTTATTTAAGGAAGTTGGACAAGAAAACGATTTAAAAATCTTACGCGATTGAGAAAACGTATTAAAAATTCTACGCGATTTTGAAAACAAGTAAAATATATTTCGATTTATAAATGTTTGTAAAAACGACGGAATTGTGAAAACGCGATAAAGTTTCTACGATTGAACGTTATTGTATTTTTCATTGTCGGGAAAATGTGACCCGTCGCATGTGTTTTCTTTATATGTATTTTTCGCTATCGGGAAAATGTTATAGGTTTTCTTTATGTATATATTTGTTGCCAATGAGGCAAGCTTTGTAGGGAAAATGTGAACCGTCGCATGTGCTTTGTATATTTTTCATTTTGTCGGGCTATGAGGTGAACCCAAACATGGCTTTGGTTTGATTGATGAGGTGAATAACATCGTATTGTCGGTGTGATAAACGTAGTGTGGTTCGATCTTGAATGAACTTGGAGACGTTAGTGTGCATAATTCCATATGTGGACAGTTGGTTGCTCTTCTGGGCCGTGGTAATTGGCAACACACTAATGGACTCGACACACACTAAACTTAATCGAGATCTGGTAAAGTCTAATAGTACATTGCCTGTAGTGTCACAATTGAGACCGTGAACTACACCACACTGGATGGTGGATTCCAAGTGTCGTGGGGCTATAGACGCAACGTGTGACAGCGCAATAGTTTGGTTGGGCAGCCGTGGTACTAATAGATTTTGCGGATCATTCGCTCTCTGATGTCTGTTTGTTTTTAGCTCCATGGAGTAGGATTGTGTCATCTTGCATATGTTTATATGCTGTACATTATGATCTTTTATCTATGATCTTTTATCTATGATCTTTTATCTATGATCTTTTATCTATGATCTTTTATCTATGATCTTTTATCTATGATCTTTTATATGTGATCTTTTATCCGTGATCTTTTATCGTGATCTTTTATCCGTGATATTATATGTTTATATGTTGTAATTTTGTCTCGTACATGGTTATCTTTTATTTGTGATATTATATGTTGTTGGTATCTTTAATCTTCCTTTTATATTGTTATGATTTCTTGTTATGATATTTTATATGGTATGAATTGTTATATCTATCCCGATAATGTTATTCTTTTTATTTTATTAGGTTATATGCATATTAGAAATATTTGTAAATTGATAACATGACTATAATTGTGATTATTGTGTGTATGGAATGACTTTGTCATTCGAATCATTCTTTACTACCGCATCTTGGTAACTTGGTGAAAGGGATCTCACCTCTTTCCCGTGTTGTTTTTGTTTGGTTTGTATTCTTCGAATTCATATAGTAGGCGGAGCACATTCTTAACCCTAGGGGAGACAATATTGAAGATGGTGGCGGCGTCATTGAGTGGTCTTTCAAGTTTCAACAAGATGCGAGTTGGTGAAGAAACAGACTATGTAGGTTGAATTTTTCTCGTTAGTGTTGTTACCGTGCTATTAGTAGTAACCTTCATTAGGTTTGCTACTGTGTCTCTGAGTCTGTAAATTACATGTTTCGCTTCTATAATGAATATTTGGTGGTATTTATAATATGTGTATTAATCAATTCAATTTAATTTCGATTTTTCTTACAATTTTTGGTAAGTTTATATTTTCGCGAAATGAAATTTTAAAATTCATCTTTTAAAAATCAAGGCTTTTATAAAATGATTTCAGTTGGTTTTATATTTTATTTAAAATGTGACGCCCTACGGAGGGTGTTACATTTTCCCAAATTAAATAAACATTGGTGGCGATTCCATTGATTTTCAAACTCTTAATCTTTTTCGGTCATCCCGTCGCGATTTTGGTTGCGACATTTATTAGATATGGCTTTGAAGGCCATACAAATCCTGTCGGATTGTTAAACCGACACTAAAAGAAAAAACCAATACATCTAAATTCTCTGCAAAATTTCTCAAGAATCTTCCAAAACTTGTTTGCTGGCACAAGCTTTTTGATATTCTGGTTCAAGAGAGTTTATGTCTGCTAGCACAACTTTGGTCTCGACAGCCAATTGTTTTGAGTGGTTGATAATGCTTTGTTGCTTAGCACTCCCCTGTTGCAATGCCATACTGAGCTTTTGCTTTCGACGGCGAGCTTCTTCAAGTTTTTTCTCCAAGTCTTCAAATTCTTTGTCTAGTTCTGCCTCTTTATTTTTTCCTTTAACAAGATGGCCTTTTAATTTGGCTTTCTCATTCTTTGCGTTGGTCAGCTGCTTTAGGATCTTGGATTTTTCTTGAACTTTTTTTATCATAAGTAGGAATGATTTGATGAATGGTAGGCAAATTCAAGGACAGGTTCTGGAGAAAATCTTTGACAGTCGAAGGAAGAGCTCAACTAGTTATTGGAAGTTGTTGAGAAAGGGGTTCCAACTCTATTACAATGGCCAGCATTCTATCCTGAAGTGGTTGGTCGGAACATAATTGCTCAAAATAGTAAGTGAAGGCGTTATTCAACTCAGCCAAAAGTCTAGTGACATAAGATTCACTAGAATCTTATCCAGGTTGTGTAGAGGAGCAAGCTAACCTTGGAGAACTTCTACGACTACCTGACAACATGGATATTAATTCATCCAAATCTACTTCCATGTCCTCAATATTTTCTGGTTCTGCGATAGTCGAATTGATGAGAATGGTGGGGATAGATTGGAGTGTGCAATTTCAGCCAAGAGAGCATCCATGTCGAATTCTTCTTAAAAGATTTCGACGGGATTGTCTTCATTTATTTGGGAGGAACTAGCACCCATGGTAGTTTGGACTTATGTCGAAAGAGGCAAAGGGATAGTAGGCATTACAGAAGCTGGAGAAATTGGATCCTCCGGAGAAGGATTTTCATTGCCTTGCCTAGCAAGACTACCGGATATAACAGGATTCGTCAATTCTTGTAGAAAACAAGGGCAATGTTAGGATAAATAAAATCAAAAGGATTTTTCAGTTGAAAAACTTAAATATTTTACCTCAGTAGACTATCGAATTTGATCCTCAGTGCATAATTCGACGTCGGGTCCTGACGGACTTTCTGCAGTTTGTTCAGCCTCTGGATCTTGAAACAGAGGAAAGATCAAATTATTGAATGAAGTCTAAGTTTTCAATCCCTAAGGAAGAAATTATGTCGATTTGCATTTACCTTAAAGGGGATGGAAGTGGTTTTTGCTTCAAGTTCAGTGGTAGGTTTCAAACTGAAACTTGAGGATTGAGTCTTCTTCTTTTTCTTCTATAAAGGTAAAATAAGGTTAGAATTCATCATTATTATCTTTAATCTCATTGTCAGATTCACCTAATCCGACAAATGCTACTTTCTCTCTTTTAAGGAATCTCTTTTGTTTCTGAACCTTTTCAACTTTTAGTTATTCTATTTGCCTAACCTTCTCACCTAGTTATTGGAAGTTGTTGAGAAAGGGGTTCCAACTCAGTTACAATGGCCAACATTCTATCCTGAAGTGGTTGGTCAGAACATAATTGCTCAAAATAGTAAGTGAAGACATTCTTCAACTCAGCCATAAGTCCAGTGACATAAGAGTCACTAGAATCTTGTCCAGGTTGTGTAGAGGAGCGAGCTGACCTTGGAGAACTTCTATGACTACCCGACAACATGGATATTAATTCATCCAAATCTACTTCCATGTCCTCAGTAATTTCTGGTTCTGCGATAGTCAAATTGATGTGAGATGGTGGGGATAGATTGGAGGGTGCAATTTCAGCCAAGAGAGCATCCATGTCGAATTCTTCTTAAAAGATTTTGACGGGATTGTCTTCATTTATTTGGGAGGAACTAGCACCCATGGTAGTTTGGACTTCTGTCGAAAGAGGCAAAGGGATAGTAGGCATTACAGAAGCCGGAGAAATTGGAGCCTCCGGAGAAGGATTTTCATTGCCTTGCCTAGCAAGACTATCTGGTATAACAGGATTCGTCAATTCTTGTAGAAAACAAGGGCAATGTTAGGATAAATAAAATCAAAAGGATTTTTCAGTTGAAAAACTTAAATATTTTACCTCAGTAGACTGTCAAATTTGATCCTCAGTGCATAATTCGACGTCAGGTCCTGAAGGACTTTCAGCAGTTTGTTTAGCCTCTGGATCCTGAAATGGAGGAAAGATCAAATTATTGAATGAAGTCCAAGTTTTCAATCCTTAAGGAAGAAATTATGTCGATTAGCATTTACCTTAAAGGGGATGGAAGCGGTTTTTTCTTCAAGTTCAGTGGTAGGTTTCAAACTGAAACTTGAGGATTGAGTCTTCTTCTTTTTCTTCTGTAAAGGTAAAATAAGGTTAGAATTCATCATTATTATCTTTAGTCTCATTGTCAGATTCACCTAATCCGACAAATGCTACTTTCTCTCTTTTAAGGAATCTCTTTTGTTTCTGAACCTTTTCAGCTTTTAGTTATTCTATTTGCCTAACCTTCTCACCTAGTTATTGGAAGTTGTTGAGAAATGGGTTCCAACTCAGTTACAATGGCCAGCATTCTATCCTGAAGTGGTTGGTCGGAACTTAATTGCTCAAAATAGTAAGTGAAGGCATTCTTCAACTCAACCAAAAGTCCAGTGATATAAAAGTCACTAGAATCTTGTCCAGGTTGTGTAGAGGAGCGAGCTGACCTTGGAGAACTTCTACGACTACCCGACAACATGGATATTAATTCATCCAAATCTACTTCCATGTCCTCAGTATTTTCTGGTTCTGCGATAGTCGAATTGATGTGAGATGGTGGGGATAGATTGGAGGGTGATATTTCAGCCAAGAGAGCATCCATGTCGAATTCTTCTTAAAAGATTTCGACGGGATTGTCTTCATTTATTTGGGAGGAACTAGCACCCATGGTAGTTTGGACTTCTGTCGAAAGAGGCAAAGGGATAGTAGTCATTACAGAAGCCGGAGAAATTGGATCCTCCGGAGATGGATTTTCATTGCCTTGCCTTGCAAGACTATCGGGTATACCAGGATTCGTCAATTCTTGTAGAAAACAAGGGCAATGTTAGGATAAAAAAAAATCAAAAGGATTTTTCAGTTAAAAAACTTAAATATTTTACCTCAGTAGACTGTCGATTTTGATCCTCAGTGCATAATTCGACGTCGGGTCCTGAAGGACTTTTAGCAGTTTGTTCAGCCTCTGGATCCTGAAACGGAGGAAAGATCAAATTATTGAATGAAGTCCAAGTTTTCAATCCTTAAGGAAGAAATTATGTCAATTTGCATTTACCTTAAAGGGGATGGAAGTGGTTTTTGCTTCAAGTTCAGTGGTAGGTTTCAAATTGAAACTTGAGGATTGAGTCTTCTTCTTTTTCTTCTGTAAAGGTAAAATAAGGTTACAATTCATCATTATTATTTTCAGTCTCATTGTCAGATTCACCTAATCCGTCAAATGCTACTTTCTCTCTTTTAAGGAATCTCTTTTGTTTCTGAACCTTTTCAGCTTTTAGTTATTCTATTTGCCTAACCTTCTCACCTAGTTATTGGAAATTGTTGAGAAAAGGGTTCCAACTCAGTTACAATGGCTAGCATTCTATCCTGAAGTGGTTGGTCAGAACTTAATTGCTCAAAATAGTAAGTGAAGGCATTCTTCAACTTAGCCAAAATCCAGTGACATAAGAGTCACTAGAAACTTGTCCAGGTTGTGTAGAGGAGCGAGCTGACCTTGGAGAACATCTGCGACTACCCGACAACATGGATATTAATTCATCCAAATCTACTTCCATGTCCTCAGTATTTTCTGGTTCTAAGATAGTCGAATTGATGTGAGATGGGGGGGATAGATTGGAGGGTGCAATTTCAGCCAAGAGAGCATCCATGTCGAATTCTTCTTAAAAGATTTCGATGGGATTGTCTTCATTTATTTGGGAGGAACTAGCACCCATGGTAGTTTGGACTTCTGTCGAAAGAGGCAAAGGGATAGTAGGCATTACAGAAGTCGGAGAAATTGGATCCTCCGGAGATGGATTTTCATTGCCTTGCCTAACAAGACTATCAGGTATAACAAGATTCGTCAATTCTTGTAGAAAACAAGGGCAATGTTAGGATAAATAAAATCAAAAGGATTTTTCAGTTGAAAAACTTAAATATTTTACCTCAGTAGACTGTCGATTTTGATCCTCAGTGCATAATTCGACGTCAAGTCCTGAAGAACTTTCAGCAGTTTGTTCAGCCTCTGGATCCTGAAACGGAGGAAAGATCAAATTATTGAATGAAGTCCAAGTTTTCAATCCTTAAGGAAGAAATTATGTCGATTTGCATTTACCTTAAAGGGGATGGAAGTTGTTTTTGCTTCAAGTTCAGTGGTAGGTTTCAAACTGAAACTTGAGGATTGAGTCTTCTTCTTTTTCTTCTGTAAAGGTAAAATAAGGTTAGAATTCATCATTATTATCTTCAGTCTCATTGTCAGATTCACCTAATCCGAGAAATGCTACTTTCTCTCTTTTAAGGAATCTCTTTTGTTTCTAAACCTTTTTAGCTTTTAGTTATTCTATTTGCCTAACCTTCTCACCTAGTTTTTGGAAATTGTTGAGAAAGGGGTTCCAACTCAGTTACAATGGCTAGCATTCTATCCTAAAGTGGTTGGTCAGAACTTAATTGCTCAAAATAGTAAGTGAAGGCATTCTTCAACTCAGCCAAAAGTCCAGTGACATAAGAGTCACTAGAATCTTGTCCAGGTTGTGTAGAGGAGCGAGCTGACCTTGGAGAACTTCTACGACTACCCGACAACATGGATATTAATTCATCCAAATCTACTTCCATGTCCTCAGTATTTTTTGGTTCTGCGATAGTCGAATTGATGTGAGATGGTGGGGATAGATTGGAGGGTGCAATTTCAGCCAAGAGAGCATCCATGTCGAATTCTTCTTAAAAGATTTCGACGGGATTGTCTTCATTTATTTGGGAGGAACTAGCACCCATGGTAGTTTGGACTTCTGTCGAAAGAGGCAAAGGGATAGTAGGCATTACAGAAGCCGGAGAAATTGGATACTCCGAAGAAGGATTTTCATTGCCTTGCCTAGCAAGACTATCGGGTATAACAGGATTCGTCAATTCTTGTAGAAAACAAGGGCAATGTTAGGATAAATAAAATCAAAAGGATTTTTCAGTTAAAAAACTTAAATATTTTACCTCAGTAGACTGTCGAATTTGATCCTCAGTGCATAATTTGACGTCGGGTCCTGAAGGACTTTCAGCAGTTTTTTTAGCCTCTTGATCCTGAAACAGAGGAAAGATCAAATTATTGAATGAAGTCCAAGTTTTCAATCCTTAAGGAAGAAATTATGTCGATTAGCATTTACCTTAAAGAGGATGGAAGTGGTTTTTGCTTCAAGTTCAGTAGTAGGTTTCAAACTGAAACTTGAGGATTGAGTCTTCTTCTTTTTCTTCTGTAAAGGTAAAATAAGGTTAGAATTCATCATTATTATCTTCAGTGTCATTATCAGATTCACCTAATCCGACAAATGCTACTTTCTCTCTTTTAAGGAATCTCTTTTGTTTCTGAACCTTTTCAGGTTTTAGTTATTCTATTTGCCTAACCTTCTCACCTAGTTGGGCAAGATCAACTAAATGTTGGTTCTCTAATTTTTTTCTTATGTAATAGTCTAAACCCCCTGCAGTAATTTTCACTATCTCTACTTTAGGTATGAGAGTAAAACATCTACTCCTTATTTGTTGAAACCTAGTAAGATAGTCATCTACGGTTTCATTGTACATTCTCTTGATGCTGAAGAGATCTGTAAGTCCCACTTTCAAATCTCCCCTAAAAAATTGATCATGAAAACTTCTTTCTAATCTGCTCAGGTGAGATGTTAGGATTGTATATCCAGTAACTAACCTATTATACATCGTGAACACTAATATTTATAGGAAAACTATGAAAATAACTGACTCCTAAAATCTAGGCACGTATATGGCAGTTATGTCACATATTCAACACTGATATTTTGCTCAATTGAGAGCAGTTATAAAATTTTTCGACAAAAACCAACACTTGACTATTAACACTTATTTTGGTCCAGCACTTAGAAAATTTCCTCAATATCATCATCCAACTGTCAAAAATCTCTTCGTCAAATATCTCAATATTATCATCCGACTGTCGAAAATATCTTCGTCAAATAGGACTTGTGACTTTACCTCTAACAGTCCAACACTTAGAAATTCTTCAATGTCATCCAGTTGCCGAAAATCTCTTCATCGAATATCTCAATATTATCACCCGACTGTCAAAAATATCTTCGTCGAATAGGACTTGTGACTTTACCCCTAACAGTCCAACACTTAAAAAATTTTTTCAATGTCATCATCCAGTTGTTGAAAATCTCTTTGTCGAATATCTTAATGTGTTGGGAGTAAAATCACAAGTTCTAATTCGATGAAGATAATTTTGATGGTTAGATGATACCATTGAGACATTCAATGAATAAGGGTTTCAACAGCTGGATGATAACATTGAGATATTCGACGAAGAGATTTTCGACAGCTCGATGATGACATTGAAGAAATTTTCCAAGTGTTGAACCGACATGTTGAAGGGGGGAATACCAGTCTTGAATTCGACATCCAGATGATGATCCAAGTAGTGGCCAACTCTGTTAAATGGTCAAGAATTGGTTTTGTTGAAAGTTAAGTAAGATGTTAGTGAAAATGTGTCATAATTACTATGAACGTGGTCAGTTTTTAGGAGTCAGTTATTTTTCATAATTTGTCTATAAATACTAGTATTCACGATGTACAAAGGGTTAGTTACTGGATATACAATCCTAATATCTCACTCGAGTAGATTAATGGATTTGACTCCAAGTATGCCTTCCATTTTCATTTCAAGTCATTTATTTTAATGCAATGTTCTTTTAAATTCCTTTATTTTAAGTCTTGTTTTTTTAAATTTCTTTACACTTTCTGCACTTTAAGTTTATGCACTTTATGATTTCTATATTTTAAACTTTCTGTACTTTTAATCTTCAGCACTTTACATTTCTTGCACTTTACTTTCCTGCACGTTAAATTTATGCACTTTAAATTCTTACCCTTTATATTTTCTGCATCTTTAATTTTCTGCAAAGTTTTAAAGTTTTTTCTAAGCTTCAATTTCTTTCCCTTCACTTCTTGAATCAAGTTTTTATGAGTTTCTTCAAAAACCATTTTCAAAACGAGATTACCATATAACTCTGAACCCACATTCGACTGATAAAATATATTTGTTTGTTGAAATTTGTCCTAACTAAATTCACCCATAAACAAATTGGCACGCCCGGTGGGACGAGTTCAGAGTAAATCGTAGTGTCACAAACCTCTTCATAAGAAGATGGTTTTATGCGTTTAAACAGTGGAAAGTTAGTATATTCTTGCCCTTCTCAAGATATACAAATTTTGAGTAACGTAAATAACTAGGCGTCGAATGCACTTGCAATTGATGTTAGTGCACCACTTTTGACAGTCGTTACTGCGTCACCTTTAACCGTTGTTAGTACAAGTCCTGTGATTGATATAGTAGCAACTGGTACTCTCAGGAGTAATCTAGTACTAGAACAAGTGGTGCCTGCAGTGACTCAGTCATCACCAACCAAGTAATCAAAGTGTAATGAACTCAAATTCAAGGTTAGCACCACAATATGGTTTGCCACCAAATTATGTTTCTCCTGTGTTGGCACAAATGAGACTTGGTTCTACTTTGGCCAATACTATAGGCCAAACAACAGCTTCACAAGGCCAGCAACAAATAAGTTCGACTTTAATAAGTTTTAATGGCCAAGGAACAGAAGTTGCAAGTTCATGTAATCTAACTCCTTTTCGATAGGAGAGATTGAATTTGGGACCTGTATTCCTAAATATGTTGAGAGATATTCCTCAGAATATGACTGGGCCAACTATGAATTCTTTGGCCAGTTTTCGACAACAAATGGATGAAAACAACCATGAAATGGTGCACATGTTCACTCAGCAAATGGGTGTTGTGATTACACCAATCATGGAAAATACAAATAATGCTTGCAGCGCATTGACTCAACAAATGGCAAGGCTAAATCAAGCCTTGGGAATAGGTGAATTGGTTAATGATAATGCTCAAAGAGCCCAGCCTGGGGCAAATGCAGGAGTAATCGTACCCCAAGCGAACATGGGACATGACCAGCAAAATCCTGGTCAATTTAGACAAAATGATCAACCGCATTTGGAATATGGTAATGTCCATGTACTTCGTCGAGATGATGAGGATCAAATGACTAGGAATGATGCAGCCATAAGATTACTTCGACGCAATCTTGGGGGGCACCAAGTGGTTGAACAAAATGTTAATCAAGTAGTGGAACAAGTGTTGAATAGGTTTGGGTTCAACGTTGGATATGCCAACCAGCCCTATTTTGTTTCAGCATTTCTTGAGTGGGTGCAACAGACAGAATTGCCCAGAGGAATTAAAATTCCTAAACTTTCTAAGTTTGCAGGAGAAAGTGAGGAATCGTCCGTCGAACATGTCACATGGTATACTATAGAAATGGGAGAGTTGGCCACTATTGAAGGCCTTAAAATGAGATTTTTCCCAAGTTCCCTTACTAAAAATACATTCTCTTGGTTTTCGACATAGAGATCGAATTCGATCCATTCTTGGACTCAATTGGAAAGGAGTTTCCATGATCAATTCTTCAGGGGAGATTTGAAAGTTGGACTTACAGATCTCTTCAATATTAAAAGAATGTTTAATGAAACTGTGGATGATTACCTATCTAGGTTTCGAAAAATGAGGAGTAGGTGTTTTACTCCTATACCTGAAGCAGAAATAGTGAAAATTGCTGCAGGAGGTTTAGACTATTACATAAGGAAAAAATTAGTGAATCAACATTTAGTTGATCTTGCTTAACTAGGTGAGAAGGTTAGGCAAATAGAGCAACTAAAAGCTAAAAAGGTTCAAAAGCAAAAAAGATTCTTTAAAAGAGAAAAGTGGCATTTGTCGGGATAGTTGAATCCGATAATGAGACTGAAGATAGCAATGATGAATTTGAAGTTAACATTGCTAAACTTCAGAATGGTCCTCCTTATGTGTGTTAGGCTTTACAGCCTACAAGAAATAAGAAAAAAATGAATTATGTTAATAGAAAAACATATACATTCGACGTAACAAGAACCGACAAAATCTTTGATTTATTATTAAAAGATAAACAGATTAAACTATCGAAAGGTCATAAGTTATTAAGACCTGATGAAATAAAGATCGAAAATATTGTAAGTTTCATAACAATTTTAGTCATGTTACTAACGAATGTATTCATTTCAGAGATCTAATTTAGAAGGCACTAATGGATAGGCGTTTGAAGTTTGCTGACAAGCCTAAGGCGGACATGAAAGTTGATACAGATCCGTTTCAGGCTAGAATTTTATACGTCGATCAACAAGTTTCTTTAAATGTTGGAATGATCAACATAAGGAATTTATAGGGATTCGACATTGACATAGAAGATGCAATGGACGTGTATCCCAAGCAAGGAGAATCTCTTGAAATTTCCTTGAAAGGAAGAAAGAAAAAGGCAAGGTAAGGTTGTGTCCAAGATGCAATACAGTGTATGATGAATTTGCTGCAAAGAAAGCTGCTGAGGAACAACAGGGTCATTCACAAGAGAAAAAGAAGTTTTTCGACAAGAAAGCTAGAAAACCACAACAGCCCTTTAATACTCCAAAACCAGTTTATACTCCAAAGCCTAAGCCCAGGCCTAATATGAATGGCTGGTTGGTTGAGTCATCTGGTGAATCTATGGGGAGTAATTCATTTCCCAAGGGTTGTGTCGGACCAGTTAGGACCAGAATGTCACCTACCAATGTTACTGTGGACAGATGGGTTAAAAATTCTGCAATGGCAAGTTACATGTATTTTCGACGAAACGTGGCTGCTAGGAAAAATAGATTTTAGAAGGATCGACCATTCTGGAATGATGATTACAGACATGGTAGAATCAACCCAGATGAAGTTTTGATTGGTCAAGATGTAGCAAGGCCATCAAAGTCCGTACTAATGTCAAAAAGTCATAAAAGAAGATTGTAGAGGTTGAGACAGGCACAAAAAAAAAAAGAAATTTGGCTGAAGGTTTGGTTATTAAAGAACAACCCAAAGAGATGGGATGTTTGGTAGTTGAAGTTAAGCCAACACCAGAAGAAAATAAAGACGACAAGAAATTAAAGAGTATTGTCAAAAAAGAATTTGCAGATACAAGGGTGGCGATTTCAGTTGAGCCGACAACCAGTGAAGTTAAACTGCTGAATGGGAATGATAATTTCCGACAAGAAAAACTTACAGAGATAAAGAAAGAAAAATTGGTTCAAGAGCCTACTCCAAACAAAATTGGAAGAAAATGGCCTGTTGGACTTGTAGCAATGGAAAAAGAAGCAAAGAAGAACAATTTGGTAGTTAAAGAAGATAAGGATATAGCTAGGGTGAAAGCTGAGAAAATGATAAGGAAAATAGCTGAGAATAAAAGTAATAGTGATGATGAAGATTGGTCGAAGGAAGAAATCTTGAAAGTTTTGAAAGATCCCGACCAAGATGTCGAGTGGAGGAAGTAAATGCTTGACATGATCAAAGGGAAAAGAAATTTGGTGAATGATAATCACATATTTTATTCATTAAGAAACCCTTATGTTTAGTCATTTACACTCTCCATATTCTTAATTGATTGAGTTTGGTATGATTTTGTGAGTTTAAGCTCAAATTGGTCCTAATTGAATATTTTTAGCATTATTGAGACTTGACACTGTTTCTGTATTTTGGCCATAACTTGAGTTCCTACTATGTGATAAACATGAATTTTACCTTGTAGGAAATCTAAGAGGAAGCTCTACAACTTTGATGAAGAGCTCGAAGTCCCAAACAAATGTCTAAAGAACCTAAGTTTACATGGAAGTCAGAATACGGGTTCTGTCACTAGAATCCGAATGGTGTGCACTCAGAAAATCATATCTCAAGATGTAATAATTGAGATGGGCTGAAATTTGGACAGTTGATAGTCAAGATCCAAATAAACAACTTTCATGAAGAACACTTTTTGAAAAAATGAAGTCTAGTAGGTCAGTTTGAGCTTGCAAGTCGGAACAGAGGTGCTGAAGTTGGGTTTGAGCAACCTGCGGTATTTGGGACATATCTTAGGCTGAAGGAAGCCAAATTGGACGAAACAGATATGCATTTTATAGCCAAGACAAAGATCTACAACTTTCATGAAGAGTACTTTTCATGGATCTGCAGTATAGTGGGTCGTTTTTTGCTTCCAAGTCAGACACGAAATTTTCGTCCTCAACCACCCATTCATCCACTAATCCAACCACTCAACCACTCCACCCACTTATCCACTAATCCACCCACTCATCCATCCACTCACCCATTCATCTCCATAATTTCCCACTCACCAAAAGTCCTTTGGCATTTTCCACTCAACCAACCCACTCAACCACTCCACTCAAACACTCCACTCACTCACCCACTCATCCACCCACTCCCCTTTGTCATTTTGTTACCCTAGACTTCTATAAAAGGCACCATTGGTTATCATGAATAAGTTGTATTCTCCTTCATTTCTCTCATAGTTTCTTCTTGTTTCTTCATAGTTTCTCATAGTTTTTATATATTTTGATGCTCCCCTTCATGGTAATGGATGGCTAAGCTACTTTCGGTCAATTTAGAACTCTTGAAGAGATTGTGGTTTGGATTCTTGAGACCTTGGTTATGTATTGTATTTGATTTGTAATTGAATTCCTCTTTTCTTCTTCTTTCTTCTTCTTCTTGATCTTGAATGCATGAATGGTAATTCTATTTATGTTGATCTGATTTGATCTTGGTTTAAGATTGAGATTTGTGATGAAACTTAGAACTGATTGATCTAAACTAATCACATAAATGAAAATTGAGATTTGTGATGAAACTTAGAACTAATTGATCTAAATTAATCACAGAATTGAAAAGGTTAGGTTATTGATTTGTGCCTAAGTTAATTGAATTCGGTACTTGAAATTAATATAGATCTTCATGAATGGTGCGATTGCAGATTTGTGTTTATCACTTGTTAATTGAATTCTAGACGATCATCTAGTATGAATTCTGTATTTGATGCAGAGATCTCGGTTAGATCCAAATTAAGAATTCAATTGCGCTTCAAGTGTTCTATGAAGGGTCTATGATTGAATCCACCCAATCTTGGATAGGTTTCTAAATTGACTGCTCTTTAATTGTTATTTCTTCCTTTAATTTTGTTAAGTGCGATCTTAAACTGTCAAACCCCCCTTTGCTAATTTTCACTTGATTTGATTAAATTGCATCTACAATCCTCGTGGAGATGATCCAGTGTTGTTACTGTGCTACAAGCTTAGGTAATAACTTCGGTTATAATTTTGACTGAGTTCGGCGCTCGTCATTGAAGTCTGATTGCCAAATTATAGATATGGATTTGATGATTGATGAAGTTATTGAAGCTTTAACTGATCCAGATGATCTTTTAGGTTTTAGTGATAATGAACAATTCGACATGGATTTCAATCTGGACAAGGATTTGGATGACTTCATAATGGCTATGGATAGTAGTTTACCGTCGGAAGAGTATCTCAAGCTTGGTGGATTCAAAAGTCATGAAGAGTCAGATGAGGAAGAATTCTTGAAGTCAATGAATGTGAATTTGATTTCAGTTTTGCCTACTGAATTCGAAGGGTATCACGAAATTGAATATGTAGGAGAGAATAAAGAAGACCTAGATGACCTCAATGATCATTGGCTTTTCTGTCAAGATAATATGTTAACTGTATTCAACAATACAATATATTTTGAAAAGCCAACAGAAGAACAGAAGACTCATCTCCATCCATTGCACATCAAAGCTTTGTTAGAAGGCAAGCCGACAAATAAAGTCTTGATAGACGAAGGGGCAACTATTAATCTGATCCCAAGGGCAATGTTAAAGAAACTTGGGAAGAATGAGTCTGATTTAATGACAACTAACATGATTGTTACTGATTTCAAGGCAAAACTTTCCCGTCAGACAGAGTAGTGATGTTAAATGTGCAAGTTAGATCCATTGAAAGGTCAACATTATTTGTTGTAATTCTAACAAAATTCAGTTACAATCTTCTACTGGGGAGAGATTGGATACATGTCGTTGGGGCAATACCATCGACAGTTCATCAGAAACTTATTCTCTGGAATGCAGATGATCAAGTGGAAATAGTAGAAGCAGATGATAGCCCTTGCTATTTACAACAGCTTCATGTCAATTTTAAAATCTATGCTCCAAATGTCAAGCCGGTCACGGCAAATAATGGAGTTATCGACAAAGATGCGCTTGAAACATGCTTAATGGATCAGTTTGGCATGAGTGTTAATCAGTTGGATCGACTGTCGACTTATTTGGCAGATAGGGCAGTGTATACCACTGAAGATGTACTGTCGAATTGCATAATAGATGATGATCCTTTGAGTTTGGAGAAAGGACTTAATGAAAGACAAGGTTTAGAGGTGGAAGATCCTTTAGAAGAAATAAACTTAGGCACTGAAACAAACATAAGGTCTATTTTTGTGTGTTCATTTCTGCTAAAGGAGTTCAAGGAAAAGCTTGTCGAATTAATTAAGGAATATATTTATCAAGATATAAAAAAGGAGGGAAGTAATAGAAATTATACCTTCAGAAGATTTTCAGAAGATGGGCTTGGAGACTCGATAATTTCGACAGAAGAGGTGGGAGTCGAGTCACCAACCTATATTTGATAAAAGATTTAGTTTCGACAAACTGAGAATAAGTTCTGAAGTTTGAATGAAAAAGATACCTTGGAAGTTTTTGTCTTTGAAGGCTTGGCAGCAACCTTATGCTTAGCAAGACTTTTCATCGATGTTGTTCTAGTTGTCTTAGCCTTTGGGGCTTTGGGGATAGGAGGATTTTGAGCTTTTTTGCCTTTTCTCTTTTTTAAGGCAGAGGTTTCTACTTCTTCTTCTCCTTCATCTCCTTCTTTTGATTGTTTATACTCCAAGGATCTTTTCAATGGAGTTGCTAATGGAAAAGGAACAATAATTAGTCGATGAAATAAGAATTTGACATTAGAAAATGAAAAGAAGTACCTTCAAGAAATTTAGTGATGACTCGGGTATCTTTGGCAAATTGTTCATACGACGAAGCAAACCGACGGATAAAAGTAACTTTTATAGTTCTTGTAAGAAAGATGTTACTCGCAGAAAAGATCCTATCAGAAGTAAGGAAGTTACCAGCCCTGATAGGTTTACTTGGGAATTCATCGGCCAAACCAAAACGAGCACAAGGAAGAGACACTGGTTTTGGAAAGGGAACTTAAAAAGGTTCAAGCCGTGCCAAAAGGTTTTTTATGGAAATCGCAATAAAGTTAATAGAGCATTTTTCCTTGTGCATTTGTTTTTGTCTAGCCACAACTTTTTCACAGTGTCGAACAATTGTGTCAGGATACCTAAAGTCCCACTTGATCTTGTAGTATTTCTCAAAAGCTCTAATGTTTTGAACATGTTTACCTTTGGTTTTTTGTCGAAGGCTCTTGATCCTACACAGGAATGAGTTTTTCAATTATACGGCTTTGACAAACATTAATATCGATATGGTAAGGACTATAATATTTGGTTCACCATTCGACAAAATCTGGGGTAACTTCTCTATAAGGTGTGAAAGATGAAATAAAAAAATATTGCTTGTATCTCTCGTTCTTCGTAGCTACCCGTACAAGGTCTGCCATGTCTTGTAAGCGACCATTAATAAGGTACTCTTTGGCTTTTTGAGAAAATAGAGTTGGGACGGCTTGACATAATCCTAGTTGTCGAACCATTGAATTTGGCAGGTACAATTCCAAAGAGTTGTCTATTGAACCAGGGAGGCCAGCAACTAACACTTGCCAATAAAGAAAATTTGACCAAATGGAAATATTATCGGTTTGAATGGAAGGATTATCAGAAATTAGTGGTCGAGTAAACCACTTTGGACCGAAAGAACGATTAGCAAAAGGTGCAAAATAGATGTCCTCCGTATTGAAAGAGATGGAATGAAAAATGCTAAAGAAATGCATGAAATTCTCTGGGTGTTGTTTGTGGATCTTTTCATACTTGACATGGCAAAGTCTAATGTCATAGGTAGCAGAAGAAACTGTCAAAGGAGAAGTGTCGACCAGATAATCTCCAAGGATAGCATTAAGCCAAAGCTGAAGTAACCATATGGGGCCATCAACGTTGGTTTTCTTTGTTTGGGACATGATGCTTTGAACAATCTCGCCAATACTAAGGTATAGATTGGCAAGAAAGAATTGGCCAAGAGCCAAACTTTGACCTTCATGAATAAGATTGGCAAGCTGAAGGTATGATTTCGACACTTGAACTGATTTAGTACATAGAGCATAGGCCGACAACCAGAGAAGGAGAAAAGCCACGTGTTCTTCATCGAACACATGACCTTTTGCTATGGAATAGAAATTAACAAAGTTTGAAAAGAAGTTGGGGCTTTTAAGTAAACATCTATGGTATTCAAGGGTTGGAGGAGAGGACTAATGACCTTCCCATCTGGTCGAAGACCAGTTATGGCAGCCACGTTGAAAAGCATGGGTCTCATCATGCCATACGAAAAATGAAAATAATTAGTAGTTTTGTTCCAGAAGAAAAAGGACGCACCTTGTAACATTCCAAAAATTTATAATTTTAGGATAAATGATCATTTTACAATATTTGGAAATTTTAGGAATTTTTTTGAATTTTTCGGAGAACGTGGAATATTTTAATATTATTTTTCGTTTTGCGTGCACATTTGGCAGAGTTGGCAAAACGACTGTAACGCTCCCAAAGTTAGAAAATTTTATTACGAATAGTCATTTTCTAATATTTGTGATTTATGTGAATTCTTTCAGAATTTTTCAGAAACGACGAATATTTTAATATATTTCTCATGTTGCGTGGGTACTGAACGGAGTCGGAAAAATGAAATATTTTTCCCGAAAACCTTGAACTATGGAAACGTCGACGGGGGATCTTACTAAACCCAAGACCGGACACAGTTTACAAGGTTTTACGTCCTTCGAGAAATTTTAACAGATGGAATAATAAAACACTGCGAAGAATTAATCTGTCAGATTTGTTAATGCTGACTTCTGCCAACTATAACTATTGTCCAATAAATAATAACAGGTAATAAAAATCTTATCACACTATTCAAAAATCTACCTTGTGTCAAATCTATTAGCTCTATTTTCATAATAAAGATTAAATTAATTCCAAAAACTCTTTTGGGAAACTTCCAGGAAATTTTCTCCCATTTCCCCTTTCTCTCTCTTCCCTTTCCCCTCTTCTCCCTACGGCAGAGGCCCCTTTTTGGAAGCCAATAATCATATTCTTCTCCTCTTCTTCTTCCTTTCTTCTTCTCCTTCTCTTCTTCTTCCTTGTGGCCATCCTTGGTTCTTCTTCTTCTTCTTCTTCTTCTTCCATTTTTCACCATTGAAGCTAAAGCTTGGAGCTTTTGAGGTAAAGTCTTCAAGTTTCTTCTATCTTCTTCTCATTTTCGTTTTATTGGTCACCTATGTGGCCAAGGAGTCATTTTCCTATGATTGGAGTGAACACTTTGGGAATTTCTCACCCTAGGGTTTTCTTGAAGGGGGAAAACGAAAATCAAGAGCAAAAAGGAGAAACATCCTTGTGATTGTCTTCGTTTAGGTAAGAGGGAGATGATCCTCTTCAACCAATCTTGGTAGTAAGGAAATGTCTTGTGTATTGTGTTAATGAGGGAATCCATGTTGGATTTCCCTCTTTGTTATACTATGTTATTTCCATGATTTTGTGGTTGTTGATTTGTATGAATATATGGATTTACATTATGTGCCTTGATGATTATGAACCTATATATTGCTATTTTGTATTTAGATGTCACGTATCATATTTTGGATTGTTAGGAAAAATGAATGAGAAACTTTGGTGAAAGATGGGCCAAGGTTCTGCAGAAACAAATTCTGCAGAACCCTTGTTAATGTACTAGCGCTCAGGCGCTGTGCATAGAGCGTCTAGGCGCTCCAGGCCCAGAAAGTTTTCCCTGTGACGCGGCCTGGTGAGCGCTCAGGCGCTTCATGGTCAGCGTCCAGGCGCTCCACCAGCGCTCAGGCGCTCAAGATATGGCGCCTAGGCACCCATAATAGAATCAGCTAGGTAACTGTGAGATGGAGCTGTGTAATTGGAAAGGTGAATGCTAATGTTGGAAATTGAGATGGAGAGTTTTAAGGGTTATTTAACTCAATGTGAAGCCACGGTTTTAGATTGAAACTATAAGGAATTGGAATGAGCTTAGGGAACTAAAACTTAAGTAAAGGATATCAAGAAATCAATGCATAAAATGGGAGAAATTGATGTTAGTAGTGGACTTTGGGAAGCAGCGATTTCGATCATGGATATTAGGAATTGGATTGATCTCATGTAGAATAAAAACTTAGTGATTGGTATCAAGAGACTAAAGCATAACGCGAGAAGGACTTTAGAACCTTGAGGGCTTGTGAGGCTACGGTTTTAAAGGTTACTTAACCTAAAGGTTTGCATAATTGATCTAGACTTAGATTCGTAGAATTGTTAAACCCTTAGTGGCAAATAGTGGTTTTGATAAGCCATAATGTACATTAATATTGAGATTTAACTCTATGTGTTGTGAGTCCCTATGAAGGGTTATATATATGTCTGTTGGTTTAATTCTCGATGAGAAATGATTTATTGATATTGGAAATGAATATATGCCATTGTGGTATTGTATATGATGAATGCATCATTGATGAGTATACATGATTTGACATTGAGTCATCATGCATATGAAAAACCTAAGAGTTGAATCACACTTATGTGCGGGTGCGAATAGACTAGCGTAGGTGCCACATGTTGGCCCTAGGGGGCGTCGGGGTGCGGGTCCCTCACATAGGCAGTTTAGAGCTCCTCTATGCCGTGGGGCAAACCGATGCAAACACACCGACGATCTGGACCGGGACGCTGTCCTATGTCGTGATCAACGGTTGAGGTGCCATGTATAAGCCATGATGCGCAAATATTTTATGAGATGAAGCACACTATTTTAAGGCTAACGAGATACTGGCATTACTCCTTGATCATTCACTCTGAAAAGGTTAATGTTTAGCTCCATGGAGTAGGATTTGGTACCATAATGCATCGTGCGTCGTTCATCGTCAGTCTCATAAGTTGTTGAGCATGCACATTTGTTAAAGTAACTGTTTTACTCATGTAAACGATTATCTGACCATTGTGCTGATTTCTGGAAATCTTATTGTGATTGGGTTGACATTGTTAAGTCTTACTATTGCCTGTTGCTGTTCTGTTTTTCTTATTTTTGCTTACAACTGAATTAAGTGTGTTATAAACCATGCTGCTGTTGTTGATAAATGTATGAACTGTATTACTCTATGGGCGCTTTGTGCCGTGTTATTTTCTTACTGCCAATAGTGGTAATGAATGACGGATATCTCACCTCTTTCTTGTATTTGTGCATTTCTGTTTTACATTTATATTTGATAAAAGATCGTGAGGAAGATAAAGAGGGACCATACCTTGGTTGATTGACTTGAGCGTCTGGACAAGATTTCTTTGACTACGTAAGAGTGCAGCTGCGTGGAGGCATTGATGCCTGTTGTGTCATCTGGGACGCTGAGTGTCATATGCATGGGGGGTTGCGGCCTTGTCTGCTGGTAGTACCCATCCCTGGGTTACTACTTCACCCCCTTTTATGTTTTTATTCCCGCTGTATTTCATTTGACTCTGTAATTATTATATTCTATGTTATCAGTGATTTATGTAAATTGACTATAAAATATATAAATATAAGGAATATGATTTTATTTCAGTGGTTGTATTATGGGTTGAATATGTTTATATTTCATTCGAGGCTCGTATCTTCTACTTATGCAAAATTGTCAAAAAAAATAATAATAATACATATAGACTCTTGAGAATTTAAATTACTGTTATCATGACTGTGACACACTTAGATTTAGTAACTGTGTTGTAATGACGATTGCGCCGCGGTTGTTATATTTAGGTGCGTTACACACCCAACATACAAGAATCTATTTTTATGGGATAACGTGAGAGCTGGATGCAGTCAAAAATACCCATGTTTCTCCATGAAGCTTCCTTAGAGGCTTGAACTCTATCAAGCCAATCAAGATACCCATTGATTTGGCCAAGAGGGGTTCTGAAGAGCCTCTCAGACTTATTAAAATAACTAATGGGAATAGAAGGAAGAGAAGCCAAGATAGCTTCTTCTTTGGGATTTTTACAAGGAAAAAAGCTTTGAATTTCTTTGGTCATGAATTCTTTGGGCAAAACTGGGCCCAAGAAAGCAGCTGGAGGATCTAAAGAAATTGAAAGGTCGTTGATAGGAAAAATTACCTTGGAAAGATTCCACAGTTCAGATTTCTCTAGAACTGGGTCTTGAACAACGGCGTGGCTATTCAAATCTACTGATGGTTCATTAAAAGATTGAGAGTGAGAGGCCATTGTTGAGAAAGAAGTTTTACAAAAAAGACGCACGAGAATAAGGTTGAGGATGATGAACAGTAGAGAATGGAGTAAAGTGGCGTGATTTTGTGGAATTTAAAGAAGTAATGAACAGTGAAAGAGGGGAGGAGACGCGTGATATTCATAAAAAATTCAAAAAGCTATTTTTCAGAAGGGTAAATATGATCCCTATTTAATAAGAAAAAACGGTTATTTAATGTTTGAAATGATAAGTTGCAGTTGTGGTTTTCAAGAAATTCATGGAAGATTTTACTGGATTTTTGAAAATCAAAATGCTTTCAAAAAAGATTTTTGATAAGATCTTGACGTCGGATTGGAACTAGAGGATAAGATTAAAATTTATCTTTCTTCCAGCATTATCGAAAGAAAAATTTTGGGGGGCATTTGTTGGGAGTAAAATCACAAGTTCTAATTCGATGAAGATAATTTTGATGGTCAGATGATACCATTGAGACATTCGACGAATAAGGGTTTCAATAGTGCGAATACCAGTCTTGAATTCGATAGCCAGATGATGATCCAAGTGGTGGCCAAATCTGTTAAATGGTCAGGAATTGGTCTTGTCGAAAGTTAAGTAAGATGTTAGTGAAAACGTATGATAACTGCCATGAACGTGGTCAGTTTTTAGAAGTCAGTTATTTTTCATAATTTGTCTATAAATTCTAGTATTCACAATATATAAAGAGTTGGTTACTGGATATACAATCCTAATATCTCACTCGAGTAGATTAACGGATTTGACTCCAAGTATGCCTTCCATTTTCATTTCAAGTCATTTACCTTAATGCAATATTCTTTTAAATTCTTTTATTTTAAGTCTTGTTCTTTAAATTTCTTTACACTTTCTGCACTTTAAGTATATGCACTTTACGATTTCTGCATTTTAAACTTTCTGTACTTTTAATCTTCAGCACTTTACATTTCTTGCACTTTACTTTCCTACACGTTAAATTTATGTACTTTAAATTCTCGCCTTTTATATTTTCTGCATCTTCAATTGTCTGCAAAGTTTTAAAGTTTTTTCTAAGCTTTCATTTCTTTCCCTTCACTTCTTGAATCAAGTTTTCACAAGCTTCTTCAAAAACCATTTTCAAAACGAGATTACCACATAACTCTGAATCCATATTCGACTGATAAAATATATTTGTTTGTTAGAATTTGTCCTAACCAAATTCATCCATAAATACAATGTTATCATCCGACTTGTCAAAAATCTCTCCGTCGAATTAAAACTAGTGATTTTACCCCATCAGAAGTATATGAGAAAATGTTTGGTGTTTTGTGTGCAAGAAGTATTTTTCCTTAGTATAATTAGTGTTTTGCATTGTAATAATCGCGAACCATAAATGCTCTTCTGTTAATAGTACTCGTATATTTCTCTCCATTGACGGCATAACATTTCAACATGATTTTAGGCTATTTTGGATGAAGTTTTCTTTTAAAAAAAATTGGCTTTATATAATTTTTAAAACAATGAAAAAATAAAATTATTTTATATTTTGATATGAAATTCGAGAACTACTTTTTTGTAATGTTCAAATAGTTTTTTATGTTGTAAAAAAAAATCCTTTTTAATTTTTAGCAGTTTAGCTTTTTTTTCAAAAAAAGTTCAACAAAACAAATGAAAATATAGCAAAAGTATTATTATTATTATTATTTTAAAATCTGGCTTAAAAGAAAGTACGAATAGTGCTTTTCCTGGGGCTTGAAGTCGTCCAAACACATTAAAATATAAGTATCTTGATTGTCTTGTTAAAGATAATAGGAGATGAACTAAGCTTAGTATTCACCAAAGAACTTTCTTTCAGGGGAGGAATTTTTGAATCTCTAAATAGCACTTGTGATTGAAAAAGTTCAAATTCCTTGCCACATTTAATTAATATAGTAGAAGAAAATAGCATGTATATATATATGCATAAAAAAATATAATGGGAAGAAACTAATATAATTTTAAAAGCGGGGATTGATAATGAGGAAGCAATATTGAAGAAATAGGTAAAAGATTTTTTTTAAAAAAAAATGACAAAGAATATGTTAAATGGAGAAAAGGAGAGGAAAATGTGGACACTAAAAGAGAAAATTATAAATTCTATTATTTATGATTTATTTGTATAGACAAAAAACTTAGATAAAGTTCATTAAAGGCTTGTAGTGTTATTCTCTAAAAAAAAAATATCATGTGTATTATTTTTAAGTCACCTCATCATTCTTTTTAAATATTTTGCAGTTTAGTTCTTTTTTATTCAATAATTTTTTCTCCTTACTTGATTTCATGATTCTTAGTTTGCTTGTTCAAAAATAACTTAGTAGCTTATCTTCTTGAATTATTGAGTGGCTCTTTCTTTAACTTCAAAAATAAGTTTTTTATTTACAGTAAATAAATAGTTCATGCTTAGCTATCTCAAGAAGAAATGTGCTCCCTCAACAATTTTGGGGTTGCTCTCTAGATTTAAGTGTCATGTTCAATCTTCTTAGGACTTTATCAATGCGCCCACTTGCTAAAACAAGTTTTTTTTTTTTTTGTATTTATTTCCCTTTGTAAATATTTGATTTTGTTAATATTTGCTTTTAGGGGTCAAATATTTTTAAGGTTGTTAATCATTTTATATAACTAACTTAAGGTACTCGTATTAAGATAGATGTATCAAGGATATTATAGGATTTAATTTCCAATTTTTTTATGCACAATCAACTCCCGAACCTTGCTTGGTTTCAAAAACCATTTTTTTTTATATATATTAAGGACTTAACTAACTTGAGGTACTCGTATTAGGATGGGTGTATCAATGATACTATAGGATTTAGTTTCTAACTTTTTATACACAATCAACTTCCAAATCTTGCCTAGTTTCAAAGACCATTATATATATATATATATATGAGGGGGGATCGGTTTACATCAGTGTAAGTTTTTTTTGACTTACACTCATTTTCAACCATGAGATCTACTTTCATCTAATGGTTGAGATTATTTCATTAAAAGTAACCATTAGATAAAAGTGGATCTAATAGTTAAAAATGAGTGTAAGTCAAAAAAGACTTACACTGGTGTAAGTTGATCCTTCCTCTATATATATATATATATATATATATATATATATATATATATATATATATATATATATTGTCAATCATTTTTCCTACCCAATAAAAGATTAGTAGAGACTTCATTTTCACTAAATTTTTCTACCATCCAGTTGCGACCCTAATTGTGACATTAGGTCTTGTTGATAGTATCCTTAAATATGAAGTGGGGTGGTGTTGTCTGCACCCTCAAAATTCGAATTACATTTATATTCATCATGAGGACAGTGTTGAGTTACCATTTCGTTATGTACTTGACCAATCTCTAGTCGATGTGTCAAATCCATAAGATGGGTGTGTGTGTGTGTGTGTGTGGTTGTGTCAAATCCATAAGATGTGTGTGTGTAAAAGATTAGTAGAGACTTCATTTTCACTAATTTTTTCTACCATCCAGTTACGACCCTAATTGTGACATTAGGTCTTGTTGATAGTATCCTTAAATATGAAGTGTGGTGGTGCTGTCTGCACCCTCAAAATTCGAATTACATTTATATTCATCATGAGGACAGTGTTGAGTTACCATTTCGTTATGTACTTGACCAATCTCTAGTGGTTGTGTCAAATCCATAAGATGTGTATGTGTGTGTTACTAGTTCAACTGGCTTGACTGACCCTAAGATGAGATAGCCACCTCTGGCCTTAAGTTCTAAATTTTCATTCATCAATTGACCTTAAATTCTAAATTTTCGTTCATAAATATATATATAGAGGGGGGATCGGCTTACATCAGTGTAAGTCTTTTTTGACTTACACTCATTTTCAACCGTTAGATTCACTTTCATCTAATGGTTGAGATTATTTCATTAAAAGTAACCATTAGATGAAAGTAGATCTAACAGCTGAAAATAAGTGTAAGTCAAAAAGAACTTACACTGGTGTAAGTTGATCCTTGATATATATATATATATATATATATATATATATATATATATATATAGTGTGTTGTGTAATTTTCGATCATCAATATATATATGTGTGGGGCGGGTGCGTTAATAAATTGATTTATAAATATTTTTGTATCTTCAAATAAATAACTCTACATGTGTTGATAAATAAAGACTTTTATATAGTCATATTTTATATATTTTGAATCATCATGTCCTTCATTTGTTTTAATAAATAGATAAAGAGTTCATTATTTAAAATGTGTGTGTGTTACTAGATCAACTTGCTTGACTGACCCTAAGATGGGATAGCCACCTTGACCTTAAGTTCTAAATTTTCGTTCATCAATTGACTATATATATATATAGTCAATTGACTATATATATATATATATATATATAAGAAGTGCATTTGATGAGAAGAATGTTTATTATAAGAGATGAGAAGAGTGAATCTTGATCATTAGATCTTACATGAATGATCAAGATTAGAATATAAATACATATGACTTTTTTAAGTAGTCACATGACCTTCAAATAATTTTTAATCTTGATCATCCATGTAGGTTGTATGGTCAAGATACACTCCTCTCATCCTCTCACAATAAAAACTCCTCTCACTAGATATGTCTCCATATATATATATATTTGTGTGTGTGTAATTTTCGGTCATCAATATATATATGTGGGGGGGGGGGTTGTGCGCTAATAAATTGATTTATAAATATTTTTGTATCTTCAAATAGATAATTCTACATGTGTTGATAAATAAAGATTTTTATATAGTCATTTTTATATATTTTGAATCATCATGTCCTTCATTTTTTTTTATAAATAGATAAAGAGTTCATTATTTGAAATGAGCAAAAAACAAAGTTCTAAAGAGGACATCAATCATCAGGACTCTACCCAAATCACTTCCAACATGTCTAGAAGGATATTAAAATTGTGCCTTTGGCGTAAAACCTAGCAGACTAATGGACTTCATAACATTACCTATTTCCTTTCCTTTCAACTTCATTGTGCAAGGACCTTTTTTTGATATTTCGGTCTACTATTGCCTCTTGAATGATTACTTCTGTTAGTTGACCTTCAACCACTATAGCAGGAGCAACTTTACTCAGATTTCTTAGCTATCCTTTTGTTTATAGGTAAATTTGGTTAGGACAAATTCTAACAAATAAATATATTTTATCAGTCGAATGTGGGTTCAGAGTTATGTGGTAATCTCGTTTTGAAAATATTTTTGAAGAAACTTGTGAAAACTTGATTCAAGAAGTGAATGGAAAGAAATAGAAGCTTAGAAGAAACTTTAAATATGTAGAGAATATAAAGGGCAAGAATTTAAAGTGCATAAATTAAACATGTAGGAAAGTAAAGTGCAAGAAATATAAAGTACTGAAGATTAAAAGTGCAGAAAGTTAAAATGCAAAAAACGTAAAGTGCAGAAAGTGTAAAGAATTTTAAAAAATAAGACTTAAAATAAAGGAATTTAAAAGAGCATTGTATTAAAGTAAATGACTTGAAATGAAAATTGAATGCATACTTGGAGTCAAATCCGTTAATATGCTCGAATGAGATGTTAGGATTGCATATCCAGTAACCAACCATTTGTACATCGTGAACACTAGTATTTATAGGCAAATTATGAAAAATAACTGACTCTTAAAAACTGATCACGTTCATGGCAGTTATGCCACGTTTTCATTAACACCTTACTTAACTTTCGACAGCAACCAACTCCTGACCATTTAATACTTGTGTCGACCACCATTTAAATCTATTCTGTTGATTTCGAAATTAGTAACTTTTTTTTCGACAAAACCAATTTCTGATCATTTAAGAGTTGGCCACTACTTGGAGCATCATTTAGCTGTCGAATTCAAGGCTGGTATTCTCATCTTCAACATGTCGATTCAACACTTAGAAAATTTCTTCAATGTCATCATCAAACTATCGAAAAAACCTCTTCATCGAATATCTCATTGTTATCATTCAGCTGTTGAAACCCTTATTCGTCAAATGTCTCAATGATATCATCTGACCATCAAAATTATCTTCGTCGAATTAAAACTTGTAATTTTACCCCCAACAAATGCCCCCCAAAATTTTTCTTTCGACAATGTTGGAAGAAAGATAAATTTTAATCTTATCTTCTAGTTCTAATCCGACGTCAAGATCTTATCAAAAATCTTTTCGAAAGCATTTTGATTTTCAAAAATCCAGTAAAATCTTCCGTGGATTTCTTGAAAATTGCAACTTATCATTTCAAGCATTAAATAGTCATTTTTTCCTATTAAATAGGGATCATGTTTACCCTTCTGAAAATAGCTTTTTTTAAATTTTTTACGAATATCACGCATCTCTTCCCTTCTTTCACTGTTCATTACTTCTTTAAATTCCACAAAATCATGCTACTTTACTCCATTCTCTACTGTTCATCATGCTCAACCTTATTCTCGTGCGTCTTTTCTATAAAACTTATTTCTCAACAATGGCCTCTCACTCTCAATCTGTCAATGAACAATCAGTAGATTTGGACAGCCACGCCGTTGTTCAAGACCCAGTTCTAGAGAAATCTGAATTGTGGAATCTTTTCAAGGTAATTCTTCCTATCAACGACCTTGCACTTTCTTTAAATCCTCCAGCTGCTTTCTTGGGCCCAGTTTTGCCCAAAGAATTCATAACCAAAGAAATTCAAAGCTTTTTTCCTTGTAAAAATCCCAAAGAAGAAGCTATCTTACCTTCACTTCCTTCTATTCCCATTAGTTATTTTAACAAGTCTGAGAGGCTCTTCAGAACCCCTCTTGGCCAAATCAATGGGTATCTTGATTGGCTTGATAGGGTTCAAGCCTCTAAGGAAGCTTCATGGAGAAACATGGGTATTTTCGACTGCATCCAGCTCTCATGTTATCCCATAAAAATGGATTCTTGTATGCTAGTTGCGTCCTTTTTCTTCTGGAACAGAACTACCAATTCTTTTCATTTTTCGTATGGCATGATGGGACCTACGCTTTTTGACGTGGCTGCCATAACTAGTCTTCGACCAGATGGGAAGGTCATTACTCCTTTCCTCCAACCCTTGAATACCATAGATGTTTACTCAAAAGCCCCAACTTCCTTTTCAAACTTTGTTAATTTCTATTCCACAACAAAAGGTCCAGTGTCCGACAAAGAACACGTGGCTTTTCTCCTTCTTTGGTTGTCGGTCTATGCTCTGTGTACTAAATCAGTTCAAGTGTCGAAATCATACCTTCAGCTTGCCAATCTTATTCATGAAGGTCAAAGTTTAGCTCTTGGCCAATTCCTTCTTGCCAAACCATACCTTAGTATTGGTGAGATTATTCAAAGCATTAGATCCCAAACAAAGAAAACGAACACTGGTGGCCCCATATGGTTACTTCAGCTCTGGCTTAATGCTATCCTTGGTGATTATCTGGTCGACACTTCTCCTTCGATAGTTTCTGCTGCTACCTATGGCATTAGACTCTGCCATGTTTAGCACGAAAAAATCAACAAACAACACCCAGAGAATTTCATGCATTTCTTTAGCATTTTTCATTCCATTTCTTTCAATACGGAGGACATCTATTTTGCATCTTTCGCTGACCGTTCTTTCGGTCCAGAGTGGTTTACTCAACCACTAATTTCTGACAATCCTTCCATTCAAACCGACAATATTTCCATATGGTCAAATTTTCTTTGTCGGCAAGTGTTAGTTGCTGGCCTCCCTGGTTCAACAGACAACTCTTTGGAATTGCACCTGCCAAATTCAATGGCTCGACAACTAGGATTCTGTCAAGCCATCCTGGCTCTATTTTCTTAAAAAGCCAAAGAGCACCTTATTAATGGTCGCATACAAGACATGGCAGACCTTGTACGGGTAGCTACGAAGAGCAAGAGATACAAGCAGTATTTTTTGATTTCCTCTTTCACACCTTATAGAGGGGTTACCCCAGATTTTGTCGAATGGTATACCAAATACTATAGTCCTTACCATATCAATATTAATGTTTGTCGAAGCTGTATAACTAAAAACTCATTCTTGTGCAGGATCAAGAGCCTTCAACAAGAACCAGAGGCAAACATATTCAAGACATTAAATCTTTCGAGAAATACTACAAGATCAAGTGGGATTTCAGGTATCCTGGCACAATTGTTCAACACTGTGAAGAAGTCATGGCTAGACAAAAACAAATGCACAAGGAAAAATGCTCTATTAACTTTATTGCGGTTTCCATAAAAAACCTTTTGGCACGGCTTGAACCTTTTCAAGTTCCCTTTCCAAAACCAGTGCCTCTTCCTTGTGCTTGTTTTGGTTTGGCTGACGAATTCCCAGGTAAACCTACCAGGGCTAGTAACTTCCTTACTTATGATAGGATCTTTTCTATGAGTAACATCTTTCTTACAAGAACTCCAAAAGTTACTTTTGCCCGTCGGTTTGCTTCATCACATGAATAATTTGCCAAAGATGCCTGAGTCATCACTAAATTTCTCGAAGGTACTTCTTTTCATTTTCTAATGTCGAATTCTTATTTAATCAACTAATTATTATTTCTTTTTCATAGCAACCCCACTGAAAAGACCCTTGGAGTACAAACAACCAGAAGAAGGAGAAGAGGAAGAAGTAGTAGAAACTTCTGCCTTAAAAAAGAGAAAAGGCAAAAAAGGCCAAAATCCTTCTATCCCCAAAGCCCCAAAGGCTAAGACAACTAGAACAGCATCGACGAAAAGTCCCGCTAAGCATAAGGTTGCTGCCAAGCCTTCAAAGACAAAAACTTCCAAGGTATCTTTTTCATTCAAACTTCAGAACTTAGTCTCAACTCATCGAAACTAAATCTTTTGTTAAATATAGGTTGGTGACTCAACTCCCACTTCTTCTGTCGAAATTATCGAGTCTCCAAGCCCATCTTTTGAAAATCCTTTGAAGATACAATTTTTGTTACTATATATATATATATATATATATATATATATATATATATATATATATATATATATATATTGGTAAATTCTTACCTCATTTTACCTTTGCAAAAGAAAAAGAAGAAGACTCAATCCTCAAGTTCTAGTTTGAAACCTACTACTGAACTTGAAGCAGAAACCGCCTTCATTCCCTTCAAGGTAAATGCTAATTGACATAATTTCTTCCTTAAGGAAAATTTGGATTTCATTCAATAATTTGATCTTTCCTCTATTTCAGGATCCAGAGGCTGAACAACTGCTGAAAATCCTTCAAGACCCGACGTCGAATTAAGCACTGAAGATTAAATTTGACATTCTGCTGAGGTAAAATATTCCAAATTTTTCATCTGAAAAATCCTTTTGATTTTATTTGCTCTAACATTGCCTTCATTTTCTACAATAATTGACAAATCCTGTTATACCCAACAGTCCTGCTGGGCAAGGCATTGAAAATCCTTTTCCAGAGGATCAAATTTCTCCGACTCCTGTAATGCCTGCTATTTCCTTGCCTCTTTCGACAGAAGTTCAAACTGCTCTGGGTGCTAGTTTCTCGCAAATAAATGAAGACAATCCTGTCAAAATTTTTTAGAAGAATTCGACATGGATGCTCTCTTGGCTGAAATTGTACCCTTCAATCTACCCTCATCATCTCAAATTAATTCGACTGTAGCAGAACCAGAAAATACTGAGGATATGGAAGTGGATTTGGATGAATTGATATCCATGTTGTCAGATAGTCGTAGAAGTTCTCCAAGGTCAGCTCGCTCTTCTACACAGCCTGGACAAGATTCTAATGACTCTTATGTCACTGGACTTTTGGCCGAGTCGAAGAACGCATTCACCTACTCTTTTGAGCAACTAAGTTTCGACCAACCACTTCAGGATAGAATACTGGCCATAGTAACTGAGTTAGAGCCCCTTTCTCGAAAACTTCCAATAACCAGTCGAGCTCTTCCTTTGACTATCAAAGATTTTCTCCAAAACTTGTCCTTAACTTTGCCTATCATTCGTCAGATCATTCCTGCTTATGATCAAAAAGTCGAAGAAAAATTCAAGATCCTAAAGCAGCTGATCGACGCAAAGAATGAGAAAGGCAAATTAAAAGGCCATCTTGATAAAGGAAAAAATAAGGAAGCAGAACTAGACAAAGAAATTGATGGCTTGGAGAAAAAACTTGAAGAAGCTCGACGTCGAAAGCAAAAGCTCAGTATGGCATTGCAACAGGGGAGTGCCAAACAACAAAGCATTATCAACCACTCGAAACAATTGGCTATCGAGACCAAGGCTGTGCTAGCAGATATAAACTCTCTTGAACCAGAATATCAAAAAGTTTGTGCCAGCAAACGAGTTTTGGAAGATTCTTAGGAAGTTTTGCAGAGAATTTAGATGTATTATTTATTTTTTTTTTTTTTTTCTTTTAGTGTCGGTTTAATAATCCGACAGGATTTGTATGGCCTTCAAAGTCATATCTAATAAACATTCATTTTGATCAATTTCCAATACCCTTTTTTATTATTATTATTGCTCCACAATGCTATATGCTTAAATGCTCTTAATCTGTTTCTTTTCTATGCATCTCGTAACTGTGCATCATAATTAACTTAATTAATTAAAATGCAAGTTACAAAATATTGTGTAACGTCTTCATCTGCAAACTCCCCTATAAATAGTGTTCTTCAGAGACACCAAGATTCAGAGAGTGCAAACTGACCCTTTCCTTCTCATTTCCAGCGAATTTCACCATGTCTTCAGACAATTTCCTCTTCTCTCAATGGGAAAAATGGAAGAAGGACTCTGTATTAATGGTGATACTTATCTTGAGCTTCAGTAAGAATCGTAATCTTCCTGATAAGCTTCAGTAATCATTGTAACAACCCGGTATTTCTAAAACACAGTTGTTATGATATGGATGACTCATCAGGGAGTAGACGGCCAACCATCATCTCGTCTAGGACAAGTTAAAGGCCGTCTACTTCTTCCTCTTCTTCAGGTCCTACGAGCTCAAACTGTAACACCCCTTTGGAGGATGTCACACATAAAAGAAAATAAAAGAAAGAGAAATAAAATCTACCCAAGTTGTGAAACATTTGTTACATACTATTACGGGCTGTAAAATAATTCCTATTAAACAGAATATTCTTAAATAAAATATGCGAAAATAGCAAATAAAAAAAAAAACATAAAACAAAACAACATTACTTATAATATACATATGATCCAAGTTATAAGTTATACAAATAATTTACACTAAAAGTACAAATATTTAAACGAAAACAGTAAATAAGGCAATAAAAAGTCAATATATACAGACATACGCAGACGCACCCAAAAAAAAAAACATCATGCATATTTAATCCTCTGAAGGATCACTCTCAACATGAAAATGATCATCAGGAGACAAATATCCCGGATGTCTCGACTCTCGGCGATAACGAGATCGCGCAGTCGATACGATACTAATCTCACTAGGCTCCGTGGTCATACCACCAAAATATCGCCTAAGAGATAAGGGTAACTCTAAATGTAAAAATACAAGTAGTAGTCATAACCGCTCTCCATCAAGCGTTGACGTAGGGTCACTGTCAGCCGTCCTACATACGTCACAGAGTCTCGGTCTCCTCGCAGATGCCAAGCTAGCGATCCTCCATGAAACTCCAGCTGTACAAATCCTAAAAATCCAGGTACCGCCATACCTAATCAAATCAATCCAATGGATATGGATGATCAGATGGTTCTTGATCGTAAAACTGGTCGTTGTTTTGCTGATCTTCCTCCTCCTCCTCCTCGGGGTACAGGATCTCAAGAGGCTGGTCCTCTTCCTCAAAGTCTTTATCGCGTAAAATAAATATACAGAAATACATACAACGAAGAGGTAAGACAATCTAAAATCACCATAAACATGGCCAATAAGAAGACGACAAACAACAGTTATACAATTCATGCAATATGAAAAGCTATAACAGAAATCTGTAACAAATTCAAGAAAGAGATTTAATTATCATAACGACACCTAATATCACAGATAAAATAAAACATTATAGATAAAATAATAGAACAGATAAATAATCCTCATAATACTAAGCAGATAAAATAGACAGATAAGATAAAATAAAGTTCCAGATATACTCATAAGAAATATGACACGTTCCTACTCCATGGAGCTAAACAACACAGATACCACAGATATCAGAGGGAATGACTCGCAAAATCTATTAGTACCACGGCTGCCCAGCCAACTATTCCGCGGTCATACGTTGCGTCTATAGCTCCACATCACTGGGAATTTACCATCCAGGCGTGGGGTAGTTCACTGTCTCACGTCGTGACACTACGGGCAAATGTACTACTAGACTTCACAAATCTCGATTAAATATAGTGCGTGTCGAGTCCATTAGTGTGCTATCGGTTACCACGGCCCAGCGGAGCGACCGACTGTCCATATATGGAATTCCGTACACTAAAGTCTCCAAGTTCATTAGAACAATGAACCACACTACGTTTATCGCATCGACAACACGATGTGATTCACCTCGTCAACCAAAATTTACCAAAAATTGGCAAATTACCAAAATACCCTCATGGTATAAAGATAGAAAGCCTGTACGGGTTCACATTTTCCCGACAGCGAAAAAAATCCTCAAAAGCCTGTACGGGTTCACATTTTCCCGACAGCATAAAATACAGAAAATTCCAAAAAAATATTGTTTCGTTCAATCGCGTAGAAATTTTATCGCGTTTTCGAAATCTCGTCGTTTTTATAAACGTTTTGAAATCGCGTAAATATATTTTTCTGTTTTCAAAATCGCGTAAGATTTTTAATACGTTTTCTCAATCGCGTAAGATTTTAAATCATTTTCTTGACCGAATTCCTTAAAAATTACTGTTTAAATAAACACAAATAATAAATAATACTTTTAAGCTACGTATAATATTTTCCATACCGTATACTGTCTTTTGGACATCTTTCCTATCCTATTTGTCTATTTTTACTAAAATTTTGAGTATTTTGCTTAGAAAATTATATTAATGGTTTTCTAATTTTACCGTAAGAATTTCGTTTATTAAATTTTTAAACCATAAAATTAATCCTTTTGAAAACTACTAATATGCTTCAAAATACAGCATGAGCTATATGTTAGAAATTTTGAAAGTTCTTGATTTCATTTCTAATAACAAAATCATTAGTTTTAAGTTATAAATCTTATTTCTAATTGATTCTTTTCCTTAAAACTTATTTTAGAAAAATTCTTTTTAACACATATTGCATTCTTATACTTAGAAAAAGTTTGGATTTAATTTTAGAAACCATGGATACTTGGTTTGGCATGTTGGCGAATTTCCTAAATACTTTGAAATTGATTTCTAAATTATTTCTCATCTTCTAAATATATGTCAAACTTATTGTATTGTCTAATTCCTTTAACCATTGTTTTAGAAAATGGTTTTTGAAATCAATACATTCATTTTAGGCATGTTGGCCGAAAATACTAAGTCTTACCATTTGATTTCTAAATTCATTTTCTTTGATCAAATCAACTTGAAACCTTCTTAATTCTCCTAGGTTAATTAAATTACCTTTTAAGAAAATTTAGAGAACATGTTGGTTCCCCATTGGTTAAAGGCCGTGAGCCTTGGTGTAGTGTTCTTTGGAACACACATGCATTTCCTTGACATGTTATTCACATCCTATACATTATCATGTAATTCTATACTTTATCATGCCATTCTAACACATACAATATATTTCTAACACATATAACCTAAATCAAAGCTAGTAAACATGCAAATTAAAGCTTGTAGACATGCAAATTATTACAAACAACAAATAGAAAAGCTACTAACAAATACACAACCACATCAAATAAGCTACTAACAAGCACAAACATGAATCCTTATGGATTCTACAATCACAAAATCAAACTCCATCCTCTTACCACCATCCATAGGTGATAAGATTTGTCTTCCTCTTACCTTAAATGAAGACAAATGGTTTTCTTTCACCCCTCCTAGGCTTCAAAATACCTAGCAAACTTAAACAAAAACTACAAGTTACTAACCATTAAAAGAGAACCTAAACCATGGATAAATCATGGCTTAGAACTTTGAAAAAGGATTTAGAAAAGAAAAACAAGAAATTTCACCTCCTTGGTACAAACTTCCAAGTAGGTTTTCAAGCTTCAAATGAAGGAATTTGAAAGAACTCTCAACTAGAGATGTTCTTAGGATAGTGTTTAGGTTTAGAAAAGTTGGTTAGATAGAATTTTAGGTGGTTGGATGGTGGAGTATGAAGCTTGGCCGAATGGTGAAGAAAGAAAGCAACAATGGTGGCTAGGGTTTTTGGATGAGAGAGAAGAGAGAATTTTGCATGAAAGAAAAGTGAAGAATGGTCTCCTAACCCTCACTTGGCCGTAGACCTCAATGGCTTGCAAGGTGTCCATGGCTTGGCTTCATCCAAGCCCTTGGATGCTTCAATGGTCAAGATTAAAACTTGGTTAGCAAGCTTGTTTCCTATTGGTTGGTTCAAGCATAGTCACCATGCTTAGTCATTAAGCTTCATTAACTCTTAAGCCTAGTCATTAAGCTAGTCATCATGTTCAAGAACATTCTTCCACTAATCATGTTTAATTAAGCTACTAAGTTAATTAGTTTAGCTAAACGTGGGTCCTGCAAAACATTTTCGGGTCCACTATCACTAAGTTATACTGACTAATAAAATAATATTATAATAATATAAAATTATTTTATTTGTGATTAAATCCTAAAAATTAAAAGATTAATTTTAGGCTCATTCAATTGGGTTTAGTAAGATCCCCCGCCTCTGGATAATTAAAAACAGATTTTACCGGTCCGAAAAAATATTATTTTCTTGCCCCGTAGCAAATCACACAAAAAGTCCATATAAAATCACAGACAGTAATATTGGACACTAAATCAAGTAGAAAATAATTAAAAACAGTACAAACAGCACGTTCGGGACGTAACGGTCATTTTCCTATTTTTTCCCACAACGTAGCTAATCGTCCAAAACGTTCAAATAAAATTACAGACAGTATTAATTGTCTGTATATCATCCAGAAAAATTAAAACAGTAGCTCGGTAAAACTTATTTTACCGTCTCGAAACAAATTACGTAAAAAGACCAAATAAAATTTGAGCCTGTATAAACGTATTTGCATTTCATGCAGAAATCGAGAAACAGTAAAATAGGGACACAACGGTCATTCACACAAAAGCTTAAAAAATAGTAAACAGTACATTCGGAATATTTTCTAAAAATTGGGGTGTTACACAAACGACACATGCTTTAGCTGGAGAGAAGCTTCTGGTTTATTTAGAATAGGTCTACTTTTATCTGTAATATTCTCTGACAACTTATAACAGTTGTAATGTAACTTGTAATTGTCGAATATATGAATGAGATTTAATTTTTAATCATTGTCAATTTTTACTTCACACATTGTTGGCTCATATGGTTTTAAGTATTTGCCATTAATAGACTTAACTCTAAAACGTGAATTAATTTCAACAAGTGCATAAGCATTCCCAGAAAATACTTGAGTAATTTTAAATGGTCCTTCCCATTTTGGAGACCATTTTCCATATTCTCAATGACTCTTATTCATGGGCAAGATTACTTTCCAAACTAAGTCATCAACCTTAAAAGATTTGTACTTAACTCGACTGTCATAAAATTTAGCAATTCTTTCTTTTTGTCGAATCAAGTTTTCCAAAGCAATTAATCTTTCATCACTTAATTCGTTTAATTCATCAAACATCAAGTTCCAGTAATGTTCAACCGGTAACTCATCTTGTTTTTGAATACGAACTGATTAAAGATTAATCTCGACTGGCAACACTGCATCATGACCATAAACTAATTTGTATGGCGAAGTTCCTGTCGATTCTCTAGGTGAATTTCTAAAAGCCCACAGAATTTGATTAAGGGTATTATGTCAATTTCTAGGTTGTTAACCAATATGCTTTTTAATCAAACTTATGATTATTTTATTCATGGCCTCTACTTAGCCATTTGTCTGAGCATAATATGGAGTCAATGTAAGCATTTTAATCTTTCTTGAATTGGCATATTCAACAACTTTCTTTCTAATGAATACTGACCCTTGGTCGGTTGTCAAAGTTTATGATATTCCAAACCGACAAACTATATTATCTTCGATAAAGTCAATCACGTCCTGTTGGGTTACATCCTTTAAGGCCACAACCTCAACCCATTTAGTGAAGTAATCGACTCCTACTAAAATATATTTATGCCTCTTCGACGATGTAGGATAAATTTGGCCAATTAAATCCAAAGTTCATCCCCTGAATGGCCAAGGTTTAACAATATAATGTAATTCACTAGCAGGAACATTTTATATATGGCCATGTTTTTGACACTCTTCAAAAGACTTGGCAAACATTATACAATCCATAACCAGTGTAGGCCAATAATATCTTTGATGTCGAAGCACCCATTTCATTTTATCACTTGCTTGACGAGCTCCACAAATTCTTTCGTGGACTTTTGCCAAGGCAATATAAGCCTCTGCTTCACTCAAGCAAACCTCTAAATTTCCATCGACAGATTTTCTGTACAAAGTCCCTCCCAATACTACAAATTTCGATACTCTGTATTTGAGCTTCCTGTCCACGTTTTGACTTGGATTTTCCAAATAGCTTAATATTAGTTGTCTCCAGTCATTAACTATCGAAATATCATTTTGTAGTACATCTCTTTCTTCTAATGGATATAAAAGTTCTCTAATCTCCATTAGATTTGTCAGGACTTTGGATGAAATTCTATACCCAGATGTTATCTGTGCTAATTCATTAGCCTCCTCATTCAAATTCCTAGGGATATGTTCAACAATCACATCATCGAATTTCTTCATTAACTTACTTGCCATAATACAATATAACTGACGCATTTATATTCTTGAGTGAGTTGCTTAATGACTAACTGTGAATCCCAAAAAATATGCACATTACATGCTTTCATTTCTATTAATATTTCTAACTCGATAATTAAGGCTTCATACTCAGCCTCATTGTTTAAGCATGTATATTTAAGTTCAAACATAAATTTAGTTAGAATACCTTGAGGAGAAACAATTAAAATTCCTACTCCAACTCCATTTTGATGCCTTGAACCATCAAAATATAAACGCCAAGGTTTCAACTTGACGAAATTTATATTATCAACATCCAAACATGGATGGTCAGCCAAGAAATCAGCAATTGCTTGACCTTTGACAGTTTTCATTGGAACATATTGTAAAGAAAATTCTGACAAAGCAACGACCCATTTACTAATACATCCATTTAATATTGGCTTTGACAACATATACTTTATTACATCTGTTTTTGACATAACCAATACATTACAAGGCATCATATAATATTTAAGTTTAGTACATGAGAAATACAATGTTAAACAAAGTTTCTCTATTGCACTATATCTCTTTTCAACATCATTCAAAACTCGACTAAGATAATACACGGCTCTTTCGACATCATTCTCATCCTGAGCCAGCATACTACTGATAGTATTATTCAATGCTTATATGTATAATTTCAACGGTCTATGAGGCACTGGAGGCATCATAATTGGAGGGTTTGTCAAATATTGTTTAATCTAGTCGAAGGCTTCTTGGTGGCAAGGTTCCCACACAAAATCTTGTTCAGCCTTCAACTTGACTAATGAGGCAAAGATTTTGATTTTTCCCGACAGATTGGATATGAATCTCCTCAGAAAATTCACCTTCCCTAAGAAAGATTGTAGTTCCTTTTTGTTTGTTGGTGGCGCGACTTCCAGAACTGCCTTGGCTTTATTCTTGTCCACTTCAATACCTTTCTTATGAACTAAGAAGCCCAAAAATTTGGCAGCCAACACTCTAAAACCACATTTCTCTGGATTCATCTTAAGGTTGTGCTTTCTCATTTTGTCAAATGTCTACCTCAAGTTTATCAAGTGGCTCTCTTTTGTTTCCGACTTGACAATGACATCGTCGATGTACACCTCCATAAATTTTCTAATGACATCATGGAAGATTGTGTTCATCGCTCTTTGATAAGTGGCCCTTGCATTCTTTAAACTGAAAGGCATGACTATCCATTCATATGTCCCAATAGCTCCTGGACATCTGAAGGCAGTTTTCGACACATCCTCCTCGGCTATAAAAATTTGATTATAACCTGCATGGCCATCCATAAAACTTAACAATTCATGTGCAGATGTGGCATCTACTAGTATATCCGCAATTGGTATTGAATATTCATCTTTAGGTGTAGAAGTGTTTAGATTTCTAAAATCTGCACATATTCTCATCTTGCTATTTTTCTTAATTACAGGAACAATATTAGAAAGCCATTCAACATACCTGGTTGTTCTGATGAACTTGACTTTGAGCAATCTTTCGAGCTCTTCCTTTATCTTCAAAACCACCTCAGGTGCAAATCTTCTATTAGCTTGCTTGACGGGTCTACAATCTTCTTTCAATGGCAATCTATGCTCGACAAGATCTCTACTCAATCCAGGCATCTCATCATAGTCCCACGCAAAGAAATCTTTATATTCCCTAATTAATTCGACAAGCTTTTCCTTGAATACCTTTGGTAAAAATAAACTCACAAATATAGGCCTTCTGTCTGTTTCAGTGCCTAAGTTTATTTCTTCTAAAGGATATTCCACCTCTACACCTTGTCTTTCATTAAGTCCTTTCTCAAAACTCAAAGGACCATCATCTATTATACAATTTGATAATACACCTTCAGTAGTGTACATTGCCCTGTCGGCCAAATAAGCCAACAATCGATCTAACTGATTAACACTCATGGCTAGTGCTTGGCTGATCCATTTCGGCCTTATTCATTAGTCGAATACCAAACTGATCCATTAAGCATGTTTCAAGCGCATCTTTGTTGATAACTCTATTATTTACCATGACCGGCTTAACATTTGGAGCATAGATTTTAAAATCGACATGAAGCTGTTGTAAATAGCAAGGACTGTCATCTGCCTCTACTATTTCCACCTGATCATCTGCATTCCAGAGAATAAGTTTCTAATGAACTGTCAATGGTATTGCCCTAACGGCATGTGTCCAATCTCTCCCCAGTAAAAGATTGTAACTAGATTTTGTTAGAATTACAACAAATAATGTCGACTTTTCAATGGATCTGACTTGCATATTTAGCATCACTACTCCATCTGACAGCGAAGTTTTGCCACTGAAATCAGTAACAATCATGTTAGTTGTCATCAAGTCAAACTCATTCTTCCCAAGTTTCTTTAACATTGCCCTTAGGATCAGATTAATAGCTGTCCCTCCGTCTATCAAGACTTTATTCATTGGTTTGCCTTCTAATAAAGCTTTGATGTACAATGGACAGAGATGAGTCTTCTATTCTTCTGTCGGCTTTTCAAAATATGTTGTATTGTCAAATACAATTAACATATTATCTTGACAGAAAAGCCAATGATCATTGAGGTCATCCAGGTCTTCTTCATTCTCTCCTATATATTCAATTTCATGATACCCTTCAAATTCAGTAGGTAACACTGAAATCAAATTCACATTCATTGATTTCAAGAATTCTTCCTCATCTGACTCTTCGTGACTTTTGTATCCACTAAGCTTGAGATACTCTTCTGACGGCAAAGTTCCATCCATAGCCATTATGATGTCATCCAGATCCTTATCCAGATTGAAATCCATGTCGAATTGTTCATTATCACCAAAGCCTAAAAGATCATCTGGATCAGTTAAGGCTTCAATAACTTCATCAATCATCAAATCTATATCTACTATTTGGCAATCAGACTTCACCAATTTTTTTTTCCCTTTGATCATGTCAAGCATTTTCTTCCTCCACTCGACATCTTGGTAGGGGTGTCAAAACAGGCCGGGCCAGCCCATTCGGGCCAGCCCATTTAGGATCTGGCCATTTTTGGGATCGGACCATTTTCGGGCTGGCTATGTTTCATCGAAAATAAGTGTAACTTGCCATTGCAGAATTTTTAACTCATTTGTCTACAGTAACATTGGCAGGTGGCACTTTGGGAAATACATGACTCCCCATAGATTCACCAGATGACTCAACCAACCAGCCATTCATATTATGCCTAGGCATATAGACTAGCTTAGGCCTTAGAGTATAAACTGACTTTGGAGTGTAAACTGGTTTTGGAGTGTTGAAGGGCTGTTGTAGTTTTCTAACTTTCTTGTCGAAAAACTTCTTTTTGCCTTGTGAATTACCTTGTTGCTCTTCAGCAGCTTTCTTCGTAGCAAATTCATCATACACTGCATTGCACCTTGGACACAATCTTACCTTACCTTTTTCCTTCTTCCTTTCAAGGAAATTTTCAAGAGATTCTCCTTGCTTGGGATAAATGTCCATTGCATCTTCTATGTCAATGTCGAATACCTGTAAATTCCTTACGTTGATCATTCCAACATTTAAAGGAACCTATTGATCGACGTATGAAATTCCAGCCTAAAACGGATCTGTATCAACTTTCATGTTCGCCTTAGGCTTGTCAGCAAACTTCAATCGCCCATCCATTAGTGCCTTCTGAATTAAGTCTCTAAAACGAATACATTCGTTAGTAACATGACCAAAATTGTTATGAAACTTATAATATTTTCGGTCTTTTATTTCATCAAGTCTTAATAACTTATGACCTTCCGAAAGTTTAATCTGTTTATCTTTTAACAATAAATCAAAGATTTTGTCGGTCCTTGTTACGTCGAATGTATATGTTTTTCTATTGACATAATTCATTTTTTCCTTATTTCTTGTAGGCTGTAAAGCCTGGCATACATAAGGAGGACCATTCTGAAGTTCAGCAATGTTGATTTCAAATTCATCATTGCTATTTTCAGTCTCATTGTCAGATTCGTCTAACTTGATGAATGCCACTTTCTCTTTTTTAAGGAATCTTTTTTGCTTTTGGACCTTTTCAGCTTTTAGTTACTCTATTTGCCTAACCTTCTCACATAGTTAGGCAAGATCAACTAAATGTTGATTTACTAATTTTTTCCTTATGTAATAGTCTAAGCCTCCTGCAACAATTTTCACTATTTCTACTTCAGGTATAGGAGTAAAACATCTACTCCTCATTTGTCGAAACCTAGATAGATAATCATCCACGGTTTCATTATACATTCTCTTGATGTTGAAGAGATCTGTAAGTCCAACTTTCAAATCTCCTCTAAAGAATTGATCATGAAAACTTCTCTCTAATTGAGTCCAAGAATGAATTGAATTGTGTCTCAATGTCGAAAACCAAGAAAATGCATTTTTAGTAAGAAAACTTGGAAACAATCTCATTTTAAAGCCTTCAATAGTGGCCAACTCTCCCATTTCTATAGTATACCGTGCAATATGTTTGACGGTCGATTCCCCACTTTCTCCTACAAATTTAGAAAGTTTAGGAATTTTAATTCCTCTGGGCAATTCTGCCTATTGCACCCACTCAGGAAACGCTGAAACAAAATAGGGTTGGTTGGCATAACCAACATTGAACCCAAACCTATTTAACACTTGTTCCACTACTTGATTAACATTTTGTTCAACCACTTGGTGCCCCCCAAGATTTCGTCGAAGTAATCTTATGGCTGCATCATTCCTAGCCATTTGATCCTCATCATCTTGACGAATCACATGGATATTACCATATTCCAAATGCGGTTAATCATTTTGCCCAGGTTGACCAGGATTTTGCTGGTCTTGTCCCACGTTCACTTGGGGTATAGCTACTCCTGCATTTGCCCCAGGCTGGGCTCTTTGAGCATTATCATTAGCCAATTCACCTATTCCCAAGACTTGATTTAGCCTTGTCATTTGTTGAACCAACGCGCTACAAGCATTATTTGTATTTTCCATGATTGGTGTAATCACAGCACCCATTTGCTGAGTGAATATGTGCACTATTTCTTGGTTGCTTTCATCCATTTGTTGTCAAAAACTGGCCAAAGAATTCACAGTAAGACCAGCCATATTCTGAGAAATATCTCTCGACATATTTGGTAATACAGGTCCCAAATTTAATCTCTCCTGTCAAAAAGGAGTTGGATTACTTGAACTTGTAACTCTTATTCCTTAGCCATTAAAACTTACTAAAGCTAAACTTATTTGTTGTTGGCCTTGTGAAGCTGGTGTTTGGCCTATAGTATTGGCCAAAGTAAAACCAAGTCTCATTTGTGCCAACACATGAGAAACATAATTTGGTGGCAAATCATATTGTGGTGCCAACCTTGAATTTGAGTTCATTACACATTGATTACTTAGTTGATTTGGTGATGACAGAGTCACTGTAGGCACTACTTACTCTAGTACTGGGTTACTCCTGAGAGTACCAATTGCTACTATATCAACCACAGGACCCGCACTAACAACAGTTAGAGGTGATGCAGTAACGGCTATCAAAGGTGGTGCACTAATATCAACTGAAAGTACATTCGATGCCTGGTTATTTGCGTTACTCATAACTTACGTATCTTGAGAAGGACAAGAATATACCAACTTTCCACTTCTTAAATGCATAAAACCATCTTCTTATGAAGAGGTTTGTGATACTACAGGTTACTCTGAACTCGTCCCACCGGGCGTGCCAATTTGTTTATGGATAAATTTGGTTAGGACAAATTCCAACAAACAAATATATTTTATCAGTCGAATGTGGGTTCAGAGTTATGTGGTAATCTCGTTTTGAAAATGGTTTTAAAGAAACTTGTGAAAACTTGATTCAAGAAGTGAATGGAAAGAAATGGAAGCTTAGAAGAAACTTTAAAGATGCATAGAATATAAATGGCAAGAATTTAAAGTGAATAAATTAAACATGCAGGAAAGTAAAGTGCAAGAAATATAAAGTGCAAGAAATATAAAGTGCTGAAGATTAAAAGTGTAGAAAGTTAAAATGTGGAAAACATAAAGTGCAGAAAGTGTAAAGAAATTTAAAAAACAAGACTTAAAATAAAGGAATTCAAAAGAGCATTGCATTAAAGTAAATGACTTGAAATGAAAATGGAAGACATACTTGGAGTCAAATCCATTAATCTGCTCGAGTGAGATGTTATGATTGTATATCCAGTAACCAACCATTTGTACATCGTGAATACTAGTATTTATAGGCAAATTATGAAAAATAACTGACTCCTAAAAACTGACCACATTCATGGCAGTTATGCCACGTTTTCATTAACACCTTACTTAACTTTTGACAGCAACCAACTCCTGACCATTTAATACTTGTGTCGACCACCATTTAAATCTAATCTATTGATTTCGAAATTGGTAACTTTTCTTTCAACAAAACCAATTTCTGATCATTTAAGAGCTGACCACTACTTGGAGCATCATTTAGCTATCGAATTCAAGACTGGTATTCTCATCTTCAACATGTCGGTTTAACACTTGAAAAATTTCTTCAATGTCATCATCAAGCTGTCGAAAAAATCTCTTCATCGAATATCTCATTGTTATCATTCAACTGTTGAAATCATTATTCGTCAAATGTCTCATCTGACCATCAAAATTATCTTTGTCGAATTAGAACTTGTAATTTTACCCCCAACACCTTTTGATTCGGGTATGGTCTACTCTTCACAAATTTCTAGTAAAAAATGTGGCTAGCAAGAAAGGGAGAACATTAGTTTATCCTTAACTGGGTTAGTAACTCTAGTCATGGTTGTGTCATTAGCGATGTCATTGGCCTTAATATGGAGCTCCTATTGGCTCTAATTGTTAATGATGACCACAATGTCATTTGCTTTCAGCTCTTGCACTTTCGAGGACATGACTTTCCAAGTTAGGCTGGTAAGTTAAGTATTGGCTCTGTTGAGTAGTAACTGTGGTTTCCATCATATCTGTTTGCAACATTGGGTTTGAATCCTAGTTCAAGGAAGGTCCTATTGCCATGCTAGACATAAAGAGTGCATATAGGTGAGAGGAGACCTGGTCCACCAAACTTTGCTCAATATTTTTGGACTTCAATTTTGGCGCTTGAGGTCGGAAGCTTTGATTTTTTGCTCTGAGGTGTGTCCTCCAACTTACACCCAGTTTGACATGCTTTCATACTAAGACCAAATTTCTTCTCTTTGAGAAAACCATTCAGAGCATCTTGGATCATCAAGGTGCAATGTCACGACCCGAACTGAGGGTCAATGACCGACGCATAACCAAGATGGGCCATAGGCTCTTCCAAGTCAGCAAGCCTCAAAATCTTACAATAACTAACATTCAACTACCCACAAAGTGGGAAAATGTTATTAAATTGCAAAACAACTCAAACTGAAGTTTCCAAGAATTTCAAAAAAGTTTCCTAGAATTTTTACCATTTCAAAAGATATAATTTCAAATACATTTTCACATAGATAACTCAGAATATCTGTAATAGCCACCATAGGGCCTTATAACATCTAAAATGCCCAATAGGTGAATTTCCATCACCATCAATTTCTTTTTACACAAAATATAAAAACCTTGCCAAAATACCATTTGACACCTTCCATACCATGTCGAACCCTACTTGTAGAACTAATGAAGCACTTCTAAGAGTACTAGCTTACAAGACTTTTAAATATTTGACTGTAACAAAACTTAGAATAAATACTAAAACTACCCACACAAAATAATGTGCTAGGCTCACCAAAAACAACTGTTAACTTAATTCTTTGACCAATTGGATGAATAAAACTAAAAATAATCTTGTTATCGTTATCTATAAAAATATATATCCACGATTTGGGTGAGTTACAACTCAATGAGCAATTAATACCTACTATACAAGAACAAGACAAGCGAAGCATGAGTTTTTTCCATAACAATCATATTTTTTTTTTTTGAAAAAATATAACAATTCTGCTTGATACTTTATCAAATTTATAGCAATTCAAATATCATCATCTCAATAAATCTTGACAAAAAAAAACGTAATAGCATAATTATGTCAAAGACAAATTCTGAAAAAAAAAAAAAAATAACGCCATCAATTAAATAGATTCATGTGGGAAGAATTCACTATATAGATCCAAAACAAACTGAGCACATAGCTCTTAGGTAAAGTAACAATATAACATGCCCAAATATTGAATTGACAAGCACTGAGCTCGGAGTAAACTGAATGTGACGAGTACAAGGCTTGAGTTGATGAACATCAAGCTCTAAACTATAACCAACCCATATGTGTTGGCCTACACATGAAGTTAGCATATTCCCTTCTAATTAGGGTCTAATCTAACCCTAGGTGCACCAAGGTTAACATTAACTGATGTTAGATACAATGTTTTGACAAGGACTTATCCCACAAAGATAATTTATAAAAATATGCAGCCATAAACCTTTCAAGAAATAAATTTTCAAGGGAGCAAAATAAATATCTGATTTATGAAAATAAATTATTTCATAGAGAACAATTTCTGACATTTTAAAACTCGGGCTTAAACAAATCTCAATAATTTTTCTATAACCATAAAAGTAATCCGTATCAATATTCGTCAATGGACAAAAATCGTTGTCAATGCAAATCCATATACATGACAACTTATTTCAAAAAGAACTTATTCAAATATCAGGGAAATTGAACTTAAACAAATTACAATTTTCTTTCCATTCGCATAGCGACTATCTGTAACAAATACCATCATTGGTCCATAATCATTGTCAATACAAGCACATTCCAATAGCAATTGGTAAAAAAAAAATCAATATATTATGATATCAAAATTTCAGTTCAACAAATGGTTTCATATTCATGTCCATGCATTAGTACTAAGTTTTTCAAAAAAATTGTTTGTCCTAAGAGTTCCTAGGGCTCTAATATAATCAAATTCCAATATTGACAAAATCAATTTAAAAATTGAGAAGGTTCAAATAGACGTATAATAAGTAGAAACCACTCACATTACGTATTGATTCCTATGTAGGTCTTCTTCCGAAAATTTCCACTATTGAACTAGAGGTTCCCTCTACCATTCTATAACCATTGAAAATACAAACAATTCATATAACAATCATAGACGATTAACTATCAAATCTTATCCATATATCCTAGACAAATCCCTTAATATAATCACCTAAATTCACTATATGACATACCCAAAACAAAATTATGCCTAAATATTTATGTAACCAATCTTTTGGGACAATGAGTTTATCTTATTGAGCCAAATAACCAAGGTTGTTGGAGTGTGTAGTGTGTTGGATATTCAAATCATAGCTTCTTGATTACCTAGAAGTTTTCCCAATTTGTGCTATAAGTATAAAGAAAGGATGAGCATGATTGCGCGAAGAAATCTATAATTTTTTTTTGTATTTCTTGTTGCTATAGGGTTTAGAGAGGAATAAAGATGAAAAGAAAATAGAGAGATTGAGAGAAGAATGATGAAGGCACAAAAAAGAGGCTATTATGGAAGTTAAGAGAGGGCTAGTGTTTTCTTTTTATAATGTGGTATGTAAAGTTTGCTTTTAAAAAAAATAACCCTTATTATTTTACTTTTTTTAAAAAAAAATCCCTATCGTTACAAGTAATTTCTTTACTCATGGCCTATTGTTCCACAATAATAATGGAAAATAAGGAGCTTTTCATAACAGAAATCCACCTAACTTTTACCTGTGTTTCAGTGTCCAAAGTAGATTCCGTGTTGGAGAGGGTGGTGGATGTCTAGCATGACCATGGTTTTTGGGATGAATCCTTAGCTACCATGCATCAAGTATAAGCCTGTTTTCATCACCGTTCACAAAGGTTCTTGCCTGCTACAATCATGTGGCACTCCTTTTGTAAACCCCAACATTGAATCTAAATGAGACTAAGTGGAAATTGTATGTTGCTAGTTCTCTGTTCGAATTGCATTGCCTAATAACTAATATATAGTTTTTGTAGTTCTAAGGTTATATTCGCAGGATGCAGTGTATGTTGATCTTGTCATTGAAATATAATTTGTAGAACTTTGGTTTGATCTCTTCGCACCTAAGCCCCTTCATGTAGGGGTGTCTAGTGGGTCGGGTCGACCCACGAACTTGTGGGTTTCAACCCAACTTAACTTATAAAATACGGGTTGGGTTTGGTTCGTGGGTTGGGTCAGATTGAAAAATGCTTCAACCCACAATTTGTGGATTGGCTAATAGGTTGGAACACTTCCAACCCAACCCAACCCACCTTTTAAAAAAAAGTAGCCCAGATAGAGTGTGTGTTTTGTTTAAAAAATGTCTTTAAGGTTCGTAAATATCCTCTCTGATATAGTTAGGAACAGAGTTAGACCATGTAAATACATTAACAAATAGAGGACAAAGTAGAAAGAGAAAAAGGCATCAAAACCCCATCTATCTACTCCCTCTCCACTAGCCCCAGTGCGGTTAGTAGTTCTATCTTCTTTGCAACTAGTTCTTTGCAGTGCAACTGTTCTCCCAAGCTCCCAGTATTTACGCCTTGAGTCTGTGATGATTCATTCTTCTCCCACCTGATCTCCCAGTCCCAATGATTACACTGTCGTTGTGAGTCCGTGACCATTACTTTTTCTCCCACCCGATCTTCCAGTTGTTCTTTGCACATAGTCATGCCACCACACAGCCATGTGTCTCTCTTCCCTTTTGCGATTTTTTTAGCTTTCTGCACTACACAGCCCCAGCAGATAAGCCTTCTTCCTCTGCTCTTTTCATATAAATCTAGAACATAAGAGGGATTGCAGTTGGGTACAGTGCAGCTACATCGTATGGGCAAGGAAGCTATAGGGGGCAGAGTGGGCAACAGAGCTATGGGTACAAGCAGAGTAGGCAGGCGATGAATATAGTATCACTGGAGAAGAAGAAGAGCAAGCTTGGAGGGTTGGGGGCAAGATTGGCTATCGGCGCCATAGCAGGTGGGCTTGGTGCACTCACATTAGGTGAATGCGTTAACATTCTGGAGAGCAAGATTGCTGATCATGAAGGCATTTTGCATATTTTTCCCTTCGTGTTGCCAGTGTTCTAGTTGGATTTCCTGAGTTTTATTCGAATGTGGAATAGTTTTTTTTAAAAAAAAAAATTCAAGTTTATTTGTCAGTACTGGAAAGAGAAATAGAACAGTGCTAATGAAATTTGCATTTGAATTTTCAAGTTGATTCCGTCTTATTTCTCTTTCGTGATAACTATATTTATAAATATTAATTAATGCTTTATTACATTGTTGGGTTGATATTTATTTACTTATTAATGACAGAAAATGGCTGATGAAATGTAATGAAGAAAATAATGGTAATGCAAAGCTCAAGGTGTTGTCTTTTAATCAAGAAGAGTGTAGGATTGCACTTGCTAAAATAATTATCATTGATGAGCTTCCATTTAAATTTGTTGAAAATGAAGGCTTTAAAAGTTTTGCTCAAGTTATGCAACCTCAATTCTAAGTTCCTTCTAGACAAATTGTTGGTAGAGTTGTTATGCAATTGTATGTGTTTGAGACTAATTTGTTATTTGAGTTATGACTAACTTTGTTTAATTTATTTCAGACTTAATAAGACTTATTAGTTGTTAGATTGTTATGCACTTATTGACTTATAGTGTTTAGTTTATTTGAGATTGAAACTTATAGTATTAATTAGTTAGATTTTGTATTTTGACTTTTTTTTCAAGAATTTTTCTTTAAAAAAAAATATATCAAACCCATGGGTTTGACCCAACCCAACCCACTCTTTAGCTGGTCGGGTTGGGTCAAGTTAAGCGAAAAAATCTCCTCGACCCAACCTAACCCAACCTACTGCACTAGTGAGCGGGTCGGGTCCAAAAACACCGTTGAACCCACCCAACCCAACCCATGGACACCCCTACCTTCAGGTTGTTCCAAATACCTATTCATTGTCGTTTGAAGTTAGCTGCGTTTCGAGAACAATTGCTAAGTCAAATACCATCTAGACACTTTGGATTACAGGTAGGCATCATGGTTCCTTATGTATAATTAGGCTATCAAATATAGTCTTACTATGTAGGTTGGACTATACTAGAATAATTCGTTCAAACCTAATACCACTACCCCACAAAATATTAGGATTGTGATGAGTCAGTGACTCGATTCCCAAGGCATAACATGACCTGACTTGACCCTAACTCATTCGGTCCAACAAAACTTGTTGGTTATTACCCATGTACTCAAATCCAACCCTCCAACAGTAACTCGACCCAAACCCAACTCTCATACCCGAATATCAAAATATCTACCAAAATATCTCATAATGGTCAGACATGCATTACTACGTCTATGGAGAGTTTTTCCTCCAATCATAACATTGTACTATAGGATGCAAAGCATGTACCCTACCCTCCCCATTATAAATATAGCCACTATTTACATATTATAGAGGATTCTTTTCTTTTTCTCATTCTCTCTTTACTATCTTTTTCTTTGCTTTATCTTCCTTGCACACATAGTATGTTGAGTGTCAGAGTATTTGCAAGTACCCCCCACTCGACGAATCCGACCAACCTAAAAGCTCTCTAACAAGCTTAACCACCATTCAGACCACCTACTGAGAGAAAAAACAGAACATAAATAATTTATCTTAAGATTTTTCTTTTAAAAAAATCCTAATTTAAATAAAAATTGATAACATTAACAACCCTTAATTTTTCATATTTTAATTGTAATTCTGTCGCAATTCTAGTTATGACAATGATCAACAATCTTTGCAATGCATTATGGCCTCCTAAAATCAACAAAATACTCTAATTCATACCTTAGATTCCACATATTGCCCATCGTTTATGTCGACTACTTTTTATTATCAGACAAGATTTTCTATGATTTTTTTTATGCAAAACAAGTATGTACCTCATGAATTCTTGGTCCATCGCATATTCTATGACTTCGCCACCGATGGAGAAACCAATTTGCACAAATTTTTTCGGTAGTAAAATTTGCACAATTTACATGAAGGCAAGATAGCAACAGAATCAAATGTACTGACTAAGAATGGAATATGCCTGACCAAGTGAGTTGTTTCATGGCGGAGAAGCACCTTGCAAATTAAAAGATGTGACACTTTGGAGGGCTAGCTTTCATAATTTGGAATTTAGTAAGTCTTTAATGCAGGATTGTAATCTTTTGTATTTGTAATTCTAGCAACTTTCATGGATTCACATTATCACAATTCCAAGTGTTACCGTGATTAATTATAATTGAGATTATGATTGATCATGATTGATTTTAGAGATGATTGTAATTGATTTAGTACAGAATTAGATTGATTTAATATATAATTATATTTTATTATTTTCATTTTCTGTACAGTACCCTTCTTCTATAAATAGAGGCTAATTCTCTTGTATACATTTATTCAGAAATATACATAAATTTATCAATATTTGTCTCCCTATTTCTGTTCTAACTTGGTATCAGAGAGGTATCATCCTCTGTGACATGTCCTTGTTTTTTTTTCTAACATGGTATTAGAGTTATGGTATCCACCTTGAGGAGTATTTCTAACTTGGTATCAGAGAGCCTAGGCTCTTGGTCTATACTGTCACTGTCTGCTCCATTCAGACACCACTCCAGACCTCTGTTGTCTGCTCTGTTCAGATTTCTATTCAGACATTGCTCCAGACTTCCGTTCAGACTCCATTCCAGATTCTAGACTTCGTCTTTGATTCTAGAATCTAGACTCTAGACTTTGTCTTAGATTCCAGATTCCAGACTTCGTTCTAATGTCAGACTCCATTTCAGACTCTATCTTAGATTCCAGATTCTATTTTGATGCCAGACTCTATTTAGATTCTAGACTCCATTCTGATGTTAGACTCCGTCCTAGATTTCAGACTTTATTTTATACTTCATCCTAGATTCCAGACTTCGTTCTGATGGCAGACTCCATTTTAGATTCCATTTTAGACTTCGTCTAAGATTTCAGACTCCATTTTAGACTTCAGACTTGTTTACAGACTTCAAACTCTAGACTCAATTATGATCCTAGCTGATTCCACACTCTAGTTTCCAAACTGAAGTTGGTTTCTTCTACACTCACTTGAGTTTGAGGAGGGATATTAGCGTAATTAATTATAATTAAGATTATGATGGACCACAATTGATTTTAGAGTGATTGTAATTAAATTAGTACAAAATTAGATTGATTTAGTACATAATTATTAGGGGTGTGAGTGGGTGGTTTAGTTCGGATTTTAGAAAAAAATAAATCTAAACCAATCAAAATCAATTGATTTGGTTTAGTTCGATTTTCGTATTTTTTGATAGTCAAATCTGAACCGACCGAACCGAACTAAACGGATTGGTTTAGTTCGGGTAATCGGGTTGACCATTTTTTTTACACAAAAATTAGTTAAATAATTAGCTTTCTAAAGTAAAAAAATACATAGTAAACCTATAATTTTTTTTCTAAAAATAGAATTAAACTTATTTATCTTAATAAGCACACTATAAAGTACAACAAATAGACAAAGTCTAAACAAACAAACATAATTAAAATATATGTAACAATAGATATCAGTATAAAGACAAGTATATAACAATACTCAAACTTAATCCAAACATAATTAAAAGGAAATACAAGTATACAATATAACAAGGGGCAGCACCCAAAGTCAATCCAAACTTAATCCAAACTCAATCTAAACTCAATCCAAACATAAAAAAAAAATGATTCATCAAACATCATTCATCAAATCCAATTTATCTTTGAACTTCATCTACATCCTGCAATAAGCACAAATAAAAACAGTATGGTCATTCATCTTTATTTCAATAACTAATGTCCAAGGATTTAACAATTGAAACGTTATGGTCCTCCAATACCACTCTCAAAACCACCTTGGCTTATTCACCCTATGAATAATCACTCACCTATCCTGTTACCTCCTATTGTTTTATCATACCAAATGTCAATGGACAATATAACTCACCCTATCCTATTATGCATCCACCGTATGCCTAAGAAGCCATAACACCAAGACCCTAAGCTACTCGACTTTGCCAACAACAAAAGAAACCTCACTGTGAGCTAGAATGTACACCAAAGAATTACTCAATGACCTTTGAAAGATCACCTTCACCATAACAAAGAAAAGAGAATTGGTGAATTGCATCGACAATTGTGGATTGGGGTCGGCCGATTATAAATGAATAAGATTAGACAAGGAATTGTAGAGAGAGAATAGAGAAAAAAGTTATAATTAAATTAATTATATGACTTACTACCAATGATTAAATATTTATATATTACCTTCAGTAATTGTGATTTGTAACACCCACCGAAGGGTGCCACATTTATGTTACTTAATTACTAAAATACCCCCAAGTTCACAATATTGTGATGTTATAACAAAAATACGAGTTGTAAATTTTTTCTTTCTTTCTTCTTTGATAACGATAAAATAAACTTAGCGGAAAATAAAAAATATTATACATCATCACACATAATTCACATCATTATACATTACAAAAGTACTGTCCACATTAATTATATACAGACCTAGTTCTTAAAAGTATTTAAACAGTATTTAAACAGCAGACTTGCCCAAGTATAAATTAACAGTAGAACCCTCAGACGGGTCCTCCTCAGATTCCTCAGTAGGAAGGAATCCAGCACGACCGAAGTCCTACGGACAAGTGTCCGCGCAAACGACACGATACTTATCTCACTAGGCGTACGGTAGTAGGCTCCCCAGTACTGCCTAATGGATAATGGAAACTCTAACTGTACATAAATATTGACACTAAAATAGGAGTTCCCTTGATAAAGCCTACTGTAGGTAATGTTCAGGTCCCCTATATAAAATATACACTGTTGATCCAAATGAACATGCCACGCCTCTGGACCTCCGCGAAACTGTAACGTCACATATTCTAGAAAGCTGGGCATTTCCATCTTCTCAAAACTCTTTTTCCTCTGGAGTCTGCTCTTCTTCACCCTTTTGATCAATCCTTTGCTCAGTGTCTTTACGAATATAGTTACAATACAAATGGACATACAAAGAGGTGAGATCACCTACGCCAATACCAACATGGTAGCACAGAGATAACACAACCAGCATACCATACAGATACATCATACCATAATTACAATCATACCATCAACATTATTTATCATAACAAATATAATAAATAATAATTACCATCATGCCATTAACATTATTATCATCATCATCATCCAAGTATTTCTCAACAGAACAATTGTCATAGCCAATATTCCTCAATTAATATATCATACAGATATAAATGCTCATATTCATGCATGCGCACTTAGACTCAATTTCCTACTCCATGGAGCTAATACTGAGTTTGGAGAAATTGATCAGAAAGATCTGTCTGTACCAACATGCCTCAGACCAAGTGCCACATTTCTCATATGTGTTTGCACATCTAGCATATACACGACAATCTTTACTAGACCTCGATTAAGAATAGTGTCTCGGTCATGATCATCGGTGCGTTGCATCTGTCAAACTTACGAAAAGAAGAGCTACCAACCGTCCATGTAAGCAACCTGCACCCCGATGCCTCCAAGGTCAACAAGTGACTTACACTACGCATATCGCACCCACTCAAGAGATGTATGTCTCTCCTAGGCAAATAGCCTCATACAGTCCATCAGACCTTTCCAATGCATGTTCAATGCACCAATGCCAAACAATAGGCAAAATTCATATACAGTGTCCATACACCAGTTCATGCATATAAAATGCACCAATGCCAATCACAGGTAAAATTTATCTTTTCTCATACAGTGTCTATTCACTGGTTTAACAGTAATCCTACTGTATATTTAATCGCAAAAATCACATTATTGCGTTTTTATAGTCGCGCAGCACTTTTGTCGCGTTTTCACAATTTCATAACATTTCTGTTACGTTTTCAAATCACATATAGATTTTTCAACGTTTTCATCAATTACGTAAAAATATTCCACCATTATTAAATCACGTAGTGATTTTTCAACAATATCTCAAATGCGTAAAAATATTTAAATGCTTTCCAAATTGCGTAGAAATATTTCAATATTTTTCAAATCGCGTGGAAATATTTAAACGTTTTTCCAATCGCGTAACTTAAAAATCACGTTTTTAAGTTATGTAAATCATTTTTCACCATTTTTCAACTTTGTAAAATATTTCTCAACCTTCAAAAATTCCATTTCAATGTTTTTCAAAATAATATGACTTCTCACATTATTTTTCACATTTTCTTACTCAAGAAAATCCTTTTCACTATTTATTCCATAAATTCACCATTCCATTGAATTAACTCAATGTTTCTAACTTTAAAATTTACTAATGCTCTCCAAAACCCAAAAGATGAGTTACATGTTAGAAAATCCCAAGTTACCAACGTATTCTTTATAATTCCAAATCAATTCTAAAAATCAATCCTCTTTAAAATAAATTGAGGTTCAAATACTTTCAACCTCTCTTTTCCATTCACATAGGAAAATTCCATTTTTCAAGTGATAAAAAACTCTGATTCCCTTTCCAAAATCCTTATCTTAAATCAAGTTATATTTCCACTTTGAAAATCACTTTGTTTTCACAAAACCAAGGCATTTCAAGTCTTCAAAATCGTGAACATGGCCATTGAAACCATTCTTATATTTTTCCTTCCAAATCAACTAAGTTCCATTCTTGTTTTTACACAAAATAAATCAATAAAAATTCTTCTCAAAAACCGTGAACATTACTTCTTGAAAAACAAACCCTTTGTTTATTTTCTTTGCTTTTATAATCATCCAATTTTATCATTCATGAAAATATTAATTTATGAACACCTATTTTGAGGTGTCTTCGCCGAAATTCACCATGGTCTTTGGAACCAAAAAAATAATTTTTTCACTTCATAATTTCTTTAAACAAATCAATTTTCTTGTTCTTGAAAAATTTCAACATGAACCCTAATTTTTGGGTGTCAAAACCGTAGCCTCCCCTTGGCCATTAGAGCCAAAATTTCTTATTTCATCATACATCTATCATAATATATTCAACATATTTTCATCATGTATATCATAAGCATACCATATTCTCATCATGCATATTATAAGCATACCATATAAGCAATAAAATTATGTAAAGCATATCAAGCATAGGCAAATAATCAAAGCACATAAACACACACAAATTATTACATGACCATGGATATGAATCCTCACATGGATTCACCATCCATCAAATATACAAGCCATCTCTCACCACTATGCTTGGTTGGTGAGATGGATCTCCCTCTTACCTCTTGAAGATCCTTAAAAAGCTCCTTGTTTTGCACTTTGAACAAGATTTCCACCAACAAAAGTTTCTTATACATAAAACAAACACAAAGAAAATTAGTATATTAAGCTTGAATAAGAAAAACCATGGATCAAACATGGTTTAGAACATGAAAAAGAAGAAAAGCAATGAAGTTCCTTACACTTCACCTCAAAAACCTTAGAACTTGCTCTTGGAAAAACTCCTTGAAGATGAAATATTTTGAGCTTGGTGTAAACAACAAAGGTTCTTGGATTGATGTAAGGATTCAAGAAGTATGGTTGTATAAAATTTTTGAGTGATGGAAGGTGGTGTAGGGGTGCTTGGCCGTGAGCTTAGAAGAGAAGAGAGATGAAGAGAAAATTTGATAACTTAGCTTCTTGAAAATGAATCAATAATGACCAAAATAACAAATAATTGGTGTCTTGAAATTTGGCTATTGTCTTAAGCCTCCAAAACTATCCCCCCCTCCATGCACTCTTCAAAGTTTGACCAATCTCCTAGCCATCATTATTTGAAGTATTCCTAACCATTGATTAGATTAATGATTAGGATTAATGTAGGTTCTAGGTAGCCTTTAGATAGAAGACTTAACCTAGCCCATTGGATCTTTTTCCTTGAAATTCGAGCCATTAGATGTGTCTCCAAAATGAAGGGTCAAGATCACTCCTTCAAACTTTACATCCAATGGTCATAAACGGTCCTTGTCACTTTTTAAGACCAAATCTCCACCCTTGATTAAATCAATGGTGGATCTCCAACACTTTTTAAGACTAAATCTCCACCCTTGATTAATTTAATGGTGGATCTCCAAACCACCAAGGTTGACTAATTAGTATAATATTTATTTTTATCTGCTATTGCCCTTCGAATAATATTTTTACTATATTTTTATCGCCCGATAATTAAATACAGTACAAAATACAGTAAAAGAAAATTTTAAAAACTGTTTCCAGATTCAGGTTTAGTAAGATTTCCTGTCTCGGTCTAAATAGTACAAATTTTTTCTAATTACAGAAAAATTTTCACTTTACGGGACCCACCCCGGGCCCACATAAGGCCCACTGGGGCCCATAGATAACACTAAAATATAACAATTTCATAATCACCTACAAAATCACAAAAATTAGAAAAATCACAAATATCAAATCAAATTACATAAAATAATTAAGACTTAACAGTAATAATTAAATTACGTAAAATTTTCTCCGGTGCGAAAATTATTATTTTCTTGACACGGAGTAAATCACACCAAATGATCAAATGTACTGACGGAATATTCAAAATAATTTTACAGCACACAAAAATCACTAAACAGTAGAATTCTGTTAACTGTCAAAATTACTGTCAAATATATAGGAAGTTTGGGGTGTTACAATACTCCCCCTCTAAAAAGAAGTTTCATCCTTGAAACTTGATAAACTTGACTTCACATCCTCAGAATAAATATGGATATTGCTCTTTTATCTTTTCTTCTAGTTCCCATGTAGCTTCACCACTTACATCGTTCCAAATGATTTTAACCAATGAAATTTCCTTACCTCGAAGTTGCTTCGTTCTTCAATCCTCAATCTTGACTGGAAACGTTTCATAGGTTAAGTTTTCCTTCAGCTGTATTGTATCTGGCTCGATAACATGGGTAGGATCAGGAATATATTTCCGTAATTGTGATACATGAAATACATTATGAAGATTTGACAGAAAAGATGGTAATGCAATCTGGTAAGCTACCGGACCTACTCGATGTAAAATCTGATACGGCCCGATAAACTTTAGAGTGAGCTTCTTGGACTTAAGCACTCGTCCAACTCCAGTCATAGGTGTCACTCGCAGAAATACATGTTCACTTTCTTCAAATTCAAGTGATTTTCTCCTTTTATCAGCATAGTTCTTTTGCCGAGTTTGAGTCATTCTCATTTTGTCTTGAATCATCTTCACTTTCTCAATTGTCTGTTGCACAATCTTCGGTCCTAACACAACACTTTCACTGCCCTGATACCAACATAATGGTGTTCTGCATCGTCTTCCATATAATGCCTCATAAGGTGTCATCCCTATGCTCGAATGAAAACAGTTGTTGTACGTGAACTCGATCAATGGTAAGAACTCATTCCAACCTCCACTTTGTTCTAGAACACAAGCTCTCAACAAGTCCTCTAATGACTGAATCATTCTTTCTGACTGACCATCAGTCTGTGGACAGTAAGCAGAACTCAAACGTAACTTTGTCCCTATTGCTTCTTGCAAACTATTCCAAAATCTCGACGTAAACCTTGGATCTCGATCCGAAATAATACTGGATGGTACACCATGAAGTCTAACAATTTCATTGATGTATACTTGGGCCAACTTTTCCATTGAATACTTAATATTAATCAGCAAAAAGTGTGCCGACTTTGTAAGCCGATCAACAATTACCCAAATAGAATCATAACCTTTCCGAGTCCTTGGTAGTCCTTTCACAAAATCCATTGCTATATCATCCCATTTCTATTCAGGTATAGGCAAAGGTTGCAACATTCCCAAAGGTCTTTGATGTTCCATCTTAGCCTTCTGACAGACTAAACAGGATGATACATACTCAGCGACATCTTTCTTAATTCCTTGCCACCAATATAATTGTTTTAAATCCTAGTACATTTTTGTGGCTTCTGGATGCATACTCAACTTACTCCTGTGAGCTTCATCCAAAATCAATTTCCTAAGTTCTGGATCATTAGGCACACAAACTCTTCCTTGAAACTTCAAAATTCCATTAGCACCTTCGCTAAATTCCACCTCTGCACCTTGGCTCTTTGCTTCTTTTGCTTCTTGCAAATACTAGTCACTGTTCTGTCCATCTCGTATTCTATCCATCAAATCATTTGAAATGGTGATCATGTTTAAACGCATCCTTCCTGGTGTAAGTTTCACAGATAAACGCATATCCCGAAATTCTTCTATCAGTTCCTTCTCCTTGATCATCATAACAGAAATACTAAGCATATTTCTACTTAACGCATCCGCTACGACATTTGCCTTTCCAGGATGATATTGTGACTGAAAGTCATAATCCTTCAGAAACTCTAGCCACGCCTTTGTCTCATGTTCAACTCTTTCTGGTCAAACAAATACTTCAAACTTTTATAATCACTAAAAACAGTGAACGTTGCTCCATAGAGAAAATGTCTCCACACTTTCAACGCAAACACCACAGTTGCCAACTCCAAGTCAAGAGTCGGATAATTCCTCTCATGATTTTTCAACTATCTTGAAGCATAAGCCACCACCTTATGGTTCTGCATTAGTACACAACTCAATCCTTGATACGAAGCATCACAATATACATCAAAATGTTCGTTTGGATCAGGTAGAATCAATACCGGTGAAGTAGTCAATCGTCTTTTCAACTCTTGAAAACTTTCTTCGCATGCATCAGTCCATACGAACGGTTGATTCTTCCGTGTAAGTTAGGAAAGAGGTCCTGCTATCTTCGAAAACCCCTCAATGAACCGTCTATAGTAACCAGCTAATTCGACAAAACTACGGATTTCTGTTATAGTCTTCAGTCTTTCCCATTCCAAAATTGTCTCCACCTTAGAAGCATCAACTTCAATTCCTTTATCCGATATCACGTGTCCTAAAAATTGAACTTCGCTTAACCAAAATTCACATTTGGACAACTTGGCATACAACTTATTCTCCTTCAAAATCGGAGAACCATCGAGATGTTCATGTTCCTCGACTTCGAGAATAAATTAAAATGTCATCTATAAAGACAACAATTCCAAGTACAAAATTATTCATAAATCCATGAATACGGTGCATTTGTCACACCAAAGCATCACTAGATATTCATAATGCCCATATCTCGTCCGAAATGCAGTTTTGGGAATATCATCCACTTTCACACGAATCTGGTGATAATCAGATCGTAAATCAATCTTGGAAAATATTGCAGCTCCTCGTAATTGATCCATCAGATCATCAATTCTTGGAAGTGGATATTTATTCTCAATCGTAACCTTGTTCAATTATCGGTAGTCCACACATAGACGAGAAGTCTCATCCTTCTTTTTAACTAACAATATTGGAGCTCCCCATGGTGGCATACTAGGTCTCACGAATTGTTTCTCCATTAATCCTCCAGTTGTTTCTTAAGCTCTGCCAACTCTACCGACGACATTCGATAGGGCGCAATAGATATAGGTCCAGCTCCAGGTACTAAATCAATAGCAAACTCAATTTCTCTTTCTGGCGGTAGTCTAGGTATATCTTCAGGAAATACTTCAGGAAATTCATTGACCACGAAAATATCTTTCAAGACATCTTCACATTGAACCTCCAAAGAAGACAACAATAGATACCCATGATCTCCTTCCTTCAAACAAGCTTCTACTTGAGTTGCCGTTAGGAATCAAGGATCCTTAACCTCAGGAAATACTAGTGTCTTATTCGTAACAATCAATTAGGATATGGTTAGAAGATAACCAATTCATTCCTAAGATTACATTAATCTTGGAAAGAGGCAAACAAATCAAATCCACATGAAAGATTATATCCTTAACACATATAGAGGCAATTCAAACATACTTTTGTAGTTATCACAGCTTATCAAGTAGGAGTAGCAACACTCAAATCATATGGCAATGTAGTCACAGTCAATCCCAAACGCTCCACACAATCACATGCTATAAAAGAATGTGTTGCTTCCGAATCATAGAGTACGGTTAAAGGATTACCTTCAATAGCACACTCCTCCATGATTAAGTCCTCAGATTTTGCGGCTTCTTCTCCGTTCATAGTATACACTCGACCACCCGCCTGTGGCCTTGCAGTACGAACATTTTCCACAGAAGGTTCTCTCTTAATCTGATCATAATCCCTGGATAAATGTCCAGGTTTCCCACATCTATAACAAATAAATCCTTTATCTGATAATCCTTGGTCAGATGATCCTTCCCACACTTGAAACATTTATACTTAGGAGTTCCAGCTTGACTTGCCTTTTTGCCACCAGAACTTCCTCCCACAAATTGTTGCGGTTCGATTTTCACTTTGGTTTCACATACGGCTTCTGCTAAAAATGGTTTCCTCCGCTATTCTTTCCTCTTTGGAATCTTGTAGGTCCAAAGTTCTTATTTCTGGCTGCCCGTTGAAGATCAATCTCCTCAACCTTACGACACTTATCCAACAATTCTGGAAACTGCTCAATTCCCAGAGTTGCTACAGCTCGCTTAATGTCAAGCTTCAATATTTTCTCAAATTTTCCACACTTCCAATCCTCATATGGGTGCATTTGAAAATACCTCGAAAACTTTGACAAGCTTTCGAACTTTGTCGCATACTCACTTACAGACATCACTCCTTGCCTCAGACTAAGAAATTCCATCTCCTTAGTGTGACGCACACTTGCTGGAAAATACTTCGCCAGAAACTTCTGCCTAAAGAGCTGCCATGTCACAACTCTTCCTCCAGCTTCTAACAATCTTCGGGCTCTTGTCCACCAGTTTTCATCATCTCCGACTAACATAAAAGTCAGCTTGCGTTCATCAGTACAACCTATACCTTCAAAGATCTTCTCTAATTCCTTAATCCATAGATCAGCTTTGTCTAGATCAAATTCTCCCCGAAACTTGGGTGGATTGTTCTTACGGAATTCTGACAAACTATGAGCATCCTCAATTGCCCTTTGATTTTGCTGTGCAACGACATCAGCCATCCGTTGCATTGCTGCTACAGCTGCAGCCATGTTCTAGTTGTCATTACCAACATTTTCTATTCCTGTTCTAGTATTGACACATCCTCTTCCACGTCCAGTCATTACTTTTCTCTACTCAAACTGGACAACACAAGAAAGTAAGGTCAATCTTCAAACAATATTATTTCTTTTTAGAAAATAATCACAGAGAATCACACAACACAAACAAGACAGACCTAACCACAAACCCAAAAGACTCTAACTTGGGCTCTGATACCAACTAATGTAACACCCACCGTAGGGTGCCACATTTATGTTACTTAATTATCAAAATACCCCCAAGTTCACAATATTGTGATGTTATAACAAAAATACGAGTTGTAAATTTTTTTTTCTTTCTTCTTTGATAACGATAAAAGAAACATAGCAGAAAATAAAAAATATTATACATCATCACACATAATTCACATCATTATACATTACAGAAGTATTGTCCATATTATTTATATACAGACCTGGTTCTCAAAAGTATTTAAACAGTATTTAAACAACAGACTTGCCTAAGTATAAACTAAACAGTAGAACCCTCAGACGGGTCCTCCTCAGATTCCTCAATAGGAAGGAATCCAGCACGACGCGAAGTCCTATGGACAGGTGTCCGTGCAGATGATACGATACTTATCTCACTAGGCGTACAGTAGTAAGCTCCCAAGTACTGCCTAATGGATAGTGGAAACTCTAATTGTACATAAATATTGACACTAAAATAGGGGTTCCCTTGATAAAGCATATTGTAGGTAATGTTCAGGTCCCCTATATAAAATATACACTGTCGATCCAAATGAATATGCCACGCCTCTAGACCTCTGCGAAACTGTAACGTCATGTATCCTAGAAAGCTGGGCATTTCCATCTTCTCAAAACTCTTTTTCCTCTTGAGTCTGCTCTTCTTCACCCTCTTGATCAATCCTTGGCATAGTGTCTTTACGAATATAATTACAATACAAATGGACATACAAAGAGGTGAGATCACCTACGCCAATACCAGCATGGTACACAGATATAATACAACCAGCATACCATACAGACACATCATATCATAATTACAATCATGCCATCAATATTATTTATCATAACAGATACAATAAATAATAATTACCATCATGCCATTAACATTATTATCATCATCATCATCTAAGTATTTCTCAACAGAACAATTGTCATAGCCAATATTCCTCAATTAATATGTCATACATATATAAATGCTCATATTCATGCATGCGCACATAGACTTAATTTCCTACTCCACGGAGCTAATACTCAGTTTGGATAAATTGATCAGAAAGATCTATCTATACCAACATGCCTCAGACCAAGTGCCACATTTCTCATATGTGTTTGCACATCTAGCATATACACGATAGTCTTTACTAGATCACTATTAAGAATAATGTCTCGGTCAGGATCATCAGTTCGTTACATCGGTCAAACTTACAAAAAGAAGAGCTACCAACCGTCCATGTAAGCAACCTGCACCCCGATGCCCCCAAGGTCAACAAGTGACTTACACTACGCATATCGCACCCACTCAAGAGATGTACGTCTCTCCTAGGCAAATAGCCTCATACAGCCCATCGGATCTTTCCAATGCATGTTCAATGCACCAATGCCAAACAATAGGCAAAATTTATATACAGTGTCCATACACTAGTTCATGCATATAAAATGCACCAATGCCAATCACAGGCAAAATTTATCTTTTCTCATACAGTGTCCATTCATTGGTTTAACAGTAATCCTACTGTATATTTAATCGCAAAAATCATATTATCGTGTTTTCATAGTCGCGCACCACTTTTGTCGCGTTTTCACAATTTTGTAACATTTCTGTTACGTTTTCAAATCACATATAGATTTTTCAATGTTTTCATCAATTACGTAAAAATATTCCACCATTATTAAATCACATAGTGATTTTTCAACAATATCTTAAACGCGTAAAAATATTTAAACGCTTTCTAAATTGCATAGAAATATTTCAATATTTTTCAAATCGCGTGAAAATATTTAAACGTTTTTCCAATCGCGTAGCTTAAAAATCACGTTTTAAGTTATGTAAATCATTTTTCACCATTTTTCAACTTCGTAAAATATTTCTCAACCTTCAAAATTTCCATTTCAACGTTTTTCAAAATAATATGACTTTTCACATTATTTTCCACATTTTCTTACTCAAGAAAATCCTTTTCACAATTTATTTCATAAATTCACCATTCCATTGAATTAAATCAATGTTTCTAAATTTAAAATTTACTAATGCTGTCCAAAACCTAAAAGATGAGTTACACGTTAGAAAATCCCAAGTTACCAACGTATTCTTTATAATTCCAAATCAATTCTAAAAATCAATCCTCTTTAAAATAAATTGAGGTTCAAGCACTTTCAACCTCTCTTTTCCATTCACATAGGAAAATTCCATTTTTCAAGTGATAAAACACTCTGATTCCCTTTCCAAAATCCTTGTATTAAATCAAGTTATATTTTCACTTTGAAAATCACTTTGTTTTCACAAAACCAAGGCATTTCAAGTCTTCAAAACCGTGGACATGGCCATTGAAACCATTCTTATATTTTTCCTTCCAAATCAACTAAGTTCCATTCTTGTTTTTACACAAAATAAATCAATAAAAATTCTTCTCAAAAATCGTGAACATTACTTCTTGAAAAACAAACCCTTTGTTTATTTTCTTTGCTTTTATAATCATCAAATTTTATCATTCATAAAAATATTAATTTATGAACACCTATTTTGAGGTGTCTTGGCCGAAATTCACCATGGTCTTTGGAACCAAAAAAATAATTTCTCCACTTCATAATTTCTTTAAACAAATCAATTTCCTTGTTCTTGAAAAATTTTAACATGAACCCTAATTTTTGGGTGTCAAAACCATAGCCTCCCCTTGGCCATTGGAGCCAAAAAAATTTTATTCCATCATACATCCATCATAATATATTCAACATATCTTCATCATGCATATCATAAGCATACCATATTCTCATCATGCATATTATAAGCATACCATATAAGCAATAAAATCATGCAAAGCATATCAAGCATAGGCAAATAATCAAAGCACATAAACACACACAAATTATTACATGACCATGGATATAAATCCTCATATGGATTCACCATCCATCAAATACACAAACCATCTCTCACCATCATGCTTGGTTGGTGAGATGGATCTCCCTATTACCTCTTGAAGATCCTCAAAAAGCTCCTTGCTTTGCACTTTGAACAAGATTTCCACCAACAAAAGTTTCTTGAACATAAAACAAACACAAAGAAAATTAGTATATTAAGCTTGAATAAGAAAAACCATGGATCAAACATGGTTTAGAACATGAAAAAGAAGAGAAGAAATGAAGTTTCCTTACACTTCACCTCAAAAACCTTAGAACTTGCTCTTGGAAAAACTCCTTGAAGATGAAATATTTAGAGCTTGGTGTAAACAACAAAGGTTCTTGGATTGATGTAAGGATTCAAGAAGTATGGTTGTATAAAATTTTTGAGTGACAGAAGGTGGTGTAGGGGTGCTTGGCCGTGAGCTTAGAAGAGAAGAGAGATGAAGAGAAAATTTGATAACTTAGCTTCTTGAAAATGAATCAATAATGACCAAAATAACAAATAATTGGTGTCTTGAAATTTGGCTATTGTCTTAAGCCTCCAAAACCGTCCCGCCCTCCATGCACTTTTCAAAGTGTGACTGATAAACACATATTTTATTCATTAAGAAACCCTTATATTTAGTCATTTACACTCTCTATATTCTTAATTGATTGAGTTTGACATGATTTTGTGAGTTTGAGCTCAAATTGGTCCTAATTGAATATTTTCAGCATTATTGAGATTTTACACTGTTTCTGTATTTTGGTCATAACTTGAGTTCCTGATATCTGAAAATCATGAATTTTATCTTTTAGGAAAGCTAAGAGGAAGCTCTACAACTTTGATGAAGAGCTCGAAGTCCGATTCAGATGTCTAAGGGACCTAAGTTTACATGGAAGTCAGAATACGGGTTCTGTCAGTAGAATCCGAACAGTGTGCACTCATAAAATCATATCTCAAGATGTAATAATGGAGATGGGCTGAAATTTGGATAGTGGATAGTCAAGATCCAAATAAACAACTTTCATGAAGAACACATTTTCAGAAAAAGAAGTCTAGTAGGTCATTTTGAGCTTGCAAGTCGGAACAGAGGAGCTGAAGTTGGGTTTGAGCAACCTATGGTATTTGGGACATATCTTAGGTTTAAGGAAGCCAAATTGGACGAACCAGCTATCCATTTTATAGCCAAGACAAGGATCTACAACTTTCATGAAGAACACGTTTCGTGATTCTGAAGTATAGTGGGTCGTTTTTGGCTTCCAAGTCAGACACGAAATTTTCGTCCTCAACCATCCACTCATCCATCCACTAATTCACTCATCCACTAACTCACCCATTCATCCACTCATACACTAATCCAACCACTTAACCACTCCACCCACTCATCCACTAATCCATCCACTCATCCATCCACTCACCCATTCATGTCCATAATTTCCCACTCACCAAAAGTCCTTTGGCATTTTTCACTAATTCAACCACTCAACCATTCCACTCACTCATCCACTAAACCAATCCACTAAACCAACCCACTAATCCATCCACTCAAACACTCCACTCACTCACCCACTCATCCACCCACTTCCCTTTGTCATTTTGTTACCTTAGACTTCTATAAAAGGCACCATTTATCATGAACAAGATGTAACTCTCCTTCATTTTTCTCTTAGTTTCTTGTTTCTTCATAGTTTCTTCTTGTTTCTTCATAGTTTTTCTTGTGATTTCTTTCTAGCTATGTGTAACTAAACCTCCCTTGGTTAAGGGGGTGATGAAACCGCTAGTATTAATGTTGTAAACTTTGCATATTTGATTATTTCAACACGCTTATGTTTTTATTCATATATTTCTGAATCTATTGTTGGTATGAAGGTTTTTGTACTTGTTCCTACTTTCAAAGTAGTAGATCTAGTTTATTATGCGCGGTTGCGGTAGTAGATCTAGTGGGATGTATGATGTTCATGTGGGTATAATTATCTTTGTGCTATTTGCCGCTTATAAAAGTGGTAGATCTGGGTTTATTATGCGCTGGTTGCATGTATTAGATCTAGAGAAATATATGTTCTAAGTAATTTAATCCCTGTGCAAGTGGGATTAGACCTTAGTGTAATTGGTTTTCTAAATCTTAATGCAATTGTTGGATAGTTGTAAGAGCGGTTGCTTTATGACTAATCACTGATTAGGAGTTGATTTGAGCGGTTGCTAAATTGACCAACACGTAAGGAAAACAGAGATTTACTCTCACAATTGCATAAAAACATAATTGAGCATGTTGGAATAAAAAGGATATGTGGATTTACATTATCATATAAATCTAGTGGTGGATTCAATCTCTTAACCAATTTTCTTATATTGTTGATTTCAGTTTGTTTATTGTTATCTTTGAAGTCGTTCATTGTTCATCAAAACTCCAAAACCCCCTCTTTTATCGTTTATTGTTAATCGAGTCTAAATTGGGAATTGTTTAATAGTGTTAATTGAATTGGTTCTCTGTGGATCGACTTCCTTACTAACTACAACTAGTTGTAAGGTTTTTATTTTCTCGGTGGGCCCGACAACCGATTTTTATCTTAATTTTAATCACTACATCCGCACGCATCGAATTTTGGCGCCGTTGTCGGAACCAATTTTTTCAATTACACTATTAATTTATTTCCTATTTTTATTCTGTTTTTATTTTATTTTATTTTATTTTATTTTATTTTTAATCTTTCTTTCTCGAGTGTTTTGTAGGTGTTGATGTCCTTTGAAGGAGTAGACGAAGGATTGCTAAATTTGAGGAACTATATTGATCAACTCACTTCACATCCTCAATTTCCTTCCATCCGGCTAACTTCCAACTCACACCGCCGACATTGAAGCCGCCCGTTACATTGATCTATCAAGTTCGAGACATTTGAGCCATCCGAAATATCCGAAGAAGTGACAATGGCGTAAAACACTTTAAGGGCATTGGGTGCTCCAGATCTAGATCAACAAACCCTCTTTGCATAGACATTCTTGAAAATGAAGAGGCATTTGAATTGAAATCCGGTTTAATCCATCTCTTGCCATCTTTCAATGGATTACCCTGAGAGACCCCAACAAGCACTTGAAGGAAATCCATGTGGTATGTTCTAGCATGAAACCCGCAGGAATTCATGTAGAGCAAGTCAAGTTGAGAGCTTTTCCATTCTCATTGAAAGACTCGGCTAAGGAGTGGCTTTACTACTTGCCACCCGGATCCATCCAATCATGGCGGGACATGGCCCGAACTTTCCTAGACAGATACTTCCCCGCCTCAAAAGCCGCAACAATCGAAAAGAAATCGTGGTATTCAACAAAGGCATGGGAATCACTCCATGACTACCGGGAGAGATTTAAGAAGCTATGTTTCACCGCCCTCATCATCAAATAAGTGAGCAAACTTTTAATTCAAGATTTCTATGAAGGCTTACAAGTGATGGATCGCAACATGATTGATGTTGCTATGAGGAGCATTGATTGATAAAACTCCTCAAGAAGCTAGAAACTTGATCTCAAGAATGGTCGCCAATACTCAACAATTCTACTCTAGAAATGACACCGGAGTAAGAGCAAAGTGAAAGAAGTAGAGACAACCAAAGATACAAAGAAGAAATGACTCAATTGATCGCTATGGTTCAGCGGTTAATGGATTCGTGTAAAGCACCGCTCATGCTTGTGGGATCCGTTGCTCATCCGGGACATCCCACCGATATGTGTCCCACTCTCCAAGAAGACACAAATGAGGAGGTAAGAGCAAGAGGGGATATGCTGGACTTTCAAAAATTACAACCCCTACTCAAACACATATAATCCGGGTTGGAGGGATCATCCAAATTTCAGCTATGCAAAGCAACCTCAAAATCAACCTCCAAACTTATGGACCTCCAGATTCCAACAAAGGCAAGTACCTTTCCCTCGAGACAAGAAGCAAGTTCAAGCTCCTAAGCAACCGAGCCTTCATTAGAGGAGCTAGTAAAACAAATGGCCACTAATAATTTGCGCTCCAACAAGAAACAAATGCAACTATACAAAGTTTCAAACAAGAAACAAGGATCGCAATCAATAACTTGCAGAATCGATAGGACAGCTTGTCCACAGATTCAACAAGTTTCAAAGCCAAGCTTCAGTGGAAACTACCCTCACAAATGTAAGTGAATCCGAGGGAAAATGCTAGTGTCACATTGAGAAGCGGAAAGACGATGGATGAGCCTACCTCTCTTCCACCAATCATTCAAGAGAAGGATGAACCACCCAAAGAAGCAAATGATAAGGGCAAACTTCCAAAACCCCTAAGGTAAGTATTTCGAACCCCTTCCTAAATATGTCACTAAAGCTCCTTTTCCTAGTAGGTTAGTTAAAACCAAGAAAGAAGAAGCGAAAAAAGAAATACTTGAGACTTTTAGGAAGGTAGAGGTTAATATCCCTTTGTTAGATGCCATTAAGCTGTGTGTACCTAGATATGCAAAATTTCGAAAGAATTATGCACTAACAAGAGGAAGTTAAAAGGAAATGAAAAGGTCCAAGTGGGAGAAAATGTTTCAAATTTGTAATTAAAAAGAAACTCCCAACCAAATGTAAGGACCCCGGCACATTCACCATTCCATGCACTATAGGTAACACAAGGTTTGAAAGGGCAATGCTTGATTTAGGTGCATCTATAAATGTCATGCCATATTCTATTTATGCATCTTTATACTTGGGTCCTTTGGAACCCACGGTGTTGTTATTCAATTGGTTGATAGATCTAATGCATACCCTAAGGGTGTGGTTGAAGATGTTTTGGTACAGTGAATGAATTAGTGTTTCCGGCAGACTTCTATGTTTTGGACATGGAAGAGGATGAGTCTCCCAAATCTGCTCCTATCTTGCTAGGAAGACCATTTTTGAAGACCGCACTGACAAAAATTGATGTGCACTCAGAATTCTAACAATGGAATTTGATGGGGAATTAATTAGATTCAATATTTTTGAAGCTATGAGATACCCAAGTGATGTGCACTCGCTTGTTTAATTGATTCTTTTGATCCTTTTGATTCTTTAATTTCTCATAGCCTTTTGATACCGACCATTTTGATGCTCTTGATACAATTCTAACTCATAGCTTAGATGTACAGAGGAAAAGAAGAAGAAGAGTGAAGAAGAGCCATGGAGTGAAGACATTGATGAAATTGTTGTCGCCTTACAAGAGCTCTCTTCCACTCCGTAAGAGCATGAGGTAACTTTTGTTGATTTACCCGTTACTACCGATATACCTCAACCTTCACGTTGTGCGTGCACCGAATTGGAACCGAAAGCACTACCCGATCATCTTAAATACATCTTCTTGGGGGAGAAGGACACCCTTCCAAAGAATAATTGCAAAGTCACTCACCCAAGAGCAAGAAGAGAAACCGGTAGTCGTTTTGCAAGAACATAAGACAGTACCATTGGTTGGTCAATAGCCGATATCAAGGGTATTAGTCCCTCCGTTTGTATGCACAGGATATTAATGGAGGAGGATACTAAACCCGTGAGAGACCCTCAACGGAGATTGAATCCTCCCATGATGGAGGTTGTGAAAAAGGAGATACCGAAGCTCCTAAGTGTGGGGGTGATCTACCCCATTTCGACAAAGAAGTGGGTAAGCCCAAACCTGTAGTACCAAAGAAATCTGGAATTACCGTGGTAAGAAATGCTGAAAATGAGCTTATTCCCACTAGGTTACGTATGTGGTGGCGTGTTTGTATTGATTACAGGAAGTTGAATGCCGCCACGAGAAAAGACCACTTTCCTTTACCTTTCATTGATCAAATGTTAGAAAGATTAATTGGTCATTCTTATTATTGTTTTCTCGGATGGTTTTTCGTGTTACAATCAGATTGCCATAGCTCCGTAAGACCAAGACAAGACTACATTCACTTGTCCATTTGGTACCTTTGCATATAGGCGAATGCCTTTTGGACTCGCAATGCACCAGAACTTTCCAAAGATGCATGATGAGTATATTTTCTCGATTACATTGAAAACATCATTGAGGTTTTTATGGATGACTTTAGTGTCTTTGGAAATGATTTTGAAAATTGTTTGGAACATTTAACTTTGGTGCTTAAAAGATGCATTGACACTAACCTGGTACCGAATTGGGAAAAATGTCATTTCATGGTGAATGAAGGTATTGTGTTAGGTCATGTAATTTTCGCTAGGGGAATTGAAGTAGATAAAGCTAAAGTAGAACTCATGCATTCTTTGCCACCACCCACTAGTGTGCGGGAGATTCGTTCTTTTTATTGGTCATGCAGTTTCTACCGGAGATTCATTAAAGACTTTTCTAAAGTCTCATTGCCCCTTTGCGTACTTCTTCAAAAAGATGTTAATTTTAACTTTGATGAGAAATGTATGGAAGCTTTCAATAAACTCAAGAAGTTGTTAATCTGTTGCACCTATCATCGCCACCTAACCGGGAGTTACCTTTTGAACTAATGTGTGATGCCGTTGACTTTGCAAAGAGGAGTGTCTTGGGACAACGAGTTGATAGAGTTCCTTATGCCATTTACTATGCATCAAGGACTCTAAATGATGCTCAACTTAATTACTCAACCACAGAAAAGGAACTTCTAGTGTTGTATTTGCTTTAGAAAAATTTAGATCATATCTAATTGGTTCTAAAGTGATTGTGTTTTCAGATCATGCAGCCTTGAAGTATCTTCTAACAAAGAAAGAAGCAAAGCCTAGATTGCTCGATGGATTTTATTGCTCCAGAATTTGACTTGGAGATTAAAGACAAGAAAGGGAGCGAAAACTTGGTGGCCGATCACTTGAGTAGATTGGTAACTGAAGAGGAAGAAATGCCTATCATGGAGACTTTTCCGGATGAATATTTGATGGTTGTCAACACCATAATCCCTTGGTATGCTGACATTGTTAACTACCTGGTTACTAAGGACTTTCCGGAGGATTTGAACAAGGCCCAAAGAGATAAATTAAGGAGTGATCAGAATACTATATCTGGGATGACCCGTACTTATGGAAGCATTGTGCAGATCAAGTCATTAGAGGTGCATTCCCGATTCTCGAGACACACTCCATCCTCTCCTTTTGCCACACCTATGCATGTGGAGGACACTTTGGCAAGAAAAGGACAGCACAATAAAGTGCTTGACAAAGTGGTTTCTATTGGCCTTCAATTTTCAAAGACGCTTACAACTTCGTAAGTCTTGTGACCATTGTCGAGAAAGTGTAATATTGGTCCTCGTAATCAAATGCCTCGGACTCCGATCATTTTTGTGGAACTCTTTGATGTGTGGGGTATTGATTTCATGGGACCATTCCCTCCTTCATTTGGTTTCACATACATTCTTTTATCTGTTGATTATGTGTCTAAATGGGTGGAAGCAAAAGCCACTCGATCTGATGATTCTAAAATTGTTGCAGATTTTGTTAAGTCACATATTTTCTCTAGGTTCGGGACCCCAAGGGCTATCATCAGTGACCAAGGGACCCATTTCGCAACAAAACCTTTGATGCTCTATTGAAGAGATATGGAGTAATGCACAAAATTTCCACTCCTTACCATCCACAGACAAATGGGCAAACTGAAGTGTCCAACCGGGAGATTAAGTCAATCCTTGAAAAGACAGTGAACCCCTCAAGAAAGGATTGGAGCACTCGACTTGAAGATGCTTTATGGGCTTATAGGACTGCCTATAAGACTCCCATCGGCATGTCACCATTTCGGTTGGTGTATGGAAAGCCCTGTCATTTGCCCGTTGAGTTGCAACATCGATCTTATTGGGCCATTAAACAAGTTAATATGGAATTGGAAGGTGCTTGGAAAGCAAAGGAAGTTCCAAGCACAGAATTGGAAGAACTAAGAAATGAGGCCTTTGAGAATGCCCCGATTTATAAGACTAAAGCTAAGGCATTCCACGACCAATTGATTTCCGTAAAGAAATTTCACAGAGGACAAAAAGTCCTGCTATTCCAATCAAGACTCAAATTATTTCCGTGTAAACCTGCGTTCTAAGTGGATTGGGCCGTTTGTGGTAACTAATGTTTTTCCTTTTGGTGCAGCTTGAGATCGGGAGTGAAAATTTCGGCAAAGCATTTAAGGTCAATGGTCATCGTCTCAAACCATATCATGAACTTCCCCGAAAGTGCAGAGATGGAAGTGATGACCCTCATCCTTCCACAATATGAGGAGCAGTGAAAGTATCATCATGTCGGGCTGAGGACAATAAACTAAGCGCTCATTGGGAGGCAACCCAACCAGATTTGCTCTCTTTATCCCTTTTTATTTTGTGTTTTCATTAGTTCCTTAGATTATGTTTTTATCTGTTTGTTGGTTGTAAGCATTTGAATCTCTAAAAAAAAAAAAAAAAAAAAGCAGCTGTGTGCCCGACAATAAGGTAGGTAGTGCCATTAAATTTTGTCACTCGGAAGCATGTGAAGGTCACTTTTCTTCACGACAACAACTGCGAAAATCTTGCAAGATGGATTTTATTGGCCTACTTTATTCAAGGTCTCGTTACACCTTTTGCAAAAGTTGCGGAAATTGGTCAAAAAGGTTCTCGCTTTGAGATTATCATCCGCACCTACTCCTTGAAAAATTGAGATCTAGGTGGCGCGGTTCTTTTGTTGTCAAACACGTGTATCCTCCGGGGCCGTAAATATTGAGGATCCTAGGAATGGTAATGCGCGTAAAGTTAATGGACAAAGACTCAACCATTCCCGGAAAATCAAGTTCTTGAGTTCTTTGTGTTGTCGGTTAAGTGGCGGATACCAGACTCGTGACTCTCAAGTCGGTTTATTTTTCGCTTCCCAAAATAACCGAATCCTTCTTCTCCTTCAAAATGGATGCCATTCTTTCAAACCCGAGAAAACATTTTCCTTCTTTTCCTCAAAATGCTCGAGAAAAATCTACAAAGTTCGATGTGAAAGATTGAGACCGTTAATGCACAAAGGTATGCCGAGAAGATGTACGCCTGGATAATTGAAGCAAAGGTTCGATTAGCAGTGTGAGTCCTCAATTTCATTTGACTCATATATGCCCTGGTCTTGGAAGAAGTTCATATTCTAAAAGGAGAAGAGCAAAAGGTTACAAGTCCGTTACAAATGTGGACGATGGAACTGTAAAAGCGATGTCATACTGGGGATGGTTTCCGCAAATAGAGAAGATAAAATTTTCTTCATTAAGAATGGATCGAGTAAGGAGTCATTAGATGATATCTTATCGACTCTTGAGACGCATTCTTGTGGATTGGTGCATCGTGAAATTCTTAAATTGTGGAATCTCTTCAAGGATGAAGAAAAACGCTACGATCTTGGGAATCGACTCTAAAAGACCCCGTTTGCCACTTTATAAGAAAATTGGATGGGAAGCCTATCCCCGACTCATAGAAGGCGTTTAAGTCGTTTCTGGACGTAAAACCAGAGGAAGATGTGAGCCACAATCACAACAATCTGGTCTGATGCGGTACTGACAGTGTGTTTCTTTTCTGCTTGGCGTTGATTCACTCCTCATCAGGTTGTGTTGCTCTTTTCTTTCCGTTTTATTTATCACTTTCACATTGAGGACAATGTCTATATTAAGTGTGGGGGAGAGATTTTAGCATGTTTCTTTTTTGTTAAAAAAAAAAAGGGTTCATTGCATGATTGAATAACTTTACTCCCTTCTTGAACTGATATGCTTGGTAATAGATGATTAAATTGATGAATTGAGTTTGATGGATGCATACCTTGTGAGATTTTGAGCCTAATGGATGGATTCAACATTTATGCCATTCTCTTCTTTCTTGTGTGATTTTCACTCATGTTAATGACCACTCTAGAACTTGCTTTGATTCTTTTTAAGGCTACATTTCACTTGCATGCATGAACATGATTGAGGCCCTCTTTCTTAATTAGCTAGTTTAACCAAATAGCCAACCTTGTTTTCAATTTGATATCAAGCACTCTTTTGATTTCTTGAAAATTCTCTGATTCCTGCCAACCTTGTATATTTTCCTTTGCTTAACCCCTTTGAGCTTATTTGACCATTCCTTGTTTCTAGCTCATCATGTGCCTTAAATGAGAAATCGTGTTCTTACTTTACCTTAGGGAATAAAAGAACATTAGCTTGATTAATGGATGAGTTTTTGAACAAGTGTGGGGGTGTGTGTACAAAATGGTTGTTGAAAAAGAAAAGAGTGTCCAAAAAGAAAAAAAAATGTATGTATATAGTTATGTTCATATATATAAAAGAAAAAAAAAAAAAAAAAAAAAAAAAAAAAAAAAAAAACCAAGTGTTTAAAAAAAAAAAAGGATTGGGAAATGAATATGTAAAGGGATATACACTAGAGTTGGGATGAACTTTTATGCTTGTTATTTGAACTCGCTCTCATTTGCTTTTATTCTCTTTAGTATTTATCTTCTCATATCCATTTTATCCTCTCCTCGTTACCTTGACCTCACTACAACCTTGAATAAAGTCCTCATGATTTGTGTGTGCATGTGTTTTGAGTAAGTGGAGAAGTAGAAGATAAGCAAGCTTTGATAGTGCAATTTTCATGGGTTGAATTGAGTGAAATACCTACCCTTTAAACACTTGAGAGATTGAGAGGGAATCTTGTGAAGATCTATCATTCTCGATTCATGTTGAAGATACCTTGCTTGATGGTTTGAGATGTGGAGAATTGTTAACTCATGAATGTTTTGATCCCTTGAACCTTTGGTTGTTCTTCTTGATTGTAAAATTTTGGTCTTGAGTTTTGCCCAGGAGTGCAAAAAGCTAAGTGTGGGGGAATTTGATAAACACATATTTTATTCATTAAGAAACCCTTATATTTAGTCATTTACACTCTCCATATTCTTAATTGATTGAGTTTGACATGATTTTGTGAGTTTGAGCTCAAATTGGTCCTAATTGAATATTTTCAGCATTATTGAGATTTTACACTGTTTCTGTATTTTAGTCATAACTTGAGTTCCTGATATCTGAAAATCATGAATTTTATCTTGTAGGAAAGCTAAGAGGAAGCTCTACAACTTTGATGAAGAGCTCGAAGTCCGATTCAGATGTCTAAGGGACCTAAGTTTACATGGAAGTCAGAATACGGGTTCTGTCAGTAGAATCCGAACAGTGTGCACTCATAAAATCATATCTCAAGATGTAATAATGGAGATGGGCTGAAATTTGGACAGTGGATAGTCAAGATCCAAATAAACAACTTTCATGAAGAACACATTTTCAGAAAAAGAAGTCTAGTAGGTCATTTTGAGCTTGCAAGTCGGAACAGAGGAGCTGAAGTTGGGTTTGAGCAACCTATGGTATTTGGGACATATCTTAGGTTTAAGGAAGCCAAATTGGACGAACCAGCTATCCATTTTATAGCCAAGACAAGGATCTACAACTTTCATGAAGAACACTTTTCGTGATTCTGAAGTATAGTGGGTCGTTTTTGGCTTCCAAGTCAGACACGAAATTTTCGTCCTCAACCATCCACTCATCCATCCATCCAATCCATCCACATCCACTCAACTCATCCACTAACTCACCCATTCATCCACTCATACACTAATCCAACCACTTAACCACTCCACCCACTCATCCACTAATCCATCCACTCATCCATCCACTCACCCATTCATGTCCATAATTTCCCACTCACCAAAAGTCCTTTGACATTTTTCACTAATTCAACCACTCAACCATTCCACTCACTCATCCACTAAACCAATCCACTAAACCAACCCACTAATCCATCCACTCAAACACTCCACTCACTCACCCACTCATCCACCCACTTCCCTTTGTCATTTTGTTACCTTAGACTTCTATAAAAGGCACCATTTATCATGAACAAGATGTAACTCTCCTTCATTTTCTCTCTTAGTTTCTTGTTTCTTCATAGTTTCTTCTTGTTTCTTCATAGTTTTTCTTGTGATTTCTTTCTAGCTATGTGTAACTAAACCTCCCTTGGTTAAGGGGGTGATGAAACCGCTAGTATTAATGTTGTAAACTTTGCATATTTGATTATTTCAACACAGTTATGTTTTTATTCATATATTTTGAATCTATTGTTGGTATGAAGGTTTTTGTACTTGTTCCTACTTTCAAAGTAGTAGATCTAAGTTTATTATGCGCGGTTATGTAGTAGATCTAGTGGGATGTATGATGTTCATGTGGGTATAATTATCTTTGTGCTATTTGCCACTTATAAAAGTGGTAGATCTGGGTTTATTATGCGCGGTTGCGGTATTAGATCTAGAGAAATATATGTTCTAAGTAATTTAATCCCGGTGTGTGATTAGACCTTAGTGTAATTGGTTTTCTAAATCTTAATGCAATTGTTGGATAGTTGTAAGAGCGGTTGCTTTATGACTAATCAGTGATTAGGAGTTGATTTGAGCGGTTGCTAAATTGACCAACACGTAAGGAAAATAAAGATTTACTCTCACAATTGCATAAAAACATAATTGAGCATGTTGGAATAAAAAGGATATGTGGATTTACATTATCATATAAATCTAGTGGTGGATTCAATCTCTTAACCAATTTTCTTATATTGTTGATTTCAGTTTGTTTATTGTTATCTTTGAAGTGTTCATTGTTCATCAAAACTCCAAAACCCCCTTTTATGTTTATTGTTAATCGAGTCTAAATTGGGAATTGTTTAATAGTGTTAATTGAATTGGTTCTCTGTGGATCGACCCTTACTAACTACAACTAGTTGTAAGGTTTTTATTTTCTGGTGGGCCTGACAACTGATTTTTATCTTAATTTTAATCACTACATCCGCACGCATCAGTGACCAATCTCCTAGCCATCATTATTTGAAGCTTTCCTAACCATTGATTAGATTAATGGTTAGGATTAATGTAGGTTCTAGGTAGCCTTTAGATAGAAGACTTAACCTAGCCCATTGGATCTTTCTCCTTGAAATTCTAGCCAATAGATGTGTCTCCAAAATGAAGGGTCAAGATCACTCCTTCAAACTTTACATCCAACGGTCATAAACAGTCCTTGTCACTTTTTAAGACCAAATCTCCACCCTTGATTAAATTAATGGTGGATCTCCAACACTTTTTAAGACTAAATCTCCACCCTTGATTAATTTAATGGTGGATCTCCAAACCACCAAGGTTGACTAATTAGTATAATATTTATTTTTATCAGCTATTGCCATTCGAATAATATTTTTACTATATTTTTATCGCCCGATAATTAAATACAGTACAAAACACAGTAAAAGAAAATTTTAAAAATTGTTTCCGGATTCAGGTTTAGTAAGATCCCCTGTCTCGGTCTAAACAATACAAATTTTTTCTAATTACAAAAAAATTTTCACTTTGCGGGACCCACCCCGGGCCCACATAAGGCCCACTGGGGCCCATAGATAACACTAAAATATAAAAATTTCATAATCACTCACAAAATCACAAAAATTAGAAAAATCACAAATATCAAATCAAATTACATAAAATAATTAAGACTTAACAGTAATAATTAAATTACGTAAAATTTTCTCCGGTGCGAAAATTATTATTTTCTTGACACGGAGTAAATCACACCAAATGATCAAATGTACTGACAGAATATTCCAAATAATTTTACAGCATACAGAAATCATTAAACAGTAAAATTCTGTTAACTGTCAAAATTACTGTCAAATATATAGGAACTTTGGGGTGTTACAATACTCCCCTCTAAAAAGAAGTTTCGTCCTCGAAACTTGATGAACTTGACTTCACATCCTCAGAATAAATATGGATATTGCTCTTTTATCTTTTCTTCCTGTTCTCATGTAGCTTCACCGCTTGCATCGTTCCAAATGATTTTAACCAATGAAATTTCCTTACCTCGAAGTTGCTTCGTTCTTCGATCCTTAATCTTGGCTGGAAACATTTCATAGGTTAAGTTTTCCTGCAGCTGTACTGTATCTGGCTTGATAACATAGTTAGGATCAGGAATATATTTTCGTAATTGTGATACGTGAAATACATTATGAGGATTTGACAGAAAAGGTGGTAATGCAATCTGGTAAGCTACCGAACCTACTCGACGTAAAATCTGATACAGCCTGATAAACTTTAGAGTGAGCTTCTTGGACTTAAGCACTCGTCTAACTCCAGTCATAAGTGTCACTCGCAGAAATACATGTTCACCTTCTTCAAATTCAAGTGATTTTCCCCTTTTATCAGCATAGCTCTTTTGCCGAGCTTGAATCATTGTTATTTTGTCTTGAATCATCTTCACTTTCTCAGTTATCTATTGGACAATCTCTGGTCCTAACACAACACTTTCACCATCCTGATACCAACATAACGGTGTTCTGCATCGTCTTCCATATAATGCCTCATAGGGTGCCATCCTTATGCTCGAATGAAAATTGTTGTTGTACGTGAACTCGATCAATGGTAAGAACTCATTCCAACCTCCACTTTGTTCTAGAACACAAGCTCTCAACAAGTCCTCAAATGACTGAATCGTTCTTTCTGACTGACCATCAGTTTGTGGATGGTAAGCATAACTCAAATGTAACTTTGTCCCCATTGTTTCTTGCAAACTATTCTAAAATCTCGACGTAAACCTTGGATCTCGATCCAAAATAATACTGGATGGTACACCATGAAGTCTAACAATTTCATTGATGTATACTTGGGCAAACTTTTCCATTGAGTACTTAATATTAATTGGCAAAAAGTGTGCCAACTTTGTAAGCCGATCAACAATTACCCAAATAGAATCATAACATTTCCAAGTCCTTGGTAGTCCTGTCCCAAAATCCATTGCTATATCATCCCATTTCCATTCAGGTATAGGCAAAGGTTGCAACATTCCCGAAGGTCTTTGATGTTCCACCTTAGCCTTCTGACAGACTAAACAGGATGATACATACTCAGCGACATCTTTCTTCATTCCTTGCCACCAATATAATTGTTTTAAATCTCGGTACATCTTTGTGGCTCCTAGATGCATACTCAACTTACTCCTGTGAGCTTTATCCAAAATCAATTTCCTAAGTTCTGGATCATTAGGCACACAAACTCTTCCTTGAAACTTCAAAATTCCATTAGCACCTTCGCTAAATTCCACCTCTGCACCTTGGCTCTTTGCTTCTTTTACTTCTTGCAAATACTAGTCACTGTTCTGTCCATCTCGTATTCTATCCATCAAATCATTTGAAATGGTGATCATGTTTAAACACATCCTTCCTAGCGTAAGTTTCACAGATAAACGCATATCCCGAAGTTCTTCTATCAGTTCCTTCTCCTTGATCATCATAACAGAAACACTAAGCATCTTTCTACTTAATGCATCCGCTACGACATTCACCTTTCCAGGATGATATTGTAACTGAAAGTCATAATCCTTCAGAAACTCTAACCAATGCCTTTGTCTCATGTTCAACTCTTTCTGGTCAAACAGATCCTTCAAACTTTTATAATCACTAAAAACAGTGAATGTTGCTCCATAGAGAAAATGTCTCCACACTTTTAATGCAAACACCACAGCTGCCAACTCCAAGTCATGAGTCAGATATTTCCTCTTGTGACTTTTCAACTGTCTTGAAGCATAAGCCACCACCTTACGATTTTGCATAAGTACACAACCCAATCCTTGATACGAAGCATCGCAATATATATCGAAAGGTTCGTTTGGATCAGGTAGAATCAATACCGGTGAAGTAGTCAATCGTCTTTTCAACTCTTGAAAACTTTCTTCGCATGCATCAGTCCATACGAATGGTTGATTCTTCTGTATAAGTAGGGTAAGAGGTCCTGCTATCTTTGAAAACCCCTCAATGAACCGTCTATAGTAACCAGCTAATCCAACAAAACTACGAATTTCTGTTACAGTCTTCAGTCTTTCCCATTCTAAAATTGTCTCCACCTTTGAAGCATCAACTTCAATTCCTTTCTCCGATATCACGTGTCCCAAAACTTGAACTTCGCTTAACCAAAATTCATATTTGGACAACTTGGCATACAACTTATTCTTCTTCAAAATCTGGAGAACCACTCTGAGATGTTCAGCATGTTCCTCCTGACTTCGAGAATAAATTAAAATGTCATCTTTAAAGACAACAACAAACTTATCCAAATACGAATGGAAAATTCTGTTCATGAAGTCTATGAATATGGCAGGTGCATTTGTCACACCAAACGGCATCACTAGATATTCATAATGCCCATATCTCGTCCTAAATGCAGTTTTGGGAATAGCATCCACTTTGACACGAATCTTGTGATAATCAGATCGTAAATCAATCTTGGAAAATATTGCGGCTCCTCGCAATTGATCCATCAGATCATCAATTCTTGGAAGTGGATATTTATTCTTAATCGTAACCTTGTTTAATTGTCGGTAGTCTACACATAGACGAGAAGTCTCGTCCTTCATTTTAACCAACAATATTGGAGCTCCCCATGGTGACACACTAGGTCTCACGAATTGTTTCTCCAACAAATCCTCCAGCTGTTTCTTAAGCTCTGCCAACTCTACCGATGACATCCGATAGGGCGCAATAGATATAGGTCCAGCTCTAGTTACTAAATCAATAGCAAACTCAATTTCTCTTTCTGGTGGTAGTCCAGATATATCTTCAGGAAATACTTTAGGAAATTCATTGACCACGAAAATATCTTTCAAGACATCTTCACATTGAACCTCCAAAGAAGACAACAATAGATACCCATGATCTCCTTCCTTCAAACAAGCCTCTACTTGAGTTACCGTTAGGAATCTAGGATCCTTAGCCTCAGGAAATACTAGTGTCTTATTCGAATAATCAATTAGGATATGGTTAGAAGATAACCAATTCATTCCTAAGATTACATTAATCTTGGAAAGAGGCAAACAAATCAAATCCACATGAAAGATTATATCCTTAACACATATAGGGCAATTCAAACATACTTTTGTAGTTATCACAGGCTTATCAGTAGGAGTAGCAACACTCAAATCATATGGCAATGTAGTCACAGTCAATCCCAAACGCTCCACACAATCACATGCTATAAAAGAATGTGTTGCTTCCGAATCATAGAGTACGGTTAAAGGATAACCTTTAATAGCACACTCCTCCATGATTAAGTCCTCGGATTTCGCGGCTTCTTCTCCACTCATAGTATACACTCAACCACCCGCCTGTGGCCTTACAGTACGAACATTTCCCACAGAAGGTTCCCTCTTAATCTGATCATAATCCTTGGATAAATGTCCAGGTTTCCCACATCTATAACAAATAAATCCTTTATGCTGATAATCCTTGGTCAGATGATCCTTCCCACACTTGAAACATTTATACTTAGGAGTTCCAGCTTGACTTGCCTTTTTGCCACCAGAACTTCCTCCCACAAATTGTTGCCGGTTCTGATTTCCTGCTGGTTTCGCATACGGCTTCTGCTAAAAACGGTTTCCTCCATTATTCTTTCCTCTTTGGAATCTTGTAGGTCCAAAGTTCTTATTTCTGGCCGCCCGTTGAAGATCAATCTCCTCAACCTTACGACACTTATCCAACAATTCTGGAAACTGCTCAATTCCCAAAGTTGCTACAGCTCGCTTAATGTCAAGCTTCAAAATTTTCTCAAATTTTCTACACTTCCAATCCTCATATGGGTGCATTTGAAAATACCTCGAAAACTTTGACAAGCTTTCGAACTTTGTCGCATACTCACTTACAGACATCACTCCTTGCCTCAGACTAAGAAATTCCATCTCCTTAGTGTGACGCACACTTGCTGGAAAATACTTCAGAAACTTCTGCCTAAAGAGCTGCCATGTCACAACTCTTCCTCCAGCTTCTAACAATCTTCGGGCTCTTGTCCACCAGTTTTCATCATCTCCGACTAACATAAAAGTCACAAAAGTCAGTTTGCGTTCATCAGTACAACCTATACCTTCAAAGATCTTCTCTAATTCCTTAATCCATAGATCAGCTTTGTCTAGATCAAATTCTCCCCGAAACTTGGGTGGATTGTTCTTACGGAATTCTGACAAACTATGAGCATCCTCAATTGCCCTTTGATTTTGCTGTGCAACGACATCAGCCATCTGTTGCATTGCTGCTACAGCTGCAGCCATGTTCTAGTTGTCATTACCAACATTTTCTATTCCTGTTCTAGTATTGACACATCCTCTTCCACGTCCAGTCATTACTTTTCTCTACTCAAACTGGACAACACAAGAAAGTAAGGTCAATCTTCAAACAATATTATTTCTTTTTAGAAAATAATCACAGAGAATCACACAACACAAACAAGACAGACCTAACCACAAACCCAAAAGACTCTAACTTGGGCTCTGATACCAACTAATGTAACACCCACCGTAGGGTGCCACATTTATGTTACTTAATTATCAAAATACCCCCAAGTTCACAATATTGTGATGTTATAACAAAAATACGAGTTGTAAATTTTTTTTTCTTTCTTCTTTGATAACGATAAAAGAAACATAGCAGAAAATAAAAAATATTATACAATATCACACATAATTCACATCATTATACATTACAGAAGTATTGTCCATATTATTTATATACAGAACTGGTTCTCAAAAGTATTTAAACAGTATTTAAACAACAGACTTGCCTAAGTATAAACTAAACAGTAGAACCCTCAGGCGGGTCCTCCTCAGATTCCTCAATAGGAAGGAATCCAGCACGACGCGAAGTCCTATGGACAGGTGTCCGTGCAGATGATACGATACTTATCTCACTAGGCGTACAGTAGTAAGCTCCCCAGTACTGCCTAATGGATAGTGGAAACTCTAATTGTACATAAATATTGACACTAAAATAGGGGTTCCCTTGATAAAGCATATTGTAGGTAATGTTCAGGTCCCCTATATAAAATATACACTGTCGATCCAAATGAATATGCCACGCCTCTAGACCTCTGCGAAACTGTAACGTCATGTATCCTAGAAAGCTGGGCATTTCCATCTTCTCAAAACTCTTTTTCCTCTAGAGTCTGCTCTTCTTCACCCTCTTGATCAATCCTTGGCATAGTGTCTTTACGAATATAATTACAATACAAATGGACATACAAAGAGGTGAGATCACCTACGCCAATACCAGCATGGTAGCACAGATATAATACAACCAGCATACCATACAGACACATCATATCATAATTACAATCATGCCATCAATATTATTTATCATAACAGATACAATAAATAATAATTACCATCATGCCATTAACATTATTATCATCATCATCATCTAAGTATTTCTCAACAGAACAATTGTCATAGCCAATATTCCTCAATTAATATGTCATACATATATAAATGCTCATATTCATGCATGCGCACATAGACTCAATTTCCTACTCCACGGAGCTAATACTCAGTTTGGATAAATTGATCAGAAAGATCTATCTATACCAACATGCCTCAGACCAAGTGTCACATTTCTCATATGTGTTTGCACATCTAGCATATACACGACAGTCTTTACTAGATCACTATTAAGAATAATGTCTCAGTCAGGATCATCAGTTCGTTACATCGGTCAAACTTACAAAAAGAAGAGCTACCAACCGTCCATGTAAGCAACCTGCACCCCGATGCCCCCAAGGTCAACAAGTGACTTACACTACGCATATCGCACCCACTCAAGAGATGTACGTCTCTCCTAGGCAAATTGCCTCATACAGCCCATCGGATCTTTCCAATGCATGTTCAATGCACCAATGCCAAACAATAGGCAAAATTCATATACAGTGTCCATACACTAGTTCATGCATATAAAATGCACCAATGCCAATCACAGGCAAAATTTATCTTTTCTCATACAGTGTCCATTCACTGGTTTAACAGTAATCCTACTGTATATTTAATCGCAAAAATCATATTATCGCGTTTTCATAGTCGCGCACCATTTTGTCGCGTTTTCACAATTTTGTAACATTTCTGTTACGTTTTCAAATCACATATAGATTTTTCAATGTTTTCATCAATTACATAAAAATATTCCACCATTATTAAATCACATAGTGATTTTTCAACAATATCTTAAACGCGTAAAAATATTTAAACGCTTTCTAAATTGCATAGAAATATTTCAATATTTTTCAAATCGCGTGAAAATATTTAAACGTTTTTCCAATCGCGTAGCTTAAAAATCACGTTTTAAGTTATGTAAATCATTTTTCACCATTTTTCAACTTCGTAAAATATTTCTCAACCTTCAAAATTTCCATTTCAACGTTTTTCAAAATAATATGACTTTTCACATTATTTTCCACATTTTCTTACTCAAGAAAATCCTTTTCACAATTTATTTCATAAATTCACCATTCCATTGAATTAAATCAATGTTTCTAAATTTAAAATTTACTAATGTCTGTCCAAAACCTAAAAGATGAGTTACACGTTAGAAAATCCCAAGTTACCAACGTATTCTTTATAATTCCAAATCAATTCTAAAAATCAATCCTCTTTAAAATAAATTGAGGTTCAAGCACTTTCAACCTCTCTTTTCCATTCACATAGGAAAATTCCATTTTTCAAGTGATAAAACACTCTGATTCCCTTTCCAAAATCCTTGTATTAAATCAAGTTATATTTTCACTTTGAAAATCACTTTGTTTTCACAAAACCAAGGCATTTCAAGTCTTCAAAACCGTGGACATGGCCATTGAAACCATTCTTATATTTTTCCTTCAAATCAACTAAGTTCCATTCTTGTTTTTACACAAAATAAATCAATAAAAATTCTTCTCAAAAATCGTGAACATTACTTCTTGAAAAACAAACCCTTTGTTTATTTTCTTTGCTTTTATAATCATCAAATTTTATCATTCATAAAAATATTAATTTATGAACACCTATTTTGAGGTGTCTTGGCCGAAATTCACCATGGTCTTTGGAACCAAAAAAATAATTTCTCCACTTCATAATTTCTTTAAACAAATCAATTTCCTTGTTCTTGAAAAATTTTAACATGAACCCTAATTTTTGGGTGTCAAAACCATAGCCTCCCCTTGGCCATTGGAGCCAAAAAAAATTTTATTCCATCATACATCCATCATAATATATTCAACATATCTTCATCATGCATATCATAAGCATACCATATTCTCATCATGCATATTATAAGCATACCATATAAGCAATAAAATCATGCAAAGCATATCAAGCATAGGCAAATAATTAAAGCACATAAACACACACAAATTATTACATGACCATGGATATAAATCCTCATATGGATTCACCATCCATCAAATACACAAACCATCTCTCACCATCATGCTTGGTTGGTGAGATGGATCTCCTATTACCTCTTGAAGATCCTCAAAAAGCTCCTTGCTTTGCACTTTGAACAAGATTTCCACCAACAAAAGTTTCTTGAACATAAAACAAACACAAAGAAAATTAGTATATTAAGCTTGAATAAGAAAAACCATGGATCAAACATGGTTTAGAACATGAAAAAGAAGAGAAGAAATGAAGTTTCCTTACACTTCACCTCAAAAACCTTAGAACTTGCTCTTGGAAAAACTCCTTGAAGATGAAATATTTAGAGCTTGGTGTAAACAACAAAGGTTCTTGGATTGATGTAAGGATTCAAGAAGTATGGTTGTATAAAATTTTTGAGTGACAGAAGGTGGTGTAGGGGTGCTTGGCCGTGAGCTTAGAAGAGAAGAGAGATGAAGAGAAAATTTGATAACTTAGCTTCTTGAAAATGAATCAATAATGACCAAAATAACAAATAATTGGTGTCTTGAAATTTGGCTATTGTCTTAAGCCTCCAAAACCGTCCCGCCCTCCATGCACTTTTCAAAGTGTGACCAATCTCCTAGCCATCATTATTTGAAGCTTTCCTAACCATTGATTAGATTAATGGTTAGGATTAATGTAGGTTCTAGGTAGCCTTTAGATAGAAGACTTAACCTAGCCCATTGGATCTTTCTCCTTGAAATTCTAGCCAATAGATGTGTCTCCAAAATGAAGGGTTGATCTGTCGATTATTTCCATATCCTGAGTGTCTTATATTTGATCTAATTGGACTTCATGTGTGCTCAATTGTTGACATTTAGCTAAGTTTCTGGTTTAGAGTTGTCTTTGGATCTTTATTGTGAAACTGTGCTTAAGTGTGTGTATAAGCACTCATAATTGCATTATGTTTTTCAGGAGATCAATACCACCTCTAGAAGCAAAGAAAGAAGGTTGAATTTGAAGAAAGTGAGTGACACGGCCCGTGTCAAATGACACGGGGTGGGCCGTGTCCTTCTCTGGAATGTCAACATGGACCTCACTTAACAACACGGCCCGTGTCATATGACACGGGTTGGGACGTGTATTCCTCTAACTTGCAATCTACTCGAATTTGCGTTGACAGAACCTAACACGGGGTAGGCCGTGTCACATGACACGGCCCGTGTCGTTGCATCAGAACTTTAGATTCGAATTCTAATGATGTGTTAGGTATCAAAAAGTTATAAATAGGATTGCCTGGGGTTTCAAAAGAGAGGCCTGGACTGGGAAACTGCCAAGAGGCTAAGGAGAAGACCAAGAACAAGGGAGAAGGAGATTGGATCGAAGATTGGAATCTCGGGTTCGAGCAATCGGAGATTGATTATTCCCAACCTTTGGAAACTAGTTTGATCTTTAGTTTTCTTCTGCACTTGTATTCTTGACAATGTTTTTCTTCTTCTATTCTTTTGGTTTTGAAATTGTCATGTGTGGCTAGTTTTCTTATATGGTTAAGGGAAGATGAAACCCTAGTTTTGATTATGTGATTCTTGCATATTTCTTTATATTAATGCAATTGTATTTTTATTCATATGTTTCTGTTCTTAATTTGGTATAAAGGTTTTTATACTCTTTGCCAATTTCGAAAGTGGTAAAACTAGGATTGCTATGCGCGGTTGCGGTGGTAGGACTAGTGAGGCATATGATCTAAGTAATTTAATCCCGGTGTGAGATTAGATCTTAGTGTGATTGGTTTTCTAAATCTTAATACAATCAATAAGTAGGTGTAAGAGCGGTTGCTTTACAAATAATTATTGATTAGGAATTAATTTGTGAGCGGTTCTTTGGATTAATCAAAACTTAAGGAAAACAGAGAATTAATCTCACAATCACATAAAAACATAATTGATCACATTGGTATAAAAGATATGTGGGTTAGCATAATCATATAAATCTAGTGGTGGATTCCATCTCTTAACCATTGTCTTTTAATTGATTTTCCAAATCATATTTACTATTTTTGTTTTGAATTTAATTTCTGATTTTAGATTTAACAAACAAAACCCCCTCTTTATTGTTTATTATTTTTGAGAGTTTAAATTAGGAATCAATTTACAGTGTTAATTGAATTAGTTCTCTGTGGATCGACCCTTGCTAACTACAACTGGTTGCAAGGTTTTTATTTTTGGTGGAACTTGGCAACTGATTTTCATTCTAAATTTAATCATATTCCACACCACACCAAGGGTCAAGATCACTTTTTCAAACTTTACATCCAATGGTCATAAACGGTCCTTATCACTTTTTAAGACCAAATCTCCACCCTTGATTAAATCAATGGTGGATCTCCAACACTTTTTAAGAATAAATCTCCACCCTTGATTAATTTAATGGTGGATCTCCAAACCACCAAGGTTGACTAATTAGTATAATATTTATTTTTATCTGTTATTGCCCTTCGAAATATTTTTACTGTATTTTTATTGCCCGATAATTAAATAAAGTACAAAATACAGTAAAAGAAAATTTTAAAAACAGTTTCCAGATTCAGGTTTAGTAAGATCCTCTGTCTCGGTCTAAACAATACAAATTTTTTTTAATTACAGAAAAATTTTCACTTTGCGGGACCCATCTTGGGCCCACATAAGGCTCACTGGGGCCCATAGATAACACTAAAATATAAAAATTTCATAATCACCCACAAAAACACAAAAATTAGAAAAATCACAAATATCAAATCAAATTACGTAAAATAATTAAGACTTCACAGTAATAATTAAATTACGTAAAATTTTCTCCGATGCGAAAATTATTATTTTCTTGACACGGAGTAAATCACACCAAACAATTAAATGTACTGACGGGATATTCAAAATAATTTTACAGCACACAGAAATCACTAAACAGTAGAATTCTGTTAACTGTCAAAATTACTGTCAAATATATAGGAAGTTTGGGGTGTTACATAATTTCTACAGATGAAGAGTCTTGAAGTAAGAAGTTCAATACTCCATCTAGTACATATGGATCAGGTTCACGTCTTACATTCAATAACATCATGTTACTAAAGTCAATATGTGGAGTATTGAGAAGATCAAGAATCAATGAATATATATGTGTGTGTGTGTGTGTGTGTGTGTGTGTGTGTATGTGTGGTTTTGTTTGGTTCTTGGATTTATAAATTCAAATCCAAGAACCGAACCAATTAAACTTAATTTGGTTTGGATTTTACCCGAACCAATCAATATACCCAAACCAAACCGAACTAATTTAATTAGTTCAGTTCGGATTGGTCTGGTTATCCGAACTAATTTACACCCCTAATAATTATTTTTTATTTTTTTATTTTTTGTACAATAGTATTCTTCTATAAATAGAGACTAATTCTCCTATATACATTCATTAAAAATATACACAAATTCATCAATATACATAATTTGGAATTTAGTAAGTCTTTTATGCCGGATCGTGATCTTCCATATTTGTTATTCTAGCAACTATCGTGGATTCACATGATCACAATTCTAAGTAATCGTGATTATAAGCTCAGAGAGAGATGTTTAGATACACTTTGTGTAAGATAATCTTTTAACTATATCATTAGGTATATACAACCTTAATTATGTGAAATATATTTGTTTTTTTACTATCAACACATGAACAATGATTAGCAGAGTCAATAGTATTATGTAAAAAAAATTAGAGTAAACCATCATTTTAGTCCCTGACATTGTATGCATCGGTCACTTTAGTCTCTGACTTTTCAAAGTCAACTACTTAGTCCCTGAAACTACAAAATGTCAGTCACGTTAGTCTCTGTATTGGTTGCCATCAGTTAAACTTGACGAATTTGCACACGTGGCATGTTAATTGCCAAGTGGTTCGCTGATGTGGCTTACCCCTCCCAAAACGACGTCGTTTTGCTATTGTACCATATAAGACACTGAAACGACGCCGTATTAGAGGTGGAGGGAAATTTTTTAGATCCCTCCAATTGCAACGGCAAATTACTTCCCAAACCCTAAGTTCCTACTAATCCCAAATTTTTCGAACCTTAATTTCCTAATTTCTATCCTAATCCCAAATTCCCCAAATCCAAACCCTAAATTCATAATTCTCATTCTAATCCCAAATTCTCGAAACCCCACATTCGTAATTGTTGTTCCACTTAGTTTCTCTCTACAATAATCAACCTCATTTCATTATCTTCCTCGTCAGATTCGAGCTTCAAAAGGTATGTTCCCTATGTTGGGTTGGGTGTTCATGTGGTCCTTGTTTTCCTTTTTTGGTGTTGTGGTCATGCTTGTCTTCCATTTTTGTTGTGTGTGGTCCCTTGCTTGTCTTCCATTTTTACTGCGTGTGATCCCCTTTTCTGTGGTCCTACATGTGACCGAGGGAATGTTATTGTTCCCTTGCATATATTAATCCATCATATATTGAACTTTTACATTTATGCACAACACACAACTTTGTTTCCTTGCATCTTTTTGAAATTTACCCATACAAGATTGTTCCCTTGTTATACTTTCCTAATTTTTTTATAGTTTTTATAGTTGTCTATTTTTTTACATACAACACACATGTATAAGTGTTTGAACAGTGGGTGTTGTGTGTGTTTGTGTAGATGTTTAGACTTGTGTTCCATCATGGTGGTACTTTTGTTCAAGAAACTAGAGGCAAAGTTTCTTATAAAGAAGGTGGAAAAGAGTGGTAGCCTGAAGCTGAGAGGGATATGTTAGATGTATTCAGCTTAATAAATTTTTCCAAATAGATTGGTTATCATAAGGTGGAAAACTGTTATTGGCTTATGCCTGGTAAACAATTAGAAGATGGTTTAATGGACATGAAGATAGATTCCTATCTCCTACAGATGGTTGAGGCTTCAAAGTTGAACAATGGGGTTGTTCACTTATACTATGAACACATCATCATTGCTGACCCTGAAATTGTATCATTCCCTAATAAGGAGGCACCAAATGATGGCAATGAAAGCCAACCTGAGACACATATACCAGTGCGTGGTAAACCATAACTAGCAAGTGACCCTCAAGAAGCACAACATGCAGCTAAACGTGTAATTGATGGCACTCTTAGTTCAAGCTCCTCTAGTGATGGTTATGATAGTGCAGAGGACAGCCCCTATAGGGCTCCCCTTATTACTAGTGATGAGGACGAGGATGAGTGTCAGCCTAGTCCTTTGAAGAAGAAGAAGAATAAAATGGTTCAAAGCCTTACTATGAAGTAGGGAAAGAAGTTATACAGAAGAAGAAGAAGAAGAAGAAGAAGACCAATGTTGATAAAAGCATTGCATCAAAGAGGTCCGGGAAGAAAATTTCAATTGTCCCTAATAGTGACTTTAATAGTGATGCACCTTCTGGTATGATGTCATTAGTTGAACATTTTTACTTTTACTTTTTTACTTTACTGCCTCATAATTGTTAGTAATTTTGATACTTAATTGTTTGGCTACATTTACCATTTATATGTCCTGATTATAGCAGGTTCTGTGTTAACTGCACTAACTATTTTTTTCTTTTCTTATTTGCTCACACATGCAGATTATGATAATTATACAGACTCTGATACACCTGTGGGGAGGGGATTAGGATACAAGCAAAGCTATGGACCAAATATTAGGGTCACTGAGAATGTAAGAAGTGTTCACCGTGTCACTGAAGAGGCTAGTGAAGAGAGTGACTATAGTTGGAAGTCTGAAGACATGAAAACCCTAATTTCTTCTAAAGATAAGGGAATTGCCAAAGAAGTTTACCCTCAGTTAAATGAAGGTGTTGGATTTCGACATGTCAGTTTAAAGCTTGGAATAGAGTTTGTGAGTTTAGAAGCATTCAAGCAGAGGGTTAAGGACTACACAATAAAGCTAGGTAGAGAGATCAAGTGAGTGAAGAATGATAAGCTGAGGGCTAGAGCCAAGTGCAAGAATGACAACTGCACATGGGTCATCTATTGTTCATGGAGTCATGTCACTCATTGTTTCTAGAACAAGACTTTCAATGATGAGCACAACTGCAGTATAGGGTTGAAGAACTCTCAAGCCAGCAGGAAGTGTGTTGTTGGGAAACTTGTAAAAAAACTTAGGAAGCAGCCAACTCTGACCCATAGGGAAGCTTTTGACTACATGAAAGTTAAGTGTGAGATTCAATTTAATGATACAAAAATATACAGAGCCTTAAAAGAGGCAAAGGAAGTTATGGAAGGGAATGAGAGGGAGCAATATGGAAGGCTTTGAGATTATTCTGCAAAGCTGTTGAGGAGCAACCCTGATTCTACTATGAAGTTGGGTGTCATCAAAATTCCCAATTTCCCACCACAGTTTGAAAATTTATATGTCTATTTGGAAGCTTGCAAACGAGATTTCAAGACTGGTTGTAGGCCCTTGATTGGCTTAGATGGAGTTTTTCTGAAAGGCTATTTTGGTGGCCAACTTTTGTCAATAGTTGGACAGTATGCCAACAACCACATCTTTGTCATTGCTTATGCCATCGTGGATGCGGAGAACAAAGCTAATTGGAAGTGGTTCCTGACACTGCTACATGAGGACTTGGGAGACTATAGAGAACATGGCTGGAACTTTATTTCACACATACAGAAGGTAACTTTAGTCTCAAGGACTAATTTAAATTAGTTGTCTATATGTTAGGGACTAATGTGAATTACTTTTGACTAGTCATGGACTAATATGAATTATTTGTCTATATGTAAGGGACTAATGTGAAGTATTTTTTTTCAGGGCCTGATACTAGCAATGCAAGAGGTGATGCCTAGAATGCCTCACAGGTTCTGTGTTTGGCATCTGTGTGTGAATGCTTATGTCTTGAAGCATATCAAATGAGTTTTTGATGATAACAAAGTCAAGATGAAACCAAGATCAAAAGAAAAAACCAAGACCAAAAGAAGAAGACCAAGATCAAAAGAGGTATATTAGACATAGGTCTTAGAACATCAATGTGAAATGCTCTCAAGGTATCTCAATTATATTCAAATGGTTTTTCAAAGATCTCTTAAATTAACTTATTTTTTAAAGTTCATATTTTAAAAAGATGTTGATTTTAATCTTGGATCATGTTAAACATATACTAATATTGTTCAATCCAAGTTTCTTAAAGTTAGAAATGACATGAATCCTCATTTAGGCTTGAAAAATGTGTTCAAAGTGCAAAGTAATTAATTACACATGTGTGGTAATCGATTACAAGCTAAACAGAAGCCTTGTAATCAATTACATCAACCATGTAATTGATTACCAGCAAGTCAGAGGGCGTGTAATCAATTACACAAGGCTGGTAATCGATTACAACCTACCTAGAAAACCAAGTACACGTTCATACAACCATGTACTCGATTACCAAGAGTGTGTAATCAATTACTAGCATTCTGACAGTGCCCAACGGTTATTTTCTTGGCATTTAATGTTGCCATAAAAGCTATCCAATGACTCTATTGATCTAAAAACTTATAAAGTACACATCTTGGGGCATCATTTGTGGCTAACTAACAATTGAGAAATATCTTTTAATCACTTTAATCCATGAATCATCATAAAATCACTTGTGCTCTGTTTTTGTACATATTTGAGATATTCTTGAAGAGCATCTGATAAACACATATTTTATTCATTAAGAAACCCTTATATTTAGTCATTTACACTCTCCATATTCTTAATTGATTGAGTTTGACATGATTTTGTGAGTTTGAGCTCAAATTGGTCCTAATTGAATATTTTCAGCATTATTGAGATTTTACACTGTTTCTGTATTTTGGTCATAACTTGAGTTCCTGATATCTGACAATCATGAATTTTATCTTGTAGGAAATCTAAGAGGAAGCTCTACAACTTTGATGAAGAGCTCGAAGTCCGATTCAGATGTCTAAGGGACCTAAGTTTACATGGAAGTCAGAATACGGGTTCTATCAGTAGAATCCGAACAGTGTGCACTCATAAAATCATATCTCAAAATGTAATAATGGAGATGGGCTGAAATTTGGACAGTGGATAGTCAAGATCCAAATAAACAACTTTCATGAAGAACACATTTTCAGAAAAAGAAGTCTAGTAGGTCATTTTGAGCTTGCAAGTCGGAACAGAGGTGCTGAAGTTGGGTTTGAGCAACCTACGGTATTTGGGACATATCTTGGGCTTAAGGAAGCCAAATTTGACAAACCAGCTATCCATTTTATAGCCAAGACAAGGATCTAAAACTTTCATGAAGAACACTTTTTGTGAATCTGAAGTATAGTGGGTCGTTTTTGGCTTCCAAGTCAGACACGAAATTTTCATCCATCCACTAATCCACTAATCCATCCATCCACTCATCCACTAACTCACGCACTCATCCACTCATACACTAATCCAACCACTTAACCACTCCACCCACCCATCCACTCATCCATCCACTCACCCATCCACTCACCCTCAACCACTCATCCACTCAACTAACCCACTCAACCAATATTTAATCCACTCCACTCAAACCAACCCACTTAACCACTCATCCACTCAACCAATCCACTCAATCCATCCACTCAAACACTCCACTAACCCACTCATCCATCCACTCACCTTTGTCATTTTGTTACCCTAGACTTCTATAAAAGGGCACCATTGGTTATCATAGGGAAGGGGGGAACTCTCCTTCATTTTCTCTCAGTTTTTCTTGTGATTTCTTTCTAGCTATGTGTAACTAAACCTCCCTTGGTTAAAGGGGTGATGAAACCGCTAGTATTAATGTTGTAAACTTTGCATATTTGATTATTTCAACACAGTTATGTTTTTTATTCATATATTTCTGAATCTATTGTTGGTATGAAGGTTTTTGTACTTGTTCCTACTTTCAAAGTAGTAGATCTAGGTTTATTATGCGCGGTTGCGGTAGTAGATCTAGTGCGATGTATGATGTTCATATGGGTATAATTATCTTTGTGCTATTTGCCAGTTATAAAAGTGGTAGATCTGGGTTTATTATGCGCGGTTGCGGTATTAGATCTAGAGAAATATATGTTCTAAGTAATTTAATCCTGGTGTGTGATTAGACCTTAGTGTAATTGGTTTTCTAAATCTTAATGCAATTGTTGGATAGTTGTAAGAGCGGTTGCTTTATGACTAATCAGTGATTAGGAGTTGATTTGAGCGGTTGCTAAATTGGCCAACACGTAAGGAAAACAGAGATTTACTCTCACAATTGCATAAAAACATAATTGAGCATGTTGGAATAAAAAGGATATGTGGATTTACATTATCATATAAATCTAGTGGTGGATTCAACCTCTTAACCAATTTTCTTATATTGTTGATTTCAGTTTGTTTATTGTTATCTTTGAACTTGTTCATTGTTCATCAAAACTCCAAAACCCCCCCTTTTACTGTTTATTGTCAATCAGAGTCTAAATTGGGAATTGTTTAATAGTGTTAATTGAATTGGTTCTCTGTGGATCGACTCCTTACTAACTACAACTAGTTGTAAGGTTTTTATTTTTTCTCTGGTGGGCCCGACAACCGATTTTTATCTTAATTTTAATCACTACATCCGCACGCATCGTAATTTTGGCGCCGTTGTCGGGAACCAATTTTTTCAATTACACTATTAATTTATTTCCTATTTTTATTCTGTTTTTATTTTATTTTATTTTATTTTATTTTATTTTTAATCTTTCTTTCGAGTGTTTTGTAGGTGTTGATGTCCTTTGAAGGAGTAGACGAAGGATTGCTAAATTTGAGGAACTATATTGATCAACTCACTTCACATCCTCAATTTCCCTTCCATCCGGCTAACTTCCAACTCACACCGCTGACATTGAAGCCGCCCGTTACATTGATCTATCAAGTTCGAGAGACATTTGAGCCATCCGAAATATCCGAAGAAGTGACAATGGCGTAAAACACTTTAAGGGCATTGGGTGCTCCAGATCTAGATCAATAACCTCTTTGCATGGACATTCTTGAAAATGAAGAGGCATTTGAATTGAAATCCGGTTTAATCCATCTCTTGCCATCTTTCAATGGATTACCCGGAGAGGACCCCAACAAGCACTTGAAGGAAATCCATGTGGTATGTTCTAGCATGAAACCTGCAGAATTCATGTAGAGCAAGTCAAGTTGAGAGCTTTTCCATTCTCATTGAAAGACTCACTAAAGAGTGGCTTTACTACTTGCCACCCGGATCCATCCAATCATGGCGGGACATGGCCCGAACTTTCCTAGACAGATACTTCCCCGCCTCAAAAGCTGCAACAATCGAAAAGAAATCTGTGGTATTCAACAAAGGCATGGGGAATCACTCCATGACTACCGGGAGAGATTTAAGAAGCTATGTTTCACTGCCCTCATCATCAAATAAGTGAGCAAACTTTTAATTCAAGTATTTCTATGAAGGCTTACAAGTGATGGATCGCAACATGATTGATCTTTGCTAGCGGAGGAGCATTGATTGATAAAACTCCTCAAGAAGCTAGAAACTTGATCTCAAGAATGGTGCCAATACTCAACAATTCTACTCTAGAAATGACACCGGAGTAAAGAAAGTGAAAGAAGTAGAGACAACCAAGATACAAAGAAGAAATGACTCAATTGACTGCTATGGTTCAGCGGTTAATGGATTCGGTGTAAAGCACCAGCTCATGCTTGTGGGATCTGTTGCTCATCCGGACATCCCACCGATATGTGTCCCACTCTCCAAGAAGACACAAATGAGGAGGTAAGAGCAAGAGGGGATATGCTTTGGACTTTCAAAAAATTACAACCCCTACTCAAACACATATAATCCGGTTGGAGGGATCATCCAAATTTCAGCTATGCAAAGCAACCTCAAAATCAACCTCCAAACTTATGGACCTCCAGATTCCAACAAAGGCAAGTACCTTTCCCTCGAGACAAGAAGAAGTTCAAGCTCCTAAGCAATCGAGCCTTCATTAGAGGAGCTAGTAAAACAAATGGCCACTAATAATTTGCGTTCCAACAAGAAACAAATGCAACTATACAAAGTTTCAAACAAGAAACAAGGATCGCAATCAATAACTTGCAGTAATCGATAGGACAGCTTGTCCACAGAATTCAACAAGTTTCAAAGCCAAGCTTCAGGAAACTACCCTCACAAATGTAAGTGAATCCGAGGGAAAATGCTAGTGTTGTCACATTGAGAAGCGGAAAGACGATGGATGAGCCTACCTCTCTTCCACCAATCATTCAAGAGAAGGATGAACCACCCAAAGAAGCAAATGATAAGGGCAAACTTCCAAAACCCCTAAGGTAAGTATTTCGAACCCCTTCCTAAATATGTCACTAAAGCTCCTTTTCCTAGTAGGTTGGTTAAAACCAAGAAAGAAGAAGCAGTAAAAGAAATACTTGAGACTTTTAGGAAGGTAGAGGTTAATATCCCTTTGTTAGATGCCATTGCTGTGTATCTAGATATGCAAAATTTCGAAAGAATTATGCACTAACAAGAGGAAGTTAAAAGGAAATGAAAAGGTCCAAGTGGGAGAAAATGTTTCAAATTTGTAATTAAAAAGAAACTCCCAACCAAATGTAAGGACCCCGGCACATTCACCATTCCATGCACTATAGGTAACACAAGGTTTGAAAGGGCAATGCTTGATTTAGGTGCATCTATAAATGTCATGCCATATTCTATTTATGCATCTTTATACTTGGGTCCTTTGGAACCACGGTGTTGTTATTCAATTGGTTGATAGATCTAATGCATACCCTAAGGGTGTGGTTGAAGATGTTTTTGGTACAGTGAATGAATTAGTGTTTCCTAAATGGCAGACTTCTATGTTTTGGACATGGAAGAGGATGAGTCTCCCAAATCTGCTCCTATCTTGCTAGGAAGACCATTTTTGAAGACCGCACGGACAAAAATTGATGTGCACTCAGAATTCTAACAATGGAATTTGATGGGGAATTAATTAGATTCAATATTTTTGAAGCTATGAGATACCCAAGTGATGTGCACTCGCTTGTTTAATTGATTCTTTTGATCCTTTTGATTCTTTAATTTCTGCAGCTTTTGATACTGACCATTTTGATGCTCTTGATACAATTCTAACTCATAGCTTAGATGTACAGGAGGAAAAGAAGAAGAGTGAAGAAGAGCCATGGAGTGAAGACATTGATGAAATTGTTGCTGCCTTACAAGAGCTCTCTTCCACTCCAGAAGAGCATGAGGTAACTTTTGTTGATTTACCCGTTACTACCGATATACCTCAACCTTGTTGTGTGCACTGAATTGGAACTGAAAGCACTACTGATCATCTTAAATACATCTTCTTGGGGGAGAAGGACACCCTTCCAGTAATAATTGCAAAGTCACTCACCCAAGAGCAAGAAGAGAAACTGGTAGCTGTTTTGCAGGAACATAAGACAACCATTGGTTGGTCAATAGCTGATATCAAGGGTATTAGTCCCTCCGTTTGTATGCACAGGATATTAATGGAGGAGGATACTAAACCTGTGAGAGACCCTCAGCGGAGATTGAATCCTCCCATGATGGAGGTTGTGAAAAAGGAGATACTGAAGCTCCTAAGTGTGGGGGTGATCTACCCCATTTCTGACAGCAAGTGGGTAAGCCCAGTCCAGGTAGTACCAAAGAAATCTGGAATTACTGTGGTAAGAAATGCTGAAAATGAGCTTATTCCCACTAGGTTTACGCATGTGGTGGCGTGTTTGTATTGATTACAGGAAGTTGAATGCCGCCACGAGAAAAGACCACTTTCCTTTACCTTTCATTGATCAAATGTTAGAAAGATTAGCTGGTCATTCTTATTATTGTTTTCTGGATGGTTTTTCATGTTACAATCAGATTGCCATAGCTCCAGAAGACCAAGACAAGACTATATTCACTTGTCCATTTGGAACCTTTGCATATAGGCGAATGCCTTTTGGACTCTGCAATGCACCAGGAACTTTCCAAAGATGCATGATGAGTATATTTTTTCGATTACATTGAAAACATCATTGAGGTTTTTATGGATGACTTTAGTGTCTTTGGAAATGATTTTGAAAATTGTTTGGAACATTTAACTTTGGTGCTTAAAAGATGCATTGACACTAACCTGGTATGAATTGGGAAAAATGTCATTTCATGGTGAATGAAGGTATTGTGTTAGGTCATGTAATTTTCGCTAGGGGAATTGAAGTAGATAAAGCTAAGGTAGAACTCATGCATTTTTGCCACCACCCACTAGTGTGCGGGAGATTCGTTCTTTTATTGGTCATGCAGTTACTACCGGAGATTCATTAAAGACTTTTCTAAAGTCTCATTGCCCCTTTGCAGACTTCTTCAAAAAGATGTTAATTTTAACTTTGATGAGAAATGTATGGAAGCTTTCAATAAACTCAAGAAGTTGTTAATCTGTTGCACCTATCATCATGCCACCCAACCTGGGAGTTACCTTTTGAACTAATGTGTGATGCCGGTGACTTTGCAAAGCAGGAGTCTGTCTTGGGACAACGAGTTGATAGAGTTCCTTATGCCATTTACTATGCATCAAGGACTCTAAATGATGCTCAACTTAATTACTCAACCACAGAAAAGGAACTTCTAGTGTTGTATTTGCTTTAGAAAAATTTAGATCATATCTAATTGGTTCTAAAGTGATTGTGTTTTCAGATCATGCAGCCTTGAAGTATCTTCTAACAAAGAAAGAAGCAAAGCCTAGATTGCTCGATGGATTTTATTGCTCCGGAATTTGACTTGGAGATTAAAGACAAGAAAGGGAGCGAAAACTTGGTGGCCGATCACTTGAGTAGATTGGTAATCAAGAGGAAGAAATACCTATCATGGAGACTTTTCCAGGATGAATATTTGATGGTTGTCAACACCATAATCCCTTGGTATGCCGACATTGTTAACTACCTGGTTACTAAGGACTTTCCGGAGGGTTTGAACAAGGCCCAAAGAGATAAATTAAGGAGTGATCAGAATACTATATCCGGGATGACCGTACTTATGGAAGCATCAGGCAGATCAAGTCATTAGGAGGTGCATTCCCGATTCTCGAGACACACTCCATCCTCTCCTTTTGCCACACCTATGCATGTGGAGGACACTTTGGCAAGAAAAGGACAGCCAATAAAGTGCTTGACAAAGTGGTTTCTATTGGCCTTCAATTTTCAAAAGATGCTTACAACTTCGTAAGTCTTGTGGACCATTGTCGAGAACAGTAATATTGGTCCTCGTAATCAAATGCCTCGGACTCCGATCATTTTTGTGGAACTCTTTGATGTGTGGGGTATTGATTTCATGGGACCATTCCCTCCTTCATTTGGTTTCACATACATTCTTTTATCCGTTGATTATGTGTCTAAATGGGTGGAAGCAAAAGCCACTCGATCCGATGATTCTAAAATCTGTTGCAGATTTTGTTAAGTCACATATTTTCTCCAGGTTCGGGACCCCAAGGGCTATCATCGGTGACCAAGGGACCCATTTCGCAACAAAACCTTTGATGCTCTATTGAAGAGATATGGAGTAATGCACAGAATTTCCACTCCTTACCATCCACGACAAATGGGCAAACTGAAGTGTCCAACCGGGAGATTAAGTCAATCCTTGAAAAGACAGTGAATCCCTCAAGAAAGGATTGGAGCACTCGACTTGAAGATGCTTTATGGGCTTATAGAACTGCCTATAAGACTCCCATCGGCATGTCACCATTTCGGTTGGTGTATGGAAAGCCCCGTCATTTGCCCGTTGAGTTGCAACATCGATCTTACTTGGGCCATTAAACAAGTTAATATGGAATTGGAAGGTCTTTGGAAAGCAAAGGAAGTTCCAAGCATGTGAATTGGAAGAACTAAGAAATGAGGCCTTTGAGAATGCCCCGATTTATAAGACTAAAGCTAAGGCATTCCACGACCAATTGATTTCCAGAAAGAAATTTCACAGAGGACAAAAAGTCCGCTATTCCAATCAAGACTCAAATTATTTCCGTGTAAACCGCGTTCTAAGTGGATTGGGCCGTTTGTGGTAACTAATATTTTTCCTTTTGGTGCAGTTGAGATCAGAGTGAAATTTCCGGCAAAGCATTTAAGGTCAATGGTCATCGTCTCAAACCATATCATGAACTTCCCCGACAAGTGCAGAGATGGAAGTGATGACCTCATCCTTCCACAATATGAGGAGCATTGAAAGTATCATCATGTCGGGCTGAGGACAATAAACTAAGCGCTCATTGGGAGGCAACCCAACCAGATTTGCTCTCTTTATCCCTTTTTATTTTGTGTTTTCATTAGTTTCTTAGATTATGTTTTTATCTGTTTGTTGGTTGTAAGCATTTGAATCTCTAAAAAAAAAACCAAAAAAAAAAAAAAAAAAACAGCTGTGTGCCCGACAATAAGGTAGGTAGTGCCATTAAATTTTGTCACTCGGAAGCATGTGAAGGTTGACGAGCGCCGAACTCAGTCAAAATTATAACCGAAGTTATTACCTAAGCTTGTAGCATAGTGACAACACCGGATCGTCTCCTCAAGGATCGTAGATGCAATTTAATCAAATCAAGTGAAAGTTAGCAAAGGGGGGTTTGACAGTTTAATATCGTACTTAACAAAATTAACGGAAGAAATGACAATTAAAGAGTAGTCAATTTAGAAACCTATCCAAGATTGGGTGGATTAAATCATAGACCCTTCATAGAACACTTGAAGCACAATTGAATTGTTAATTTGGATCTAACCGAGATCTCTGCATCAAATCCAGAATTCATACTAGACGATCGTCTAGAATTCAATTAACAAGTTATAAACACAAATGTGAATAATCGCACCATTCATGAAAATCTATGTTAATTTCAAGTACCGAATTCAATTAACTTAGGCACAAATCAAGTAATCTAACCTTTTCAATTCTCGTGATTAATTTAGATCAATCAGGTTCTAAGTTTCATCACAAATCTTAATCTTCATTTATGTGATTAGTTTAGATCAATCAGTTCTAAGTTTCATCACAAATCTCAATCTTAAACCAAGATCAATCAGATCAACATAAATAGAATCACCATTCATGCATTCAAGATCAAGAAGAAGAAAAAGAAGAAGAAAAGAGGAATTCAATTACAAATCAAATACAATACATAACCAAGGTCTCAAGAATCCAAACCACAATCTCTTCAAGAGTTCTAAATTGACCCAAAGTAGCTTAGCCCTCCATTACCATGAAGGGGAGCATCAAAATATACAAAACTATGAGAAACTATGAAGAAGCAAGAAGAAACTTAGAGAGAAATGAAGGAGAATTACATCTTGTTCATGATAAATGGTGCCTTTTATAGAAGTCTAAGGTAACAAAATGACAAAGGGAAGTGGGTGGATGAGTGGGTGAGTGAGTGGAGTGTTTGAGTGGATGGATTAGTGGGTTGGTTTAGTGGATTGGTTTAGTGGATGAGTGAGTGGAATGGTTGAGTGGTTGAATTAGTGAAAAATGCCAAAGGACTTTTGGTGAGTGGGAAATTATGGACATGAATGGGTGAGTGGATGGATGAGTGGATGGATTAGTGGATGAGTGGGTGGAGTGGTTAAGTGGTTGGATTAGTGTATGAGTGGATGAGTGGGTGAGTTAGTGGATGAGTGGATGAGTGGATGAGTGGATGAGTGGATTAGTGGATGGATGAGTGGATTAGTGGATGGATGAGTGGATGGTTGAGGATGAAAATTTCGTGTCTGACTTGGAAGCCAAAAACGACCCACTATACTTCAGAACCACGAAAAGTGTTCTTCATGAAAGTTGTAGATCCTTGTCTTGGATATAAAATGGATAGCTGGTTCGTCCAATTTGGCTTCCTTAAGCCCAAGATATGTCCCAAATACCGTAGGTTGCTCAAACCCAACTTCAGCACCTTTGTTCCGACTTGCAAGCTCAAAATGACCTACTAGACTTCTTTTTCTCAAAATGTGTTCTTCATGAAAGTTGTTTATTTGGATCTTGACTATCCAATGTCCAAATTTCAGCTCATCTCCATTATTACATCTTGAGATATGATTTTTTTGAGTGCATACTGTTCGGATTCTACTGACAGAACCCGTATTCTGACTTCCATGTCAACTTAGGTCCCTTAGACATCTGAATCAGACTTCGAGCTCTTCATCAAAGTTGTAGAGCTTCCTCTTAGCTTTCCTACAAGGTAAAATTCATGTTCATCAGATATTAGGAACTCAAGTTATGGCCAAAATACAGAAACAGTGTCAAATCTCAATAATGCTGGAAATATTCAATTAGGACCAATTTGAGCTCAAACTCACAAAATCATACCAAACTCAATCAATTAAGAATATGGAGAGTGTAAATGACTAAACATAAGGGTTTCTTAATGAATAAAATATGTGATTATCAAATTCTCCCACACTTAGCTTTTTGCACTCCCGGGCAAAACTCAAGACCAAAATTTTACAATCAAGAAGAACAACAAAGGTTCAAGGGATTAAAACATTCATGAGTTAACAATTCTCCACATCTCAAACCAACAAGCAAGGTATCTTCAACATGAATCGAGAATGATAGATCTTCACAAGATTCCCTCTCAATCTCTCAAGTGTTTAAAGGGTAGGTATTTCACTCAATTCAACCCATGAAAATTACACTACCATAAGCTTGCTTATCTTCTACTTCTCCACTACTCAAAACACATGCACACACAAATCATGAGGACTTTATTCAAGGTTGTAGTGAGGTCAAGGTAACAGGAGAGGATAAAATGGATATGAGAAGATAAATACTAAAGAGAATAAAAGCAAATAAGAGTGAGTTCAAATAACAAGCATAAAAGTTCATCCCAACTCTAGTGTATATCCCTTTACATATTCATTTCCCAATTTTTTTTTTTTTTTTAAACACTTGGTTTTTTTTTTTTTTTTTTTTTTTTTTTTTTTATATATATGAACATAACTATATACATACATTTTTTTTTTCTTTTTGGGCACTCTTTTCTTTTTCAACAACCATTTTGTACACACACCCCCACACTTGTTCAAAAACTCATCCATTAACCAAGCTAATGTTCTTTTATTCCCTAAGGTAAAGTAAGAACACGATTTCTCATTTAAGGCACATAATGAGCTAGAAACAAGGAATGGTCAAATAAGCTCAAAGGGGTTAAGCAAAGGAAAATATACAAGGTTGGCAAGAATCGAGAATTTTCAAGAAGTCAAAAGAGTGCTTGATATCATATTGAAAACAAGGTTAGCTATTTGGTTAAACTAGCTAATTAAGAAAGAGGGCCTCAATCATGTTCATGCATGCAAGTGAAATGTAGCCTCAAAAAGAATCAAAGCAAGTTCTAGAGTGGTCATTAACATGAGTGAAAATCACACAAGAAAGAAGAGAATGGCATAAATGTTAAATCCATCCATTAGGCTCAAAATCTCACAAGGTATGCATCCATCAAACCCAATTCATCAATTCAATCATCCATCTCCAAGCATATCAGTTCAAGAAGGGAGAAAAGTTATTCAATCATGCAATGAACCCTTTTTTTTTTTTTTAAAACAAAAAGAAACATGCTAAAATCTCTCCCCACACTTAATATAGACATTGTCCTCAATGTGAAAGTGATAAATAAAACGGAAAGAAAAGAGCAACACAACCCGATGAGGAGTGAATCAACGCCAAGAGTAAAAGAAGCACACCTGTCGCTACGCATCGACCACAAAGAAATCAAACAAGAAAACGTTAGTACTTCCACAATTTAATACTAATTAATTACTACCTAAAAAACTCCTTACTCTGCCACCAATTAAGATGCGTCTCAAGAGTAAAATTACTCCTTACTCTGCCATCACTAATTGGTTTAATAAGTCCATGACAATCATATCATACTTTCCAAACAAAACAACAAATTTTTTTTTTTTTTAATAAAATCAAACCCATTAAAGAGAAAGTGTCAGATCGGGCTTTTGTTTCTTGTTACTTCCTTCGCTGCTTCCTGTTGACCAATCTATCTGAGCTAATACCTTATCAGGTACATACTCAAAAGCTTCTAATTTATCAATGAGCTCATCAATAGTGGAGGCAGAGATAAGAAGTTGTCTTGCCGAAGGAGTGATAAATTTCTGTTCCACAGCTTTGTCAAGAAAAAATAACAAAAGATCAAAGAAATTATTAACATTCAACAAACCAATGGGTTTATGGTGGATGTTCGGTTCGGCTTCAAGAGACAATTTGAAAAATCTCTTCCAAAGTACCAAAACCACCAGGTAAGACAATAAATGCATCAGAATTGTCAACCATTGTTTTCATTCGTCCATGCATGGATGTTACCTGAATTTCTTCTCCAATTGTCCTTCCAGTGATGTTATTTTCAGCTAAAGGTTTAGGAATAACACCTAAAACCCGATCGCCTCCTATAAAAGCTGCAAGTGATACAGCCCCCATTAACCCACGACAACCTCCCCCATATACAAGATGAATATTCCTCGCAGCAAGTGATCCACCAAGAGTGCTAGCTGCGTTTACAAATTCTAATCCCTTCCCATAACTCGACCCACAAAAAACACAGACATTTTTGAGGTTACGAATAGGAAGTCCCATTCTATACTCTTCCTCCCTTTGAGTGTTTCTTAGTTGAAGGAAAATGGAGTGTTTAAATAAGAAAAAGAATGGAAAGGGGAATAATTGCACCTATAAGGGTAGGTTGGCTGTTGTCAGAAAAGGTTGAAATTAAGAAACACAGAATCTTTTTTTTTTCTTTTTCTTTGTCTTTTTTTTTTTTGACTTCAAGAAAACCATCAAGGTAAAGAAGTCTAGAAACCCCTGAAGGACCCTGCTCAAAGGATCGTCTGTACAAAAATCAAAATACAACAAAATGACACAAAGATAAAAGAAATAGAAAATGATGACATATTGTATGTATAGTTTCCATGGCGTATCTTTATCTTGCAAGGCATCATGAGTGCAAAGAGACATCACGTCCTTTTTTTTTTTTTCCTTTTTGAAATTGTTAGAAAAACTTGATGAAAGATGAGTGTATACTTACTTAAGATTGGGATGGAGGTAGTCTGCTTCTTTCGGCTTTGTGCCAAAGCATTGTTGACCAAGATTCGATCCATTCAAGACCCGGGCAGTAACATAGGGCTCCCAAAAGGGACAAGTGGCCATAATACGACGGGCCGCCTCACATGTGGAATACAATCTACCTTCTTTGTTTTTCAATTAAGAAGGCTGGATCAGATGCATGCATTTCCCCATTCACGGTGTGTGTTACCAAAGCCAACCCTAAGAAGTATACATTTTTTTTTTTTTTTTTTTTTTTTTTTTTTTTTTTTTTTTTGTTTTTTTTTTTTTGTTTTGTTTTTTTTTTTTTTTTAGAGATGACATGAAGAAGAAGAAGATGATGATATGTATAGATTGTTTGTGGATATCGCTCACATCTGCCTCTGGTTTAACGTCCAGTAACGACTTAAACGTCTTCTATGAGTCGAGGATAAGCTTCCCATCCAATTTTCTTATAAATTGGCAAAAATGGTCTTTTAGAGTCGATTCCCAAGATCGTAGCGTTGTTCTTCATCCTTGAAGAGATTCCACAATTTAAGAATTTCACGATGCACCAATCCACAAGAATGCGTCTCAAGAGTCAATAAGATATCATCTAATGACTCCTTACTCATCCATTCTTAATGAAGAAAATTTTATCTTCTCTATTTGCGGAAACCATCCCCTTAGTACGACATCGCTTGTTACGTTCCATCGTTCACATTTGTGACAGACTTGTAACCTTTTTGCTCTTCTCCTTTTAGAATATGAACTTCTTCCAAGACCTAGGGCATATATGAGTCAAATGAAATTGAGGACTCACCGCTAATCGGACCTTCGCTTCAATTATCCATCGTACATCTTCTCGGCATACCTTTGTGCATTAACAGCCTCAATCTTTCACATCGAACTTTGTAGATTTTTCTCGAGCATTTTGAGGAAGAGAAGGAAAATGTTTTCTCGTGTTTGAAAGAATGACATCCATTTTGAAGGAGAAGAAGGATTCAGTTATTTTGGGAAATCGAAAAATAAACCGACTTAAGAGTCACGAAGAGTACCGTATCCGCCACTTAACCTAAGCAACACAAAGAACTCAAGAACTTGGTTTTCCAGAATGGTTGAGTCTTTGTCCATTAACTTTAAGCGCATTACCATTCCTAGGATCCTCAATATCTTCGGCCCTAGAGGATACACGTGTTTGACAGCAAAAGAACCGCGCCACCTAGATCTCAATTTTTCAAGGAGTAGGTGCAGATGATAATCTCAAAGCAGAACCTTTTTGACCAATTTCCGTAACTTTTGCAAAAGGTGTAACAGACCTTGAATAAAGTGGGTCAATAAAATCCATACTACAAGATTTTCGCTGTTGTTGTCGTTGAAGAAAAAGTGACCTCCACTTGCTTCCGAGTGACAAAATTGAATGGCACTACCTTCCTCATTGCTCGGGCATACAAATTGCTTTTTTTTTTTCTTTTTTTTTTTTTTTTTTTTTTTTTTTTTTTTTTTTTTTTTTTTTTTTATTCATAATGCGGATGGAGAAGGTTCATCACCTCCACTTCGCATTCTCTCGGAAGTTCATGATATCTGTTTGAGGCGGTGTCCATTTACGATGAAAGCTTTGGCAAAGTGACCTCACTTTTAATCCGAACAAACACTGTAAGGAAAAACCTTAGTAACAATAAATGGTCCATCCCATCTAGACCTTAATTTGCCATGCATGAATCGGAGGCGGGAGTTATAGAGGAGAACTTTTTGACCAATCTCAAATGTTTTCCTTAGAATCAACTTATCATGGAAGGCTTTAGTCTTCTCCTTATAAAGTTTGGAACTTTCATAAGCCTCCAAGCGGATCTCCTCCAATTGCCTTTGCAGTGCAGCCTTCCTCTCCATACCGCTTGATCTAGGTCCAAGTTGCACCTTTTCACCGCCCAAAATGCATGATGCTCAATTTCCACCCAGTAGGTGGCAAGCTTTTCCAAAAACAATCCGATACGGAGACATCCCGATTGGTGTCTTATAAGCAGTCCAGGTAAGCCCATAAAGCATCCTCAAGCCTCTTGCTCCAGCTTCTTTCTCGTTAGGTTGAACTGCGTTTCTCGGAGTATCCGCTTGATCTCCCCGTTGGAAATCTCGCTTGCCCATTAGTTTGGGGATGGTAAGGTGTAGAAACTCGTGCAAGACCCCATACTTTTTCATCAAAGCTTCCATGCTTCGATTACAAAAATGTGAACCCCGATCACCGATGATGGCCTTTGGAACTCCAAACCCGTAAAAATCGTGATCTAACAAAATCCACAACAACTTTGGAATCATCATCCGAGTAGCTTTCGCCTCCACCCACTTGGATACATAATCAACTAGCAAAATGTAAACAAAACCAAAAGAAACAGAAAGGGTCCCATAAAATCAATACCCCATACATCAAAAATCTCACAGAACAATAAGGATTTTCGGGGCATCTCATTCTTCGAGAAGTGTTTCCTGTTTTTTGGCATTGATCACAAGATTTACAAAACACATATGCATCATGAAATAGAGTGGGCCAATATAATCCAGATTCCAAAACTTTCCTAGCAAGTCCTTTGGGGACCAAAATGACCGCCACATGCAAGTGTATGACAAAAGCTAAGAATAGAATGGAATTCATTATCGTGCACACATCTCCTAATGACTTGGTCACTACAAAATTTCCACAGATAATGGTCATCCCACACATAATATTTTGACTCACTTTTCAATTTATCAATCGAGCCCTAATAAAATGTGCGGTGGAAAACACCAAAGAACTAAGAAATTTATCAAATCAAAGCAAACCAAGGAGTGTTACCTTGCACTTGAAAAGCCGCTCATCGAGGAAGACATCATGGATAGGTAAAGTATCCGCCTCCTTTTCAATACGACTTAGGTGATCACCACTAAATTCTCCGCTCCACTTTTATCACGGATTTCAATATCGAACTCTTGGAGGAGCAAAATCCACCTAATCAATCTAGGCTTTGCATCAAGCTTCTTCAGAGAAACTTCGTGAGAGTCAGTATGATCTCGAAAACACAACCACTCTAGAACCAAGCAAATATGATCGAAATTTGTCTAAAGCAAAAACAATTGCTAAAAGTTCCTTTTCGTTGGTGGTGTAGTTGACTTGTGCAGGATCTAAAGTTCTTGAAGCATAAGAGATGACATGAGATATTTTACCGACCCTTTGTGCAAGAACAGCTCCCAAAGCATAATTAGAGGCATCACACATGAGCTCAAATGGAAGTGTCCAATCTGGGTGGCTAGATGATAGGTGTATCGGTCAATGCTTGCTTCAAGTGATTGAAGGCATCCTTGCATTTCTGGTCAAAATGGAACTCCACTTTTTTGTAGCAAGTTGGATAGTGGAAGAGCAATTTTGCTGAAATCTTTATGAACCGCCTATAGAAACCCGCATGACCAAGGAAAGAAGCGAACCTCCCGCACGCATGTGGGGTAAGATAAGCATGAAATAACATTTATTTTTGCAGGATCTACCTCGATACCCTTGCTAGATATTACATGTCCTAAAACTATACCTTGTTCTACCATGAAATGACATTTCTCAAAATTCGAACAAGGTTAGTTTCAATGCATCTATGTAAAACCTGAGCCAGACTATCCAAGCATGCATCAAAGGAAGAACCATAGACAGTAAAATCATCCATAAACACATCCATGCAATTCTCTAAAAAGTCAGAAAAGATACTTACCATACACCTTTGAAAGGTGCCCGGAGCATTGCACAGACCAAACGGCATCCTCCTGTATGCAAATGTGCCAAATGGACAAGTGAAAGTAGTCTTCTCTTGGTCTTCTAGGGCTATATGAATCTGAAAATAACCTGAATATCCATCCAGAAAACAATAATGTGACTTGCCAGCTAGCCTCTCCAACATCTGATCAATGAAAGGTAGCGGAAAATGATCTTTTCTGGTAGCCTGGTTAAGCCGCCTATAATCAATGCAAACCCGCCAACCGTTCGAACTCTTGTGGGTAGAAGTTCGTTATTCTCATTCTCAACTACTGTGACCCTACATTTCTTGGGAACAACCTGCACGGGCTCACCCATTTACTGTCTGATATGGGATAAATAATGCCAGCTTGAAGTAGCTTGGTCACTTCCTTCTTCACCACATCTAGAATCAAGGGGTTCAGTCTCCTTTGGGGTTGCCTTACTAGTTTCGTATCCTCTTCCAATAAAATCCTATGCATGCATGTGGAGGGACTAATACCAGGAATATCTGCAAGTGTCCATCCGATGGCTTGCTTATTCTGCCTCAAAACCTGCAGCAATTTTTCTTCTTGTTCAGGTTGCAGATTCTTAGCAACAATCATCGGTAGCCTTCTCACCATCTCCTAAATATGCATATTTAAGATGGTCCGCAAAGTCTTCAACTCTAAGGATGGAGGTTGTACAATGGAAGGCAAAGAAGCTATTTGAAACAACTAATTCAAAGAACATTAAATTCAAGCACAGTTCGACTTCTATTTTCACATGCGGTATCATTCAAGTTAGCATTGCATCATCACTCATACCAAAGATAAATCTCAAGACATGCAAAGACATGGCTCAACATCACAAGCAACACATGTACCACAAGAAATGTAATCCAGAAAGTCAAGAATATCGTGGAATTCAAGATATAAATCAAGATAAACATCATCAACCAAAGATCTCAATCACATCAATATGGAAAATGAATGCTCCTCTGGGGATGTCTCATGACATCAAAAATTTTAAATCTGTACCAAATCATCGCCAAACTCCATAGAAAGGGTGCCAAGATGCACATCTATCTTGGTCTTGGCGGTCTTAAGGAATGGTCTGCCTAGAATTAATGGAGCATGGGTTGCTGAAGACTCATCTTCCATGTCCAAGACGTAGAAGTCCGCTGGAAAAATTAAATCATTCACCCGAACTAACACATCTTCTAGTACTCCTGCAGGATAAGCAGTGGTCCTATTTGCCAATTGAATCACTATACCAGTGGGTTGTAAAGTGTCAATGTTCAAGGACTGATAAATTGACATAGGCATGACATTAATCAAAGCACCCAAATCTAGCATTGCATGTTCAAATTTGGAGTTACCTATCGTGCAAGGAATTGTGAAAGTTCCAGGATCTTTGCATTTTTGTGGCATGCTTGGTAGAATCATTGCAGAAACATTTCTGCCCATGCTTATTTTCTCGCACCGTAAGTCTTCTCTTGTGAGTACACAACTCTTTGAGGAATTTGGCATACTGGGAATCTCGCTTGATTGCATCAAGGAGGGGAATATTGATTTCCACCTTCCCGAATGTGTCCATGACTTCTCTTTCTATTTTGTTTGCGCAGTATGCTTGACTGTGTGACTCGTGTGGAAAAGGTAGTGGAATAGCCAGATTTGAATTCTCTGCACATTTCTTCTGTATCACAGATTTTTGGACTGAGCTATCCACTTTCTTCTGTTTCTGGTCACTTTCTGGTTGCTGCACTTGTAGTTCAGGTTGTGGTGGAGTAGGACCGTCAACTTCTCTACCACTTCTCAAGCTAATGGCACTTACATTGCCTCTTGGGTTGTTGACTGTTTGTGAAGGCAATTGGTTCGACCCTTGACTTTTCAGCTCACTCAGAGTGGTTGCCATCTGCCCAATTTGAGTTTGTAAATTCGGATGGTGGCATTGACATTCTGCTGAAACCTGTTTCATCAAGTCTTCGAAAGGTGGCTCACCGGAGTGGCCGCCGGGAATGTGTGTAGCCGGAGGGGTCCGTCTTTGTATGGGTGGCGGCGTTGCAGTTGTGCTTGCCTAAATGCAGTGGTTGGTACTTGTTGCTAGGGCCCGTAGCTTGGTATCTAAACCGTGGTTCGTTGTTGGTAGGGCGTTGTTGTTGTTGACCGAATTTCCATATCTCGTGTTGGGATGGTCCCTCCACCAGGGTTATAGGTATTAGAAAATGGATCATATCCGGGTCTGCTGCCGTGATTGCCGATATTGGGGTCTACCAGAAAAATACCACCGCCGCAACAGATTGTTCGGAATAATAGAACCACCATCCCGAAGTGTAGGGCATGCATCAAGAGGGATGAGATGAACAAGAGCAAATGCCACACACGTTGCAAAGAATCGCATTGGTGCTTGTTGTGCCATCGTTAACCGCCTCACCAAAGAAGTTAATTCATCAAGTCTCGTGTTCCATTCTCTCGTTGGTCTACATGAGACGATTGAATTTCATTGACTCCTCCTGGTTGAGGTAATAATTCGTGTGCCAAATTGTTGGGTGTTGGCTGCCATGTTTGCTATCAAATCTCTCGCTCGCCGCAGGGTCTTGTCTACTAAGGCTCCTCCAGAGGCAAGATCCACCATGCTTCGTCATTTGACAAAGAAGCCTTCATAGAAATATTGAATTAAGAGCTAATCGGTGATTTGGTGGGGGGGACAAAGCTCGAGCACGCTTCTTGAATCTTTCCCAATATTCATGCAAAGTCTCCCTGTCATTTGTCTTATGCCACATATATCTTTTCTAATGGCAAAGAACTCTAGAGGCAGGAAAAATTTCTCTAAGAACAACCGCTTCATGTCGGTCCAACTTGTTACCGAACCTGGTGAAAGATAAAATAACCAATCCTTGGTCAGACAAAGAAGTGAGAAAGGAAATGCCCTCACTTGATGTGCTTTTTCGAGATCCCATGTGGCTTCATGATTGAACAAACCACATGGAACTCCTTTAGATGCTTATGGGGATCCTCACCGCAAAACCGTGAAACTTGGGCAATAAATGTATCAATCCAGATTTTAACTCAAAATCAGCATCAAGATCCGGTGTATTAAATACACAAAGACTGGTTAGTTATATCAGGAGCAGCAAGTTCCTTAAGAGTTCTATTTTGCATGTTATCAGCCATGGTTTCAGAATTATTCAAGATCTCAAGTTCACTCTCAATATTAAGATCAAATTCAGAAGCAATTCTTGCACTTAGCCTACGAGCTCTAATCAAGCTATGCAAGGTTCTATCAATCTCAGGATCAAAGTCAACTAAGTTATCAGGCTCAGACCTAGTCATGCATCACACAAAAACAAATAAATAAGCAAAATACACTAGACAATGGTTAAAAATGTTAGAAAAATTAATAAAAAGCAAAAGTTAGTAAAAACACTTCAAATGAAAAGATTACACTTACTAATCCCCGGCAACGGCGCCAAAATTTTGACGAGCGCCGAACTCAGTCAAAATTATAACCGAAGTTATTACCTAAGCTTGTAGCACAGTGACAACACCGGATCGTCTCCTCAAGGATCGTAGATGCAATTTAATCAAATCAAGTGAAAGTTAGCAAAGGGGGGTTTGACAGTTTAATATCGTACTTAACAAAATTAATGGAAGAAATGACAATTAAAGAGTAATCAATTTAGAAACCTATCCAAGATTGGGTGGATTCAATCATAGACCCTTCATAGAACACTTGAAGCGCAATTGAATTGTTAATTTGGATCTAACTGAGATCTCTGCATCAAATCCAGAATTCATACTAGACGATCGTCTAGAATTCAATTAACAAGTGATAAACACAAATCCGCAATCGCACCATTCATGAAAATCTATGTTAATTTCAAGTACCGAATTCAATTAACTTAGGCACAAATCAGTAACCTAACCTTTTCAATTCTGTGATTAATTTAGATCAATCAGTTCTAAGTTTCATCACAAATCTTAATCTTCATTTATGTGATTAGTTTAGATCAATCAGTTCTAAGTTTCATCACAAATCTCAATCTTAAACCAAGATCAATCAGATCAACATAAATAGAATCACCATTCATGCATTCAAGATCAAGAAGAAGAAAAAGAAGAAGAAAAGAGGAATTCAATTACAAATCAAATACAATACATAACCAAGGTCTCAAGAATCCAAACCACAATCTCTTCAAGAGTTCTAAATTGACCCAAAGTAGCTTAGCCCTCCATTACCATGAAGGGGAGCATCAAAATATACAAAACTATGAGAAACTATGAAGAAGCAAGAAGAAACTTAGAGAGAAATGAAGGAGAATTACATCTTGTTCATGATAAATGGTGCCTTTTATAGAAGTCTAAGGTAACAAAATGACAAAGGGAAGTGGGTGGATGAGTGGGTGAGTGAGTGGAGTGTTTGAGTGGATGGATTAGTGGGTTGGTTTAGTGGATTGGTTTAGTGGATGAGTGAGTGGAATGGTTGAGTGGTTGAATTAGTGAAAAATGCCAAAGGACTTTTGGTGAGTGGGAAATTATGGACATGAATGGGTGAGTGGATGGATGAGTGGATGGATTAGTGGATGAGTGGGTGGAGTGGTTAAGTGGTTGGATTAGTGTATGAGTGGATGAGTGGGTGAGTTAGTGGATGAGTGGATGAGTGGATGAGTGGATTAGTGGATGGATGAGTGGATGGTTAAGGATGAAAATTTCGTGTCTGACTTGGAAGCCAAAAACGACCCACTATACTTCAGAACCACGAAAAGTGTTCTTCATAAAAGTTGTAGATCCTTGTCTTGGCTATAAAATGGATAGCTGGTTCGTCCAATTTGGCTTCCTTAAGCCCAAGATATGTCCCAAATACCGTAGGTTGCTCAAACCCAACTTCAGCACCTCTGTTCCGACTTGCAAGCTCAAAATGACCTACTAGACTTCTTTTTCTCAAAATGTGTTCTTCATGAAAGTTGTTTATTTGGATCTTGACTATCCAATGTCCAAATTTCAGCCCATATCCATTATTACATCTTGAGATATGATTTTTTTGAGTGCATACTGTTCGGATTCTACTGACAGAACCCGTATTCTGACTTCCATGTCAACTTAGGTCCCTTAGACATCTGAATCAGACTTCGAGCTCTTCATCAAAGTTGTAGAGCTTCCTCTTAGCTTTCCTACAAGGTAAAATTCATGTTCATCAGATATTAGGAACTCAAGTTATGGCCAAAATACAGAAACAGTGTCAAATCTCAATAATGCTGGAAATATTCAATTAGGACCAATTTGAGCTCAAACTCACAAAATCATACCAAACTCAATCAATTAAGAATATGGAGAGTGTAAATGACTAAACATAAGGGTTTCTTAATGAATAAAATATGTGATTATCAAAGGTCACTTTTCTTCAGCGACAACAACTGCGAAAATCTTGTAGTATGGATTTTATTGGCCTACTTTATTCAAGGTCTGTTACACCTTTTGCAAAAGTTGCGGAAATTGGTCAAAAAGGTTCTGCTTTGAGATTATCATCTGCACCTACTCCTTGAAAAATTGAGATCTAGGTGGCGCGGTTCTTTTGCTGTCAAACACGTGTATCCTCTGGGGCCGTAGATATTGAGGATCCTAGGAATGGTAATGCGCTTAAAGTTAATGGACAAAGACTCAACCATTCCTAGAAAACCAAGTTCTTAAGTTTTTTTTTTTTTTGTGTTGCCGGTTAAGTGGCGGATACGGTACTCCGTGACTCTCAAGTCGGTTTATTTTTCAGTTTCCCAAAATAACTGAATCCTTCTTCTCCTTCAAAATGGATGTCATTCTTTCAAACCTGAGAAAACATTTTCCTTCTCTTCCTCAAAATGCTCTGAGAAAAATCTACAAAGTTCGATGTGAAAGATTGAGACTGTTAATGCACAAAGGTATGCCAGAAGATGTACGCTGGATAATTGAAGCAAAGGTTCGATTAGCAGGTGAGTCCTCAATTTCATTTGACTCATATATGCCCGGTCTTGGAAGAAGTTCATATTCTAAAAGGAGAAGAGCAAAAAGGTTACAAGTCTGTCACAAATGTGGACGATGGAACTGTAACAAGCGATGTCATACTTTGGGGATGGTTTTCGCAAATAGAGAAGATAAAATTTTCTTCATTAAGAATGGACTGAGTAAGTGTGTGTTTGGTTTGTAGTTAGGATTTTCAAAAGTGAGTTAGGATGCCTCGAACGTAGTGTAATAATGTTTGGGTTATTTTTTTTTCAGTTGGCTCAACATACTTTTCCTTCCAAAAGTAAGTTAGGACCAAAGTAATAATTTTTTGCTTTTGTGTTCAGTTGAGCCTAAAAACAATCTTTCAAACTCACTTTTGAAACAAAAGTTCCCAAACATAAATTAGTTACTGTAAACTCACTTTCAACCAAACTTAAGTTTGCAAACACACTTTCAACTAAACTTAAGTTTACCAACTGCAATCCAAACACACACTAAGGAGTCATTAGATGATATCTTATCGACTCTTGAGACGCATTCTTGTGGATTGGTGCATCGTGAAATTCTTAAATTGTGGAATCTCTTCAAGGATGAAGAAAAACGCTACAGTCTTGGGAATCTGACTCTAAAAGACCCTGTTTGCCAATTTTTAAGAAAATTGGATGGGAAGTTTATCCTCGACTCATAGAAGACGTTTAAGTCGTTACTGGACGTTAAACCAGAGGCGGATGTGAGCCACATCCACAAACAATCTGTACATATCATCTTCTTCTTCTTCTTCATGTCATCTCTAAAAAAAAAACAAAAAAAAAACAAAAAAAAAAAAAAAAAAAAAAAAAAAAAAAAAAAAAAAAAAACAAAAAAAAAAAATTTATGTATACATCTTAGGGTTGGCTTTGGTAACACACACCGTGAATGGGGAAATGCATGCATCTTGATCCAGCCTTCTTAATTGAAAAACAAAGAAGGTAGATTGTATCCCACATGTGAGGGCCGGTCGTATTATGGCCACTTGTCCCTTTTGGGAGCCCTATGTTGCTTGTTGGTCTTGAATGGGTCGAATCTTGGTCAACAATGCTTTGGCACAAAGCCGAAAGAAAGCAGACTACCTCCATCCAATCTTAAGTAAGTATACACTCATCTTTCATCAAGTTTTTCTAACAATTTCAAAAAAAAAAAAAAAAAAGAGAGGACGTGATGTCTCATGCACTCATGACGCGGTAAAGATAAAGATACGCCATGGACACCGTACATACAGTATGTCATCATTTTCTATTTCTTTTATCTTTGTATCATTTTGTTGTATTTTGATTTTTGTACAGACGATCCTTTGAAAGGTGGTCCTTCAGAGTTTCTAGACTTCTTTACCTTGATGGTTTTCTTGAAGTCAAAAAAAAAAATAAAATAAAATAAAAAAAAAAAAAAAAAAAAAATAAAAAAGTAAAAAAAAAAAAAAAGGAGAAAAGATTCTGTGTTTCTTAATTTCAACCTTTTTCGACACATGTACCAACCTACCCTCATAGGTGCAATTATTCCCTTTCCATTCTTTTTCCTACTTAAACACTCCATTTTCTCCATTTTCCTTCAACTCGAAACACTCAAAGGGAGGAAGAGTATAGAATGGGGCCTTCTATTCGTAACCTCAAAAATGTCTGTGTTTTTGTGGGTCGAGTTATGGGAAGGGATTAGAGTTTGTAAACGCAGCTAGCACTCTTGGTCAATCACTTGCATGCGAGGAATATTCATCTTGTATATGGGGGAGGTTGTCGTGGGTTAATGGGGGCTATATCACTTGCTGCTTTTATAGGAGGCAGTCAGGTTTTCGGTGTTATTCCTAAACCTTTGGCTAAAAATAACATCACTGGAAAGACAGTTGGAGAAGAAATTCAGGTAACATTTATGCATGGACGAATAAAAACAATGGTTGACAATTCTGATGCATTTATTGTCTTACCAGGTGGTTTTGGTACTTTAGAAGAAATTTTTCAAATTGTCTCTTGGGCCGAACTAAACATCCACCATAGACCCATTGGTTTGTTGAATGTTAATAATTTCTTTGATCTTTTGTTATCTTTTCTTGACAAAGCATGTGGAACATAAATTTATCACTCCTTCAAAGAAGATAACTTCTTATCTCTCGCCTCCACTATTGATGAGCTCATTGATAAATTAGAAGCTTTTGAGTATGTACCTGATCCGGTATTAGCTCGATAGATTGGTCAACAGAAGCGGCGAAGGAAGTAACAAGAAACAAAAGCCGGATCTGCGACTTCATCTTTAATGGGTTTGATTTTATTGTACCTTGTTTTCGTTTAAATTTGTGTCACTTTTTCCAACAGGTAATATCTTCTCGTCCTTTACTCATCTATATTTTAACATTGAGGACAATGTTGTGATTTAGTTGGGGGGAAGGATAGTTGACCCAAAAATATATATATATATATATATAATAAAAAAATATAAAAAAATTTGTTGTGTTGTTTGGAAAGTATGATATGATTGTCATGTACTTATTAAATCAATTAGTGATGGCAGAGTAAGGAGTAATTTTACTCTTGAGACGCATCTTAATTGGTGGCAGAGTAAGGAGTTTTTTAGGTAGTAACTAATTAGTACTAAAGTTTTATTGTTTGATTTCTTTTCAGGGTCTGATGCGGTACTGACAGTGTGTTTCTTTTCTGCTTGGCGTTGATTCACTTCTTATTAGGTTGTGTTGCTCTTTTTTATATCTCTCTTTCACATTGAAGGCAATGTTATATTAAGCGTGGGGGAGAGATTTCAGCATGTGCTTTTTGTAAAAAAAAAAAAAAAAATAAAAAAAAAAGAAAAGAAAAAAAAAGGGGGTTCATTGCATGATTGAATAACTTTTTTCCCTTCTTGAACTGATATGCTTGGTGATGGATGATTAAATTGATGAATTGTGTTTGATGGATGCATACCTTGTGAGATTTTGAGCCTAATGGATGGATTCAACATTTATGTCATTCTCTTCTTTCTTGTGTGATTTTCACTCATGTTAATGACCACTCTAGAACTTGCTTTGATTCTTTTTGAGGCTACATTTCACTTGCATGCATGAACATGATTGAGACCCTCTTTCTTAATTAGCTAGTTTAACCAAATAGCCAACCTTGTTTTCAATTTGATATCAAGCACTCTTTTGACTTCTTGAAAATTCTCTGATTCCTGCCAACCTTGTATATTTTCCTTTGCTTAACCCCTTTGAGCTTATTTGACCATTCCTTATTTCTAGCTCATTATGTACCTTAAATGAAAAATCGTGTTTTTATTTTACCTTAGGGAATAAAAGAACATTAGCTTTGTTAATGGATGAGTTTTTGAACAAGTGTGGGGGTGTGTATACAAAATGGTTGTTGAAAAAGGAAAGAGTGCCTAAAAAAAAAAAGAGAAAAAAAAAAAAAAAAAAAGAAAAGGATTGGGAAATGAATATGTAAAGGGATATACATTAGAGTTGGGATGAACTTTTACTTGTTATTTGAACTCATTTCTCATTTGCTTTTATTCTCTTGGTATTTATCCTCTCATATCCATTTTATCCTCTTTTGTTACCTTAACCTCACTACAACCTTGAATAAAGTCCTCATGATTTGTGTATGCATGTGTTTTGAGTAGTGGAGAAGTAGAAGATAAGCAAGCTTATGGTAGTGTAATTTTCATGGGTTGAATTGAGTGAAATACCTACCTTTTAAACACTGAGAGATTGAGAGGGAATCTTGTGAAGATCTATCATTCTCGATTCATGTTGAAGATACCTTGCTTGTTGGTTTGAGATGTGGAGAATTGTTAACTCATGAATGTTTTGATCCCTTGAACCTTTGGTTGTTCTTCTTGATTGTAAAATTTTGGGTTCTTGAATGTCGTTGGAATTTAAATTTTTGTTAATCTCTTATGTCCTTGTTTTGGTCTTGAGTTTTGCCCAGGAGTGCAAAAAGCTAAGTGTGGGGGAATTTGATAAACACATATTTTATTCATTAAGAAACCCTTATATTTAGTCATTTACACTCTCCATATTCTTAATTGATTGAGTTTGACATGATTTTGTGAGTTTGAGCTCAAATTAGTCCTAATTGAATTTTTTCAACATTATTGAGATTTTACACTGTTTCTGTATTTTGGTCATAACTTGAGTTCCTGATATCTGACAATCATGAATTTTATCTTGTAGGAAAGCTAAGAGGAAGCTCTACAACTTTGATGAAGAGCTCAAAGTCCGATTCAGATGTCTAAGGGACCTAAGTTTACATGGAAGTCAGAATACGGGTTCTGTCAGTAGAATCCGAACAGTGTGCACTCATAAAATCATATCTCAAGATGTAATAATGGAGATGGGCTGAAATTTGGACAGTGGATAGTCAAGATCCAAATAAACAACTTTCATGAAGAACACATTTTGAGAAAAAGAAGTCCAGTAGGTCATTTTGAGCTTACAATTCGGAACAGAGGTGCTGAAGTTGGGTTTGAGCAACCTACGGTATTTGGGACATATCTTGGGCTTAAGGAAGCCAAATTTGACGAACCAGCTATCCATTTTATAGCCAAGACAAGGATCTACAACTTTCATGAAGAACACTTTTCGTGAATCTGAAGTATAGTGGGTCGTTTTTGGCTTCCAATTCAGACACGAAATTTTCATCCATCCACTAATCCACTAATCCATCCATCCACTCATCCACTAACTCACCCACTCATCCACTCATACACTAATCCAACCACTTAACCACTCCACCCACCCTTCCACTAATCCATCCACTCATCCATCCACTCACCCACTCAACCACTCATCCACTCAACTAACTCACTCAACCAATATTTAATCCACTCCACTCAAACCAACCCACTTAACCACTCACCCACTCAACCAATCCACTCAACCACCCCACTCCACTAACCCACTCATCCATCCACTCACCTTTGTCATTTTGTTACCCTAGACTTCTATAAAAGGGCACCATTGGTTATCATAGGGAGGGGGGAACTCTCCTTCATTTTCTCTCAATTTTTCTTGTGATTTCTTTCTAGCTATGTGTAACTAAACCTCCCTTGGTTAAGGGGGTGATGAAACCGCTAGTATTAATGTTGTAAACTTTGCATATTTGATTATTTCAACACAGTTATGTTTTTATTCATATATTTCTGAATCTATTGTTGGTATGAAGGTTTTTGTACTTGTTCCTACTTTCAAAGTAGTAGATCTAGGTTTATTATTATGCGCGGTTGCGGTAGTAGATCTAGTGGGATGTATGATGTTCATGTGGGTATAATTATCTTTGTGCTATTTGCCGTTATAAAAGTGGTAGATCTGGGTTTATTATGCTTGTGATTTGCGGTATTAGATCTAGAGAAATATATGTTCTAAGTAATTTAATCCCGGTGTGTGATTAGACCTTAGTGTAATTGGTTTTCTAAATCTTAATGCAATTGTTGGATAGTTGTAAGAGCGGTTGTTTTATGACTAATCAGTGATTAGGAGTTGATTTGAGTGGTTGCTAAATTGGCTAACACATAAGGAAAACAGAGATTTACTCTCACAATTGCATAAAAACATAATTGAGCATGTTGGAATAAAAAGGATATGTGGATTTACATTATCATATAAAACTAGTGGTGGATTCAATCTCTTAACCAATTTTCTTATATTGTTGATTTCAGTTTGTTTATTGTTATCTTTGAAGCTGTTCATTATTCATCAAAACTCCAAAACCCCCCTTTTACTGTTTATTGTTAATCAGAGTCTAAATTGGGAATTGTTTAATAGTGTTAATTGAATTGGTTCTCTGTAGATCAACCCTTACTAACTACAACTAGTTGTAAGGTTTTTATTTTCTGGTGGGCCTGACAACTGATTTTTATCTTAATTTTAATCACTACATCCGCACGCATCAGCATCATAGGGCTTCAATTTGTGTAATCTACTCTTGTGAGAGTTTCATCTTATAAACACTTTGATTCTTTGTGAAGAGGATGAGGTATCCCTCTCGAGAAAAGAGAGTGAGGTATCTCTCAAAGATTGTAAAGGGTTAGATATCCCTTGTTGTAAAGAAGGTGATGTATCATTCAAAGATTGTAAAAGGGGTGAGGTATCTCTCTAGTGAAAAGGGTGAGGTATCCCTGTTTTAAGGCTCAAGCACAAAGGGTGAGGTATCCCAAGGTATGGTGAGTACTCTATTGTGTAAAAGTTTTCAAGCACCCATTCAAGCTTGAAGTTTAGTGGAAAATCTCAAGTGGTTTACTTGAGGACTGGACGTAGGTCACAAGGGGTGACTGAACCAGGATAAATCCTTGTGTTTGTTCTTCTCAACTCTATCTCTTTACTTTGTGCTTTAATTATATATGCTTAAGTTTAGTTTGATATCTAGCTTTGCTTGAATACTTTCTATCTTTGGTTGTTTATTTATGAGTGATTCATTTGATCCCATTTATCTATTCACTTCAATTAAACAATAGTTTCAATCAAAATTTGATAAACAAGTGCTTTGCAAAAGATTTGTGAAAATATTTCATAAACTCAATTCACCACCCCTCTTGAGTTTGAGGCTACTTGGTAACACTGTGGAGGAATTTCACTAAGCTATGGAAAGACAAGGAGTTAAGGGGTATGATATGGGAGTGTGCACGGTCAACCACTGTCATTGAGTTTAAAGAAAACATGGAGAGGGTGAAAAGTGTAAATGAAAAAGCATGGAAATATCTGGCTAAGTGGCCTAAGGAAGCATAGACAAAGGCTTATTTCTTTGAGTTTCTTAAATTTGACAAGATTTGCAACAATGGTTATGAAGTATTCAGTGCAAAGATTATGAAGATGAGGGGTAAGCCAATCTTAACCATGACAGAGGATATAAGGTGCTATATAATGAAGATCATTGCTATAAATAAGTTGAAGCTGACAAGGTTTAAAGGGACCTTAGCTCCTCTACATCAAAGTAGGTTGGACAAGGAGAAAAAGGAGAGTAACAAATAGACTCCTATTTGGACTGGTGACCAGAACCACCATAGATTTAAGGTGCAAGGTTACCCAGGCAATGTGGATGTTGATTTAAACAAACACACATGCACTTGTAGGTTCTAGCAACTCACAAGTAGTTCTCAAACGTATTTAGTTTAGTTTCATTTGTTAAATTTAAGTTTATATTTGTTTATTTATTTACTTCAACTGGTCAAATGTGTTATGGCAGGTTTGTCATGCATGCATGTTGTTGCTACAATAACACATGTCAATCACAAACCTGAGGACTATTGCCATGTTTGGCTAACAATGGGCACTTATCATGCAACATATGAATATTTTGTCAAACCATTGAGAGGCCAAAGGTATTGGGAGTAGACGCCACACCCTAAGCTTGTTCCACCACCCATAAAGAGGCCTATTGGAAGGCAAAAAAAAAAATAGAGAAGAAAATATGCATAAAAGGAAGATGTCAACTAGAACCCATACAAATTGAAGCAAGTGTACCCTGAATATACTTGCTATAGGTGTGGTGGTTCAGGGTATAACAACAAAGGATGCAAAGCCTAAGGAGTCCCTAAACCTAAAAGGTAGAAAAAAGGAAATACTGTTGGGGCTGGTCCAAGTACTGAGGCTAGGGCTGGGGCAAGTAATACGTATGGGGCTGCAACTACTACTAAGGGTGGGAATGTGCCACAGTCTGAGGAGATAGATCTAACACAGTCTCATCTAGAGCAATGTTTTCAACCTCCAATTTGTCAAAGTTCTCCTCCACCTCCCTATCCTGTGTGTTACTCTTCCCTTGATTCACTTGCTTATACAATTGAATCACTTGTATTTGTTTGATTTGTGTACTTGTATTTTGTTGTAGGAAATCAGGCACAAACTCCCTATCAGACCCAGACGATCTGGTTTAAGGCCACTGCATCTACCTGCCACTACACCAGCAGCAGCAGTTCCTCCAGTTCTTCCACCACCTATTCCAACAGACTCTGCCACTGCAAGTGTTGATGCAAGACCTGGTCCAACACCTATAAGTTCAGAAACACTTACATAAGCAAGTGAGGGTATATCAACAAGGTTAATGAAGTTCATACCAACCCTTTATTTCAGACGTGCTCCACAAAAAAAGATGAATTGAAAAGTTATCCTTGTTGGATGATGTATAGAGGTCCTTTTTGGATGATGTTTAGGGCTTATAATGTAAAGGCTGATAGGATTTAGTCCTTTTTAGATGATGTATAAGGCTTATAATGTAAATGATGATAGGATTTAGTCCTTTTTAGATGATGTATAAGGCTTATAATGTAAATGATGATAGAATTTGTTCCTTTTTTAAATATGAATTTAAAGGCTGATGATCCAACAGAGAATTGGGAATATTTTTTTTAAATGATTAATATAGAAGTGATTAATATATTTTTTGATCCATTTAAGAATTGAAAATATTTTTTGCATTCAGACTAAGTTGTTCAAAAGCCAACATGATTAGCTAATATTCTATTTTCTGTGTGGCTTGTTTTACACATGTATACCCGAATATCAAATTAATGTTTTTATCAGGTTTTAATTTATGTAGAAACTTTAATTGAAGTATTATTGTTAATTGAAGTTCTCAGCAAGACTTCTAGTTTGTCAATGAGTCTTCAAAAATAGGTCCCAATGACAATGAGCTTTAACAACCCAATTTTCATTCATTTCATTAGATCACATACGCCAAATGACTAATTACACAACATCACAATTACCTAATTTCCCAAACTAATAACACAACATCACCATTACACATTCCAAATCTAATTACCTACTTCCCTAAACAAACTAAGCCCCACATTATGATAAAAATCAGCATTATAATACACTGGCCAATTACACAACATCTTAACATCCTAACTTCAGCTTCTAAGCTTCCAATCTTCGAAGCAACAACCAATCTCCATTCTTGATTCTCACTTTTAGCAGCCCTACTACCACGTTCAGTTGCAACTTCAGTGGCAGTTTTTGTAACACCCCTTGATGTAGCAACCGGAGCGCAATCGTCATTACACCACAGTTACTAGATCCCGGCGTGTCACAGCCATGATAACAGTAATTTCAAAATTTACCAGTTCATTTTTTTTCTTACAGTTATGCATAAGTAGAAAATACGAGCCCCGAATGAGATATAAGTATATTGACTCATCAACGGATACAACATCTCTTGATACAAAATTATACATATCCAAAATTTATGCATAAAGTAGAATTACATAATATCAAATTTAAACCTTTCCTTACATAACATAAACTACCAAATAAAGATTCGGCCTTCACCGAAGTCGAACATGTAAATGGAAAGATCTTGCACTTGATCTTCCTCGACATCTTAGGCGGATAAGACTCGCCCTTGCGATATCTCCAAAGGAAAAGGAGTACGAACCTGTGACATAATCGAAACCTCTCTCGGGAAGAGATGACGGTTATCCCACATTTCCCCAATGGGTATAGGGAACTCCACACATAACGGAACATAGGCGATGTTAGTCCCATCGCTGGGTTCATCTCCGCACTGCACCAGGGTTACATCTCCCACGTATACAACGAGTCCCGCTTCACGTTCGTGTGCCGAGGCTTTCGGGCCTTGGAGAAACTGTATCCATGTGCGGAACATGTAGGGTGTTGGGGACGTCATCACCAAGAAGTAGAAATCGATCCTCAAGTACAACTAATTGAGTTCACTCGCACTTTTCACTGTCTTTATCCAATTTGACATAGGACAGGGTAATACAAGAAAGAGGTGAGACACCCATCCTTCATTACCACTATTGGCAGTAAGAAAACAGCACGGCGCAAAACGCCCACCAAGCAATACAGATTATATATTCATCAATAACAACAAAGGAATTTATAATAAAAGCAATTCAATTCTAAGCAATAATCAGAGTCAATAATCACAGTGATATTTATAGTAAAGGTAGAACAACAGCAAGCAATAGCAGGCAGATCACAATAGTATTTCCAGAAATCAGCACAACAATCAGATAATCATTTACAGGTATTCATGCTCAACAGTTTATAAGACCAGTAATGAATGATGTATAATGCATGCTTTCCCAATTCCTACTCCATGGAGCTAGACTCAAATAGTCGGAGAGAAAGATCAGGAGACATGTTTGTAACTCGGCTGCCGAGGCCAGTGCTATCAATAATTTTTCTCGTGTACAATCATGGCATTGTACAGACATTCTATACTAGATCACGATATAGGACAGTGTCAAGTCCGGATCGTCGGTGTGTTTGCATCGGTTTGCCCCACGGCACAGAGGAGCTCTAAACTGTCCATGTGAGGGACCCGCACCCGGACGCCCCCAAGGTCATAACACGACCCACACTTGTCTATTCGCACCCGCACTAAGGTGTGTTCAATCTCCTAGGCAACTTGGCCTTACAACAGTCCACAAGGACAATCACAATGCATAAGATACTATGCATGAACATGTATGATCCACAATTTCATACGATTCCATAATATGCCACATTAGGCCAATATAAGCATCAATATACAAATGGCCACTCACATGGACCCATAACATCATAATACAAGGATCAAGTCAATTGATGCGTCATTAGGTTCATTATGGACCCTAACTTAGAATTTGTTCCCTATTTCAAGGTTCATGTTCAAAATCAATTTATAAAATTAATTTAACATTCCAAGGCAATTCAATTTCCCATAACTTGCAATTTATTTAAGTTCTAGGGCCTCACACTCTCATGTTCTTCACTCAATTAGAATTACCTTAAATCTCATGATGCTTTCAATCTTAGTCCTTGAAGATTTATGAAGTCTTGATTTTATCGAATTCTTCTAACTTATCAATTTCCCATTCCATTACATAGGTTCTTAATTACCTAATTCATTATGCTTCCAATTTACCAAAATCACATACTTACACTCAAAAATACCTTAGAGGTCATGGCCTCACAATGGTTCCAATTTCAAATCCTTTTAAGCCAACATCTTGCATGTTATTCCTTTAATTCATTTAAGGTGTTTACTTATTAAATTAGCTCACCTAAAGTCCTAATTTCTTGGCCCCAAAATCGTAGCCCTCATGGTGGTTTCCATTCCAAAATTTTCTTCCATTTAATTCCATCCATCCATTGATCAACTTAAGTCTTACCCTAGTCATAATTAAATCACAATTTACCTACACTTCCTAGCCTAAAACCGTGAGCCTCCCAATAGTGAATCCCAAATCACCTTCTTCCATTTCAAGTCTTCAAATCCATTCTTTCCTTCTCTTTTAGGTATTAACTTCTTGTCATTAGTTCACTTAGGTTTTTAGTTCATTAAAATCAATCCAAGTGCCCAAGATTCCATGCCAAAACCGTGGCACCATGTTGAGATAGGAAACTCCAAATTTTCCATTTAGCAACCCCAACATGATCAAGCACATTTTATATATCAAACATATTCAAGAGCATAATCAAGCATCAATCAAATTCAAGAATACTAAATCATACAAAATTTATAATTCAAGCAAGCATACAAAGAGCATACAAGGATGGATTTCTCCATCAATACACATACAAAGTCTCCTCACCACCATAAGTGGTTGAAGTGAGTGGTCTCCCTCTTACCAATGTGTAGAAAACAAGAAGAACACCAAGGAAGCTTCTTGAATTTTCGGATTGCACTTCTCCAAAAACCCTAAAAATTCAATTTTGTTAAAACAACATCAAGGCTTAGAAAATGAACCATGGATGGTCATTAAAGAGACCATAATCACGAAAATAGAAGGAGAGGGAGAGTGGTCTTGAAACTTACCCAAAATGCTCAAAGTTGGAGCTTGAAGAAGATGATGAAAATGAAGGATTTTCAAGAAACTCCAAGAAGAAAAGATGTTTAGAATGGTGAAAGGATTTAGGAAATGTAATTAGAAGAAATTTTTGTGAAGATTAGGGTGATGAAGAGAGGGCTGGCCGTGTGGTTGCTAGAGAGAAGGAGGAGAGAAAAGTTGAAGAAGAAAGAAGAAGAAGTGATGAGAGAGAAAGTGTCTTGAAATTATGATTAAAGTGTAGAAGAAATTAGCTAAATGAAAGGCAATTATTTGCCTTGCATGGGCTGCCACCAGCCGTGCAAAGAGAGAGAAGAGAGAGTGAAAATTGGCTTCCAAGAGAAGCCAAAGCACATGGGTCAATGTTTGGGTCAAAGCTTCCTTAAGAAGCTTTGATTATTTAACCATTAAATTTGAATTAAAGTAGATAGATTTGACATAAAGTAGATTACATTAGGATAATGTGATAGGATTTTTATTACACACTATTATCCAATGGATAATAGTTACTGATTGACAGTCGTATTTAATTAATCGACGGATGAATTTTTCATTTGTATTGATTTATTTTATCTGTTAGAATTTTTCGAAAATTGTGAAATCTCGTAAACTGTATCAAGTCTCGGGTTTAGTAAGATCCCCCGTCGACATGTTCATAGTCCAAGGTTCTCATCGCGTTTCCCTGGTTCTGCTCAGTGCGCACGCAAAATGAGAAATATATTAAAATATTCGACGGTTCCGGAAAATTCCCAGAAAATTTCCAAAAATTACAAATATTATAAAACGACTATTCGTCATATAATTTTCTAATTTTTGAGGCACTACAATCGTTTTCCCGACTCTGCTCGAGTTTCACGCAAAACGAAGAATATATTAAAATATTCGTCGTTTCCGAAAAATTCCAGAAAAATTCACATAAATCACAAATATTAGAAAATGACTATTGGCGGTGAAATAATTAATTTCTGGAGTGTTACACTGACCTCAGCAATCCTCAGCTCAGTGTGCACGCAAAACGAAGAATATATTAAAATATTCATCATTTTCCGAAAAATTCCAGAAAAATTCCTAAAAATCAAGAATATTATAAAATGATGATTTATGACCAAATAGGTATTCTTCGGGATGTTACAGTTTTCGTAGCAAGTTCAGTGGCAGTCCTAGTCCCGTTATCTTCTGCCCCATTATGAAACCCGAAAAAGTAGTTACAATGGTCACCATTATGCAAACCATCTCATACACAATATAGTTCACATTTTAAATCAAGAACAAAAACAACAGTGCTCATCCCAACAATTCTAGTGCTCTCAAACTCTTACCTTTGACTTGTACTTAGGGTAGCCATAGAATGGTCTACCAAGATTGGTCATGGTTTTGGATCTTCTTACCATTGTGGTCAGGCCACAATAGTAGACCCTACCACTACCAGTTCCTCCTTTGTAATGAGATGAATTGAGTATGGAACCTGCACTCCCACTCTAGCTTCCTTCACTATTTGATGGTGCGGATTGGGATAGCTTTCCACCACCCATCATCTCCCAGCTTTGCCAACTTGCTTATATGAATTTGTGGTTGTTCTTTCTAGGTTTGCAGAAGGGAGTTGGTGCCCTAAGTTACTGTAATGGAAATCAATTGGGGGTGGGGTGGGGAAGACGGGGAAGAAGGTGTCGTTTCAAGTTTGGAAGTTTTGTACAGTGGTGCAGCTACAAAACGGCATCGTTCTGGGACCACATCAACGAACCACTTGGCACTTAATGTGCCACGTGTGCGAGTCCATCAAGTTTAACTGACGGGAACTGAAGCAAGGACTAACATGACCGACGTTTTATAGTTTAAGGGACTAAGTAGTTAGTTTTGAAAAGGCAGGGACTAAAGTGACCGGTGTATACAATGTTAAGGACTAAAGTGATGGTTTACTCAAAAAAATTATGTTATATCCCATGCACCTAAGTATCTCTCACTTTTTTTTTGTCATAAGTATCTCTCACTGAAGGCACCCAACTTAGAGCTTAGTGATAACTAGGTCCCAAGCTTTAAATACTTCACTCACTATCATTAAAATTGTCATTGTATTATGATGCAATAAAAGTAAAATTGTTATTAACCAAATAGAATACCCAAGAACCAAAAAATTGATCATTTCGAACATAATTTTCTAAAAATATATAGAAAAATAATCATTTTCACCATTATTTATAAATAATTTTAAGATATTCTTCATTATTGTTTCTTAAAAATAAAAAAAGGCATAGTTAAAGAATATTTGTTGAGATTGCACATCGGCTTGGTATATGGACAAAGTACCTCTTATAATGACTTGAGTAATATCTCCTTAACTAAGCTTTTGAGGTTAAGCTAGACCTAATCTATTTCTAATTCTAATATAGTATCAGAGTCTATCTCAGTTATAATGTTGGGGGCGTGAGGAGGGTGATAGGTATATGTATCTCTTATAATAACTTGAGAAATTATCCCCTCTTGAATTAGCTTTTTGGTGTTGAGTTAAACCTAGTCCGTTCTCAATTCTAATATGGTATCAAAGCTTCACACATGTTTAGTCTTAAAATCCCACATCATCTGGTTATAGGAGCAAATTACCCAATATAATGACTTGAACAATGCTCTTTCCTTAAACTTAATTTTGGAGTTAAGTTAGGCTTAGTCCATTCTCAATTCTAATAATATTTTCTTTAATTTTTCTATTTTACTTGAAATAAAAATAATAATGGAAAACTTTGATTTTCAACAGATTTATGCATGTTAGAAAAACCACAATTTAAAGTTTTATTTGACGACTTTTTCTTAACTTAACTACTTTTAAAAAAATTAGATATTCATAATTTCTTGTTTCTCTAAAAAAATGAAAAAAAGGCGAAAATTAAATAATATTATCTTTCTCCATTTTACATGAAAAAAGCCATGGAGAAATAGTTCTTTTCTTTTATTTTGCATTGAGTTTAAAAAATATAAATTAATTAAATAAAACAGAAAAAGTAATTTAAAAACATGAAAAGAAAAAAGTGAGGACACTCTACAATTATTATTTTTGCAATCTAAAAATTCACTACAAATATTTTACCGCCAAAAAAATTCACTCCAAATCATAGTTGTATAATCTAGATTGAAAGTTGACTTGGTTAGAAGGTCGAGCTAACAGGTTAGTAGTTCGATCGGAAGTTAAATGGTTGGTTCGAAAAACACAAACAAATAATAAATATTTAACAAAAATGCTATATATAAAAATACTTTATATAAAAACAATATATGAAAAAATACATCATATAAAAAAATACTAATAATGTAATCAAATTAGAAAAGATAATTATCTAACTTCAATTTTTTAAAATTAAATTTGTTAACTAATAATATAAATTAAAAAAATAAAATATTACTTAATAAGAACATGTAATTTAATGACAAAATACAATCCATCAATAAGGCTTTTAGAGTGTGTTTGGAATGTTTAAAATTTTGAAATGATTTGATTTTTAAAATTTCATGAATTTTATTTTTTTTGTTTTAGAAATTCTATCAATTTTGATAGGATTTGTTAGGATTTGATTTGATTTGAAATAAATAGACTATTTTACCCTTTGTAACTACCTCTAACAACTTTTCATAAGGGTTAAAATGTAAAATAATAAAATTAAATCAAATCAATTCTCATTTTAATGAATTCCAAACACAAAATTTGATTTCTAAATCAATTCAATTTTTTTTTTTTAAAGTTTCAAACACAAAATTTAATTTTTAAATCAAATCAATTAATTCAATTCAAATCAAATTCAATCAAATCAAATCAAATCAAATCATTTTTCATTTTTATTCATTCCAAACACAACCTTAATAAATAAAAATGAGAAATGATTTGATTTGATTTGATTTAAAAATCAAATTTTATATTTAGAACTTTAAAAATAAAATAAGATTTGAATTGATTTAGAAATCAATTTTTGTGTTTGGAATTCATTAAAATGAGAATTGATTTGATTTGATTTTATTATTTTACATTTTAACCCTTATGAAAGGTTGTTAGAGGTAGTTACTAAGGGTAAAATAGTCTATTTATTTCAAATCAAATTAAATCATAACAAATCCTATCAAAATTGATAGAATTTCTAAAACAAAAAGAATAAAATCCATAAAATTTTAAAAATCAAATTATTTCTCATTTTTTTACATTCCAAACACGCTCTAAGGAATCATATTCAAATTCTAAGAATTATCTTCTTAAAACCTAATTTTTTTTTTCAAAAAAGTAAAAATCTGGTCAACCGGTTTAGGCGAATCACTTAGTCATCTGAATTTGACTAGGTTGTCTAAAAAACCATTGTGGTTAAGAACCGGACCACCCATCAGCCGGATTGTGGGTTGTTCTATCGGTTCGTACAACTATGCTCCAAATAAATATGGCATAATGCTTAGGCCTTGTTTCAGCCACCAAGTCTCCCAAGTCCTAAACCATCTCATTTGCAGGGTCATTGTGTAGAGCCACTTGAAGTCACCATCCTTCTCTCCTAGCTCACACATACAACCAGAGAGGTGCTCTTTCTACCACCACGGGCAGCTTCTTCTTGTAAAGCTCCAATTTTTCAGAGGTATTGCTCCTTGTCTATAAGCCTCCCCATTTTTTCTTTTGCATAGTTTAAATACCGGTAACTGGAAAAAAAAAAAAACTAGTTCCTTAAAGGTTGTTTTTATTTTTTAATCTTGTTTGTTACTTTTTAGCAAAGATTTTATCTAATTGGAGGTAATTTGTATTGATTTGGCTTGTGGGGTTGATATATTTTCTTCCTTTTTGTAGTTCCCCTTTCATGGTAGCACTAGTTGCAGTCATTAGCATTTGGAAAAGCCTGTGTTTTTGGCAATTGGGTATTTTTATTTTAGCCGGAAAGTGAAGGAAATGTCTTGAAAAGAATCGGGCTTCAAAGGGCAATTTAGGAGTGTGGACCGTTACATGACTATTGAACTTTTGAATTTGTATTTGTCAGCAGTTTTTTTTTTCCCGAGCAATTTCGTCTTTAGTGTGGATTGGGTTTTTCCTTTCCTGTAGACGGGTGGTTAAATTTATCTTCTGTGATTCCTCCCCTTTGTCCTCAGCAACAAATTAGGGTAGTTAGGATTTGTTGTCACTGTTTATGGTCACCTTCCCTGGTGTTCCTTTCAAGTTTTTCTGTTTCCTAGCACTGGCAGCCATAGGATGTTGGACCTTGTTCTCATTCTTCAACTTTTTCTACTGCTCTCTTAAAATTAGAGTGTGCAACAGCCCCACTCAATTTAATGTTTCATCATCTATGTAATAATATTGATTAAAAATTACTTTCAACTCTTTTCCTGTCCTTTGTCAAGCTAATAGTCCATAGATTTTAGAGACAGCACTCTAAAAGATTAATGTCTTGGATAGGAAAGTGTAAGATAACGGACTGATCATAGATTTGTAGTAAAGTAACTGTTTTTCTTTAAAGTTTAAAGAAAATAAATGAATTGAATGTTGATTTTTCTGATTTTGGTACCTGATATATTACTATAGGATTAAGGTTTGGGGTGTGTGTGTGTAATTGAAGAAGGTTTCTTTCTTCACTCTTTCCTTAGATGCATGCAGTTTGAATTTATAAGACCTCTATTTGTATCCTTGCTTTCCCTGCAAAAAATATCTATAATTATGAAAACTTTGGCCATGTTTTCTTTCAACTGTACTTCGTTTGTAAGTTGGGCTTTTGATAGCTTGCATGATGAAAAATATTCAGAATATTGTCACTATGACAATGTCTTTTAACTTTGCTTGTAATTTCTTTGGAGATTGGACCACATGATAATAATGCCAAATCAATTGGTAATGACTTTTAAATCTTAACTATCTTTATTCAGGCGAATTTCATTTAGTGTTCATCAACAATGGCCAGATGGGATGCAATCCTATCTCTTCCTGTACAAAATCCTCCCACATTGGAGTTTTCTTCTGTTGACCTAGTGTGGTCAAAAGTTGAAGGTTGGCATGATAAATTAGACAGAGTTGCTTTAATCCCATTTGCCAGAGTTGATGATTTTGTGAGGGGTGAATCTAATAATAAAGACTGTCCAACAAGATTTCATGTTGAAGCAAGGCGTCGACGACCACCATCAATGCCTTTCAAGCCAAAGGTTGATGGCATACTAGAGTATATTCTGTAAGTTGTAAATGTCTATATTTAGTATCTTTTATTCGTTGCTCTTGCTTCTTGTATTCCATTGCAATATAGATTTTATACCATCTCAATGTAGGTATTGGTGTTCCTTTGGTCCTGATGACCACAGAAAAGGTGGCATTGTACGACCAAGTCGGACTACTTATGTCCCAAAGAAGAAAAATGCTGGTCGGCCAAATACTAAGAGAGGTTGCACCTGTCACTTCATTGTGAAACGCCTCATAGCTGAACCTTCAGTTGCCCTTATCATATATAATGATGATAAGCATGTGGACAAAAAGGGTTTTCCATGCCATGGTCCGCAGGACAAAAAGGCTGCTGGAACACGTGCTATGTTTGCCCCATATATCTCAGAAGATCTCCGACTTCGGGTTTTATCTCTTCTATATGTCGGTGTCTCTGTGGAGACCATTATGCAGAGGCACAATGAATCAGTTGAGAGACAAGGTGGTCCATGTAACCGTGATGACCTTTTGACCCACCGTTATGTTCGACGACAAGAGAGGGCAATCCGTCGTTCTACATATGAGCTAGATGCTGATGATGCTGTTAGTATCAGCATGTGGGTTGAAAGCCACCAAAGTCACGTTTTCTTCTATGAAGATTTCTCTGATTCAGATCCGTTCACTTTGGGCATTCAAACTGAGTGGCAATTGCAACAAATGATTAGATTTGGAAACCGTGCTCTGCTTGCCTCGGATTCAAGATATGGTACAAACAAATTGAAGGTCCGTTAATTTCTTTTTTCCTATATTTTACATAACCAGAAACATATTTGTTTTCATTTAGTTTCAAAGAAACTAACAACAAGCACATTTGCAATTTCATCCAGTACCCCATTCATAGTCTTCTAGTGTTCAACTCTGACAAGAAGGCCATTCCAGTGGCTTGGATAATATCACCAAGGTTTTCAAGTTTGGATGCACATGGATGGATGAGGGCTCTTTACAATAGAGTTCACACAAAAGATCCTACTTGGAAGTTGGCTGGCTTCATAGTAGATGATCCACTGTATGATGTCCTAGCAATCAGGTTGGTTCAATTTCTCTTTTATGTTAATATTCTTTCAACTTGTGAATACAATTTAGAAGAACATTGCGAACTTTTACTTGTCTTTCAAGATTGCAATGTCGGAAATAGGATAATTTCACAAATAATTGGTGCCTGCTTATGAAATATGAATCATTTGAATTTAATTATGTCTGACAAATTTGGTTGGAGCGTAATTTTCACATTTTTTAGGATTTCTATTTAGATATGCAGTTGCTTTGGGACAAGATTAGGCACTTGGCTTCAATATGGTGTAAAGCTCATGGCCTTTTTAAAGGGGTGTCCCTCACAGATGTGTTGAGGGATTGAGTAGCACTGCTATATTGATGTTTTTGTTTTATGTGTTGTTTGTTTTTTCTTTTCTTTTATTTTAATAAGTATTTCTTATCCTCCTTCCCCTTTGTATTCTTCTTCACTTTATCTTAATAAATTTCTTCTCTTATCCAAAAAAAAAATAAGTCTGACAAATTGTTTACATTGGAATGTGCTGAATATTTTAAATACAGATACTTCTTGCTTCAGTTTGTCTAGTGATTGCTTCCTGTGTTCTGCTTTTTCCATCTATGAGCTTGCTGAAATGTTAACATGGCAATCTATTTGGCATTCTGAACTATGAAACCTTTTGTGGTCTTTCTGTATCAGTTCAAGCAATTTATTTTTCACAATTTCTTGTGTAACAAGTATTTATATTCTATGTATTTCCCAGGGATGTTTTTCGGTGTTCAGTATTGATAAGTTTCTGGCGGGTTCGCCACTTATGGCATAAAAACATAGTGAAGCATTTGGAAACTGATATGCAAATAAAGATATCCAGACGGCTTGGATGGATAGTGGATAATATTTGCCGCCTTCAAGGAACCATGTCACTCTTTGAAGATTTCATGGAAGACTTTATTGATGAATCCAATTTTATGGACTATTTCAAGGCCACCTGGTATCCTAGAATAGGTTAGTAAATATCTATCTAGATAGTGAAATGTGATTTTTTTTCCCTTATGAAATTGAGAAATATAGTATGCCCACAACCAATTATCATTGCCCCCTTATGCCCTAGAAAGGAAGAATAGATCAGCATTTACTTCAAAACAAGTTTGCACCCCATGCAAAAGAATGAGATTTTGATTTCAAAATTCTGCATGTACTTATGACAATATTATTCTAATTTTTAATTGTAAATAAAAATTTAGTTCTTTCAATTGCTTTTGATGATAAACTTAAATTGATATGATCATTTCTAAAATTATTTTATCTATAATTTATTAAGAATATTAATTTTGAGACGTTTTAGTTACCTGCACCTGCAGACACTTACATCTGTTTGAAATACATATAATATAGCGCATTAAATAAAGTAATTAACTATATGAATTGTTGGAATTACAAAATTTTAGTTTTGAAAAGACACAAGGAGTGGCAAATTATGTTGTTAATCAAGATGGTAAATTTTTTTTCAAAATAATATGGATTCTTTCATATGATGGTAAAGACTTTTTTACCATAACTACTCAGTTGATCAACATGACTGGTGCCAATATATTGTCATGATGACTAGTTTCAATCACCAATTATATTTGTTTTGGCAAGGCTATGTAGTTTTAAAAATTGACCATAACCATGTTCCAAAACTGCATAATTTTACTGGTAGAAGGGATAGGTGCAACATGTGGTGTTCAAGTTTTGTGATCCGACTATTAGTATGGTCTTTGACTGGTGTTGCTCTTATTGGATGGACAGAACCTCTAAATATTATGGACTTATTAACTATTTGTGTGACTTCTGCTGTTACTTTTGTACTTAAAGCATAATATTTGCAGGATATTTCCTGAAAATTTGTTTGCTGATTTAATGTCTCTTAGGTTAAGGATATATCATATTGGTTTTAGGGGATATATTTATGATATGAAGTTGATCTTATTGTAAGTTGCGTAAATTGGACTTATTTTGTCCCTTTGATGCAGGAGCATGGACAAATACACTTAAAACTCTTCCTCTTGCTAGCCAGGAGACTTGTGCAGCAATGGAATTTTACCACAACCAACTGAAGATCAGGTTATTGAATGAGAAAGACAGCAGTGTTTATCAGCGTGCTGATTGGTTGGTTGACAAGTTGGGTACTAAAGTCCATTCTTATTTCTGGCTTGATGAGTACTCAGGAAAAGATGATTTTGCACGATATTGGAAAAATGAATGGATGAGTGGTTTGACATCATGGCGCCAAGCACTAGAGATTCCAGATACTGACGTCTTAATGGAAGATGGATTTGCTAAGGTTACTGACCAGCATGATCGAGATAAAGTTTATGTTGTCTGGAATCCTGGTTCAATGTTGAGTATTTGTAATTGTAGTTGGGCACAAGTTGGCAACCTTTGTGAGCATATCCTGAAAGTTATTAGTGTCTGTCGAAAGAGAGGGTCCATTTTACCATCTATCAGCTTATTTCAGTATCACCAGGCGCTAAATAACATGCTGCATTGCCCACCCTATGATTCTTTAATTCGTGATCATGCTGTGTCGTTGGCAGTTTCTGTTCAGAAGCAGTTGAATACCCTACTCGATAAAGAACGTGTCCAGACTGTTGTGGATCCTAATGAGAAACGGATCATTATTGATATCCGCGAGGAGACATCCAGGGTCGTCTCAGCTAACCAAGATCAGGACTTACTTAGTGAGAGGCATGTCATCACTGAAGTTTTATCTCATGATGGTGATGGCTGTGAGGATGGAAGCAAAGCTCCAGGATGTGCAATGGGTGATATTGCTGATCAAGTTGTAGTAGATCGTGGCAGCAGTAGAAATGGCACTCCATTCAAGAGTGCTAGAGAGGACGGTTTACCTGATGGCATGGATGTTGACCCGTCATCAATCTGTATTTCCCCTCCTGGATTGTACTCTGTTGATGAGACTGTTTCAAGTAATGCGTTCCGAGAGGACAGAGAGAGAGTTTTTACTACTACAGGAAATGAGATTTCAGCTTCCAAAAATGATGCTTTATCTGATGATAAGATTGAAGAAGATATTTTGGATAAAGGTTGCAAAGATTATGTTATGGATGTGGATCCCCCAGCCTTAGATATCCCCCCATCGACAACAGTGAGTCTGAAGCATTGTGAGACACATCAGAATGGTGCCAGTGGTGTTCCTAGAGTTATTTCTTGCACAAAAGATACTGATAGCCACTCGAGCAATGGCTCCCCTTTAATACCTATGGCTGTTGAGCAAGTAGTAGTTGATACGCTTGAAAATACAGGTATTATCGAGGAGGACGTGAATTTGGGATCAAATACACGAAATTAAATCATGAATCAAAACATGGATGACAATTAGATATAGTTGCCAATAAAGATCAGTACTGAGACTAATACGTTCAAAGTCTCCATCCCTCAATCATTACTTGTCTAGATAATGCCAAACAAAGTTCTGCTATATTGAGGTTATTAGCATGCCTGAAGCTGTCAGTGGCATTGATGATGCTGACAAAACTTTATCAGAACAAATTGCTGATGCGACTGTACGTGTAAGATAATAAGCTTCAACAGGTGCTATTACCTGCTCGCAATTCCTAAATTGGTGCTTCCATCGGATTCTTTCCTTTTGTACAAATTACCAGTGGATACACGTAAAATTATATTTATGCTTTTGTCATTAGGAAATAACAATTTTTTTTTGGTTATTTAGCTAAGATACTTTTCGTTGTCACTAATTTCCGTCGTAAATATGAAGCCTACTTCCATTTTATGGAGTTTACATCTAATTGACCAAGGTGTTCTGATCTTTCATGGATAGAAAAGAGATGTCTTTGGATTGCTTCCTTCTTCGGTTCCCTTTATAAATCATTATGGATTTTTGGTATCCCATTGTATTTTTACACCTTTTTAGTGAGACTAATCCCTTTGAACATAAAGTGATTCAGTTAAGAGTTTTCATAAATAGTATCTTTAAGTTTCAAACCTTTGTTCTCTTCTGAGAGCGCAATTCTTTTTACTACCGTGCATAATTTCTTGTAGGTTAAACCATTATTGTTGCTGTTATATGAAAGCATGATATTTAGTCAAATTATATGTTTAGTTTACGCAGTCTGTCTTATTTATATTATGAGTGCTTTAAAATACAAGAGCTAACCAAGGATTAATTGCAAATTTAATCAACAGCTAAACCATGACTAAAGTGAGACTATAATGGACTAATATGGTTTTTTTTTTAATAAAAAAAAAACTATATTGAATGCTTAAGCACCTGCATAGAGGAGAGATATAAGTGACTTGATAAATGATGAAACATATATTATCATCGTAAGTCTTAAAAGGCTTGCCGACGTTAATTAAAGTATAAGCTCGTAGCCTAGACATTTAACTGTGTAGTTTGTTTGGGTTTTTTTGAGTCTGTTCACCCCGTCCATCTACCCAAAAATAAAAAGAGAAGTATAAGCTCGTAGACTGATTATGTGTTACATATACTAGTGAATTTAAATTATTATGCTAATGAATTTACACTAGTATTCTGACAAATCTCATCAAATTAGAGTATATAGATAATATATACCAAATGTGTTATATCGCCAACCTGAATACCTTAATGAATTTAGTAAATATGTCAACTAACTAGTTTTCGAATTAACAAAGGTACAAACAATGTTGTTGTCTGGAAAGATTTTTCTTTCTCGTATGATCATTGTCAATCTCTGTAAGTTAGTTGTCTCATAGAAAGCTTCATCTATTTGACATCTTTATTTATTTTTTAGTAAAAGGATCATATATTAAAACGGTTATTTCCTTTTACGTGGCTAGTATAGATCCATGACTATAACGGGCTAGTATTTCGCTCCAAGCTTTGCACCAAATCCAAATGAACTAAGCGGGTGAAATACTTTTAAGCTAAGGATCTAAACACTTCTAGTTCCAAATAGCCACTGTCTGAAGCTTGGATACTCTAATCGGTAGAGGAAAAATAAAATAAAATCTAAATGCTTCCAAATAGCCTCGATTTAAGATGTCAGCTAGAAAATCCGAACATATAACACTTTCCTTAATTGTTTATAACTTTGATTACTTAAATTGTCCTTCATTAGCTTATCTCTTTAATAAGTGAAACTTGTTTTACTACATACACTTAACTTTTTACACATTTAAATTTTTAATATTTGATTTATTTTAACCTTTAAATTATTATCAATATAAATTTAAAATGGAAAAAAAATGTATAAACACCCCTAAACTTTACCTTACTTTGAAATAGCTACCATGAACTTTCAATTTTGGATGAAAAATCCTCAAACTTTTTAAAATTTGTAAACATACAATTCCATATATAAGTTATAAAAAAAAAAAAATCATTCATCATATGACTCGTAAGTATTGATTAACTCACATAATATTATCTAATTTATTCATATTAATTTTTTAAAAATAATATTTTTTCTCCTTCTAATTAAATTTCTTTTTAAATTATTTGATCTTTTCTATTTTATGAAAATAGAAAATAAATAAAAAGGATAAAAAAAGTCAAATTTATTTTAAAAAAATAATATAAACAAATTAAATATTGTCATGTGTATTAATCAAAACGTGCAAGTTACTTGATGACTTATTTTAGCTTAATTAGTGAATAGAATGGTCTGTTTGCAAGTTTTAAAAAATTTAAGGACTTCTCAGCTAAATTTAAAAATTTAAGGTGACTATTTAAAAATGAGATAAAGTTTAGGCGGTATCTATTTATTTTTCCCATTAAAACTGCATAGTAGTAATCAAAATATTATCAATAAGCAAACAAAATAAAATGAAATGAATTATTTTCTCTTTTTCTCTTTGCTTTATTTTTTGTTCATTACATTTTCATTTCTAATTTATCAAAGAAAAAATGTGATATAATTTTTAAATTGTCAAAGATAATAATTATCTAAATAGTTATAGACGAATATGTTTAATAAAATCAAATTTAACTACAACCAGAATAAAGAAGTCTTTTAATGTATTTATTTTTTAAACTTTCTTAATTTTATTACCAAAGTCAGGCACCTCTGTATATGAATATATTTTAAAACTGAAAACTAACTTTGGTTTAGTTTTTGCAATGTACGGATATTTTTTTTAATAAATTTACAAACTAAAAACTAAATTTGGTAACAATTGGGAATTCACTAAGATAATTTTTTTCAAGTAGAATGACATCTAAATAATTTTTTATGACTCTGGTTGATTTCTTCTTTGTAATGCGGTAAGGTGGTGCCATGTCAATTTGCACGCATCTCGATTAATTCATATTTTCGGTCTGATTAAAGACAAATAATTTATATTGAAATTAAAAAATTCAAAAAAATATTCTTTGTGACTTGATTTCAAATAATTGACATAATTAAAATTCGAATCTATGATCATGTGCCTATCACATTACACATGTTCGTCTACTGCTAGGCCAAATAACTATTTTTTGCAAATGTTTTTTTTTTCTTTTTTAGTTATTTTTTAAGATTTTTTTTAAAAGTAGTTGTGGGATTTTTATATTATGCATATTCGTATTAACAATAAAGCATGAGAAAATAAAACTAATGGTTCATGAGATATTTACGAAAGTGATTAACATTATGTCTCGATAAAAAAAATTATGAATACGTGGATATTAAATTTAAAAATTGAAAGTATTAATTCAAAATGTAAATAGAAAGAATATTGACTTAAAGCACTTTAAGTTTTCCATAAAAATAAAATTTATTAATATTTTTTGGTACAAATAAAATTTATTAATATGATTTACTAAAAAATGTAATGAGTAAAAAGTTTTACTTAAAATATAATTAATAAATTAATTAATAAAATAAATAAATAATAAAATTTAGATGAGTAAATAGTTAAGTATAAGAGTAACAAGTTCGACTAATTAAAATGATAAGTTAATGAGGGATATTTTAAGTAATCAAATTTATAAACAATTAAAAAGGAGTGTGAATAGATAAAATGGAATGTGAATAACTTTACTCCAAAGCATTTGATAAACATAGCTATGAATGAGTTGAGATGTGCAGTGCTGATGGTTATTTTTATTTTTATTTTACTTTGGCTGAAAAAAATTGTAGAATAAGTATGTGCTAGGTGATTTGTAAAGCATTTTCACGAAATCTCTTCTCATTGTTATATCACACAAAGATATTTCGTGAATGGCTAAAAAAAAAGTAGAATGAGTATGTGCTAGGTGATTCGAGAAGCTTTTCATGAAATCTCTTTTCATTGTTATATCACATAAAGAGATTTCGTGAATGTCTTAAGAATGACCTAGCACATTATTTATTCTACTTTTTTAGCTAAAGTAAAATAAACAAAAAATAAATTCTAAGGAATTGATCTAATAAATGAGTATGTAATGTGTGGATAGATATACAGTTACGAGTTCGAATCACAACTATATCAATTTTTTGAGAACAGACTGCAAGAAATATCCTTATTAAACTTATAGTCCCGGCGTGGATGGTCTGTCTTTAACCAAACTAAGGAGATAGATTAATTGAAATACGTGCAAATTAACCCAGACACCACTTGACCATAATGTCAAATAAAAAAAACAAACAAAAAATAAAAAGAGAACATCTAAACTCATATCAGTCTCAACTCATTCATATGTTTATGAAATTCTTTTGTAATAATTGCCATTTTCTATTACTTTTTCATTTATGTTCAAGTTTCCTATGCTTTTAGTGGAAAAAGAAATGACTCAAACAATAAGGAAGAAACAAGAAAGAGAAGAGTGATTAAAGCTAATCAAGAACATGGTAATGACTCACTAACTCTTACTTAATTTGATTCTATTTGTTTCATGGGAAAATAAAAGTCCTGTTGATTGAAGTCTTTTAGTTCAACAACCTTGGACCCAGTAGAAAGGTTATGAAGTATAACACTATGTTTGGATGATAGGTAATGGGGAGAAGGAAAAGAGAATGAGAAAAAGAGGAATAACTTCTCTTGTTTGAGAGTTTTAAAATACATGAGAAGGAAACGAAACACATGATGAACTATTTCCCATCTCTTCCCCTCAAATGCTCAACTTTTGTTCCTCCCAAAATTGAGATGGAATGGGAGGAAGCTCCATTCTGTTCTGTTAATGAAACTTTCAAACAAAGAGAATGGTAACTATGTTTCATTCCTTCTATTTCCTTTCCGGTCCATCCTCACCTATTCTGTTCCGTTCCGTTAATGAAAAACATTCAAACACAGGGTAAGGTCCCCAATAAGGCTAATAGAATCCAAATGTTTGTTACACCTGTAATAGGTGTTGGTGGAATCAATACTTCATCAATACAACCAAAAGAAAATTAGAATAAAGAAAGATGATAATGAAAACAATGAACACATCAATACATCCAAAGCTTTGTGAAAAAAAAAAAGAGTTTCCAAATTTTTGTATGAAAAATTTCAAATAATGATAATAAATCACAAAAAGGAAAATGTAAAATGCCAATACAATGAAAAGGAAAAATAAAATAAAAATTCAAATAAAAGGAGAATCACCAATAGGAAAGCAAAAATTGAAGGCTTGCAATGAAATTGAGAAATGAGAATCACTTAATAGAAAATCCAAGAAATAAAGAAATGTAAGTACCTAATAGACAAATTTCATCAATAGAATTAGGATCATATTAATGGAATAATAGAACAAACCTCTTAAGAAACACCAACAATGGTCTATAAGACAACAACGTTGTTGAAAGCAGTTTAGTTGCCACCCAAACAAACACTTGAAAGGGAAAAATTAGGCTTTAAGTAAAAATTAGAAGAAAAAATGTAGACAATGTTAGTCATGGCAACCATTACCCAAGAGGGGGGTGAATTAGGTGATTACAAGTTGTTGGAACATCATTAAAAAATTAAACATTTTGAAGCACTCAATTATTAAATACAGCGGAACATGCATAACAAAAGTATAACTATTATAGATTGAATAATTTACTCACAAATAAACAAGCCAAGATAGAAAGTATTCAAGCAAAGCTAAATATCAAACTTAACTCAAGCATACATAATTAAAGCACAAAGGTAAAGAAATAGAGTTGAAAAAATCAAACACAAGGATTTATCCTTGTTCAGTCACCCCTTGTGACCTACATCTAGTCCTCAAGCAAACCACTCGAGATTTTCCACTAAACTTCAAGATTGAATGGGTGCTTGAAAACCTTTATACAATAGAGCACTCACCACACCTTGGGATACCTCACTCTTTGTGCTTGAGCCTCAAAACAGGGATACCTCACCCTTTTCACTAGAGGGATACCTTACCCCCTTTACAACCTTTGAAGGATACCTCACCTTCTTTACAATAAGGGATACCTCATCCTTTTTCACTAAAGGGATACCTCACCCCTTTATAAAATAAGCAAAGTGTTTGAATGATAGAAACTCGCTTAAAGAGTAGATAATATAAATTGAAGAACTATGAGTATTAAGGATTCACACTTTGATGCTCAAAACAGAGTTTTGGAGAAAGAGATGATGAAATACGAATTTAATACTCAAGAATGATTTTCAAATTGTTCTCTTACTTTTCTTTAATGCCCAACAACTTAGATTTATACCTAAAACAAATTAAGAGTTGTTGGAAGTAGTTGGGTGTATTAAATATTCAAATAGAGTCGTTGAAACTCGTTTTCTACAACTCCAATCATTGGTTATTGAATTATCCTAATTGGTTAGGAGAATTGGCCTAATCGGTTATGTGATATTTAAAAGAATCATGCATAACACTTTTACTCAATAACCAATTAGGGGAATTGACTAACCGATTAGGAGCCTTAGAAGTTTGTTTCAGATTTGTCAAATAACCAATTAGGGAATGACCTTAATCAATTAGGAGCAGTAGACTTTGGCTCCTGATGAATCAAATAATCAATTAAGAGAATATCCTAATCAATTAGGAGCTTTAGAAATTGACTACTAACTTGGCAAATAACCAATTAGGGGAATGACCTAATTGGTTAGGAGCCTTAGAAAAATATAAGAATGGCTCACCAAGAAAACAAGATTTCTAAAGGATTTCATAACCAAACTTTCCCAAACCATTTTCAACCTTTCTAAAAACATTTTCCACAAACTTGATGAGTATTTTTACAAGTATAAAACATGATTTTCTTTTCATCCTTTCTAAAAATATTTTGCTCAAACTTGATCAATATAAAACATGGTTTAGTAAAGAGATTTAAGTTGAATGAAAACAAGAGATGAGCTAGTGTGATTCCTCTTTACCTTAACATAAGATCTAAGTCTTATAAGTTATACTTGAAGAATCTTGGGACATGATCTTTGCATAATCATCACTTCTCTTGTTTGTTATCATCAAAACCATTGTCATTGCCAATGCTAATCACATTCTCCCCCTTTTTGATGATGACAAACAACTATTGAGAAAAGAGTTAGTTCAAATAAAATTGGAATTTACAAAAGGTGTAAGAGATTTACTCCCCTTCTATGTTTCAAGAGGTGATTGAATCAGAGATGCACAATTCCCCCTTAGTTTTGGAATCCCAAGGCCATTGAAAATATACCTTTTGCTTTTTTACCTTACATTTCTCAATGACACAACTTCTCCGCCTTTTATTATGATAAAAAAGATATACAATATAGATTTTGACAAAGAGAGAAGTAACACAAAACTATTTCCATACAATAATTCATCAACAATATAACCTTAAATACAAAACCATTGTCATTTAACACATATCCAGGTCATACTAAAAATAGCATTTCAAAGTCATAATATGGTTAAGCAAGGTTATAAGCTAAGACAATGAGCAACATATCCAAAAGATAATTTATTGTGGTTAGATGAGTGTTAAGCATAATAACATAGCTAAAATAGAGAAAGATTAGCTAAATGAAAGAGATCCATGCCTAAGCCCAATGATCCTCCGGTGGTGGATGACAATACTCAATGTTGTCCAAACGGTCATAGATGACTCCAATGCTATGTTCCTAATAAGCTCGAAGATTCACAATCTAGGATTGAATGCTTGCTAGGATAACTAGGATACGATCTTTATTTGTGGGAAATTCTTCTTCTTGTGTAGCGGCATCATGCTCAACACTATAAATGTGAGTGTTTTTGAGAGGAAGAATATGACCATGGAGTTTTGGGTTCGTGAATGGTGAGGGGAAATCATAGTTTTGTGATTTATGAAGGCCTAGTAATTCGGTTAGGAAGTATGGTGATCAGCGATGTCGCACTCGCCTCAAAATAGACTAGGATTTATGGAATGTAGCATAATGCATAACCTAGGTCATCTCCCAAGGACCAATTCGAATTTCTCAAGCATATTAGAAATTATTAATAAGTAGGGGGTTTTGTTCATTGCAATAACAGAAAACGAATTTAAATTGAGAAAATTCAATTAAGGAAACACCAACCCAAGGTCTTCAATTCAAGTGGCAGAATCAATCATTGTTCAAGAGAATTTCTGTTGTTTACACCTCTGTTAATCCGAAATCAACTAGATAATCACCCAGCAATTTATCAATTCAAACAGAATCACAATCGCAATTCTTGATTAAGATTGATTTAGGAACAAATTTAGATTAACATAGATTATCAATCGATGATCTATTCTCCCTTAGATTCAGATTAATCAACCCTAATTCTAACTTCAATTTCGAAATTCCAATCAGAATTCAATTGAAGAAGGAGAAGAGGGAAGAACACAACAGAATTTATAATCAAACAAGAGAACTCAAAATTCTAACCACCATTATTGAATTCCTTGGATTGATTGGAGCTTTAGCCTTCCATGGCCATCACGAAAATTGCAGAGAAGAGAGTAAAACGAAAATAGAGAGAAGATGAAAAGAGAAAGGGGTTTCTGCTCAATCTGTTAAAACTGAATCACAACCAAAAAGCTGAATTCGAAATCTGCCTAAACCTATTTGTAACTGAAAGTTATTCTGTAATTCCTAATCTACCCCTAGCCCAAACTGTAGCCCTCTGAATAAGCTTTTCAGAGACATATCATTTGCCTTAATTGGGCTTAAATTGAGGGAGATAGGCCCAAATCATTGAGGAAAGGTCCAAGCATTGTGACAGCAACAGCACCCTGACTTTGAGGCCTAATTTCGCCTTGAATCCAGCTGAATTAGAAAAATTGCATTAGACACCAGATTGTATATCTTCATCTCAGCTTTCAGGGGACTCCAAGATCATCCAAATACAATATTTGTAGCCCAAGTTATGGCCTGTACAAGACAGAAAGGTCAAAATGAGTTAAAATCCGAAAATTAATGAAGTTTTTACAATTAAGCTCAATGAAGACCAATCATCTAAAACTCATCTACAAACATAATATTGGACACAATTAACATCAATTAGGCCAAATATGAAGCAATAATGAATGGCTCAAAATTGATTGATCATATGGGTAGCCGATTATTATGAGTGAAGATAATGGAAGGTGGCCACGGGTTGGAGCAATAATCGGTTAGGGAAAAGAGCTAACAGGTTATTTTCAAATATGAGCAAAAAGAGGTGGCCACAGGTTGCACAAATAACAAGTTAGGAAAGTGAGCTAACCGATTAGCTCATACGAGATCAGAATTGTGAGTCACAAGTTGGACATTAGCTAACCAATTATGGACATAAGCTAACTGATTAGCTTGGTATGGAGTTTAGAAAGTGAGGCCTCTGTAAGTGCGAATAACCGATTAGAGCATTATGGTAATCGGTTAGGATGAGAAAAATGAAATAATATGCTCATAGTTTGCTATAATAATCGATTAGGGAGTGCACCTAACGGATTATTTTCGTGGCTCTCAAATATAAGAAGCCTCTGTTTACTACAATAACATGTTAGGAAATAATCCTAACAGGTTATTTTCGTAGATCCTCCAATGGATTGAGCCTCTGTTAGCTAAAATAACAAATTATTTCCTTCCCTTAATAGATTATTTCACTTCCAAAAATCATAAATTCTTCAGAGATTCATCATTTAATAAAGCAACCATATGACATTTTTGATAATCAACACGCCTTTGCCTTCATGACATCCAATTTAAGTACCATAAATGCATGCCAACTCAGATTTGTCTTCTTCAAAAATACTAGAAATCACTGACTCATGCTAGCTTGAGGTTGGTCTTACTTTCATTTCTTAAACCACCATATATGCAATTCAAAAACTGATTTTTCTTCTTCAAAAGTACCAAGATTATTTTGTTCCAAAGAGAACCAGGATGCTCCAATTGGACTTCCAAAACCAAAACAAATTCTTCAAGAATTCAGTCCTTAAAACACAAACTTATTCCATCTTGAGAATCATCATGGCTTTGCCTTATTTTTCATTCTCTCAAACACCACGGATCAAGTCAATAACAGATTCTCCTTTTAAACAAAAAAGGCACCAGAAATCATTGTTCCACAACAAGAGCTTGAGATTTGAGATTAGAGGACTTAAGCATGGATCAAGCACCTGCAAAATAAACTTAGGGGAAACTTTGACGCTTAAGTCAGTATTGGATTTAAAAATGATTAAAACAAGATAATTATGCACAGAGTTCAATAATGTAGCAAAGTATCAAATTATGCTACAAAGTGACAAGTTATGCATCAAAATGACATATCATGCAATAAATGACAGATTGTGCAACTAAATATCACATTATGCAATAACATGACAAATTATGTAGCAAAGAATTGAATTATACAACAAAAGTCAAATTATGCAGCAAATTATGATATTGTGCAGCAAGACATTATGTAGCAAAGCTATTTATCCAAATTAAATGCATGATTGATCCAATATACCAAGTTCAAGGATATTATCATCAAACATTTCATTTTAAACAAAGAGCATACTTTATCTAGCATATTAACATGTAGAAGCATTTTTCAAAACATAAAGCTAGAAAAACATAACACAAGTCTCCACTTATCCAAAAGTTGTAAGTCCAAGCTTCTTGGAGACAAGGAAAAGAGCTTGGATTATTTTCTGGTCTTGTACTTGCAGTAGCCACTTTCAAGATTTCAAAGTCAACTATTGGCCTTCAAGCACGCCTACAATACACTTTAGGTTTTGACTTTTAGTACCCAAATATTCTTGGGTCCTTGTGTGTTAGTTTTTTAATACTAATTCATTATGCTCACATAAAGATCAATTTTTCTATAGTATGTAAATTGAGCACAACAAATCAAATAATCAATTACCATTAAGCACATAGTCAATAGCATACTCACTTGCATGGTATATAGACAATTCAAAAACATAGCAAGCATACCTAAGCATTACAGAACCTTATGTACCAAGATATATAACAAATTAATTAGTTATGGTATAATAAGAATGAACATAATCATATATTAAACATAATATTCAAATTTTACTAAGTATACATGATTCTATCCACCATCTAAGGCCTACAAGGAATATACCTAATATAAATTTTCTTTTTAAGTGGATATGCATAAGAGGTAAAAGTTTTTGATACCTTGGCCTTGGTAGTCAAGGAAACTCTTTTCCTTACCCATTGCTTCTCTTTTGGAATCTTGAACTTTATAAGTTCTACATTTTGTACTTGAGAAGCTTTGGTTGAAGTCATCTTCCTTCTTTGACCAAAACTTCTACCATTGGGCTTTGGAAGCATTCTCCTTAATAATTCTTCTTTCCTTTGACCAATTAGTCCATCCTTTTGAAAATTTTTTTGCATAATTGAAACACTAGGAGAACTTTTTGGTACCCACTTCATCTTGGGTCCTTGAATGTTAGTACTAGAACCTTTAAGATCTTTAGGAACCCACATCATGTTATTTCTCATATAAGGATTTCTTCTATAATTGCACAAATGAGAAATATATCCAAAATAACCACAAAAATTACAAACAATTGAATTCAATGATGACTTGGTCCTTTGAAAATCATCTTTGGAAAACTTAAGCCTTTTGTTATTTTTACTTTCTAAACTATTTTTGCCATAAGCCTTGCTTGAATTTTCATGTGGAATAACATTAATTTTATTCTCATTATCAAGCAAAGAATGTAAGCAATTAGAATCATTAGCTTTGGCAAATTTGAAAGATAAGTCCTCAACTTGATTTTCTAAATCAATGCACTTTTCACAATGTAACACCTTGAATTTCCGTATCTCTTAAACAATAATTTTGACAGTTAACAAAATTTTACTGTTTAGTAATTTTTGTGCACTGTAAAATTATTTTGTTTATTCCATCAGCGTATTTGATCATTTTGAGTGATTTACTCCGTGTTAGGAAAATAATAATTTTTGGGCCGGAGAAAATCTTTAAATATTTATTTCTCTTGACTGTTAATTATTTTTGATAATCTGACTTGATTTTCATACGTTTTCTAATATTTGTGATTTTTGTGGATGATTATGAATTTTTTTTACTGTATGTGGGCCCAGGTGGTCCTATGTGGGCCCAAGTGACCTTACGTGGGCCCAGGTGGATCCCGCAAAGTAAAAAATTTTTTACACAGAGAAAAATTTGTACTGTTTAGATAGAGACAGGGAATCTTACTAAACCTGAATCCGGAAACAGTTTTAGAAAATTTCTTGTACTGTGTTTGGTACTGTATTTAATTATCAGACGATAAAAATACAGTAAATATAATCTTTCGTGGGGTTTTAACAAATAAAAATAGAAATTATATTGCTTAAGTCAACATTGGTGGTTTGGATATCCACCATTGATTTAATTAACGATGGAGACTTGATCTTAATTTAATCAACGGTAGAGATTTGATCTTAAAAGTAAATAGGATTATTTATAACCGTTAGATGGAGATTAAATCAAGGGTAGAGATTTAGTTTTATATAATGGCTATGACCATTTACAACCATTGGATTTAGAATTGATCAAGGGTGAAGATTTGGTCTTAAAAAGTAACAAGAATCATTTATGACCATTGGATGAAGATTTAATCAATGGTGAAGATTTAGTCTTAAAAAGTGACAAAGACTAATTATGACCCTTGGATTTAAAGTTTGAAGGAGCAATCTTGACCCTTCATTTTGGAGACACATCCAATGACTAGAATTTAAAGGAGAAAGATCCAATGACCTAGATTAAGTCTTCTAATCTAAAGCTACACCTAAAGTCTACATAAATCCTAACCATTGAATTAATCAATGGCTAGAAATGCTTAAGATAGTGACAAGTGAAATTGGTCACATTTTGGAGTGCATGAAAAGGGGGGGACGGTTTTGTGGTGAATTATGAAGCTAAAGAAAAAGTTTCAATGTATTATCAGTTGCTTTAGTCAATTATGCTTTGCTTTAGTCAATTATGTTCCTTTATTGTTTTGTTTGCATCCTTAGAAGACTACTTAGAAGGGGGGACGGTCTTAGTCTGAATTTAGGAGCTTTGAAGACCATAATTGATCACATTTGGTCATTATTGATCATTCATTCTTGTCTCCAAAATTATCAAGAACCAAAACACAAAAGTTTTCTCTCCATTTCTCTCATTCTTCATGTTTCGGCCAAGCTACCCAAATCTACCCTCCATTACTCTTTAATTTCATCCACCCATAGATCTTGAATCTACATGATATTCTAAGCAACTTTCATGTTGGAGATTTCCTCTAAATCATTCATCTTCATGGACTTCCTTCAAGATCAAAGTTATAGGGTATTTCTGGTGAAGTGTAAGGAAACTTCATTTCTTCTCTTCTTTTTCATGATCTAAACCATGTTTGATCCATGGTTCCTCTTAATCAAGCTTAGTATACTAATTTTTATGTATTTTGTCTTGTATTTGAGAAGCCCTTGGTGGTGAAGGACTTGGAAAAAGAAGCAAAACAAGGAGTTTTTGAGGATCTTCAAGAGGTAAGAGGGAGATTCACCTCACCAACCAAGTATGGTGATGAGAGATGGTTTTATATTTGGTGGATGGTGAATCCATGTGAGGATTCATATCCATGATCTTGTAATTTATTTGTGAGTGTTTATGTGTTTTAATTATTTGCCTATGCTTGATATGCTATGCATGATTTTATGGCTTTGATGGTATACTTATATTATGCTTGATGAGTATATGGCATGCTTATAGTATTTATGATGAAATATGTATGTGTATGCCATGATGTGTTGATGGAAAAGAAATCAATTTTTGGCTCCAAAAGCCAAGGAAGGGCTACGGTTTTGATGCCCATAATTAGAGTTTCATGTTGAAATTTTTCAAGAACAAGAAAATTGATTTGTTTAAATGAAAATTATGAAGTGGAGAAAATGAATTTCCTTGGTTCTAAAGGCTATGGAATTTTCGGCCAAGACACCTCAACATAGGTGTTTATAACTTAATATTTTCATGGAAGAATAAAATTGGATTGATTTGAAAAGCATGGAAAATAAACAAAGGGTTTGTTTTTCAAGAAGAACAAGAACATGGTTTTGAAGTGATTTTTATTAATTTATTTTGTGTAAAAAGTTTCTAAGTGTTTATTAAACTTGTTTTCGAAAAACGAAACTGGTAAACGTTGATTTTAAAAAGGATTTGTAAGAAAGTAAAAATGAATTTGAACAAATGGGTTTGGTTTTTATGACCATCGGTATTTCGGTTTTGAAACAAAGATTTAATAGTTTTGTTTGTGTAAAACCATATCAATTTAGAAGGAAAGATATTTGATGGTTTCAATGGCTAAGTACCACGGTTTTTTGAGGGCTTGTAATGCCTTGATTTTTATGGAACAAAGTGATATTTTATAAAATGAAGTGTTTTGTCACTCGAAAGATTTGACAATTTTCAATGAACATGTTCACGGTTTTTGAAGACTTACGGATACCTTGATTTTATAACAAAATAATTTTTGCACAAGAATTTAGAAAGGGAATTAGAACGTTTATTACTTGAGAAATCAAGTTTTTGTAAACGAAAATGTTTTCGAACTTCAATTTATTTTGAAGAAGGTTGTGTTTGGAAATGATTTGGGAAAAATGAAGAATATAATGGTGTTTTGAAAATTTACTAATGTATAACTGATTTTCGAGTTTTGAAATACGTTAGAAAATGTTAAGTTTTGAAACGTTGATTTATATCAATGGAAAAGTAATTTTTGTGGATTATATTTTGGAAAAGGATTTCTTGAGTAAAAAAACGTGAAAAAAGATTTTCTTGAGTAAGAAAATGTGAAAAATGAAATACAAAGTTATATTATTTTGAGAAAAATTGAAAAGGAATTTTTTGAAGGTCAAGAAATATTTTTATAATGGAATTGTGGTGAAAAATTATTTACGTATCTTAAAAACGTGATTTTTAAACTACACGATTTGAAATACGAAAAAAAAAAAATTCTACGTGATTTTAAATATGTTGAAATATTTCCACGCGATTTGAATTACGTTTAAATATTTTACGTAATTTGAACTACTATTGAAAAATCACTACGTGATTGAAAAGTGATGAATTATTTTTACGTGATTGTGAAAAGTGGCAAAAAATCGTTATGTGATTTGGAAAGTGTTTTAAATATTTTGAGAATGATGGAAAATGATTTATGCAACTTAAAAGAATGATTTTTAAGTTACGCGATTTTGAAACAGTGGAAAAAAATACTATGCGATTTGAGAAACGTATGATTTTACGCGATTGAGAAAAATGTTGAAAAATTTGTACGTGGTTTAAAAGTGCAACAGAAGAGTTGTGGTATTTTGAAAACATTACAGAAATATTACAAAATTTTGTAAATGTAACAGTAGTGTTACGGTATTGTGAAAACGTAATAAAAATGTTTTGGAATTTTAAAAACGTAACAAAAGTGTTACGGTATCGTGAAAATGTAAAAGAAGTGTTATGGTATTGTGAAAATATAACAAAAACGTTTTTGGATTGTGAAAACGTAACAGAAACGTTACGTGATTGTGAAAATACGGTAAAAGTGTTTTATAACTATGAAAATATGATAACATGATTTTGTTATTGAAAAATATAGTATGATTACTGTAAAACCAATGTATGGACACTGTTTGTGAAAACAACGAGTTTTGCCTGTTATTGGCACGTGGTGCATTTTAGATGCATTGGAAAAAAAAATATGCGTTGAGGCATATGATTTAATTGAACAAACGAATTTGAACAGAATGACCCTTGTGGTTGGACTTGCACTGATATATTCGTGCATTGTATAAACTATATCTGAGAAATTATGAGATATACCTGTGATTGGTATTTGGTGCATTATACATGCATTGGAATGGTTCGATGAGGACTGGATATGGCTGATTGCCTAGGAGAAACACACCTCTTGAGTGGGTGCGATATGCGTAGTGTAAGTCACTTGTTGACCTTGGGGGCATCGGGGTGCGGGTTGCTTACACGGGTGGTTGGTCGCGCTTCTTCTCGTAGGTTAGACCGATGCAACACACCGATGATCCTGACCGAGACACTATTCTTAATCAAGATCTGATAAAGACTGTCGTGTATGTGCTAGATGTGCAAAAATTGAAATGAGAATTAAAGCACGTGGTCTGAGGCACGTGGTACCGGTAGGTCTTTTCGATCATTTTCTCTGACCTGAGTTTTAGCTCCATGGAGTAGGAACATTGAGTCTAAATGCACATGCATTATATGATTACATTTATATCTGTATGATATATTAATTGAGGAATATTGGCTATGACAACTGTTTTGAATACTTGGATTGATATATGATTGGATGATGATAGTTGATTAATATTAAATATATTATTGGAAGTCTAGTATGATATCCCTGTATGATATTGCTGTTTGTGTTATCTCTGTACTGCCATGTTGGTATTGGTGTAGGTGATCTTACCTCCTTGTTATGTTGTTTTATTGTGTCTGTACTGTTAAAATCAAAGAATAGAATGATCGAGTTGTCTTAGTCATAACGGGCGCTGGATACTCTGAGATTGGTGACAACAATAAAGAGTGGACATTCAGGACTCGAAGGGGTGCAGTATTGACAAAGGAACAAATGTATGATGCATCAAGATGGACAGAAAAAGGAATAAGTATGTTAAAGTTTCTCGTTAGTGTTGTACCATGCTATTAAGTAGGACCCGTCATAGGGTTTGCTACTGTTAAAAAAAAAGAAGAGTTTGTTAATTTTATATTTCTTTTTAAATTGTGAAATATTAATTGGTGTCAATATTGCATAATGAATAGTTGAAATATGATTTTCAATATTACCTAATATTTTCAGTAAATTTACGTTTCAATAAAGAAGAAATTTTGAAACCCATATTTTCATAACTCAAACCTTTTACGAATTAATTTTAGATTATGAGTCGGGAGTCGGAAATGTGATGCCGTAAGGAGGGAGTTACACACAAGAAGTTGAAGTTTCACATTTCAAAGACATTTCCTCATCAAGAAAATCATATTCATTTTTCAAAGACTTAATTTCATTTTCAATGGAGGAAATATTTTCCAAACAAGATAAATTTTTCTTTTCTAAATTCAACAAATCATCATTCAATTTATCATATGCACATTGTAGCTCATCATAGTAAGGACTATAATCTAGTTTAGCATTATTTACCTCAAAGTCCTTTTGAGCCATATAGGAAGTAGTCTCAATTTCTAGCATACTTGGCTCTTCCTTATTGTTGTCCATCAAGGATTCAAGAACATCTTCTTAAGGATATTTTTCATGACAAGCTTCCTTTAATGACTTTTGTTCTTCTTGCATTCTATATACAACTTTATGCACAAAATCATTGTTAGCAAGATAAATAGCATCAAGAGCATCTCATATATCTTTAGCATTAGAGCAATTCTTAATTCTAGCATAAGCATCATCATTTAAATTACTTCTCAACATTTGCATTGCTCTAATGTTCAAGGAAAAGCATTTCTTGTCATAAGCATTCAAATCTTGTTTTGGTTTAGGAGAAAATCCATCAAGCACAACATCCCACAAATCAAGATCAATCGATTGCATATACAATTCCATTCTAGCTTTCCAATAAACAAAATGCACACCATCAAAGAATGATGGTTTATCAATTTTGAAACTTTCCATTTTGAAAAGCTTTTTAATGGTTGCCAACAAATAAGGATCTTTAACTTTAAGTGGTTAAGCTTTCAACAGAGCACGAAACTCTGATACCACTTGTTAGCCATGACAACCATTACCCAAGAGGGGATGAATTGGGTGATTACAAGTTGTTGAAACATCATTAAGAAATTAAACATTTTGAAGCACTCAATTATTAAATACAGCGGAACATGCATAACAAATGTATAACTATTATAGATTGAATACTTTACTCATAAATAAACAAGCCAAGATAGAAAGTATTCGAGTAAAGCTAAATATCAAACTTAACTCAAGCATATATAATTAAAGCATAAAGGTAAAGAGATAGAGTTAAGAAAATTAAACACAAAGATTTATCCTAGTTCAGCCACCCCTTGTGACCTACGTCCAGTCCTCGAGCAAACCACTCAAGATTTTTCACTAAACTTCAAGCTTAAATGGGTGCTTAAAAACTTTTACACAATAGAGAACTCACCACACCTTGGGATACCTCACCCTTTGTGCTTGAGCCTCAAAATAGGGATACTTCATCCTTTTCACTAGAGGGATACCTCACCCCCTTTATAATCTTTGAAGTATATGTCACCTTCTTTACAATAAGGGATACCTCACCATTTTTCACTAGAGGGATACCTCACCTCCTTTATAAAATAAGCAAAGTGTTTGAATGATAGAAACTTTCTCAAATAGTATATAATACAAATTGAAGAACTATGGGTATTAAGAATTCATACTTTGATGCTCAAAACAGAGTTTTGGAGAAAGAGATGATGAAATACGAATTTAATGCTCAAGAATAATTTTCAAATTGTTCTCTTACTTTTCTTTGATGTCTAACAACTTAGATTTATACCCAAAACAAATTAAAAGCCATTGGGAGTAGTTGGGTGTATTAAATATTCAAATAGAGTCGTTTAAACTCGTTTTCTACAACTCCAATAACTAGTTATTAAATTCTCCTAATTGGTTAGGTGAATTGGCCTAATCGATTATGTGATATTTAAAAGAATCACGTGTAACACTTTCACTCAATAACCAATTAGGGGAATTGGCTAACCGATTAGGAGCCTTAGAAGTTTGTTTCAGATTTGTCAAATAACCAATTAGGGAATGACCTTAATCAATTAGGAGCAGTAGACTTTGGCTCCTGATGAATCAAATAACCAATTAGGAGAATATCCTAATCGATTAGGAGCTTTAGAAATTGACTACTAACTTGGCAAATAACCAATTAGGGGAATGGCCTAATTGGTTAGGAGCCTTAGAAAAATATAAGAATGGCTCACCAAGAAAACAAGATTTCTAAAGGATTTCATAACTAAACTTTCCTAAATCATTTTTAACCTTTCTAAAAACATTTTCCACAAACTTGATGAGTATTTTCACAAGTATAAAACATGATTTTCTTTTCATCCTTTCTAAAAACATTTTGCTCAAACTTGATCAATATAAAACATGGTTTAGTAAAAAGCTTTAAGTTGAATGAGAACAAGAGATGAGCTAGTGTGATTCCTCTCTATCTTAACATGAGATCTAAGTCTTATAAGCTATACTTGAAGAATCTTGGGACATGATCTTTGTATGACTATCACTTCTCTTGGCTGTTATCATCAAAACCATTGCCATTGCCAATGCTAATCATAAACAAATCCCTAGAAACAAAACCCACAAACAATTAAAAGGAAGAAAAGGAAATATTAAAATAGAGGGAGACTGATTCTTACCCGGCACCAACAACAAATGGAAGAAAGATTGAAATTTATATGTTAGAAACAGATAAATAGAGACATAAGAAAAGTCTGGAGAATATTTTTGTATATTCTCTTAATTATCTCTGAATTAATATGTATTTTTGAATAATGTATAGAAGAGAGTTCCCTATTTATACAATAGGGAGTCTATACAATAAGGAAATACATTCAAATAGAATCATAATAGTATTTCTAATTATGTAAAAATTAAATCCGTAAGATAACATAAAATCAATCCTAATTTAATTCTAAACTATGTTCTAGATATTTTAATAGTCCCTCTCAAGCTAAAGCTACTAAGCTTTAGCTTGTTACAATTAGACACACGAAAATAAAATACACTAAAAAATAATCTAAAAACATAACGTCGATATCTTAAAGAATCCAAGAGGCCCAAATTGTATTTGGGATGAAACCAATCTGTATTTGGGACAATCACAATGGGAATGAAGTCAAACTGCATCTTGGATGGAACCAATTTGCATTTGACTGAAACAACGGAGACAGAGCCAATCTTTCAGGATTGATTAGACGACTGATCGGAGGTTAAAGCAACGAAGATGAAGCCAATCTTTTAAGCCAAATCAGACGAAACTGATTAGGAGCATAATGGAGGAGCATGATAGAGACACGCATGGGAGGAGCGCAGAGTAGACGTGCAATGGAGGAGCGCAGTAGATACGAAGCTAACTACGAATAGGAGAGAGAAAGTGACAATGGAGAGATAAAGAAAGGAAGTCATAAAGAGAACACGACATGAGAGGTGACTAATTAAAGTTCCAGAGTTTCAGGAACTATGCAGCAGAATAGTGATGAGACAGGTCACAGAAACTGGTGTTGCTCTAATACCATGTTAGAAACAGAGAAACAAGACATAAGAAAAGTCTAGAGAAGATTTCTGTATATTATGTGAATTATCTCCGAATTAATTTGTATTTCTGAATAATGTATACAAGAGAGTTCCATATTTATACAATAGGAAATCTATATAATAAAGAAATACATTCAAATATAATCAAAATAATATCTCTAATTATGTAGAAATCAAATTCCTAAGATAACACAAAATCAAGCCTAATTTAATTCTGAGAAATGTTTTAGATATTCTAACATTATTATTTTTTAAGTACAAAATTGAAACTTAGATTAATACAAATTGTTCAAAAGAAATCGAACAGGAAGAGGACATGAATCTTGCAACTCCTTCATGATCCTGAGTTAAGAATCACAAGCCACCAGCATAAATGAAAATGGACGCCTCGCCGTTAACCACAATTAGAGACACCTCGCCATTAGACACACAACTGAAAACCTATCGCTGCAACCACATCCATCTTTCTATGAGACACCCAGAACACATCGTTGCAAGCACGAAAACAGAATCCGATCAGCATCCAAGAGGCCGCCCTAGATGAACCCACAAGCCACAACATCTTGCATCAAGAGCAAAGCTAGGAGGCACCGCGCATCCTCACCTTTCGCAAGTTACACACACCTTTCTGTTCCCTTGCTGCCATCGCTAGTGTCCTTTAACGAGAGAGAAGAAAGGGAGAGAGAAAGAGAGAAGAAAAAGGGTGTTTTGTGTCTTGATTCAAAAAAAAGAAAGAGAAAGAAAGAAATGTAGAGAATATGAATCTGAAAAATGAGAGAGAAAGAGGGTGAGAAAGAAATAAAGGTTGCGAAGAGGGATTTAAATTTTGAAAAAAACCATAAACAAAAAGTGAAAAAAAAACCCTAGGGTAGAGAAGATGGAATCTGAAAAAAGAGAAAGAGAGAAAGAAAGAAAGGTGAAGAAGATGGTTCGAATTTTGAAAAAAACCTAAACAAAAAAAGAAAACAAAAACTAGGGTAGAGAAAGTTAGAAAGAGAAATAAATGAAAAGTGGGAATGTCAATTTAGAATTTCATCTCGTCTAGACCGAAATACCCTCAATCTAATAGCTGAGGTATAATCATGAAAGAAAATTAAGGGACATAATCGCAAATTGAAAAAAATAAAAGAAAAAGATTATTATATACCAAAAGACAAATATATCTTTGACCCAACAATCCAAATATTACCATTTATCTAGGATTAAGGATATTATATATCGTCATTTTATAGAAAAAGCTAGAGCAATTCCTAGGACTATTTCCCAACTTTTATATAGTTATAGATTAGAAGGAAAAAATGACATGTGACAAATTATGTAGTCGAGTTAGTAATAGATAATAAATAACATAATAATAGACAAATTTCTTTTGACAACATAACATCCACATCTACAACCTGTAGGCTTTTAACCTTTGCTATTGTTGATGTGACACATTTTCATTAGATGCTTATTTGGCATGACTAAACATGATCATAGGTGAGATTCTTCTCTACTTTTAGAGTATTACACAACTCCGATAAAATTTCAACACTGACCAATTATAATCATACAGACAATTAGATTAAAATTTAAATATTTTCAAATCAGATCTAAATAGTTATAAACTTATCTAGAGTATTACTCTAGGAGTATTTTAAAATTTTTCTAACCTTAGAGAACCCAAATCCTCCCTCCTTTCTATCTCCCTTACTTTCTCTCTCTTCCCACACACTCATAACAAAATGTAGGTGAAGAGAAATTCTTACCTAGACACTAACTATTATATCATTTCTTAAATATGTCATTTAATGATTAACATGTGTAAAATTGATGGTCTACATGTTTAACTTTTCATTAGATTCAAATAGCTCATATGACTTAATTTAGAAGTTGGCTTATTCTCTTTTTTTTCTTTTTTTTTCTCATGTTATTAATGCACTTATGAAATAAAATTAAATTTTACTTTATTCAATATACATATACAACACATACTTGTGCCGCTCCTAAGTTATTCCCAACTTGTTTCTTCAAATTTTTACTGTGATTTTGAATTATGTTAAAAAAATATATTCTTAAGAGATGAATAATGAATGGGTGGAGACATTGAATATACAGTACTGTACATGTTGACCGTAGTGCTTAAAGAACATAATAAAAAGAGGTGAAAATTAAAAAGAAAAATATATTTAAAGAAAAATATATTGAGAAGAATATAAAATTTTAACAAACAAGGAATAACGTTAGAGCCAGACTGGCACGTGTTTCATATAATGATGAAATTTTCTATTTGTTGAATTAACCATGAAAATACACACCTATTAAATTTTCTATTTGTTTTAATTTTAATGGCTAAAGAGCTTAACTCATTGTTTGGTTTGAGAGAAAATAAGAGGAAAGAAAATGAGAGAGGAAAAAAGAGATGGAATATTCCATTTTCTCTCGTTTGGAAGACGAGAGAAAACAAGCAAGAAAGAAAAAATTGTGGTGGGCCCCACATAAAAAAAATTTCGCTGATGAGCACAGAAAATGAAGAGATCAAAGCTCAAAGATGTGAAAACACAACTCTACCTCGGTTTTCTCTTCCACTAACAAAGGAAGGCAACATAGTCACATTTCTAATACCACCCATTGTCATCTCCAGCAGATGGAACCGCCACATCCTGGCGATGAGCCTCCTGTAGTTTGTCTCACGTTGTGTCAGCTACAGCAAATGTACTTTTAGATTTTCGCAAATTAAATATAGTGTATGTTTGTACCATAGTGCGCTATCGAATTTGATACGGCCACTTCTGTCTGCTTCTTCTTTGCATTCCTAGCTGACACGGCCAGCCACCAACACAGATCCGAACCCCAACACAGATCTCGCAACCAGTTCATCGGTGACCTAGCTTCACCCGCTCGTCCCAGCCGCATTGCTCCTCCTTGCCATTGTGCTGTAACTCTGCCGCTCGTCGCTGACCCAGTTCGCGGCTCCATCGTGCCGCTCGCCATCTCACTGTCCGACCCGAAGTGGATTCAGGTCCCGCGTTGCGCCATTCCACGCAGCCCGCACTGCACTACTTCGTCGTACCGCGTCGTACCACGACCTACCACCGCAACAATAAAATGTAAAATGTTACTTTTAAGTAAAGGGGACTGTGGGGGTTGGGGAAGTCAGGGGCATGGGAAAGGGGATGTGGGGGTTGGACTGTGGGTGTGGGACTGTGGGGTGGGGGAAAGGGACGTGGGGGTTAAGAAGACTACTAACAAAAAATCGAGATGGGAAAGGGGCAAATGGGATTCAAGAGGAAGAGAAAAAGGAAAGAAATTTGGTTGTTTGAGGGGGTGGGATATGGGGCGTGGGGTGGGGTGTGGGAGAAGAAAAATTTGTAATTAATATTTAATATTTAATATACAATTAATTTTTTTTAATTTATAAAAAATTGTTTATAGATTAAAATAACATTAACATATATTTATATTTAACTAATAACTAATTATGATAAGGATATACATGTCATTTTACATAATTACATTTTTTTCTTATTTTTAACTCAACTCTCATTTTCTTTCTTCTCATTTTCTCTTGATCCAAACATATAGAAGGAAAACTTATTTTTCTATTCATTTTCTCTTCTCTCTATTTTCTCTCTTCCCATTTTCTCTCCACATCCAAACAAAGGGTAAGTTTTTTTCTTGTTCTAATAAGTTTTTATCTTTTGATGCAACACAGTAACACACATAAGAATACAAAAAGAAAAATGATATTTTTGAAAAAAATAGTCTTTTATATATGCTAAAAATATGCCAAATTAACATAACATTTAAATAAAAATACCTTTATGTGAGTAATGAATTATTACTTAATTTAAAAAAGCCTTCATATGAACGGAATGAATAAAAATAAGAATGAAATTTGATCAAAAAAATTTTGAGCTAACACACAATTAATTCTTGATTATTAGTCTTATAAAATATTAATTAAGAATATAATTTTTAACATAATTCAAAATCACAACAAAAATATGAGAAACAGTTTGGGAATAACATCGGAGCGACACAAGTAAGTGTTATATATATATATATATATATATATATATATATATAGAGGAGAAGGAATTAACTTACACCAATATAATTTTTTTTTTCTTGCACTCATTTTCAACCATTAGTTCCACTTTCATCTGATGGTTGAGATTATTTCATTAAAGGTAACCATTAAATGAAAGTAAAATTAACGATTGAAAATAGGTACTTGAAAAAAAAAGACGATTATCTTGGTATAAGTTGATCCTAATTTATATATATATATATATATATATATATATATATATATGTAGATATACGTATATATATATATATATATGATATACGATATATATATATATATATATATATATATATATATATATATATATATATATATATATATATATATATATATATATATATATATATATATATATATATATATATATATATATATATATATATATATATATATATATATATATATATATATATATATATATATATATATATATATATATATATATATACATATATATATATATATATATATATTAAATTAAATTTTGTTTCATATGTGCATTAATAACATGAGAAAGGAAAGGAAGAAAGAGAACATGCCAACTTCTAAGCTATGTCATATAAGCTGTTTGAATTTAATGAAAAGTTAAATATGTGAGCTATTAGTTTTACACATGTTAATCATTAAATGACATATCTAAGAGATGATATAATAGGCCGTGTCTAGGCAAGAATCACTCTGTAGGTGAAAAGCAAAGCATCCCTCTACAAATTTTCACATTACTGCAGCAACCATTGTTGCTCCCTCCACCTAATCCAATCAAATAGTGCGAGAAAATTGCCTAGAAAGTGAGAGAAAATAGAAGAAAGAGAAGGAAAAAATAGATGAGAAAGAATAATAAGAAGAAGAAGTTGACTTGTTAGGTTTTTTTGTAAAAATGAAATCATGGGAAATGGCTAGAATTTGAAGTGGCAGGGTTGAATCCAATATGACCCTCGATTATGAAGCGTTGAAAGTTTGTGACTTTTGGGTTAGATCTCATTGATTTGTCATTGTTGTTGTCGTTGTTGTTGTTGATGGTTTGACTGAGTAGGAATTGGGTTTGGTTTAGTTTGGTTTGGTTTGGTGGGGTTTGAAATGTTAAGCTATTTTTTTGGTTTGGGTGGTGTTTGTTGGGTTTTGTGTAAGATTTATGCGGTCATATAAATTTAAGATATCAATATAATTAACACAAAATATGAAACGTACTTGTGTTGGCCATGGATGATCGATTAAGGCACTAACAAAGATTGCTTCTCTAGCTAGATCCTTCTCGTTATCTACCTCTTGCAAGAGGCAGCTATCGATGGGGCAAGCCAGATAACATATAATGGTAGTAGGGAAGGGATTTAGCTGTATATTTATAACCACAACAGGCTCTCTTATCAATAGATATTGTCAGGAATAAACCCTAATAGGTCAATGGTTAATTGGGCTTATATTGTTGCCACCTAACTACACTAACTTAATAATAGGTGTACATAGTCTATAATGTGAATCAATATTATATTGGACTTACAATGCTTGTCTATATCTCAAATCATATTGTCAACTCAATTTTTACAAACAAAATATTACAATTAATTGTAGTTCACATAAGAAAAATTCCAACATTCTCTCACTTTAGCAAAATTAATTGTAATTTCAATTTTTAAAACAATTTATTTCAAAAACAACTATATGGCTGAGCAATTAAGAAAAACTTAGTACGTGGTTATGATTTTTTAAAAACATATGATCTATATTACAACATCTTTGATACGATTCCGCCAAATAATGCCAACTATGTCGAATCATAGCAGTCATTAATCATTTATTGACACATCTCATTTCCATGGTCACAAACACAATTTAACACTATTGGCATAAGTCTCAGTGTGGTACTGTAGCAAGAAAAACAACATCCAACATTGATCTAGAAAAATAAAATAAAATGTGTTGTTTTTTTATCGGTCCTCCGATTTCTCTTAAGTATGCTTGAGAATAAAATAAGTAAGAGAAATCAAACATTAATTTGTCAATTTTTGTCCAAAATGCTTGGTACAAAGCAAGAGAAATCTAAATTAATATGTCTCATTATATAATATGGTGTTTATAAAGAGACAATATCTACTACTTGAGCTTTAATACCAGAACTCAAGTTTCTCAAAAATAGGTACATAATTTCTCTACAAGATTGCTTAAAAAAAAGTAAGAGAAATCCAGTTACTTCTAAAAAAGATCCACATGCATATTTGATTTATCTACAATCATACTTTAAGGAAGCTAGAGAAATTATGTAGTTCATAAAGAACCATCATGTCTCAACTCCAACATAGTCTCGACCACGGTCACAGTGGTCCCAATGACACTGAGCTTCAAAATACCATTATGCCTCAAACTCCAATATGGTGTCAACCATAGGCATGGTTGTTCTAACAACGAGTTCCAAAAGAATTTATAATTGATATACACAAAGATATATATATAAAGAGATATAATAATCAAAATTAATGTATAATTTATTGCTCAATATGCCAATCAAACGCTATAAGTATCTAATGATAGAGGTTTGACATCATAATATTAATATCCAAATTCCCACTAACTGAGCATATCAAAAGATCTCAAATGCCCTTATTTACAACATATCTTTTAAACGTTATGGATGTAAGATTTTTGGACAAGGTATTACCTAACATGAAACTAATATTCAATAAATATCCTTGTTTTTTACAAGATATTCGACATCAAATGCTTCACTTCCAATTGCTCAAAATCATTACAAAGTAGCATTATTATCACAATAAATTTTCAACGAACAAACAATAAAATTCTCAATGCAAAGCCATGTATATGTCACAAGTTTCTTAAACAAATACTTTGAGTAGTATGTAACAACATAACATGCAACAAATTACACATATATGTTCAATATGCTTTAAGAAAAACAATTGGTCAAAGAAACTTGGATTTATTATTTATTTTTATGAACACATTCATATCACATTTGTGAGATCACAATACTTTAAGCAAGTGTACAAGAAAAAACCAATCATAGAAGTTTTTTACTTATCCTAAATAAAATTATATGTACATGCCTTTAGAAACATTATAATTGTACACAAGTTGTTTAGCTACTAAACACAAATAATATCAATTATTTGTACAATAATCAAATGTAAGAGCAACTCCATCCTTTAATAAATGCATATTTAAAGAGGTTTCTACATCATTCAATTGATTCAAAAAGAATCTTACAAGAATCAATCTCAATATCTCTCAATGATAACGTTATAACTAATTGTTTCTACAAGCAGATACAATAATATTATTCCTTTGAATAACAATTATCCAATAAACATTCAACACCATAGCAACTATAATAAATTGTATCAAATAAATGAGCATGTGTCCTTTTATTTATCCATTTATCTAGCGTGTAAAAAAAATATATCACATGGATTTATCAAATCCTTTCAAAGGTAACAAGTCTCATAAAAAATGATATCCTTCCTACGCAAAACCATATGCATTAAATTGTATATCAAACATATTAAACACAATATAAACATGTATAAACTTCAAAGTTTTCTATGATATATAAAAATGATTCATATTAGATTCAATACCCAAGATCTTAAAAATCTTTTCAAACTAGACTTTTAAATTGAGATATTTAAATTCATATAATAAATGATTTTACTACCATGCTTGACATCAATAATGACAAAAGTCAAAACTCTCCCACCTGTGTTAAGATCGATATTATACTTATTTTATTTTAGATAACATGCTCTAATTGAAAAGAAAGCAATATATATGACATGCTTTCCAAAAACTTTTTGTGATTTTTTTAAAAAGCCTTTAAATACTCTTAAGTGTATGAGTCGTATTGAAATACAGTTGAGTAAATATGAGGTCGATTTCACATAAACTTAGAGTTAACTTTAAGTATTGAGAAATTCTTTTTAATCTAGTCGCATAAATTGAAGAGTAAAAAATAAAAAAATTAAATTAAATAAATAATTAAAATAAAAATTAAATTAAAAGAAAGTAAGTATATAGATGAAGTTTCTACTAGATGTAAAATGACTAAGGTTCAAAATTTAGCAAGATTAATTTTAACATTAATTATATTAAATTATTATACCCTAATAATTTATCTCATAAATATCTAAGCGACAAAACATATGATTATGGAAGATCTATCAATGAAGCATTAAAAATAATAATAAAATGTAGGATAAAATTTTCTTAATTAATAATAAATTATCAAATCATCAATGTATTCATAAAAAAATCACAATTGATATCTAACAATTATTACTAACACTCTAATAACATAAATAAATTGTAAAGTATGAAAAAAATATGACTGAATTTATTTAAAAATTTATTCATAAAATCTGACAAAAAAAATAAAATCAATATGCATTAAATTCTAAAATTGAGTAAAAATAATTTAATATAATAATACCAAAATAATTAAGATTTTATCATCATCTTAATACAAAAAATTTAACAAAATATTATAAAATTATTTTACTAAAATTATTCATTAATACTGCTCTCCTTCTTCCCTGTTATTTTTCCACGCTGCCCGTTGCACTCCCTGTTGCTGTGCTGCGCGTTCTGTTTTTTCACCAATTCTTCTCCTCGAGTGACGTGTCCAATTCTTCAATCTCCTGCGACGCTGTACGTACCCTTATTTGAGTGGCGTGTGTTATTATTTGGAAAAAGATAATTTTATATATATTTTTTTAAATAATTATCTTACAACATTTTTAAATTAATATTATTTTTTATATTATTTTAAATGATTATAATTAAAAATAATAACAATAATAAATAAATATAATAAATAATATTAAATAAAATATAAAAAATATATATATATACGATTTATAATAAAAATATTAAAATTAATTTTTTAAAAACATAAATATTATATATATATTTTAAAAGTATATAAATAATAATAATAATAATAATAATAATAATAATAAATATATAAATAATATTTAAAAATATTTAAAAAAATATACGCACTATTTATAATAAAAATATCATAATTATCCTTATTAATATGTATACTGCACTGCCTCATTTATATCGTGCTTCTCTTGCTTCAATGCCTTTTCTCTATTTATTTTTCAATAAGGTTTCTTTTCTTTCACAAAAGACCCACTAGCTTGACTTTTGGCCTAATATTGGTCACGAACCTGCACAGCTATAGAGTAATAATTCAAAGTGGATTGGATTTTGAATTTGGTTTCATTATCTTTTATTCAAATTAATCATTAACTCCTGAAATTTATTTTAAATTAATAATTTAAAAAAATAAATTAATAATATCATAAAATTATTAAAACTAAATATAATAAAATAATATAATAATACTTATTTTTATAAAAAATAAAATAAAATAAGATTATTATCACTTTACATCAAACTTTCAAATATACAAATCAGATTTGGTGCATCTCAACTTCCAAGTATGATATATCAACATTCAAATATAACTTACCTAACATAAGCATATACTTGCTTTGCATGAAATTCTAAATTCACATAAACTTGTATTTTTTAAACATTTAAGTGTCATAGAGAAACTCATGCAAAGGAACATCATGTGAGATAAAAATATGTAGCAAAATAACTTATTTCAACAAAAACTCATGCACCATTTATTTTAGAAGCATTAACATAATTCTAACAATTAAGCCAACATAGAGTAAATCTTCATAACCATTTACTCAGCTAAAAGAATGTAAAACATATATTCAAATGAAATTTTTAATGCTTCAACTTTATGGTACATAAAATAAAATAATTAATTTAACAATATTGTAATTTAATTAAAAATATATAAATAAGATTAGACTTTAAATTTTATCAAATTATAGAATCAAAAGATTACCAGCAACAAACTACTATAATATGTTTTAAGGTATAAAATAAAATAAAAAAAGGCACGTGTGTTCAAGTTATTTTAATTATCTTTAAGCTTTCAAGAAAAAAAAAAAAGGAAAGGACTAAACTAGTGACAAAATATCATAATATCAATAATATGAGTAAATAACAAAATACATAAAATTATTTCATACCAACTAATATTGAACATTTTGCTATCTAAGTCACATATCAATTCTAACTAACCGTTAGAAATAATATCCATGTGTATTTAATTGAGTCCAAAAACAACAATAGTGATCATATATGTCAAATATGAAAAAAAAAATCAAAATAAGCTATTAAACTCACTTAAAAACTAATTTTAAATAACATAAAACTAACACGCAAACAAATGAATACATTATAAAAATCAACTCTTTAACAATATGAGCTATATAATAATATTATCACATCATTTTATACTCTCTTTTGGATAGGGCAAAAAACTTCCAATCATGAAGTTAACATATTAGACTACAACAAAACTTAAAAATTGATACCTTTGGACAGACAAATTTCTAAGGTCATTATACTTGACAGAACCAAGAGGGAGGTGAATTGGTTCTATATAGTTCAATAATAGAAAATTTAAATATTAAAAAATAATTACAATATAAACACAATTAAAAAATGAAAATAACAAGGAAAGGGTTGAAAGAAATGCACAAACGATTTTTATACTAGTTCAGCCACAAGTCGTGACCTACATCCAATCCCCAAGCATAAGCTCAAGATTTTCTTCACTTGTCGAATTTTCTCTTACAAGGACTCCAACGAACCTTCCTCTACCTTAACCTCAAGGCAGAGTTACAATGGTTTCTTTCACCAAGGATACCACCAAACCTACCTCTACTTCTACTTGAAGAAGAGTAACTTTACAATAGTTTCTTTCACCTTTATGCTCTTATAAAATGAGCTACAATGGATTCCAAAAACAAACTCTCTCTATAGAGTGGATACATAACTGTAGAACTAACTAGGAGGAGAAAATAGATATAACAAAACTTTCAGCAATTCGTTACTTTTGATTTGAGCAAGTGGGTTGTCCTTGATCCTTTTCAAGGCCTTCTATATATAGTGGAGTGCTTCCCTTAACATTTACTAGCCGTTGGAGGTTGCAAAAAATTAGCTAAGAGACTTTAAAACCCATGGGATATGCAGCTCGTATATTTTTAAGTAGTTGCTGTTTTCACTCCCAATGGTTGCTAGTTCGCCCAGTAGATGCTATTTTAGTTGCTATTCTTCTCTGGTTTGAGTGTAACTAGCATTTTTTTAATCTCTCACCCATTGGAACCAAAGGGCTCTCCTGAAAACTTGCTTGACCGTTGGAGATGAATATGTAAAGTCATTTAATCATAATAAAAACCAATCAAATCATTATACATATTTGAAAAGAGATATTTGCTCTTTCAATGGAAAACTTTTACCCATAATCAGACATATATTGACAAATAAAATAAATGAGTAAATCAAATTCGAAAACTTTCCTTTTATACTCAAATCAATTAACCCAATAAATTTCCTACAAAAATCTTTCATCATCAAAACTTAAACCTAACATTGACTTTTGATCTAGTGGTAAGTGCTCGATCCAACAAGTGGTATCAGAGCCAAGGTCACGGGTTCGATTCCTAGAAAGGCACGAATTGCTGGAGGCAGGTGCTGCGAGGGAGATTGTTAGTTATAGGCCAGCATCCTGCCTTGGCAAGGCCTAGGTAGGGTCGGAGTCAGATCGAACTGTGACACTTGCTGATGGGATTAAGTAAAAAGAGTTGCGCCCTGACTAAAAGTTATAACTTTTGACCTAGTGATAAACGCTCAATCCAACAGTACCTATCACAGAGAACATGATGTGTAACACTCCAACTTTTAGATAAATGACAGTTTTGTCCTAAATGTACTGTTTTGTGTTTTTCTGTGAGTTATAAATTGAATTTGATTGTTTCGTGATTGTATTTGTTCATTGTGTGTGATTTGCTCCGAGCCAAGAAAATAATAATTTTCTGGCTGGAAAAATCTTATTTTAATTATTTGGAGCTGGGGAATCTTACTAAACCCAATTCTGAATGATACGTGTATTAATCTTTTAATTTTTAGGATTTAACTATGTAATAAAATAATTTTATATTATTATAATATTATTTTATTTGACAGTACCTACTGTCTCAAAAACAGTAGAAATCTGCTCTAGAATGACCATGGACCCGGAAAAGTCTATGGGACCCGCGTTTAGTGAACCAGTCAATGTTTCTGGCTAGATTATTTCTAAGCCAATGAAATGTGGTCAACAATAGTGGCTTGAAAATTCTAAACCAATAAAAATCAAGTCCACAAAAGTGGTTGGACTTGTTAAGATTAAACTAGAAAACTTAACCAAGTTAGCTTAAACCTAACTAAGTTAGTATAGGAAGCTTATGTAATAACTAAGTGAAGGAAACCTAGTTAGCTATCTATTTAAGTTCTAGTTAGAGAAGATTCTAGAGAAATCTAGGAGATGGTTAGTCATCCTAACTAACTAAATGGCTAACAAAGTAACTAAGCAAACTAACTAAATGCACCTAAGTGTAACTAGATTTCATAAATGAACACAAACCTAGTTACTCTCCCTTGGAGCAATTTGGCTAGAGCTCTTCAAGAAGGATCAAGAAGGTGCTAGTCACTTGATGACTAGATTTTCTATACCAATTAGGAACAAGCTTGGAGCCAAAGCCTTGAATATCAACCCTAGATTTCATCTAAGGCCATTAGGTGTTAGGAGGAGTCAACAAAGGAGGTCACCTCCTTGGATGAGGTTCATGGCCAAGTAGAGGAAAGGAGAGCATTTTACTTAGCCATTTTCATTTCAACCTTCTCCAAAAACAAGAATACCAAGAACAACTCTCTTGCTTCCTTCTTTGAGCCATTCAGCCAACACCATTTCCCACACCTATACTCATCTAAATTTTCATTTAACCCAACTTCTCAAATCCAAACAACATTATAAGAACATCTCTAATTGAGAGTTCTACCAAAAAAAATCATCTTGAGCTTGGAAAATCACCTTGGAGATTTTTCCTACAAGGTGAAGATTCTTGTTTCTTACTTCCAACTTTATTTCTTAGGTTATAAGCCATGATTGATCCATGGTTTATGTTTTTATCCTATAGTTATGACTCTTTAAAATTTGTTTGAGCATGTTAGGTTTCTTTTGAAGGTCACACGAAAACCATAGGAGGAGAGTTAGAAGGAGTTGTCTTCCTTTAAGGTAAGAGGGAGATTTGATCTCATCAACCATGTGTGGTGATGAGAAAGTGGTTGTATTTGTGGTGAAGAATCCATAAGGATTCCTTCACTTGTTTGTTTAAATGCTTTCCTTATTTGTGATTGATTATACTTGCATGTATTTTTATAGCTTTAAAATATATTGCATGTGTTTATAGATGTATGACTATTAATGTAGGATGTGAATAACATGTAAAGATTGCATTAGTGTTCCAAAGAACACCAAAGAAGCTCACGGCTTCTCCAAGAAAAAGAGAACCAAAATGTTCTCAACCATTTTCTAAGACAATGATTTAATGAATCTAGGTAAAACAATGAATTTGAAATTTATTTAGAAGGTAGAAAATGATTTAATGACCATTTGTGAAGAATATATTGAATTCAACCAACATGCCATTCAATGTGTATTTAATTCCCAAAATTATTTTCTAAGGTAGGTTAAGTAACTAATCTACAAAAGAATTCAATTGCAATGAATCTTTGGGAAATAAAATGAATGAACTTAGTTTTAGAATCTTAAATTAGAAGAATTTGTTATAAATAAGAAATAAAACAAATACTTGAAAAATACTAACGTAAAGCTCACTCTTTGAGTTTTGAAGCACGTTAACAAGTTTCAAAGTGTAAATAATGGTTAAAGTTAAAATATGTAGTATTTAGAGAAAAACATAGAAAATGTCATTTAATGAATTTTCTAGACAAAATGCTATCAAAATTTACTAAAAATAGCCAAATAAAAGAGAAAGTTACATAACATATTTATAACGTAAGAAAAATATTCTACGTAGTTGAAAAATACTAGAAATAGCTTACGCGTATTCAAAACAAATATTTTTAAGCTACGTGATTGAGAAAACGATTTAAAAACCTTACACGATTGAGAAAATGATTTAAAAACCCTACGCGATTTAAAAACGTCAAAAAATATTTACGTGATTTAAAAACGTTTGAAAAAGGTGACGTGATTGTGAAAACGCGATAAAATTCTTACATGACTAAATGGAACAATGAGTTTTACTGTCAGACCAAAGTGGTGGACCTGGACATGTTAAGGTATAGTACTGTCAAGTGGAGATGTACTATATTTGGAAATGTTGAGACTGAAGGTATTTTCATAAAAATAGTGACATATTGAGATCGAGGGTATTTATGTAATTATGATTCTTATTCATGCATTGAGAGTTGTGTCAATTTGGTTGAAAATTGACGATTGATTGACGAGATGAATTACACCATATTATCGGTGTGATAGGCGTAGTGTGGTTCATTTAGTGGACTTGGAGGCATTAGTGTGCGGAGTATTTCACATGTGGACAGTTGATCGTTCTTCTGGGCCGTGGTAACTGACAACATACTAATGATCTCGACACGTACTATTCTTAATCAAGATCTTGTGGAGACTGTTTAGTACAATGCCTGTAGTGTACGACGTATTTGGACTGTGTACTATTACATGATGTTTTGGACTGTGGGCTATAGACATGGCGTTGGACAGTGCAATAGTTTGGTTGGGCAGCCTGAGGTACTGATAGTTCTTTTCGGATCATTCTCTTTGATGTCTGTGTTTAACTCCATAGAGTAGGAACGAGTTAGTATACATTTGCATCTATGGTCTACATTTTAATGTTTACTATAACTTGTGATAGAATGTATGATGTGTAAATTTGATATATTCTGTATGATGTGATGATATGCATTACTGTATTTAATTGTGATATCTGTTTGTATTTTCATTTTCTTTATTGCCATGCTGGTAATGATGTAGGTCATCTCACCTCTTTATTTGTATGTGTTTTCTGTATTATTGTTATATTCTGTAAAGAGTTTGAGGAAGAGGAAGAGGAGCAGCTTCTTGATATTCTGTATCCTGAGGAGCAGGAGCCGGACGACCAGTTCAAGGAAGGCGAGCCGTTAGACCACCCATACCATCTGGACTGATTCTGTGGTTATGGCGTTGCCTGGATTCCTTGGTTTTGTGAGACTCAATTTTCACGGAGGTTCGGAGGCCTAGCGACTGTGTGAGGATAGAGGATCGGTAGTCTACGTGGGGCATCTGACTGTGTCTCTGTGTGGAGAGTTTGACGGGGAGTCTGTTTTTACTACTACTTTGTATTTACATCTTGAGTTGCCGCTGACTCTTAGGCTTTATTAGGGAGGACTTTTCCATGCGCCTAGTGAGATCAGTAGTGTGTCGACAGCACGAACTCCTGTCCGTAGAGCTGCGAGACATCCTGGATTTCTGTCATCTGATGATCCATCTGAAAGTGATCCTTCGGAGGATTAGAAATCTTCGATGTGCACTTGGGCACTTTATGTTTTAGTACTATATTGACTTTTTACTGCTTTACTAAATATTTGTTATTGTAAATTATTTATACAACTTAAAACAAAATCATATGTATATTATGGTGTGTGCTAATGGTTTGTTTTATTTTATGTTCCGTGTTATTTTATTTAACTTTATTATGTATAAAAGGAAAAATTTTACAACCCATATTATTTATGTACCAAACGTTTTATTACTTGGGTAAAGTTTTATTTTATTGTATCAGAAATGTGACATCCCCACAAGGGTGTTACACGATGGAGATGCAAAATGATGAGAAAGTTTTCTTACAAACTCTATAAATAAGTTACTTTGGTGACAAATATTCACATTGACCTTCAAAGAACAAACTCATACTAAGATAAAAATTGCCCAAAAGAAATAAAATAAGGTCAATATATTAATAATAATATGTATATGCAATATAAGACACTAACAAAACATGTTTTTCCATAGATTATAGAGTTATAAATTCTATTTATTCAAACAGTCTCAATCAGAATTATCTTGTTAAAGCAAATATCATTGCTAATTAATAAAAATTCCAAATCTCAATACAATACAAGATACAAAGGATATGCACAATTATTTAATTTATCACAAAAAGTAATAATCAACCTAAACAAAATAAAGTTCAACAAGTTCAATCCCCAAAAAATATAAGCTTCTTTAACTAACCATAGAAGCCATGACAATCATTTAAATCGCTAATCATTATAGTTCAAAGAAATACCAATATATATATATATATATATATATATATATAGGGCATATCTAGTGAGAGGAGTTTTTATTGTGAGAGGAGTAAATCTTGACCATACAACCATACATGGATGGTCAAGATTAAAAGTTACTTAAAGGTCATGTGACCACTTAAAAAAGTCACATGCATTTATGTTTTAATCTTGACCATTCATGTAAGATCCAATAGTCAATATTTATTCCTCTCACCTCTTATAATAAACACTCCTCTTGTAACACCCACCGTAGGGTGCCACATTTATGTTACTTAATTGCCCAAATACCCTGAAGATCATAAAAAGTGATGTTATGATAAAAATACGAATTGTAAAATTTTTTTTTCTTTCTTCTTTGATGACAATAAAATAAACTTAGTGGAAATTAAAAATATTATACATCATCACACATAATTTACGTCATTATACATAACGGAAGTTCTGTCAGGATTATTTATATACAGACCAAGTTCTCAAAGTAATTAAACATAATTTAAGACTCACATATTGCCCAAGTCTGACTAAACAGCAGAACCCTCAGATGGGTCCTCCTCAGATTCCTCAACAGATAAGAATCCGTTATTACGTGAAGCTCTACGGACAGGTGTCCGCGCAAACGACACGATACTTATCGCACTAGGAGTACGGTAGTAAGCTCCCCAGTACCGCCTAATGGATAGTGAAAACTCTAACTGTACATAAATAGTGACATTAAAGTAGGGGTTCCCTTGATAAAGCCTACTGTAAGTAATGTTTAGGTCCCCTATATAAAATATACACTGTCGATCCAAATGGACATGCCAGACCTCCGAACCTCCACGAAACTGTAACGTCACGTATCCTAGAAAGCTGGGCATCTCCATCTTCTCAAAACTCTGTGTTGCCAGACATGAAAAGTAGTTCTTCTTTTCCTTCTTATACTGTTTCTTTCTCAACGTCTTCAGCCAATTATAAATATAATATACAAATATACATACAAAAGGTGAGATCACCTACGCCAATACCAACATGGTAGCATAGAGATAACATAACAGCATGCCATAAACACATCATATGACAATATGGCATCAACATATTATTGATCAAAATTAACATTTAATAATTCCAGGAAATGCCATCTACACTAAGCAGATATTTTAAAAAGTACAATTGTCATAATCAATATTTCACAGATGTAGGCATTTATGTTAATGCATGAACACATAGACTCGATTTCCTACTCCATGGAGCTAAACTCAGGTCGGAGAAATTGATCAAAAAGATCTGCCGGTACCACGTGTCTCAGACCAAGTGCTATAATTATATCTTGCACATCTAGCACATACACGACAGTCTTTATCAGATCTCGATTAAGAATAGTGTCTCGATCCCGATCATCGGTGTGTTGCATCGGTCTAACCCATGGTACAGAAGAGCTACCAACTATCCATTGCGAGCAACCCGCACCTCGATGCCCCCAAGGTCAACGAGTGACCTACACTACGCGTATCGCACCCACTCAAGAGGTGTACGTTTCTCCTAGGCAATTAGCCATATACAGTCCATCGGATCATTTTCAATGCATGTGTAATGCACCAATTACCAACCAAAGGTAAATCACATAATTTCTCATACCAGGTTCAAATACTGTTTTACGTTCGTGTATTAATGCCAATTACAGGCAAACTTCTCAATTTCTTGTACAGTATTCATATACTGATTTTAACTATAAAGTTTACTGTATAATTAAAAGCAAAATCACATTACCATTTTTTTCTCATTCGCAAAATATTTTTGTCACGCTTTCACAGTCACGTAATATTTTGTTATGTAAACAATGATTTGTAATATTTTCTGTTACGTTTAAAAATCGCGTAATCATTTTCTACTATATTCTAAATTGCGTAAAAATATTCTTTTATTTTTAAATCGCATAGCGATTTTTCTACAACATTTCGATCGTGTAAAATATTTTAACGCTTTGAAAATCGCGTAGAAATATTTTAACGTTTTTCAAGTCGCGTAACTTAAAAATTACGTTTTTTAGTTACATAAATCGTTTCTCACCATTTTTACCCTTCGTAAAATATTTCTTAACTTTAAAAAATATTATTTTGGGTTTTTCTTAAAATAATATAATTTCTTAATTTATTCTCTTCCTATTCTTAGTCAAAAATCTTTTCCGTAATATATTTTCTCAAAATCACTTTTTTATCGATTTAATCTTACAAAATCACATTTAGTTAATTTAATTATTGTTTCTAACTTTAAATTTCCTAAACGTTTTCCAAAACCCAATAAATAAATTCTATGTTAGTAAATTTAAGTTACAAACGTTTTCTTTTATATTTCTAAATCACTTCTAAAAATTAATTCTCTTTAAAATAATTTGAAGTTCAACACTTTCAATCTCTTTTTTCTTTTATTTATGAAAATTCCGCTTCACTTATTTGATAACACTTTAATTCCCCTTTCCAAAATATTTATTTGAAAATTCTTGCATTTTATAACATCAAAACATTTTTCTAAATTATCAAAATCTTATAAATGGCCATTGAAACCATGAAATATTTTTCTTCTAACTTAAATAAATTCTATTCTTGTTTCTACACAAAATAAATTCATGAAAACACAACTCAAAACCGTGTGCATTCTTTTTGCAAAACAAACCCTTTTGTTTGTTTTCTTTACTTCTCAAATCATTTAATTTTATCATTCATGAAAATATAATTTTGTGAAGACCAAATTGGTTGGTGTCTTGGCTGAAAATTTGCTTAAGTTTAAGGACTGAAAATTAACTCCATTGTTCTTGAAAAATTTCAATAAAAACCCTAGTTTTGGAAACCCAAAACCGTGACCTTCTCTATGGCCTTTGGAGCCAAAATTTGTTTATTTCAACATATATCCATCATAATATATTCAACATATATCATCATGCATATTATAAGCATACCATATAAGCAAATAAAAATCATACTAAGCATGCATACACAAGTAAATCATGCAAAGTATATCAAGCATAGGCAAAAATAATCAAAGCACATAACACACACAAATTATTACATGACCATGGATATGAATCCTCACATGGATTCACCATCCATCAAATATAAAACCATCTCTCACCACCATGCTTGGTTGGTGAGATGGATCTCCCTCTTACCTCTTGAAGATCCTCTAAAGCTCCTTGCTTTGTATTTTGAACATGATCTCCACCAACACAAATTTCTTAAACATGAAACAAACACAAGAAATTAGTATATCAAGCTTGAATAAGAGGAACCATGGATCAAACATAGTTTAGAACATGAAAATGAAGTTTCCTTACACTTCACCAACAAAACTCTATAACTTGATCTTAGTAAAAGTCCTTCAAGATGGAAGATTTAGAGAAATTCTTCCACATGAAAGTTGCTTAGAATAAGGTAAGGATTCAAGAAACTAGGTTGTATGAAATTAAAGAGTGATGGAGGAGAGATTTAAGATGCTTAGCCGAATGGTCTTCTTAGGGAGAGGAAATGGTGTTTTCTTTGGTTTGTTTCTTGAACTTAAGTGAAAAGGTGACTATGTGATAATGTGAAGTGTAGAAGTGAATTATTTGGTCTTCAAAGCTTTGCATGGCAGTAGCTTGCATTGGAGAAAGGTGGAAAGTGAAGTTTGAAAAACTATATCATTTTGGAATGATCATTAATGATCAATAGGAAAAATAATTGGTGGTCTTGAAACTTGGTCATTGCCTTAAGCCTCCAAAACCATCCCCCCCCTTCCATGCTTCATAAAAATATGACAAATTTCATAGCCATCATCCTAAGCTATCCTAACCCTTGATTAAAAGAATGGTTTGGATTAAAATAGCTATTAGGTTTAGGTTATAGATGGAAGACTTTATTTGAGCCATTAGATCATTTTTGGCTTGCAATCCTAACCATTGAATGTGTCTCCAAAATGAAGGATCAAGATTACACCTTCAAACTTTACATCCAAGGGTCCAAAATGGTTGTAGTCATTTTTTATGATCAATTTTTCACCATTGATCTAAATCCAAATCCAATGGTCATTAATGATCCATCTCCACCATTGATTAATTCTACATTCAAGGGTTGATAATGGTCATAGCCATTTATAAGACTAAATCTCCACCCTTGTTTTAATTTTCATCCAACGGTTATAATTGATCCTATTCACTTTTAAGATCAAATCTCTACCGTTGATTAAATCAAGATTAAATCTCCAACGGTGATTAAATCGATGGTGGATATCCAAACCACCAATGTTGACTTAACAGTATAGAATTTTATTTCTATCTGTTATAACCCCACTAAAGAATATATTTACTGTATTTTTTATCGTCTGATAATTATATACAGTATAAAACACTGTAAAAGAAATTTTCTAAAACTATTTTCGGATTCAGGTTTAGTAAGATCCCTTGTCTCCATCTAAACAGTATAAATTTTTCTATGCGTAGAAAAATTTTCATTTTGCGGGACCCACCTAGGCCCACATACACCCCCTTGGGGCCCACAAACAGTAAAAATTTTATAATCATCCACAGAATCATAAAAATTAGAAAATTCACAAATATCAAATCAGATTACGTAAAATAATTAAGACTTTTCAGTAATAATTAAATTACGTAAAATTTTTTCGGCCCGAAAATTATTATTTCTCCGACACGGAGCAAATTACTCAAAATGATCAAATATATAGAAGGAATATTCAAAATAATTTTATAGCACACAGAAATCACTAAACAGTAAAATTCTGTTAACTCTCAAAATTATTATTTCTAAGATAGAAAGTTCGGGGTGTTACACCTTTCATCAGAATAAGATCCTCTCTCTCTCTATATATATATTAAATAAATTAAATATATAAATTAATGATACTTAACATCAAATTACTTGGGCATTAAATAACAGCTGCCACCAACATAAGCTAAAAATAACCTAAACATAAAATTGCAACCTCCTTTTGGGGTGGGTATGCAAAAATACATAAAAGTCCTTTATGTGAAGCCAATAACAATAAAATTTCTAACACTTAAAAAAACTTCCTCTAGGATGATAGCTTTAAATATAAAAAAAAACACACGTCAACATGCCTCACATAATTCTCGATTAAAACACACAATAACTTCTTTGAAGTGACGATTGTAGGCCATAACCGCAAAAACATCCCTCACATAATGACAAGTGAAATGAACTCGCATAAACAAATCACTTTGGTGATAAATATTCATAGAGGCAGGATCAACTTATATCAGTATAAGTTTTTTTTGACTTACACTCATTTTCAGCTATTAGATTCACTTTAATCTAATGGTTACTTTTAACGAAATAATCTCAATCATTAAATGAAAGTGGATCTAACGATTAAAAATGAGTGTAAGTAAAAAAAGACTTACACTGGTGTAAACCGATCCCCCGTCATATTCATATACTTCACAAAATCAGTCATACAAGGAAATAAAATGGCCAAATAGATAAAATGATTGAACTAGTCAAAATGACATACTCATCAACATGAGTCTTTCTTAGTCTTAAAGCAAGTCAAAAATTGCATTTCATAAACATTGAGTTGCAGAGTCTAACAAACATATATTTAACTTCAGTTATATTATGACAATACAAAACAATAAGGTCGAGAGTATGTAAAACACAGAAGGATCCAGAGAGAGTGCATATTGTCATATCCAAAACATCGATAATTATTTTCTATGTAATTATACAGAACTGGAAGAATAAAAAAATACATAATTAAGAATATTCATGAAGGAAAAAAATAAAATAAAAATATATGTATATGTATATATATAGCAGCGGAAAAGAAGAAAAAGGATGAGTATTCAATAAAATAATAAATCTGCAAGTTCACTTGCATCGAACCAGACGAAGCTATACGAACTCGTAACTCAATCTAAATCAGTAATTACGTAATGTAGTAACTAGAATTGGAACTTTGATATTTATTATCACATTTGGTGCTTGAATATTGGTGTGTATTTCAAAACCCGTTAACGTGCTTCATCGCACAGAGCACGAGACATGAAATTGAATATTGTTCCATATAGTCAACGATTTCAAGAAAATTTTTGGAGTTTGTGAACTCCCAGTAATAATTATTAAAAAGAAAATTTGTAAAATAATTTCATGAAAACAATTGTAGAGAATATATTCGATAGCAACGTAATCATCCACCATTTAGTTTTCTCAAATTTCTTAAATCCTATGTAATGGATCTTGAATCTATATGGCAACGTTTTGATACCACATATAAGATTTATGCAGTCATATAAATTCAAGATACCAATATAATTAACGCGAAATATGAAAAGTATCTATATTGACCATGAATGATTGATTGAGGTACTAACAAGAATTATTCCTCTAATTAGATCATTATCCATATCTACTTCTTATAACATGCGTTTATCGATGTGACAAGTTAGATAACATATTATGGTAATAGGAAAGAGACCTAATCACATATTTATAACCACAACAGACTCTTTCAAAGACACTGTCTAGAATAAACCATAATAAGTTAATGGTTAATTAAGCCTATACTGTTACGGCCTAACCGCATTAACTTAATAATAGATGTGTACAATCCATAATAGGGATCAATATTGTATTGGACTTACAATGCTTGTCCATATCTCATATCATATTCACAGTCTAATTTTTACAAACAAAATATTATAATTAATTGTAGCCCTATAGAAAAAATTCCAATATTTTAAACTCAATGGCAATGGTGGTGTTTCAGTAAAACTGTAGTGGAAAATGATAGCCTCTTTGGCATCCTTTGAGCGCCCTCGACCTGTGGTGTTTTGATTGTTTTCTTCTTGTTGTGTTTGGTCATTGTTGGTACAAAAAATAAAATTTTTTGATTTATAAAAGAAATATATTGACAAATAAAACATCTTAAGATTGATTTAACTAAAAGTTAAAATTCGATCACATAATTGAAAATGCTCTTTTCGATTAAGATGCTTTGACTAAGTTTTGTAGGGTAAAGGTAACTTGAAGACAAAGGGTGACCTTTCAAGGATGTGTTTTGCTTTGATAAAGAAAGATAATTACTTGAAGTCACAGCCAAGATTGCAGCAGAAGAGTAAGAACATTTAGGAAAATTTACAAGATTTATAGAGGGTTTCTTTTGAGTTCAAAAGACTTAGAAGTAGACTCAAGACAGTTACACTTAAAGTTCAAATTCAAGTATTAGAATTTGAATTCAGGGAGTTTATAGTGGTTGAGTTTGTAATACAAAGACAAAACAAGCATTACTATTAGATTAGGAAGTTACTTGTGTCAGGGACACTTGTTCTAATCTTGTTAGAAAGTCAATTACTTTCTTTGTTTATAAATATTGAGGGGGTAAAGGTATTTAGGCCATTGAAAAACACTTGCACAAAATCTCTCATTATTCCTATCACGTTTATCGCAAACTTTAGAGGAAACAAAAAGAGATTAGTTCAAGTATGCCTTCCACCCTTATCTATTTTTGTACTCTTTATCCTTCAATGCAAGTTTAAAGTCATTTCTTTACATTTTTCACAATTCTCTTCATCTCCTAATCGAGTGATTCTTTGAATCATTTGATTTCTTTACTTGTTTTCTTTACTTTTCTGCAAGTTTATTTTTCTGCTAACTTTACTTTCATGCACATTTACTTTTCTGCATCTTTATTTTTCTCTTTTAATTGTTTTCTTTACTTGGTTGTTATTTTAATTTTCAAGCAAGTTCATTTCATTGCATCTTTATTACTTTTCATTTTATTATTTTGTACATTTTCCTTTGCTTTCATTTAAATTCTAGTCGAATTTATCTTTGTTCAACTTCTGTCATTTACTTGTTCTTTTTATTTGATTATATTATTTTTTCCAATTTTTATTGTTCTACAAGTTACACTATCAGTTCTTTATGTTTGATTGCTTTAATTCGCTTACTATCAATTTCGATTGTTATTTATGTTTCTTGCACTTATCATTTTACTTAATTTCAAGTATCAATTTACCTTTTCAATAAGTGATTCATTAATTCTTATTCTTTACATCAATACTTCATTATGGTTCACAAATCACAAAGTACATAAGAGTCATTGAGAGGAGAAGAGATTCTTTTCTTAGAGTAATAATTGGAATCAAAATTTGTCTTTGACAAAACTTATAGTAAACAACCATGAAGGGAATCAATCAGCTTCATGTTACCAAGTGGCCTCAATACTCAAGAGGGGGGGGTGAATTGAGTAGTTAAAACAAGTTAGCAAATCTTTTACAAATCGTTTAATAAACAATTTTTCGTTGAAGCTATTGAACGATTAGAGATAAATGGATGAATGAGATTAACACTTTTACTTGTGAATGTGATAGCCAAAGGAGATAATATCTAAACAATTCAATAAAGCAGTAAACCAAATAAAGAGAAGGGTTTAGAGAGAACAAACACAATCGTTTATCCTGGTTCGATCACCAATCCGCTTGTGATCTACGTCCAGTCCCCAAGCAACAACTTGAGATTTTCCACTATATCTTCAAGCTTCAATGGGTGCTTGACAACCACTACAATCTTGAGCACTCAACACTATGGGATACCTCACCCTAATGCTTGAGCCTCTATTTTTCAAGGGATACCTCACCCTTACAATACTTGAGGGATACCTCACCCTCACTAAACAGATTGTATAAGATTTAAATGGAAGAAACTCTCTCTAGAGCAAGTATTACAAATTGAAGCACTATGGTATATGGGATTCACACAAGTTCAAGCTCAAATCAAGGGATTTTGTAGAATGATGATAAAAACTTGTTTAAAGCACAATACAAACTTTTCAGAAGAATAGACTCAGTTTTCTAACCTCTCATCGAAGCCCCAACAAGCAAATATATAGGTAAGTGTTATTTATTGCCGTTGGAAGTGGTTGGGAGCAATTAATGCTCAGCAAAATAGCCGTTACGGGCTTTTGCTTGTTTTTCAGAACATAGGCTAACCGGTTAGCCATGTATCCTAACCGGTTAGGGGCTCATTTAAACGAAAGGAGAAGTGTTCTGGTTTAATAACTAACTTAGGTTAGGAATGTGTCCTAATCGGTTAGGACACCTCAAAAATGAGTCCCAGGAAGGATGCTAACCGGTTAGTCCTTCAGGCTAATCGGTTAGGACATTTCCATCGTGGGTTCTGAGTTGGTAAATAACCGGTTAGGCCTTCTGCCTAATCGGTTAGGACAGATTAGAGAGGCTTCGAGTTTATGAATAACTAGGTTAGGCCATCTGCCTAATCGGTTAGGACAAAACATTTTTGACTCCTGGAAGTAATACTAACCGGTTAGGTCTTCTACCTAATCGGTTAGGACAAAACATTTTTGGCCTCTGAGTTATAGAATAACCGATTAGCTACTTTGCCTAATCGGTTAGGCATGTTATAAAAAACGAGGCAAAGCTTTTGTTTGAACAAACTAACCGGTTAGGAGCTGGTCCTAATCGGTTAGGGGCCATGAATTTTTGGCTCCTAATGTTTATCAAAAGGTTGGTAAGATCACAAAAAACTTAGGACATTAGGTGTGAAGGAGTTGTTGCATAAAACCTTTTTGATTCTGTCATGAAAAACATTTTACAAAAGCATTTTAAGGAGGACATTTGAGCTTGAGGTGAATCTCTAGAATACCTTTACATTAGATCTATAACCTATATGCTAAGCTTGAGTTCCTTGAGACTTGATCATTGTATTCCCATTGCTTTCATTGTTTGTCGACATCAAAACCATTTGCATCTTGTCCATATCAGTCACATTCTCCCCCTTTTTGATGATGACAAACACTTATTGAGAAAGAGATTAGTTCAAATGATAATTGGAAATAAGAATGGAATATGGAGGCTTACTCCCCCTTTTTTGTTCAAGAGGTGCTTGAATCAGAGATGCACAGCTCCCCCTTTGTTTTGGGATTCCAGGACCATTAACAGACAATATATTATATTATCATAACACATTCACTTTTCTTACTTTTCTCAATAAATAGAAAGACCGTTATCCTTCTCCCCCTTTTGGCATAATCAAAAAGAAATCCAGTAGCCTAGGGTATTAAACAAGAATAAGCATGCAGAACTGAATCATAAGATTAAGCGTTTGTTAGTAACTCATGGCAGTCAGACCAAAAAGGAATGCATTAGAAGGCATAGCATACTTAAAAGAATTATCCAAATCCAGAAATAAGAAGCAAAGATCACTATTAGGATTACCAAAATAAGCCAAAGATAAACAGTCATCAGCATGCTAGATAAGTCTCCCATAATATCCAAAAAAAAAAAAAAGCTAATCAAAGTGAGAAAGAGTTCAAAGACAATTAGTGCATCAGCACAATCCGGATTTAAACAGAGAGTCCATGCTTAAGCCCCAGGGTCCTCTGATTGTGAAAAGCGATGCTCAAGCCTATCCGGCCGTCCTCCTTCCATAGCGCTCAAGCGATCATAAATAGCAGAATTGCTGTGTTCTTGTAAGTCTTAAGATCCGCAATCCAGGGCTTCAATGCGGCTTGCATATTGGCAATTCTTTGCCAGGACATGCTCATTTTCCGTGGCAGGGGCCTCTTCCATAGGGTCATCAGTAGGAGCAGGAGGATATTCCCCTTGTGGAGCTGCCGCTTCATTTCTTCGACTATAAATCCATTCTCCATCGACTTTCTTTGCATTCATTCGGTTTAGAGACGCAAGGCCAAACTTGTGAGGACCAGCAGAGAAGATGACTCCATCGTCCTTCAAATTGACCTTATAGTGATCCAAAATTTTAGCCACTAGGAAGGCGTAAGGCAGATCCATCATTGCCTTGTCTTTGGCTTTCTTCATGTTGTGCATAATGTAGTGTGGCCAGTTGATTTTCTTGCGACTTTTAAGAGCCCATATCACAAATATATCGTCTTCTTCAACTAAGGCATAGTTGCTTGCCCTTGGGACCAAGATATGGGTGACCACAAAGTGAAGAAGGCGATCCAGCAATTTCAGAAAACCAGTAGTCAAAGATCCCGGGGGCACGACAGTACCTGGTTGAATCATGTCTTGTACAGCTCGAGCTCTATCAAAGTCTGCCCATGTAAGGTCGTCATTCTCAGTAAGTTTGGCTCCAGAGTGAGTGAGCCCAAACAGAGTAGTCCACTGACTTGGTGATACACTGATTTTGTGTCTTTTGATTTCAGACACCAAGTTTGTACCAGAAAGAGACAAATTGCAGAAGAAGACTTTGGTTGGTTCAAGATAGAAGTAACCTGGGTTGGTGGTGACAAGGGTTTTCAAGCCCTGAAATTCCAAGATTTCGGTGAAGAATGTAAAGCCTTCTCGTTCGAAGAAAGCCCAGTCCATGAACTTGGGTTGAATGAGACGTCGTGCATGAAACCCAAGTGTGTATGACTCTATTTGAGATTTGTGAGAAAAATATCTTCCAATGTTGAGAGCGTTTGAGAGATCAGGGGCAGAGAGTGAAGAGTCTTCAGGTTGTCGGGAAACATTGGGGTTTTTGGTACGAGAGCGTTTTGGTTGAGATGAGGTGCTGGCCATTGATGAGAATGGAGGTATGGGTCGGTGGAATGGGTAAGGTGAAATGGAGGAAAAGGAAGAAAGAGGAAATGGAAATGGTTTCAGAAATGTAGGGAGGAAGTGGGTTGTAGAGAGAGATTGAGAGGAGGAAGATGATAGTGGAGATGAAGGGGCAGCGTAAATGGTGAATGTGGCTGAGGGTTGAGTTTAAAGGGGACGGGGTTAACTTAGGTTAGAGATATTGGCTAACTAGGTTAGAAGTTCAATATTTCACAATGGTGGGTTTCTGTCTGGGTCACTAAGGTTAGGATAATTGAGTAACCGGTTAGGAAGTGTTACAGGGACATCTGCCAGATGCATTAACCGATTAGAGAAAGAGGTCTAACCGGTTAGTTTGTTTGAGATTTGGAATGGACGAGCCTCTGTTTGCTTGACTAACCGATTAGATTATTTATCTAATCGATTAGCTTGTTATTTCCAAAGATGATGAGGCCTCTGTTTTGAATGCTTAATCGGTTAGGAGCTTGCCTAATCGATTATTTAGGCTTGACAGAAAGCCTTCCCAAGTGCCAGAACATATCCAAAGGCTAATCATTCAACTTGTTCCCTTCTCCAATTGGTTGTTTCACTTTCAGAACTAGAGCTCCTTCATGAGATCACCCCTTGAAACACATCAACCCTTTGTCTTCTTGAGATTCACTTTCAAGTTCATCATGAATTTCTTCACTTTCCAAACCAATATTTCTGACTTATGAAGTTGATTTTTCTTCTTCAAGAGAACCAGAATGCATAGTGCTTCAATTGGGAGGAGGGGGGGTTTAAGCATGAACTCAGCTCCTGCAAAAACAAAATAAGGGAAAACTCCGACGCTCAAGTTAGTTTTGGATTGAAAAACAATATTTAAGCAACAAATAACCATGATTATGCAGAAAAGGGCTTGATTATGCAGAAAAAGTTTCTTTATGCGGCAAAATGATGGATTATGCAGCAATTTAGCTTATACATGATTGGTCTAATATGCCAAGTTCATTTCTTATATAATAGAAGGCTTCTTTTGCTAAAGGTTTAGTGAAAATGTCGCTAGTTGCTTAGTGGTTTCCACAAATTCAAGCATGCAATCACCCTTTTGAACATGATCTCTTATGAAATGATGCCTTATTTCAATGTGCTTTGTTCTTGAGTGTAAAATGGGATTTTTGGACAAGTTGATTGCACTAGTATTATCACATCTTATAGGGATGTGATCCAGCTCAAGACCATAGTCTAGAAGTTGTTGCTTCATCCAAAGGATTTGAGCACAACAACTCCTACTGCAACATATTCAAACCGGTCACATTGACAATGCCACACTATTTTGCTTCTTGCTATGCCAAGAAACTAGTGAGCTTCAAGCAAGTGGCATGTCCCACTAGTACTTTTCCTATCCATTTTGCACCCAAAGCAAAATCAGAATCGGAATAACCAACCAACAACATGAAGCACCCTTAGGGTACCATAATCCCATTTGCGAAGTGCCTATTAGATATTTCATAATACGTTTTAAAACACTTAGGTGTGATTCTTTAGGGTTTGCTTGAAATCTAGCACACATGCATACACTAAACATGATATCCGGTCTACTTGCGGTAAGATAAAGGAGTGAGCCAATTATACCTCTATACTTAGTGATTTCTCTTGATTTACCTCCTTCATCCTTGTCCAAGTAACAGGAAGTTCCCATTGGTGTAGCCATTTGCTTTGCTCCTTCCATTCCAAACTTCTTGAGCAACTCCTTGCAATATTTTGATTGACTTATGAAAGTCCCATTTCTTGTTTGCTTGATTTGAAGTCCAAGGAAGAAGTTGAGCTCACCCATCATGGACATCTCAAACTCACTTTGCATGATATTGGCAAATTCTTTACAAAGAGAGTCATTAGTAGCACCAAATATAATATCATCAACATATATTTGAACAAGTAAAATGTCATGCTTTTTATGTTTGATGAAAAGAGTTGTGTCAACCTTTCCCCTAGAGAAACCATTTTCCAAAAGAAATTTGCTCAACCTTTCATACCAAGCTCTAGGAGCTTGTTTTAAGCCATACAAGGCCTTTTTAAGTTTAAAAACGTGGTTGGGCAAATCAAAGTTTTCAAAACCGGGAGGTTGATCAACATATACTTCTTCTTGTATGAAACCATTTAAAAAGGCACTTTTGACATCCATTTGAAAGAGTTTGAAATCCATGATGCAAGCATATGCAAGTAACATTCTAATGGCTTCTAGTCTAGCTACGGGAGCATACGTTTCTTCATAATCTATACCTTCTTCTTGATTATAACCCTTAGCTACAAGCCTAGCCTTGTTTCTTATTATTAAGCCCGTTTCATCAAGTTTGTTCCTAAAAACCCATTTGGTGCCAATTATTGGATGATCATTGGGCCTTGGGACTAATTCCCAAACTTGATTCCTTTCAAATTGATTTAATTCATCTTGCATGGCCAAGATCCAATGTTCATCATTAATGGCCTCATTTATGTTTTTAGGTTCAACTTGAGAAACAAAAGCCATATGATTACATGCATCTCTAAGAGAGTTACGAGTGATTACCCTTTTGATACATCACCTATTACTTTGTCAAGAGGATGATATCTTGATGTTTTCCATTCCTTGGGAAGATCCATGATTTGAGAGTCCTCTTGTCTTGGGGAATCATATGGGCTTTCTTCTTGCTTCTTGACTTCTTCTTCTTGATTTCCAAGGTGAATTCTTGCAAGGTTTTTCGCAACATCATCAACAAGCTCCTTTCTTGGCTCGTTTGGGTTAGTCTCATCAAATGCAACATGTATGGACTCTTCTATGGTCATAGTTCGTTTGTTATAAACTCTAAAGGCCTTACTATGTATAGAATAACCAAGAAAGATTCCCTCATCAGATTTTGCATCAAACTTCCCAAGTTATCCTTTCCATTATTTAGAACAAAACATTTACATCCAAAAACATGAAAATGTGAGACATTTGGTTTTCTTCCTTTGTATAATTCATAGGGGTTTTCTTTAAAATTGGTCTTATTAGAGCCCTATTCATAACATAACAAGCGGTGTTAACCGCATCCAAAAATACTTAGGAAGGTTGGCCTCATTGAGCATAGTTCTTGCCATTTCTTCTAAAGATCGATTTTTTCTTTCTACAACACCATTTTGTTGTGGTGTTCTAGGGGCTGAAAAATTGTGCTCAATGCCATGTTCATCACAAAACGTTTCAAATTCATGGTTTTCAAATTCACCACCATGATCACTTCTTATGGATGCAATACAAAAACCTTTTTCGTTTTGGATAACTTTAGCAAGCTTTTTGAATGAATGAAAAGCATCATTTTTGTGAGACAAAAACAATGTCCATGTAAACCTAGAAAAATCGTCCACAATCACTAAGGCATAGTAATTCCCACCAAAGCTCATAGTTCTAGAGGGACCAAAAAGATCCATGTGCAAAAGTTGTAGAGGTCTAGAAGTTGAAACCACATTTTTAGCTTTAAAAGAGACCTTTACTTGTTTTCCTTTTGACATGCATCACAGAGTTTGTCTTTTTCAAATTTGAGCTTTGGAAGACCAATTACTAGTTCTTTAGAAACTAATTTGTTTAAGTGATCCATGTGAATGTGAGCGATTCTTCTATGCCATAACCATGAATCATTTTCTCTAGTCATAAAGCAATTAGCATCATTTGAGGAAATGTCATCAAGGCTAATCATATATATGTTATTGACCCTATGACCAACAAACCTAACTTGCTTATCATCCTTTCCCTCAATTATGCAACAAGAGGAATCAAATATAACTCTATTGCCTTTATCACACAATTGACTAATACTAAGCAAGTTATGTTTAAGTCCTTCAACAAGCAAAACATTATCAATAGATGATGAAGGAATTTTACCAACTTTGCCAATTCCAAGAATCTTCCCTTTGTTGTTATCACCATATGTGACATGACCATGTTTCTTGTGAGTAAGGGAGGAGAACTTGGAGTCATCACCGGTCATGTGCTTGGAGCAACCACTATCAAGATACCAATTTGAGCTCTTGGTCTTCAAGCACACCTACAACACACATTCAAGTTTTAACTTTTGGTACCCAAATTGTCTTGGGTCCTTGTGTGTTAGAGTTAGATATGGTGCCTTTAGGAACCCAAACCTTTTTTATTCCAACTTTGATGTTTATATTCTTTCTAACATTGCAAGTGGATGCACTATGCCCTTTCCTACCACAATGAAAACATTTGATAAAGGGGCTACTTGAAGTTTTGAGGAAACAAAGAAGTTTTTATAAGATTTTTGATGGTTATTTGGATTAAATCCTAAACCGGCTTTTGAAAAACACATTTTTGTCTCCCTAACAACACATTCAAGTTGTCTCTTCCAAAAGTGAATTTTGCAAGAGTGTTGTTCAAGTCTTCAATTTCTTTTTCAAAAGCTTTACATGATGAACAAGGTAATGAAATGAATGCATTATCATGTGAGGAACAAGTCATGCATGATGAATTAGCATCTATGAGGCCTAAGGTCTCATTTTCAATTTTAAGTTCATTTATCTCCTTAGTTAAAGTAGAAACCTTGTTTGTCAATAGGGAGATTGTTTTATTTGAAGACAAAATCATTTTAGTGAGTCTCACGGATTCATCATGCAATTCTTGAAAGGCATCTTGCAATTCATCATAACTAGGTAAAGGTTCTTGGTTAGAAGAGGTTACCTCGGTGTCGCTTTCTCCACTTTCTTCTCCTTGAGCCATGAGGCAAAAATGGGCTTCTTCATTTTCTGAGTCGTCGGAAGAGCTTAAGTCATTGTCCTCCCAAGCTATGTATGCCCTTCTTCCTTTCTTTTCCTTGGAGGGTCTTTTCTCAAACTTCTCCGTCTTCTTGAGATATATAGGACACTCCATTTTCATATGCCCCAGGTTTTCCGCATTCGTAGCATTTTGGAGGAGTGGAGGATCCTTCTCCTTTGTGATATGTCTTCTTTTGAGGAAAGGGTGGTCTTCTTTGAAATCCCTTTTCTTTAGGAATCTTCCAAATTTTCTCACAAGGAGACTAAGATTCTCCTCACTTAGTTCAAAATTTTCAGCATCCTCTTCACCATCTTCATCATCATCTTCAAGTATGGAAGAGGTGGCTTTAAGTGCAATTCCCTTCTTCTTTTTATCCTGCTCTTCACTTTGGTTGAGCCTATTTAATTCCAGCTCATGTTCTTGAAGTTTTCCGAATAGGGTGGCTAGAGACATTGTTGATAAGTCTCTTGATTGCAATAGCCGTAACTTTGGGTTGCCAATTCCTGCTTAGACATCTTAAGACTTTGTTAATAAGGTCCTCATTAGGGAATGTCTTTCCCAATGAGATGAGATGATTAACAATGTGAGTAAATCTTTTTTGCATATCTTGAATACTCTCACCTTGATTCATTCTAAACAATTCATATTCATGAGTAAGAGTGTTTATCCGAGATCGTTTTACCTCACTAGTCCCTTCATGAGTTACTTGAAGGGTATCCCACATTTCTTTTGCGGTCTTACAATTTGACACCCTAAAGAATTCATCATACCCCAAGGATGTGGTGATGATGTTCTTGGCTCTCAAGTTGTATTGAACCTTCTTTTTATCATCATCGGTCCATTCATTTCTAGGTGTATTGATTTTCACACCATCTTTAATTTGTGTTGGAACAAAAGCACCATTTTCAACGGCGTCCCACACATCTAAGTCAATAGCTTCAATGAAAATTTTCATCCTTTCTTTCCAATAGGCATAACCATCCCCATTGAAATAAGGAGGTCTATTTATAGAAGAACTTTCATTTGAAAAACCATTTGAAGCCATCACTTCTCTTGAAGCTGCTAAGCTCTTTATGCAAGAGTCTAGCTCTGATACCACTTGTTACCAAGTGGCCTCAATACTCAAGAGGGGGGGGTGAATTGAGTAGTTAAAACAAGTTAGCAAATCTTTTACAAATCGTTTAATAAACAATTTTTCGTTGAAGCTATTGAACGATTAGAGATAAATGGATGAATGAGATTAACACTTTTACTTGTGAATGTGATAGCCAAAGGAGATAATATCTAAACAATTCAATAAAGCAGTAAACCAAATAAAGAGAAGGGTTTAGAGAGAACAAACACAATCGTTTATCCTGGTTCGATCACCAATCCGCTTGTGATCTACGTCCAGTCCCAAGCAACAACTTGAGATTTTCCACTATATCTTCAAGCTTCAATGGGTGCTTGACAACCACTACAATCTTGAGCACTCAACACTATGGGATACCTCACCCTAATGCTTGAGCCTCTATTTTTCAAGGGATACCTCACCCTTACAATACTTGAGGGATACCTCACCCTCACTAAACAGATTGTATAAGATTTAAATGGAAGAAACTCTCTCTAGAGCAAGTATTACAAATTGAAGCACTATGGTATATGGGATTCACACAAGTTCAAGCTCAAATCAAGGGATTTTGTAGAATGATGATAAAAACTTGTTTAAAGCACAATACAAACTTTTCAGAAGAATAGACTCAGTTTTCTAACCTCTCATCGAAGCCCCAACAAGCAAATATATAGGTAAGTGTTATTTATTGCCGTTGGAAGTGGTTGGGAGCAATTAATGCTCAGCAAAATAGCCGTTACGGGCTTTTGCTTGTTTTTCCAGAACATAGGCTAACCGGTTAGCCATGTATCCTAACCGGTTAGGGGCTCATTTAAACGAAAGGAGAAGTGTTCTGGTTTAATAACTAACTCGGTTAGGAATGTGTCCTAATCGGTTAGGACACCTCAAAAATGAGTCCCGGGAAGGATGCTAACCGGTTAGTCCTTCGAGGCTAATCGGTTAGGACATTTCCATCGTGGGTTTCCGAGTTGGTAAATAACAGGTTAGGCCTTTCGCCTAATCGGTTAGGACGAGATTAGAGAGGCTTCGAGTTTATGAATAACTTAGGTTAGGTTAGGCATCTGCCTAATCGGTTAGGACAAAACATTTTTGACTCCTGGAAGTAATACTAACCAGGTTAGGTCTTCTACCTAATCGGTTAGGACAAAACATTTTTGGCCTCTGAGTTATAGAATAACCGATTAGCTACTTTGCCTAATCGGTTAGGCATGTTATAAAAAACGAGGCAAAGCTTTTGTTTGAACAAACTAACCGGTTAGGAGCTGGTCCTAATCGGTTAGGGGCCATGAATTTTTGGCTCCTAATGTTTATCAAAAGGTTGGTAAGATCACAAAAAACTTAGGACATTAGGTGTGAAGGAGTTGTTGCATAAAACCTTTTTGATTCTGTCATGAAAAACATTTTACAAAAGCATTTTAAGGAGGACATTTGAGCTTGAGGTGAATCTCTAGAATACCTTTACATTAGATCTATAACCTATATGCTAAGCTTGAGTTCCTTGAGACTTGATCATTGTATTCCCATTGCTTTCATTGTTTGTCGACATCAAAACCATTTGCATCTTGTCCATATCAGTCACACTTCAAAGATATGTTTTTTAATCTAATTTGAGATAATGCAGAATAGTTTACTTAATGATAAAAGTCCCAGTTTTAGGAAATGTTGGTGGTTTGTAAACAAGTTGATTTGTTGCTTGAACTGAAATGCATTTGATTTATTTGACATTTGTGTTGGTTTCCTTGATAGTGGTGTCAAACAAGTGAGAAAAAAGTTGAAGTGAGACTTTGTTGGTTTTGTTTTTCTTGTTGAGTGTTCAATTTGATAAGGAACTTGTGCGGAGTGTATTTAGCTTAGTTCAACTAGTAGTTTTAGTGATTGTTTGGAACTCGAAAGTTAAGAATTTTGAATGAATAGGCGGGAAAGTAGATTACTTTGGTAAAAAGTAAAAACTTGCCCATATGTTTACATTCTTTGTTTCTTGTGAACTTTTTTGTTTCAAAATTTTAGACCTTGTTTTTTCAGTGTATATGGAAAAATCATACATTTTAATTATAATGTTATGGCACTGGAAGGGATTTATGTGGGAAATTTAACTATTAGCGGCTAGCATGTTGAAGGCTGTGATTACCACCTTATGATAGATTTCCTTGAAAACAGGGGTGTTTGCACGAAGATGTGAGAGTCTTGGATAGATAGTGTTGAGGAGTACATGCTTTAGGGAAAGAGGAATAACATGATTGAATCACTTTCAATTTACAAGCATTATAGTATAGAAGTCCAAGAACGATATTAGGAGAAGTTGCCTCACTATAAAATTGAATGGTAGTAGAATAACTTAAAGCCAATCTATTGTTGTTTTTGTTGCAATTAATCAAGCAGGGCCCTTGTCTAGTCAGTTGGATGTTTTGATGTCTTTTAACGATATCAGTATGCATGAAATTTTGTGTTGAATGATTATCTCATGGTCAATGAAGGCATGCAACAAAAATTGGATTGGAGAATTTTTTTCCTTTATGGTTACAGGCTTGGAGAATTTAACCACTCAAGAGGATGATCAAAATTATAATCTTACCATATAATTTGAAAATTTGAGGTAGAGGAAGCACTAAAGAAGATGAACTATGGTGAAGCAGTTGAACTGGATAATATACCTTTCAATGGAGTTCAATGACATAGATTAATCCATGTAGTCGACCTCACTTAATAGGATAATGTATTTTTTGTTGTTGTTGATGTTACATTTGTAGTATTTCAAAACCTTGTGGAAATATCCTAATGATCTTGTCTAGAAGAAACCTTATCTTATTTGGAGAATGAGCCAGGAATTTGAAAATAAGACTTACAAGAAAATACACTAGAAAGATCAAGGGTCCAAATTCTCCTATCTTGATTGGAGGAGATATGAGAAAAATCAAGTAACAGTAGAATCGTTATTGTCTCTATCATTCTGGTTCTTGTGAAAGTGGAATTTCCAAGAAATATCAAAGGAAATAATCATCTTACATTGATAAGACTACTAGACTACTCTCATCATCTGCAAGGAGCTTGTCATGTGACATATCAGTTTGGAAGTTACTAGCTTGTTTGCCTTCATGTTTGTTGCAATTTTATAACTTTTTGTTGGGCCTTTCATTTTCCATTTCCTTCTCAGATTCAAATGTTTTAAAAAAAATGTTTTTTTTAATGAACCAACCTAAATGTTGAATGAAAATTGTGTCTTATTTGCAACATTAATCTATATTAAGAAAGTTCTTATAGCATTTGTTTATCTACTTTTTTAGTTACTAGCTGGAGGATGAGAGTATGGACTAAACATATAGATAAATGACAGTTGACACGTAAGACATGCAAAAAGAAAAAAGTGTTAAAACAATGCAGTCCATTAAATACAACCCTTGCCATAGCCAAAAAGAGAAAAAAAAATTAAAAGAACAATTGTCTCATAAAAGATTATTGCATTGACTTTGTTCTTCTCTTCTTTCTCTTAATGAATTCTTATTTTATCATAAAAATAAAAGAAAATTCTTGCATTACCAAATGCATGATTACTTTAAACAAGCTCGCCTCCATAGGATGTTTCCTCCTTATTCCTTCTAAAACCTCTATAATGGAACAAAAAGAATTGTTACAAAGTAGCTGTGCACATCTACGATTTTGCAGAATTATTGAAAGATCTATATATATAGGTGAGACCATTAAAAATAACTTAGATCTAAATGGACTTTCTGAAGACATATTTTATGATAGAACATAATGGTATCTTTGATCCATGTAGCCAACTCCACTTAATGCGAAAGACTTTTATTGTTGTACTAAAAGTCTATATCTATACAGATATTCCAAACAGAAAGACAATGCAAAACCATTGAATGCTTATCTTAAGCCAAGTATCTTGAAGCTTTTAAACTGAATTGGACAAAATTGGAAAGATGCGTAGTACCAAATTCTATTTTTTTTCATTTATCCAATTTCAAAGTTACTTATCCTTATTATGGGTAGTTGATACCTTCAAAGAAGATATGCTATTCTTGAAAAAATAATCATCTTGAGGTTTTTTTTAAACTCATTTTAGTATGATTTTTCTTATGTTGGATTTTTTTGAAGTCTCCTTTTCTTAATTTTGGTGCTATTTACTAAATGATAAATCTGGAGGCATTTTTTATGTATTCTATCACAATCATTTGATTGCAAATTAGTTTTAATTAGAAGTTAGCAAGTGGTTCCTGACATATGGTACTAATTGGTAGGTTTTAAAAGTGGTCCACTTTTTATATCTTCTAAAGGTTAGTTACAATATCTTTTTTCTCCCTCTTGTTTATTTTGCTTATTCTCTTCAGAGGAGAAAGAAGGTTTTTTTTTTCCTGGTTTTAGTGGCTCTTCTGTTCTCTGGTATTTGTTAATATCCAAATAAATTAAATGATATGGGAATTTATCTTTGTTATCCTTTTAAAAACATACATCTCTGCCCAGCAATAGAGATTTGATGAACCCATGGCCTTTCTCTATCACTTATAAACTTAAGAACTTTCCCTCATCTTCAAGCACCAAGTTAAAGCATTTGGCTTTAATAACAATCAACTTAACAACACCCATTAGTGTTGAAACTTGCTAACGAACATGAAAAGTTGAAGAAGGAAAGTCATTATCACTGTTGGGATTAAAGGAAGATCCATGAGAGTAAATGACAAGAGAACTTCATAAACCAAAATAAAGAGATCGGAGAGGGTGACCGAAAATACGCCAGAGAAGAAGCTGGAGAAGAAGGGGTGTGATTGGAGTGAAGATGGCTTAATGCACTAGATGGTCGGTTGAATTGTGCTTCTCTATTTCTTTTTTCTTTATTTTTTTTGGTAATAGGAATTATGCTTCTATTGAAAATTTTGAATCCTTATTTGAAATTCAAACGAGCTTTCTCAAGTACAAAGACTTGGATATTTCAAACAGAGAGGTAGTATGGAAGATTAGAAAGCTTGATTCAAAACTTAGATAGAGAAATGCAAGTATTTGAAATCTAATATAGAAAGGTTCAAAAAACTCAGTAGAATGTTTTGATTGCCTTCTCTTCAAGTTTGGAAAACTTATACTGACTTTTTAAAATTAGAAAACATTTTTTTACAAACAATTCTCTTTACTCAAAGGAACTTAAAAATATTAGATCTTAACATAAGAATTCCGAAAGCAAAGAGATAGGGTAAGAGAGAGCTTTACACATATGATTTATACTAGTTCAACCAAACCACTTGTCTACTTCTAGTACCTAGCACACAATCGAGATTTTTATATATAAATCAGAGTAGTCTTTCTTCCATTCTAACCTCTTTAAGCTAGATTACAAGTATTATTTACATACTTCGCCTCCTCAGGCTCACTCAGAAACCTCACAGACCTTTATCGGGTCTAGGTTACAATAGGATAAAGTGTTTGAGTTTGTGTTTAAATGCTTACATACTCAAAGAGTGGATTACAACACTTAAGATTAGAGCAACTAGACTCTACTTACAACAAATAGACATAATATGCAAGTAGATCAAGTGTTTGACTATCAGAAAGCAATATAACAATAGAATAGAGATATTATAAAGCAAAATAGTAAGTGTAGAACTTGGATATAGCAATAATGGTGAAACCAACCATGGATTTCTTAACTTAAATAGGCTTCATCAACTTTATTTTCTAGTCTTCAAACATTTCTAGCCATTGATGATCATTTAATGCAGTTGTACTTATACCATGTCTTGAGAGAAGTTAGAAACAACTAGCCATTATTTTGTCTTTTTAGCAATAACTTTTTGTATCTTTCTCTTGACTGGTACAGGAGCTTTTGTACTCTTACTAGGAGAATATTCGTTGTAGCTTGAGTATGTGATAAACACTCCTAAATACTTCTATTCTTCAAAGTTAAAGTTTCATGAACATAGTTTTTTGAGCAATATCTTTCTAATGGATAGCCTTTTGAACAAATAGCTCTTTGTGGTCGAGTATTTTTAGCAAATAGCTTTCTTAGGAGTAGCTTTCTGAACAAGAAGTTTCTAAGCACTGAAAGTGCATGAGTTTGATTGAAGCAAAGTATTTTCTTCATGATATGTCTTTTTTTACCATAACACACTTCAACAAATGATCAAAATAATTCATACAATTCAGAAATACTAAAGCCCAATAATAATATGATCAATTGAGTGTATTGAGTAAGTATACGATAGAGTTTTCTTATGCAAGTATTATGATTATCATTTGAATGAACAAGTTTGTTATCATCAAAATTAAAAGAATGCTTAAGGACTAAGACATTTATGAGGGGTCTTAAGATTTTGGACCTTACACTGAGTTGGCACGCTCCGTCATGCACATCACATGGAATGAAAGACAGGTTACAAAAGTGGCATGTTTAGGAGCATACGGTAGATTCTAGCAAATTCCTTTATAAGGCGCTTCAAAGGTGAGGGCAAAGGTTTCTCTATTTTTTGAGGTTGGAATAATAAAGGACGATATGTGTCGGTGACATAATTCTATGGTAATGGAAGGGGGAGTTTGATTATTATCCCTAAGGGTCATTTATGCACAGGGTAGAACCATTTCATGAGGGCTTTATCAGAGTTATTGGTAGTAGATCCTTCAAAGGGTGTTGTAATATAGCCCAAATAGTATTTTCTAGTGAAACAATAGTTGTTAATTAGGAGAAAATCTTACTTCGATGTGGTCAAAAGCATAGGTACCATTGAAGGTCGTCACGGTGTTTGAATTTTGAAACTTGACGTTAAGGGTTTGGAATTAAGGCTAAAGCAATCTTCGGGAGGTACAACAGACAACAAATCTACTCTTTCTTTGAGAACTGACGTTGATCCTCAGGGAAAAGGTTGGTATGATGGGTTAGTGATGCGCCTAAAGTCAAGAGGCCCAAATGCAATGTTTTTCTCAAGATTAGGACCCAAGATAGGTGTTTTTTCCAGATTAGGGCCAAAAATCACCTCTTCTCAACTTAATTTAGTGGCTGGGCCCTTCGAACAGTTAGGGAAAAGGCATGTAAAGATTAGGTAGATCTAGGTCCCAAAGGTGACCTCACTTAAGCAAGCGACAAAGGTTTCTTTGAGCCTTCAAGCTTCTTCTTCCTTAGGTTCTCAGTATGGTTGTAACGAGCAAAATCTTGCTAGTGGAAAGGATACATTGAGTAGAGATAAGACAGATTATTTAAGGACAACTTCAGGTGCAACTGTTTCCATTAAGATTAACTATCCTCTTTTTCTTCCAAACGCTACTATTCAGGTTGCTAGGTGTGTTCCCAATTTTCCCATTTAGCACTCCCATGTGAGGGCTATGCAACCTAAGATATTAGAGGGTAGGGACAAGCAAGATGGTGTTTAGGTTTTCGAAGTTTCTGATTTTGAAATTGATTTGGATTTCTCCGATCAGACTTTGATTTAGATGACTCCAACGAGGGTGGTTTGCTTATTGATAATCTTTAGTAACTATTTTTGAATTTTTCTAAAGAAGAAAAATGATCTTCCTGAACCTAAGATTGACTTGTTAGGAATTTCCAAACTTTTTGAGCAAGCAGTTGGAGCGAAGGATAAGGGTTCTCCTTCTTGTCTTGGCTTGCTAAAGGCAACTATGTTCAAATTCAAGCTCTTTCTAATCTAGGGAGTGTTTGTCAAAATTTATTTCTCTACTTTTTCCTGTCATTCCTCTGTGCGCTTATTCTTCTATTGATTTTTTAGGTGACAAAAGTGAAAGCTCCTTGCAAGAAAATTGTCTCCTACCCATTTTGATGCAAAACTCTTTTTCTAGTTCACATAATAATGCCAAAAGGGACAAGGTTGAGGAAATCACCAAAGCTTCTAGTTGTCATAACTATGTTAAGGATAATATGAATTCTCACATATTAATTAAGGAGTTTGGGGTCAAGGTGGTTAATTCTAAAAGTGGGTCGAGCTCCTTAGTTGATTCACTAGCAACTAATGTTCAAAAGAAAAAGAAATTGTTAAGAGAATTGGTTTGTTAAATATTTACCATTAACTATGGTGGCAAGGCTGGTAAATGGAAGGGCAAGTTAGTTAATGAAGATCCTTAGTTGGAATATAAGAAGGATGGGTAGTTGCACTAAGTGTAAGATAGTTAGAGAGGTTATAAATAAGGAAAAGCACATTGTTATGTTTCAAGAAACTAAACTTGAGGATTTGGATGCTATGCTAGTTAGGGACTTTTGGGATTCTAGATTTAAGGATTGGAAGTATTTTCCTTCTCTTGGGGCTTTGGGAGGTGTGCTAGTTATTTGGGACACTGGGTTTGCCTCTATGATCGATTATGTCCACGATATCTTTTTTGCGTCAGTCTTGCTGGATATTAAGGGGAGAGGTCAGTAGTGGATTACGTCTGTCTATAGTCCAAATAGTCTTAGATAGTGTTCTTTCTTTTGGGAGGAACTAGGTTTTTTGTCAGCTTTGTGAGGGTTGAATTTTTGTTTAGGTGGGGATTTCAATGTTATTAGGTCCTCGGCTAAAAAATTGGGTGGTGGTCATCTCACTTCTTCTATAAGGAGCTTTGATTGTTTTATTAGGGAATGTAGTCTTAGGAATATACCCTTTTCCAATGTACAATTCACTTGGCCAGCTAGAAGGCAATACATTATTGCCTTTCGATTAGAAAGATTCCTTTTTACCTTTACTTGGGAGGATGTTTTTGCTAATCTTGTGCAAAAGAGTTTATCTCACCCAATTTTTGATCACTTTCATATTGTGTTGGAATCTATTAAGGTGAAGTGGGGTCCTACCCCGTTTAGGTTTGAGAACATATGGTTAAGTCACCACTCTTTTGTCCCTTTTGTTAACAAACTTTAGGGAATACAACTTCCATTGAGGATTAGGAAGGTTTTAAAATAATGAAAAAATCAAAACTTCTCAAGGAAAAATTGAAAGAATGGAATAAGTCTGTGTTCGGAGGCATTTAGATTAGGAAAGAAGATATTTTGAAAGAGATTGACTCGCTAGATAGGTTGGAGTTAGAGGGTAATCTTTCAAAGGATCTTTGTGCTAGGAGGAATAAATTGAGACTAGAGTTAGATGAAATTCTGCTTTATGAAGAAACGAGTCCAAGACAAAAGATGAAATTACATTAGGCTAAGGATGAGGATGCTATGTTGATTCATAGGGTGGCTTCTAGGAGGCGTAGGAAGAGTTTAATAAAAGAGTTAGAAATTGAGGGTGGTAGTGTTGTAAGGGATATTCAAGTTATTGCATTTGCAATTTCTAGGTTCTACTTTGAGTTATTTAATAAGGAAATACATGTTTGACCTTTCATTGAGGATTTGAATTAGAGTCCCATTACTGCAAATAAGGCTTATTATTTTGAAAGACCTTTTGAGGATAAAGAAATCCGTAAGGCTATTATTAGTTTGGGGAAAGATAAAACGCCTAGCCTATATGTTACTTTTTTTTTTTCAAAATTGTTGGGATATTTTCAAATTTGACCTTTGTATGGTGTTTTGATGAATTTCTCTATAATGGTAAAATTGGAGTTTGTATAAACTCTACCAAAAAGGATAGGTCGGTTAAAGTAAATGATTTCTGCCTCATTAGCTTAATTTCTAGTGTTTATAAGACCATAACAAAAGTTCTCGCTTCTAGGCTGAGTGATGTCTTATTTTTATACCATTTATGAGAATCAAAGTGCTTTTATTCTAGCTGGTAGGCAGATTCTTGATGTTGCTCTCATTGCTAATGAGGTGGTGGATGAAGTTAGAACCCAGAGGAAACATAGTCTTGTTTTTAAGTTAGATTTTGAGAAAGCTTATGACCATGTTAGCTAGGATTGTTGGATAAAGTTATGGATAGGAAAGGTGTTGGGGTGAGGTGGAGGAATTGGATTTCAAGATGTTTATCCTCTATCATTTCTACTATCATAGTGAATGGTGAACCTAAATCTTGGTTTTAAGGGCTAAAGGGGAGTGAGGAAAGGAGATCCTTTATCTCCATTTCTCTTTACTATTGTGGTTGATGTGCTTAGTCGATTAGTGTCTAAAGTTATTAATAATGGGCTAGTTAAGGGGTTGATAGTTGGTTCGGAGGAATTTCAGTTTCTCAGCTTCAATTTGTCGATGATATTGTTTTCTTCTTGGAACTAGATGTTGATTCTTTTGTTAATATTCTATCTATTTTGAATTTCTGTGAGGTCATTTTTTGTCTTAAAATTAATTTTGGCCAAAAGTGGTTTGGCGGTTGTGTATATGGATAGTCAAATTTTGAAATCTCTTCAATGGTCTCTCACTTATCTTAGCATTTCTTTGGGAGGAAATCCCCGTGCCTTGTCTTTTTGAGATTCAGTGGTTTGTAAGATCTCCAAGCTGTTAAATTGTTGGAAGGGTGCCTTTATTTCTTTGGGTAGTCACATCATTCTTACTCAATCTTGTTTGTCTAACATCCCATTATATTTTCTCTCCCATTTTCAGATTTTGATAGGTGTGGCGCAAAAAATAGAAAGAATTATACAAGATTTCCTTTGGTTAAGAGGGGGGATTCTAGTAGAAACCACTTTGTTAGTTGGGAGATTTATTGTAGACCAAAAAATGAAAGGGTTTGGCCCTGGGTAATTTGGTGTCTAAGAATATTGCTTTGACAGTTAAGTGGCTTTGGTGTTTTCGTCTATAATCTTTTTCTTTTTGGCATCAAGTTATCTGAAGTAACTATGGTTTGCATCTGAATGGGTGGGACACCAATACTGTGAGTAGAGTTTACTCATGTTAGTCCTTAGAAATTTATTTCTCAGGGACTACCTTCTTTTATTTCTCTCTTGTCCTTGCATTTGGGAGATGGCTTGTATTAATTTTTTTAAAGATATTTAGGTTGGTACTATTCTTCTGTTTGAGGCTTTTCCAAGACTTTTTCATCTTTCTTCTTTACATAATGTCCCTGTTTGCCAGTTTTAAGCTTGGGATAACTTTTCTTGGAACCTTTATTTTTTCAAAAACTTGCATGATAGAGAGGTTGGTGAACTTGAGTCTCTTTTGGTTTTGCTTGATTCTATTCATTGCTCTTCAAATCTTGTTTCAAGCATTTGGACCCTTAACTCTTAGGGAATTTTCTCTTGTAAATCGTATCTTCAATTTTTGATTCAAACACATAATAGAGAAAGATTTCTTTTGGATAAGCCCTTATAGAAGTCCAAAGCTCCATCAAAGGTCAAAGCTTTTGTTTGTACTATTGTTCATAACAGGATTAACATTAACAACATGCTCCAAAAGCGTAGACCTCTTATTGCTTTGTCTCCTAATAAGTGTATAACGTGCTATTCTGGTTTGGAGTCTAGGGCTCATCTCTTTTTACACTGCTCTGCTACGAGTTTTCTTCGAGATAAGTTGTTTAGGATTTTTGAAGAGTCTTGGGTCTGTCCAAGGGATTTGCATCAATTTCTCCTTACTTAGTTTAGAGGTATTGGTTCTCTTAAGGAACCAAAGATCTTATGGCAATACTCTGTCTATGTTGTTCTATGGTGTTTATGGCTGGAAAAGAATGCTAAAATTTTCAACAACTCTTTTTTTACCCTTGACTTTATTTGGGATAAGGATACTCTTTTGGCCACCTTTTGGTGTTCTGCTCATGGTTTTGTTAGGGGTGCTTCTTTGTTAGACATGTAGAGAGATTGACATGCTTTGTTGCATAACTCAATCTCATAGGTTTTCTTGTTTCTTTTTTGTTTGTATTTGAGGATGTCTTATCCTTTTTATTGTTGATGTGGATTAAATGATGTAAACCCAAGTACAGGTTGTCTCAAGTAATAAATTCTCGGGAGTCCGAGGTTGATCTACAGGGAATTGATGAAGAGAAATTATTTGAAGTAAGAAAATAATTTGTCATAATAATAAAAATAATAAAACTTGTTCACAATTGCTTGGGTTAGGAGATCCATTCTTGGTAATAAATTAAAGGCAAGATTATTTCTCTTTATAACTCAATTGAAATCCACACACAACAGAGGTTCCAATCAAAAAATATAACATTCAAAGTTCAATTATATATGCAATCATATTATGATTCCTTTAATTATCTACCAATATTTGTAAATGAATTCAAGCATTCACTGTGCCAATCCTATTGTCTACAATAAATTAAGATCTCCATTATACAAAGAAGGTTTCTAAATTGATTGGAAACAAAATACAACACATATAATGTCCATTTGATAATATATCATTTAAGCATAAGAAATAGAATAATCTTTCATTACCAAGAGCTTCACTCTTTCACCCAAGCAAGATGAAGATTTAGTTACTCATAGACAAAAAGAAAGAAAGAGAGAAGAAGAGAAAGATGAACATAGCTTTAATATAGAGCAAGAGAAAATTATAACAAAGGAAAACAATAAACAAGCATAACCATAACTTCTAAAAACTAAGCCTAACACCAAAGTCCCCCCAAATGATCAGCCAATAGAGCCTTTTATAGAGAATTAGAGATACAAAATGATAAGGGAGCTGATTATGAGTAGGTGAGGAGTAGGTGGATGAGTGGAAAATGCCAAATGGTGAGTTGGTGAGTGGAAAATTATTGAGATTCTTTGTCTCCGAAATCATTCAGTGCTGATCTTATGGATGCCATCAAAATGGAGCAATGTGGTCTTTATGAAAGTTGTAGCATTTTATCTCAACTTTCCAATGCCACTAAGATCATCCAAAAATTCGTCCTACAACCCAAGATATGACCCAATTACTGCAGACTGTTCAGGCCCAGTTTTAGCACCTCTTTTTTGACTTCCAGATCTAATATCACCTCCAATCTATCCGAATAAGCTCTTATATTCTTCATGAAAGTTGTAGATATGAGTCTTAACTTCCAAGTATCCAAATTTCAGCTAAAGAAAGTTTCTACATCCCGAGTTATGCTCTGATTACTGCACATTGTTCAAGTTCCAATCACAAAACTCGTGTTCTGACTTCCAAGCCCAATTAGCTCCTCTAAATATCCTTATTTTACCTAGAGCTCTCATGAAAGTTGTAGAACTCTCTCTTATCTTTCCTGCAAGGTAAGATACATAATTATAAGATATCTAGAACTCAAGATATGACGGAAATACAGAAACAATGTAAGATTCAAATAATGCTGAAAAAATCAATTAAGTCCAATTTGAGTCCAAACTTACAAAACATAACCAAACTCAATCAATTAAGTACATAGAGAGTGTAAATGACTAAAAATGAGGGTTTATTAATGTATAAAATATGTGATTATTAATTGTATTATTCTCTTCTCATATCTAATACAATTTTTATTTCTCTATAAAAAAAAACTTTGTTATCCTTTTCTGAATTTTTGCAGGAATAAGTTGGAAGTCTTAGAAGAAGCGGTGGTTTATACTTACATGAACATCATTGGTTTTTTTAAAAAATGACCCTATTAGTATCACTCAAGTCTTTTTCATTATTTTTTATCATCTTGGCATGGATATTATTCTCTCTTTCTATTTAGTTCTTTTTCTGTTCTATATGATTCCACACTCGATTAAGCAGGTGTTTTGGTGTAGACCTTGTTTTTTAGTATGAGAAATAATACAGTATGACTGACCAAACTTTTCTACCTATGAACACTATTATGTGGATATACTTTGTGCTGATTTCCTTTTGAGAAATGGCATTTTATTTAGTTCACATTTGTTGTTAGAGGGGTAACATGTGACTATAGACCTTTAGATGATGGGATAATATTAAATCAGTCTTCACTTATTTGGTACGTTCTTTCTAACTCAAACATATGGGAATTACTTTCTTTTGTTGTCATTATTAGTGATCGCCTTTATTTTGATTTGTTATGTTGAGTGCCCTTCCATAGACATATGAAATAAATCTGACATGAGGTAGTATTGACCTAAACAATTCTGGTAGGTATATATATGATGAATTGAATGTTTTGTGGACATAAATTTTAGTGATCCATTTTAAAATTGAGTTTTATTTTCTAGTGTTGTTGTTAGAGAAGATAAAAAGCTACTCACAGTATTATTTCTAGATGGACATGATAGGCGAGCATTCACCCTTAAGGTGAATCATTTACTACTACATTTTTTAGTGGATGGGATAGAAGTTTCATTATGTCTGATTGTATTGGCCATGTAAATTTATCTGGTGATATAAATTCTCAATTGTTTTCTCAAATATCAGGTTGAGTCATCAGAAGACTTGTTCGAATGGAAGACAACCGTTGTGCAAGCACTAAGTGCTACCCTTATCATGAGACACAATGGTATTTTTCGGAGTGACACAACTGATTCTATTGAAGGGTCTTTCCATCAATGTTTGTTCTCCTTCTTTATTACATCATAGGCTTCTATTTTAGTAAAAGAATCTATCATCCTCATTTTCCCCTGATTTTGTATTGTGCATCCACGGAGAGTTGTTGGAAGACCAATTCTGCTAGCACTTGAAGATATTGATGGAGGTCCATCTTTCCTTGAAAAATCTCTTCGGTTTTTAGAGAAGCATGGTAAGTTAAAATCTTCAAATTAGGTTTTGGCTCCCATAAGCTTGTAGTGTCTAGTTACATTTTTAGTTTTGTTTTTAGACTCCCATGTTGCATTCTTTAGGAGTTAATGAGTTTTATTCCCTTGGTAAGTAGTTTGTTCAAAACTATTTGGTTAGTACTAGTAGGCATATTTGGATAAGTGTGTTATAGATGTCTAGATAGGCATCTCAAAGGGAAGGTTGATCCTGTTCTAAGAAATTAGCATGCCCCAATTAGTTTTTTCCTATGGCTTGCTTAGCTGAAGTGCATGTTGCATTGGTTATTGTGCTTTTTAGTTTATTTGTCTTGGTTATTAGAGGGAACATTGTCTTACTTGTAATTTTCTTTCTCTCCATTAAATTATTTTTCCCCCCTGAAAATGGTACAAGTTAGTTCTTGTAGAGAATGTGGGAATACCTACATGTATATCTTAGATTTAATATTTAAGAATTAACTATAATTTTTTCATTAGTTGGATTTGGTCTTGTGTAGGTAGTCATTCATGACAAACTATGCCTTTTCCTATTCATTTTTTTTGGACGAGTTTATTATGCTACTGTTGGCATGTTTATGTGGTATTTTAGTTCATAACTATGAAATTATATTATGTATAGTAATTAAATTATGATAAAAACACTGGTATTTCAGGGATTTTTATTAAGCAATGCAACTTGTTGAATCAATGTAGGTTGGCAATTCAAAAATTGTTTTGTGTGATATATTAAATTTTGCCATTAATGTTGTTGTATTTCTCATGTCATGGGAACAGGAAAGAAGTATTCTATTGCAAACTGTGTGGAGTAAAATTGGAGAAAGAAAACAAATAGATAACAAAAAACTGTACAAGCTATACTGCAACGCTGCCTGCATTCCTTCGTTCAAATTCAAGAATAGTTTGAAATTGTGTTTTTATAGGCAAATGAAAAACTGTTTGTTAAATTTATAGGCTTGGAAAATAATAGTGTGTTTACTATTTCATGGCCTTCTTGAGGCCTTAATATATGGAGTGAAAACATTTTTCTTTATAATAAAAGAAGAAACCTTATTATAAGGCAATAAGGATTATAACAAGAATAAAACAAAAACAAACAGTGATATCAATACGAGAGAGCTCTCCAATTCCTCTACATGTTTAGCAAGGGATCTCCTTAAAAGAAACTGTGTGTTGAACCTCGCCCCTCATTTATGCTATTGGTCCACTTTCGATTCCTAAGCTTGTGGCTAAGCTTATAGCTTAATATTGGTGATCAATTCCTTGGTTTTATAAATGCATGGAACATGTTCTCCCTTAGTTAAGGGTTTATGTTGATTTTACTATGTATTTCATTTTCAGGAACTAATATTGAAGAAATTATGCGGCAGTCTATAGATGTCGAGGAAGTAGATCGGTGAGTTAAAGAATATGATATATATATATATATATATATATATATATATATATATATATATAGACGCATATGCAAGCAAAGGTCAACAATATGGCAAGAAAGGAAATCTAAATCTAAATTTCATACAACCCAAATTATTTTATAATGACAGGTGCATTTGGAGAGGGGAAAGGGCTTTCTAACCGATCATACATCTTGCAAATTTCCCCTTGCACTTTTGCAAGGATTATTCCTTGTTCAGAAGTATTTTAATTCTTTCTTTCCTTCCAAATTCATATTAAGGATGGAGCCACTTTCCAAACCATTAATTTCTATATGTTATTTTAATATTTCAACCCAAATGGTTGTTAAGTCCACTACCTTCTACGGTATGCATTACCAATGGAAGTCTAAACTCTAAACCCCATAGAAAGGCAACATCACCCCCTCTCTATAAGGAATGATTTAGTGCTATGAGGCAAATAGGGTTTACTATTGGTCCATCTTGTTTGATTCTTTCCAAAAATCTTGTTTGTATACATGAAGCCACTTACACCCCACCATATGTTTTTTATAGCTCAACCCTTCTACAGATGAACGACCATTAAAGAAAATATTTTGGCTTAGACACTTAGTTTATTTTTTTTTATTCATGATATTTATAAATTCCTCATTTTTCATTGATATTTCTAGACAAGACTAAACTTGGTTCTGATGAGGATGCTCATGTTGTTGGAGACTGTGTTAAGGTATTTATATTGATTTTGATAATTAGTGATTTATTAAATATGAATAAATGAAATATAAATCAAACTATATATTGAACGTATTATAGCACAAGGAAGAAAAATATATTTTTTGGATATTCTAACAGAAACCATCAAGATGTCAATAAAAAAAAATATATAGAATTCACAGAATATAAGAACACTTTTATTTTTTTGATGTGAATATAAGAACTAACACTTTGATGAGTATGAAAACACTTCCTTTGAACTTTACATAAGTTTCTCTTGGAACCTGCCACCATATGCCCTAATCTCTAAAATGGCATATTACTTAAGTCAAGCTTAGGCATTTGACAAGTGACCTGTCAAGAACATTAACAAGTACTAGGTTTCTAGTACCTATCCAGCATGCTCTTACACCGGCCATAAAACTACCAATTTTACCTACACCATGGATATTATAATAGTTCATTTTTAAAGACCATAGTAGCGAGATTTGTAGGGGAACCTACCCAAGATCCTATTATGTGCTTCTGAAAGAAATATTGAAGCGGCAGTTAGTAAAACAAAATAAAATGGCTGAATAACTAGAATTGAGTTATTGAATCCTAATTGTTACATGTGTAAATCATTCCCCAACTGTAGTGACCCTCCTTTCTAAATGATTATTTATTACAAACCTATAAAGAGTCTAAACTAAAATCTGTTTCACTTGATGAAATTTATTCATAAACTGAGCACTAGCTTTGTCTGTAACACCCCAATTTTTAGAAAATGTACCGAATGTACTGTTTGCTGTTTTTCAAGCTTTCGTGTGAATGACCGTTGTGTCCCTATTTTACTGTTTCTCGATTTCTGCATGAAATACAAATACGTTTATACAGGCTCAAATTTTATTTGGTCCTTTTACGTAATTTGTTTCGAGACGGTAAAATAAAAATTTTTCCGAGCTACTGTTTTAATTTTTCTGGAAGATATACAGACAATTAATATTGTCTGTAATTTTATTTGAACTTTTTGGATGATTAGCTACGTTGTGGAAAAAATAGAAAAATGACCATTACGTCCCGAACGTCTTTGTTTGCCTTGTTTTTGCTTTGTTTTTAATTGTTTTCTACTTGATTTAGTGTCAATATTACTGTCTGTGATTTTATATGGACTTTTTGTGTGATTTGCTACGGGGCAGGAAAATAATATTTTTTCGGACCGATAAAATCTGTTTTTAATTATTCAGAGGCGGGGGATCTTACTAAACCCAATTCTGAATGAACCTAAAATTAATCTTTTAATTTTTAGGATTTAAATGTCCAATAAAATAATTTTGTATTATTATAATATTATTTTATTAGTCAGTATAACTTAGTGACAGTGGACCCGGAAATATTTTGCGGGACTCACGTTTAGCTAATACAGTTAACTTAGTAGCTTAATTAATCATCATTAGTGAATGAACTCTCTAGAACATGGTGACTCAGCTAATGACTAGGCTTAAGAGTTAATGAAGCTTAATGACTAAGCATGGTGACTATGCTTGAACCAACCAATAGGAAACAAGCTTGCTAACCAAGTTTTAATCTTAACCTTTGAAGCATCCAAGGGCTTGGATGAAGCCAAAGCCATGCACACCTTGCATGCATTGAAGGCTACGACCAAGTGAAGTTTGGAGGACCAAAAATCACTTTGTCTTCAAGCATTTTCTCTCTTCTCTCTCATCCAAAAACCCTAGCCACCATTGTTGCTTTCTTTCTTCACCATTCGGCCAAGCTTCATACTCCACCATCCAACCACCTAAAATTTCTTCTAACCAAGTTTTCTAAACCTAAACACAATCCTAAGAACATCTCTAGTTGAGAGTTCTTGCAAATTCCTTCAATTGAAGCTTGAAAACCTACTTGAAAGTTTGTACCAAGGAGGTCAAATCTCTTGTTTTCTTTTCTAAATCCTTTTTCAAAGTTCTAAGCCATGATTTATCCATGGTTTAGGTTCTTTTTCAATGGTTAGTAACTTGTAGTTTTGTTTAAGTTTGCTAGGTATTTTGAAGGAGAAAACCGTGACCTAGGAGGAGTGAAAGAAAACCATTTGTCTTCATTTAAGGTAAGAGGAAGACAAATCTTATCACCTATGGATGGTGGTAAGAAGATGGAATTTGATTTTGTGATTGTAGAATCCATAAGGATTCATGTTTGTGCTTGTTAGTAGCTTATTTGATGTGGTTGTGTATTTGTTAGTAGCTTTCCTATTTGTGGTTTGTAATAGTTTGCATGTCTACAAGCTTTGATAATATTGCATGTGTTAGAATTGCATGATAAAGTATAGAATTGCATGATAATGTATAGGATGTGAATAACATGTCAAGGAAATGCATGTGTGTTCCAAAGAACACTCCATGAGGCTCACGACCACTAACCAAATGGAGAACCAAAATGTTCTCTTAATTTTCTTAAAAGGTAATTTAATTAACCTAGGAGAATTAAGAAGGTTTCAAGTTGATTAGATCAAAGAAAATGAATTTAGAAATCAAATGGTAAGACTTAGTATTTTCGGCCAACATGCCTAAAATGAATGTGTTGATTTCAAAAACCATTTTCTAAAACAATGGTTAAATGAATTTAAACATTACAATAAGTTTAACATATAGGTAGAAGATGAGAAATAATTTAGAAATCAATTTCAAAATATTTAGGAAATTCGGCCAACATGCCAAACCAAGTATCCATGGTTTCTAAAATTAAATTCAAACCTTTTCTAAGTATAAGGATGCAATATGTGTTAAAAAGAATTTTTCTAAAATGAGTTTTAAAGAAAAGAATCAATTAGAAATAAGTTTGAGAACTTAGAACTAATGATTTTGTAATTAGAAATGAAATACAGTAACTTTCAAAAAATTCTAACATATAGCTCATGCTGTATTTTGAAGCATGTTAGTAGTTTTCAAAAGGATTAATTATATGGTTTAAAAAAATTAATAAACAGAATTTTTACGGTAAAATTAGGAAACTATTAATATAATTTTCTAAACAAAATACTGTCAATTTTTAGTAAAAATAAGATAGAAAAGATGTCCAAAAGACAGTATACGATATGGAAAATATTATACGTAGCTTAAAAGTATTATTTATTATTTCTGTTTATTTAAGCAGTAATTTTTAAGGAATTCGGTCAAGAAAATGATTTAAAAATCTTACGCGATTGAGAAAACGTATTAAAAATCCTACGCGATTTTGAAAACAAAAAAATATATTTACGTGATTTATAAACGTTTGTAAAAACGACGGAATTGTGAAAACGCGATAAAATTTCTACGCGATTGACCGATTCTTGTATTTTTACGGAATTTATTTATTTTATTTGTCGGGAAAATGTGAACCCGTATGAGGCTTTTGAGGATTTTTTATTTGTCGGGAAAATGTGAACCCGTACAGGCTTTCTATTTTCTGCCATTGAGGGCATATTCTTATCTTGAGGGCATTTTTGTAATTTTATATTTTTGGAATTATGTATTGTGTTTATGCCAAATTTTTGGTGGATTGGTTGATGAGACGAATCACATCGTGTTGTCGATGCGATAAACGTAGTGTGGTTCATTGTTCTAATGGACTTGGAGACGTTAGTGTACGGTATCCCATATGTGGACAGTTGGTAGCTCCGCTGGGCCGTGGTAAACCGATAACACACTAATGGACTCGACACACACTATATTTAATCAAGATTTGTAAAATCTAGTAGTACATTTACCTGTAGTGCCACAACGTGAGACCGTGAACTACACCACGCCTGGATGATGGATTCCTGTGTCGTGGGGCTATAGACGCAACGTGTGACAATGCAATAGTTGGTTGGGCAGCCGTGGTACTAATAGATTTTTACGAGTCATTCTCTCGATATCTTTTTATGTTTTTTTTAGCTCCATGGAGTAAGGAGTGTCTTATGTTTGTTTATTGGGATTTATTTATTTATTTTGTCTTATCTATTTATTTTTGTCTTATTTGTTTTATTATTATTGATATTGATTTATTTGTTTCTTGTATTTGTTTTATCTATTGATGTATTGTATCATTTTGTTTCTTGTTTTATTTTATCTGTGATGGTATATTGTTGGGATATTTAAATCTTTCTGAATCTTTACACTACTTTGTTACTTATTAATGTTATAGCTTTTCATATTGCATGAACTATATATCTGTTGTTTGTCGTCTTCTTATTGGCCATGTTTGTGGTGATTTTAGATTGTCTTACCTCTTTATTGTATGTGTTTTCTGTATATACCTGTTTATATGGTAAAGAGTTCGAGGAAGAGGAACAGCCTCTTGAGGTTCTGTACCCCGAGGAAGAGGAAGGTCAGCTAGCCGAAGACCAGTTTGACGATCAAGAACCATCTGATCATCCATATCCATTGGATTGATTAGTTTTGGTATGGCGGTGCCAAGATTTTTAGGGTTCGTGATTCTCGAGTTTCACGGTGGATCGCTATCGTGGCACATGAGAGGAGATAGAGACTCTGTGACGTATGCGGGACGGATGACGGTGACCCTACGCCATAGATTTGATGACGAGCCAGTGATGACGACGACAGTGTTTCTGCATTTAGAGTTACCTTTATCCATTAGGCGTCATTGGGGTGGTGTATCCACTGAGCCTAGTGAGATGACACTTGTGTCGACTGCGCGATCTCATTATCGCCGAGAGTCGAGACATCCGAGATATTTGTCTCCTGATGATCATTTTCATGTTGAGAGTGATCCTTCGGAGGAGTAAATATGCATGATATTTTTTTTTTTTGGTGCGTCAACGTATGGATGTATATATTGACTCTTTTCTTGTTTTTATTTCTTGTTTCGTTTAAATATTTGTAATTGTAGTTGTAAATTATTTGTATAACATATAACTTGGAACATATGTATATTATGAGTAGTGTTGTTCTGTTTATTTTATGTTTTCCGCAATATTTTATTTTTAATAATCTGTTTATCAGGAATTACTTTACGACCCATATTATTATGTAATAAATGTTTTATAACTTGGGTAGATCTTATTTATTTATTTTAATTTTCTTTATATGTGTGGCATCCCCAAAGGGGTGTTACATTAGTTGGTATCAGAGCTCAAGTTAGAGTCTTTTGGGGTTGTGGTTGGGTCTGTTTTTGTTTGTGCTGTGTGATTCTCTGTGATTTATATCCTTTCGGAAGTATCTAAAAGGATGCATCTAATTTTGTTTTGTTCTGTTTGAAGATGTCAGACGGACGAGGCGAGAGGACGTACGAACATGAATCGTGATGTGGACCCTATGATTGCGAGGCCTTGAGGCTATGCGGCGGATGGTGAAGTGATTACTCAAAGCAAAATCGAGAGACTCAACAGCAAGATGCTACTGCTGATGCCCTAAATTTGGTTGAGTTTAGGCGTCATAATCCGCCACAGTTTAGAGGCGAGGTGGATCCAGAGAAAGCAAGTCAGTGGATGCAAGATTTGGAGAGGATCTTTGAAGGAATGAGATGTGTAGATGATAAGAAGGTGACTTATCTTTGTTTTCATCTTTGAGAGGAGATGCGAGAACATTGGTGGAGAGGAACCCACCGAGTATTGCAAGTGAAGGGGACCGAAATCACATGGGAAGTGTTTTCTAATGTGTTTTTCGGATAAATATTTTCTGCGAGTGCTAGGCATGCCAAAGAGATGGAATTTCTTGGTTTGCGACAGGGGAATATGACGGTGAATGAGTATGCCACAAAATTTGAGAATTTGTCTCAATTCTCAGATTATGCTCAGACATGGCAAGATGATGTGTGGAGATGTCGGAAGTTCAAATCAGGTTTAAGGGTGGAACTGAAACGAGGAGTAGTATCCTTGAGAATGACTCAGTTTCATGCTTTGGTGGATGCATGTGCACGACTTGAGGAGCTTGAACCGTCGCGAGATCAGAGGAATCGGAACTTTGGGCCGACAAGGTTTCAGAGAGGTGGAGGTAGTAATACAAATCGGTTTCAGCGTAAGCCGTATTCCAGGCCAACAGGAAATCAATCGCAACGACCATCAGTTAGTGGAGGTGCAAGTGGTAGTGGAACTGGACAGAGAGTGGTGTTTACGCCAACGTGTTTTAAGTGCGGTAAGAAGGGCCATATATCTCCAGATTGTACAATCAAGGGGACAATCTGTTTTAACTGAGGACAGCCTGGACATATGTCGAAAGATTGTACTCGACTAGAGAAGAAACCTGCTGTTCGGTATGTTAGAGCTAATCAGCAAAAATCTGGAAGTACTCAACCAAGGTCAGGAGGACGAGTATATACAATGATGGGATATGAGGTTTCTAAGTCGATGATCTTATTCAAGGAGAAGGAGACATTGGAGGTAATCTTATTTGTATTGTATGATTCGGTGCTACACACTCATTTATTTCCTATGATTGTGTGGAAAAGACCGAAGTTACTGTGTTTTCTCCGAATGTTAAATTGAGTGTATCTATGCCAACCTGCTAAACTGTTGTTACATCTAAGATCTGTTTGGATTGTCCTATGTTGTGAAAGGCCGTTTGTTTATGGTCAACTTGATTTGTTTGCCTCTTGTTGAGATAGATGTAATATTAGGGATGAATTTGGTTATGTTCTAACCATATCCTTATAGATTGTGCAAGTAAAACCATAGTTTTTCCTAAGGAAGAAAAGTACGGGTTCTTAGCTTCGCCGTTAAGGTTCGATCTTTGTTAAGAGATGGAGCGCAAGGATATATGGTATTGTCTTCTCTAGAAGTTAAGAATGAGAAGGATGTGAATACTATTCCTGTTGTCAACGAGTTTCCGATGTTTTCCCGATGACGTGCACTGGTTTGCCACCCGAGGGAGATCGAGTTCTCAATTGATTTAGTACCGAGGAATGGTCCTATCTCAATTGCACTGTATCGTATGTCGCCAGTGGAAATGGAGGAGCTGAAGAAGCAATTGGTGGAGCTGTTGGAGAAAGAGTTTGTGCAACCAAGTGTTTCGCCATGGGGTGCGCCAGTGCTTTTGGTCAAGAAGAAGGACGGAACTTCTCGGCTTTGTGTGGATTATTGTCAGTTGAACAAGGTGACTATCAAGAATAAATATCCGCTTCCAAGAATTGATGACTTGATGGATCAGTTGAAAGGAGCTGTGGTATTTTCCAAGATAGATCTGAGGTCTGGTTATCACCAGATTCGTATTAAAGGGGAAGATGTGCCGAAAACTGCTTTCCGAACTCGATATGGGCATTATGAGTATCAGGTGATGCCATTCGGGGTAACGAATGCTCCTGCCATATTTATGGATTATATGAACAGGATTTTTCGTCCGTATTTAGATAGATTTGTCGTTGTCTTTATCGATGACATTCTGATCTATTCTCAATCGAAGGAAGAGCATGCTGAACATCTTGGTGTTGTTCTTCGGATTTTGAGGGAGAAGCAGCTGTATGCGAAATTGGCTAAGTGTGAGTTTTGGTTGGAAGAAGTCCAATTTCTTGGTCACGTGATTTCCAAAGATGGTATTGCGGTGGACCCATCTAAAGTGGAGACTGTTTTACAATGGGAAAGACCTAAGACGGTAACAGAAGTTCGAAGTTTTGTTGGACTTGCTGGATATTACCGGAGGTTTATCGAGGGTTTTTCGAAGATTGCTGGACCACTTACACAACTTACGAGGAAAAATCAAGCTTTTGAATGGACGGAAGAACGTGAAGCCAGTTTTCAAGAGTTGAAGAAGAGATTAACAACTGCACCGGTGTTGATCCTACCAGATTCGACGAGATCTTTTGATGTGTATTGCGACGCTTCTTATCAAGGCCTAGGATGCGTGTTGATGCAAGATCGGAACGTTGTGGCATATGCTTCTCGACAATTGAAGGTTCATGAGAGGAATTATCCAACGCACAATTTGGAATTGGCCGCTGTGGTTTTTGCTCTAAAGATATGGAGACATTTTCTCTATGGAGCAACGTTTAACATTTTCAGTGATCACAAGAGCTTGAAGTACTTGTATGATCAGAAGGAGCTGAACATGAGGCAGCGAAGATGGTTAGAATTCCTGAAAGATTATGATTTTCAACTGTTGTACCACCCTGGCAAGGCGAATGTCGTGGCTGACGCCTTAAGTAGAAAGATTATCAGTGCTTCTACTCTGATGATCAAGGAAAAGGAGCTCATTGAACAGTTTAGAGATGAGTGGTCATTTGATGAGTTGAAACCGGGGAAGATCTGTATTAACATGGTTACTATCTCAAGCGAGCTTATGGAAGACATAAGGGAGAAACAGAATGCCGATAAATTTTTGCAAGGAATAAGAGAACAAATAAAGCAAGACGAGACAATAGAGTTCAAAAAAGGAACTGATGCAATTCTGAGGTTTCGGGGTAGAGTCTGTGTTCCTCGTGACCGGGAGCTGAGGCGATATATTGTGGAACATGCTCATACTAGTCTATTGAGTATGCATCCAGGCATAACAAAGATGTACCAAGACTTAAAAAAGTTATTCTGGTGGCATGGATTGAAGAGTGATGTTATTAGGTGTGTGTCAACTTGTCTAGTCTGTCAAAAGGCGAAAGTGGAACATCAAAGACCAGCTAGAATGTTACAACCGTTATCTATTCCAGAATGGAAATGGGATAGTATATCGATGGATTTCGTTACTAGTTTGCCAAAGACAAGGAAAGGTCATGATTCGATATGGGTTATAGTCGATAGGCTTACGAAATTGGCTCATTTCTTACCAATTAATATTAAGTATTCATTGGAAAGATTAACTCAGTTGTACATCAATGAAATTGTTAGATTACATGGTGTACCTACATGTATAGTTTCTGATCGAGATCTGAGATTTACGTCAAGGTTTTGGCGGAGTTTGCAAGAAGCTATGGGAACGAAGTTGCGACTAAGTTCGGCGTATCATCCGCAAACAGATGGTCAGACAGAAAGAACTATACAGTCTTTAGAGGATCTATTGCGTGCTTGTGTTTTGGAACAACGAGGAAGTTGAGATGAATTTTTATCTCTGATAGAATTCACCTACAACAATAGTTTCCACTCAAGCATCGGAATGGCACCTTATGAGGCATTGTATGGAAGATGATGTCGGACACCGTTATGTTGGTATCAGGATGGGGAAAGCATGACTGTTGGACCAGATCTTGTACAACAGACTACGGAAAAGGTAAAGATGATACAAGAGAAGATGAGAATGACGCAAAGCAGACAGAAAAGTTATGCGGATAAACGAAGACGACCTCTTGAATTTGAGGAGGGTGAGCATGTGTTTCTAAGAGTTACTCCTATGACTGGTGTCAGAAGAGTTATTAAGTCTAAGAAGCTTACTCCTAAGTTCATTGGACCGTATCAGATTATCCGACGTATAGGTCCTGTGGCGTATTAGATCGCTATGCCGCCGTTTCTGTCGAATCTGCATGACGTGTTTCATGTGTCTCAGTTACGAAAGTATATACCAGATTTGACACATGTTATACAGCCAGATGAAGTACAGTTGAAGGAGAATTTGACTTACGAAACTTTACCTGTCAGAATTGAGGACAGAAAGGTAAAACAGCTTCGAGGAAAAATGATCGAGCTAGTGAAGGTCATATGGAATGATGTGACGGGTGAAGCTACCTGGGAGCTGGAAGATAAAATGAAGGATCATTATCCTCATTTGTTTTGAGGAAATGCAATTTCGAGGACGAAATTTTTATTTGTTGGGGAGAATTGTAACACCCCAATTTTTAGAAAATGTACCGAATGTCTTGTTTTTCTTGTTTTTCAAGCTTTCGTGTGAATGACCGTTGTGTCCCTATTTTACTGTTTCTCGATTTCTGCATGAAATACAAATACGTTTATACAGGCTCAAATTTTATTTGGTCCTTTTACGTAATTTGTTTCGAGATGGTAAAATAAAAATTTTTCCGAGCTACTGTTTTAATTTTTCTGGAAGATATACAGACAATTAATATTGTCTGTAATTTTATTTGAACTTTTTGGATGATTAGCTACGTTGTGGAAAAAAATAGAAAAATGACCATTACGTCCGAACGTCTTTGTTTGTCTTGTTTTTGCTGTTTTTAATTGTTTTCTACTTGATTTAGTGTCCAATATTACTGTCTGTGATTTTATATGGACTTTTTGTGTGATTTGCTACGGGGCAGGAAAATAATATTTTTCCGGACTGATAAAATCTGTTTTTAATTATTCAGAGGCGGGGGATCTTACTAAACCCAATTCTGAATGAACCTAAAATTAATCTTTTAATTTTTAGGATTTAAATGTCCAATAAAATAATTTTGTATTATTATAATATTATTTTATTAGTCAGTATAACTTAGTGACAGTGGACCCGGAAATATTTTGCGAGACTCACGTTTAGCTAATACAGTTAACTTAGTAGCTTAATTAATCATCATTAGTGAAGGAACTCTCTAGAACATGGTGACTCAGCTAATGACTAGGCTTAAGAGTTAATGAAGCTTAATGACTAAGCATGGTGACTATGCTTGAACCAACCAATAGGAAACAAGCTTGCTAACCAAGTTTTAATCTTAACCTTTGAAGCATCCAAGGGCTTGGATGAAGCCAAAGCCATGCACACCTTGCATGCATTGAAGTCTACGGCCAAGTGAAGTTTGGAGGACCAAAAATCACTTTGTCTTCAAGCATTTTCTCTCTTCTCTCTCATCCAAAAACCCTAGCCACCATTGTTGCTTTCTTTCTTCACCATTCGGCCAAGCTTCATACTCCACCATCCAACCACCTAAAATTTCTTCTAACCAAGTTTTCTAAACCTAAACACAATCCTAAGAACATCTCTAGTTGAGAGTTCTTGCAAATTCCTTCAATTGAAGCTTGAAAACCTACTTGGAAGTTTGTACCAAGGAGGTCAAATCTCTTGTTTTCTTTTCTAAATCCTTTTTCAAAGTTCTAAGCCATGATTTATCCATGGTTTAGGTTCTTTTTCAATGGTTAGTAACTTGTAGTTTTGTTTAAGTTTGCTAGGTATTTTGAAGGAGAAAACCGTGACCTAGGAGGAGTGAAAGAAAACCATTTGTCTTCATTTAAGGTAAGAGGAAGACAAATCTTATCACCTATGGATGGTGGTAAGAAGATGGAATTTGATTTTGTGATTGTAGAATCCATAAGGATTCATGTTTGTGCTTGTTAGTAGCTTATTTGATGTGGTTGTGTATTTGTTAGTAGCTTTCCTATTTGTGGTTTGTAATAGTTTGCATGTCTACAAGCTTTGATAATATTGCATGTGTTAGAATTGCATGATAAAGTATAGAATTGCATGATAATGTATAGGATGTGAATAACATGTCAAGGAAATGCATGTGTGTTCCAAAGAACACTCCATGAGGCTCACGACCACTAACCAAATGGAGAACCAAAATGTTCTCTTAATTTTCTTAAAAGGTAATTTAATTAACCTAGGAGAATTAAGAAGGTTTCAAGTTGATTAGATCAAAGAAAATGAATTTAGATCAAAGAAGGTTTCTCTATATGTTTGTTATTTTTGTAAAATGTTGTCGAGTGATGTGTTTCTCTTTCTCTCTCTCTCTCTCTCTCTCTATTTTTTTTGCTTATGCTTTTGTTGTAGGCTAGCATTTTAGAAAGAAATTTGTACTAAGACAATCTAGATTTGGTTGTCTTTATGGAATGAAAATTACAGAATGAAAGCAGAATCATTGCTTGGTGCTAAGAATATTTTATGTTTTTTCTGCATTATTTTTTATACAACTATATTAGTGAATATCATCTAGTGCAGTTTTCTTTTTTGGTATATAATATGCTTTTTTTTTTACCTATAGAAGAAGAAATTCATTAAGACAAAGGAAGAAAACTACAAGGAGTTTGGAGGATAAGGGATACTCCATAACAAAAAAAGGAAAAATAAAACAACAAAGAAAACAAAAAAAACATCAATGGAGCAAAAGTGCTCAATCCTTCTGCATATTTGTTAAGGAAACCCTCTTGAAAAAGACCATGTGATTTACAACAAATAGAAGTCAATTGCCTAATCTTATCCCAATTCAGCCGTTAAACTATAAAAACCTCCTTAAAAGTATGAATGTTATGCTCCCACCAAATGCACCAAATGTTAGCACATATTGCACATTGCTATAAAAATTTAACCTTTTTACTTCTGTTAGAAACTAGAGAGAGAAACATAGAGAAACAAAGAATGCTTTCTATATTTTTGAATGTGCAAAGTATAAAGACCTTTACACCTATTTATAAGCCGAGGACTACACATATGTAATACAAGTACAATGTACACATAACTTACTGTTGCATAAATTGAAGACAGATTGGAGTAAATCTGTTTGTGATATGTTTTTGAATCTTGTGATTATTGTAAATATTTTGTTTTTTGTATATAACATAGTCATATTATTAGTTTCCTAGTGTAATCAGTTTGATAGTTTTCTATGTTTAGGGATTTGTTTCTTATTTTTTTGCTCCCTTATTGTACATTACTCTTTGTATGCCTCTCTTATAAGAGAAGGCTTATGTACCTTAGTAAATACATAAAAAATACCTTTTTCAAGTTGGTATCAGAGTCGTGCACCATCACTGGCACTAATGTTATCAGGATGACTGATGCTTCTTCAACCTCCAACCCTTATATATCAGACTCAACCACTCAACTGAATTAGAGTGTTGAACCCAAGATGACTCTGGGTGATTCTCACTCAGTTCAAATTACTACAATTTGCCTCAATGGTATGAATTTTTTGCGTTGGTCTCAATTAGTTTGCATGTATATTCGCGGAAGAGGGAAGATGCAAGATGGGGTACTTAACGGGTGAAAAAGAACAACCAGCTAAGACTGATCCTTAGTACACTGGTCGGGATCTTAAAAATTCCATGGTTATGACTTGGTTAGTGAATTCCATGGATGAGGACATCAATTACAACTATATGTGTTATTTTACAGCCAAGAAGCTTTGGAATAATGTTAATGAAATGTACTCTGATCTAGGAAATAAATCTCAGATCTGAGTTAACTATGAAAATCAATGAAATTCAACAAGGAGGAGAAATTGTCACCAAGTACTTCAACATCGTCAAACGAGTTTGGTAGGATCTGGATCTACTCAATGCCTATGAATATAAGTCTCCTAAAGATGCCAAACATCACACAAATAAGGTGAAAGAAGGAAGAATCTTCAAGTTTTTGGCTGGGCATGATGATGAACTTGACGAAGTTCAAGGAAGGATTATTGGAAGGAAACTCTCCCTTCATTTGGTGAGGTATTCTCTGAGGTAAGAAAGGAAGAGACTAGAAGAAATGTTATGCTTGGATAAAACAAAGTGGATTTAGTTTCAACTGACATCATTGCTTTGGCTACTACGAAAGCCTCTGCCAACAAAAGCACTTCAAACCAAAGAAGGACTGATGAACCACACGGGAATGGTGTGATTATCGTAATAGACCTCGCCATATACCTAAGAAACATGCTGGAAGATTCATAGAAGATTAGCAAATTTAAATGGCAGTGAGATGGGTCCCAAATATAATTGAGCTCCTCCTACAGCTAACTAGGATGAGAAGAGCTCCATTAGCAAAGAGCATATTGAACAACTTCTAAAATGACTAAAATCTAGTTCATCATCTAGCACTCCAAGTGATTCACTTGCACGAATAGGTAATTCTAGTAATTCTAGCTCTCTATCCTATATCTCAGATTTGTTTGTACCCTGCATCATTATTTCAGGTGCATCTGATCACATGACTAGCCTTTTCTCTTTATTTAAAAATTATTCTCCTTGCTCTAGAAATGAAAAAAAAAATAAGAATTGCAAATGGTACTTTCTCACCTATTGTAGGAAAAGGTATTATAGTCCTTTCCAAGTTCATAGACTAAAAACATATTCTCCATGTTCCCAAATTGTCCTGCAATCTTTTATTAGTGAGTAAGCTTTGCAAAGATTCTAATTGTCATATCTGCATCATACGTAATAAACAGAATGTCTTCTCATGTGTTAAACTTTACCACACCTTTAGATAGCTTCAAATTTGTTTTTCCACCATGTAAGATGCATGCTGACTTACCCTTAAGATTTTTGGTTGTATTATCTTTGTACATTTACCAAACATTTCTCACTCCAAACTTGATCCGCTAGCTGAAAAATGTATTTTTATTGGCTATGCTCCAAATCAAAGAGGATATAAATGTTTTAATCCTAGAACAAAAAGACTCTATGTCATTATGGATATTGCTTTTTTTGGAAAAACAACCTTTCTTTCAAAAAAATTCTCTTCAAGGACAGATAATGAGTAATGTAGATAATTCTCTGAATGATCCATTACCCAACCTTATTTTGCAATCAATACCTCCAATTAAAACAATTGTTCAGGATTTTGAAAAGGATATAGAGGTGCAAAACTTAGAAGTTTGATCATCCTACATGTGATTATGTATTAATTTAGGTGTTATTACTGCAAGTCCACGGATAGAACAAGTAATAAAAAGTAAGTAGAATATCATTCCCTCGAGAAATTAGTTTACCAAGTGCCACTTCTATAATATTAATACTATCTAGTAACCAATAATTAAGAGTGGTTCAAAATAATTAAAGACACAAAATTATAAAAGACAAAAACACATAAGAACGCAATAAATTAAGAGTGAAAAGATAGAACAAACACATGAATTCAAAACACATTAAAGATGTAAACACACAAAATTAAAACATAAGGGATCCGACTTCACTTAATTCAATAATCTATCATAGACAATAGAGTAGTTTTGGGACCTCCATTCTAATTAATTTCTAGTTATTCAATTGATGAGGAGAATCCCTTAATTAATTAAAACTCAATTCCTTGGCGAGTTGATTCTATTTAATTATCAAAGCCTGGTCAATTTCTTGATCTAAACCCCAACTCTTAAAGGCTTGACCTTCACTCTATGGATTCTAATGGAAAATACCACAATTCTCCTACACAACTTATAACCTCTATTCCTAGATAATTATAAATCATGACATTTATTATGTATGGTGTAAGTCATATGAAAATCTTCTAATTTTGCAAACATCTTACTATATCAATTTATGAGTGGCTAATTCATAAAAACATTAAGAACTTTAATAAGCACTCAAATTGAATAGAGAAGAAATTAATTAAAAATCCAATCTTAATACATATCAATTGAATCAAGTTGCATCTTCACTCTAGAAACATAAGAATTTAGCTACTCATGACAAACGAGAAAAGATAGGAAGAGGAAAGAGAATTCATCATGATAGAACCATAGAGAAGAAACCAAAGCACCTTCAATAATGATTTGATCTCCAACTCCATGAGAGCTCCATGACAGCTCCTCCTCCTCTCTTAGGGCTCATCGCTTTGCTGCCTTTGAGCCTCCAAAACTCTATATTTTTCATGTATTTCCTGAACCAAAAGAGAGCTTTTTTTGCTAAACTCGTTTTCCCCCTTTTACAGAAAAGTTGATAGCTTTTCATATCTAACTTGCACGATTTTTCTTACCTTCTAGATGGCCTAATTTTCCATGATCTCAAAAAGTAAGTTGTAGGATCTTATGTTAGCTTTTTAATGCTGTAAACGGCACATCGATCAAATCTCTGTAACTCAAAATATCACTGAATTAATGAGGAATGGTCAGAATAGTGTGGGAATTCGAATTTTGCTCCAAAACAAATCTCTTTGAAAATCATTATCAAATCTCCAATCTAAGATTTTGCATCCAATTAGAATTCTACTTAGCATATAAGAATATAATATCTTTATTAATTTCTTATTTTTGCACAAAATCTGATGATTTATCCTAAAAATTCAAATATGACTAGGTGAAGAGATAATTATTTAAAAATAAATAAAAATAAACAAAAACTAAAAAAATAAATTAAAAATTATAATAAATAAACCGAAAAGATGAATGTATTATACACTTATCAAATACCTCCAAAACTTAAATATTGCTTGTCCCTATGCAATGAAAAAGAATGAAACTAAGGATAAAATTCATCTTTTTGAAGTGAATGCAAATGCAAAAGTTTTAAAAAAATAATTTCAACTCCAAAAAACAATTCAACGCTTGAATGATCAATCCCTCTCTCATATATTCATGCCCTACTCAAGTATATATCAACGATCAAGGTAAATTTTTATCAAAAAGGTTTCACAAAACTCAAAGTTCTTTTGACAGTCACTCATTTACTCAACGACTCATAATCATATCCTCATATCACTAGGCAATAATGCTACACTATTCTTCACTAATCCAAGTCTATTCCAAGTAAAGATCTTTTATTTTTTCTTTCCTCTCTTTTGAAGTTTGGTGCGAAAATGTTTGAGTTTACGATTCACCACCGACCTTTATTCATAATTTGGAATTTTAGAGGTGAACAAAAAATCAGGCATAGCGTGTGTCCGACTTTACGGCTCACCACTAGCTCTTATAAGCTTTTCCTTTTTTCCATTATTTTTCTTAATTTTCACCACCCCCAAACTTATACTCTTTTATCACTTGGGCGGTGAAAACTCCTTAATTTAACTTTTTAATTTTCTTAGCTTAGAATTTCCTAGAACCAGCTTCAAAAAGAGTAGAAAAACTGTCAAAGATTAGGGGAGAATCCTAGAAAATCATATCATAAACAATGATCATTTCAAGAGCTAATAATTCAGCAAAATAAGTTTTTTTAATTCAAATTCACTCAATTGACAAATATATACTAAGAGGACATGAATAAAATCAAGATTTTTTTTTACATTAACACTTATCAAAGTTTACTAAAAAAATTCATAAATGCAAGTTGCAATTTGCATCACTTTTAAAAAAGAATAAGTTTATTTCCATTTAAAAAAAATTCTCATTTTTTCTTGTTAGTTAACACTATATACATCTCCTTACAAACACTCCGAACTTAGGAAGACACTTAAGCTGACTCAAATTAAAAAAAAATTAACATAAAAAATTGTAAACATGTAAATAAATGCAACCCCACCTCCAAACTTAAAAGTTGACATTATTCCCAATGTCACAGATAAAGAACATACCTCAAGATATTCACTTGAAACAAATCAAGCACAATAGGAGGTGGAAAGAATTATCTCAAACAAACTATTAAGTTTATTGTCGACAAATGAAAATAAATGAGTTCACAAAATAATCAATTAAGTACAACTCAAATGTAGCAATTTATCAACAATTGAAACATCAACAATAACTATTTAGCAAGTGACATCAGTACCACTTGCTTCCAATATATCAAGTCTTAAATTCGGTTATTAGATTGTTAAGCAATTTGACTTCATTTTTCAATCATTCACCTAAAGCCTAAGATCATGCGAATATGAGATTCATCATATCACAAGCATTAAGCACACAAAGAATGAATTAAGATCTCAATCAAACAAGTACCGGACAAATCAATTCCTAATTGCACAACAATCATAATTATCATGTCACCTTTTTCAATATATAATAGGAGATTACTGGAATTTATAGAGGTTGGATGGTAGAAAAAATTAACAAACTCTTTTTAGGGTATACCAGGCCATGACCCAAGACTTTTTTTTAATGGAAAAACAAAAAAACAAAAATAAAATTAAAAAAGAATGAAAAAATTTAGGGAATCCCCAAACTTAAATCAAAGCATGGTGTATATTAAACAAATTTAACAAACAAGACACGAACAAACCAAAACAACACAAAACACTTTAACTTCGAATCTTAATCTAAAAATTTAAATACTAAAAAATAGAAAAACAAATTCATCAATTAGTTTATGCATTTTATTTTGCCATTGCTTCTTGCTTCTTTTTAGCTCGCATTTTGTTTCCTCTTATTGTCATTTCAATCTCTAGATCAAATAGTAGTCAACTATAGTCACTTGTACCTCACATAAAATGAAACATCACTAATGATTAGAAATAGAAATTAGCAATTAAAGCAAAAGTAACAAAAGGAAAATAAAAAACAAAGCCTAGAGTAGTACTCTCCCTAAATACTAATGATATTGACAAAAACCTATTTTCCCGGTAATGGAGCCAAAAACTTGATCGCCTTGCATGTGATTATGTATTAATTTAGGCAATATTACTGCAAGTGCATGAATTGAACAAGTAATAAAAAGTGAGTAGAATATCGTTCTCACGAGGAATTAGTTTACTAAGTACCATTTCTCTAATATTAATACTATCTAGGTAACCAATAATTAAGAGTGATTCAAAGCAATTAAAGATACAAAATTATAAAAAATAAAAACACACAAGAATGCATGAAATTATGAGGAAAAAGATAGAATAAACACACAAATGCAAAACACATTAAGGATACAAGCACATGAAATGAAAACACTAGGGATCTGATTTCACTTAATTCAATAATCTATCATAGACAATAGAATAGCTTTGGAACCTTCATTCTAATTAATTTCTAGTCATTCAATTGATGGGGAGAATCCCTTAATCAATTAAAACTCAGTTCATTGGCAAGTTAATTTTTTTAATTATCAAAGCCTAGTCAATTTCTTGATTTAAACCTCAACTCTTAAAGGCATGACCTTCACTCTATTGATTCTTGTAAAAAATACCATAATTCTCCCACACAACTTATAACCAATATTCCAAGATAATTATAAATCATGGCACTTATTATTTATGATTTAAGTCATATACAAACCTTCCGATTCTATACACATCTCACTAAATCAATTTATGAGTGGTTAATTCATAAAAGCATTAAGAACTATAATAAACACTCGATTTGAAAAGAAAAGAAATTAATTAAAAATTGAATTTTAATACATATCGATTGAATCAAGTTGCATCTTCACCCTAGAAACACACAAATTTAGATACTCGTGACAAAAGGGAAGAAGAGATAGGAAGAGGAAAGAGAATTCATCATGATAGAATCGTCGAGAAAAAACTAAAGCACTTTCAATGGTGATTTGATCTCCAACTCCATGAGAGCTCCATGACAGCTCCTCCTCCTCTCCTAGGGCTCATCCCTTCATTGCCTTTGAGCCTCCAAAACTATATATTTTTCATATATTTTCTAAACAAAAAAAGAACTCCTTTGATAAACTCATTTTTCCTATTTTATAGAAAAATTAACAACTTTTTGTATCTAACTTGTACGATTTTTCTTATCCTTCAGATGACTGAATTTGCCCTAGATCTCAACAAAGAAGTTGTATAATTTTATGTTATCTTTTCAATACCGCAAATGTCAAATAAATCTGATGTTTGTAGCCCATGATATGGCTCAGTTAATGAGGAATGGTCAGGATAGTGTGAGAATCTGAATTTTGGTTCAAATCAAATCTCTTTGAGAATCCTTATCTAATCTCCAATCTAAGATTTGACATTCAATTAGAACTCTAATTATCATCTAAAAATAGGACAAGAATCCTTCAAATATTTATCTTTAGGAATTTCTTATTTTTGCACAAAATCTGATGATTGATAATGAAAATTCAAATATGACTAGGTGAAGAGATAATTATTTCAAAATAAATAAAAATAAACAAAAAATAAATAACAATAAATTAAAAATTCTAATAAATAAACTCAAAAGATGAATGCATTTTACATTCATCAATGTTTCTCAAACAGAGGGAGAAATACCATAGTAACAAAAGGAGTTACGGTTTTGTATTAGAAAGAATCTACAGTAAAACAAAGATCAGTCTATCATCTTAGGACAAGAACAATTAGATCTCCCAAAAATCTATTTAGAAAATGACTCCTCATATACTCTAGGTAGTACAGATTTTCCTAATTCAGATTCTAGTGTTCTTATAGCCCTTAGGAAAGGTGTTAAAACCTTCACTAAGAAACGTGTAAGAACCTATACAAATCATCCCATTTCTAAATATGTCTCCTACAAAAATTCTCTCATAATCATGGAGATTTCACCTGTAGAATTACCATTTTGTTTGTTCCTAGAAACATCAAAGAAGCATTAGATGATCCAAACTGGAAATTAGCAATTATGGAAGAAATGAATGATCTTAAAAAGAATGGGACTTGAGAAATTGTTGATTTGCCAAAGAATAAAAGAACAGTAGGTTGTAAGTGGGATTTTACTATTAAATGTAAGGTAGATGGAAATTTAAAGAGATATAAAACTAGATTGGTTGCAAAGGGGTTTACAGAAACCTATGGAGTTGATTATTAAGAGACCTTTGCTCTAGTAGCTAATATTAATTCTATTAGAATCCTATTGTCACTTGCTTTTAGTTTCAATTGGCCCTTACATCAATTAGATGTTAAAAATACATTTTTAAATAGGGATTTGGAAGAATAAGTGTTTATGAGTCTTCTTCCTAGATTTGAAGGAAATCTTGAAAGGAATAAAGTGTGCAAGTTAAAGAAATTCTTATATGGCTTGAAGCAATCTCCAAGAGCCTAGTTTGAACGCTTTGGGACTGTTGTTAAACATCTTGGTTACAACCAAAGTCAAGCTGGTCACATATTGTTTTATACGCATTCACCGGATAGTAAAATTGCAGTTCTAATTGTGTATGTAGATGACATCATTTTGATAGGCGATGATGATGGAGAACTCATTAATTAGAAGAAGAAAAGTATTTGAAAGAGCTTGACCTTTCAAAATACTTTCTTGGGATATAATTTGCTAGATCCAAAGAAGGTATATTCATTAATCAGTGGAAGTATATCCCCGATTTGCTAAAGGAACAAGTTTGCTAGGGTGTAAAGTTGTTGAAACACCTATTGAACCCAACACTAAAGTTCAACTAGCTAAAGCTAAAGATGTGATAGATAAAGAAGAGTATCACAGACTTGTTTGGAGACTGATTTACTTATCTCATACTTGTCCAAACATAGCCTTTGTTGTTAACATGGTAAGTCAATTTATGCATTCACTAGGACCTGAACACTTTGAAACAGTAAATAGAATTTTGAAATACCTAAAGGGATCACCTAGAAGAAGACTGCTTTACAAAAAACATGACCACTTACAAGTAGAAGTCTGTATTAATGTAGATTGGGCTAATAATTTTACTGATAGAAGGTCCACTTCTAGTTATTGCACATTTATTGTAGGAAATCTTGTTAGTTGGAAAAGTAAAAAACAAAATGTGGTGACAAGAAGTAGTGCAGAAGCTAAATTCATATCAATGGCACAAGGAACATATGAAGTATTATGGATTGAAAAGCTATTAAGGGAATTGAAGGTCCATAGTCCTACACCAATAAAGTTGTATTATGACAACAATTTAGCAATTTCTATAGCTCACAATCTAGTTTTACATAATAGAACCAAGCATGTGAAAGTTGACAACCATTACATTAAGGAGAAGATAGAGACAAGGCAGATTTGTGTTACACATCTCCCTACAATAAAATAGATTGCAAATATTCTAACTAAGGGATTACCTAAGAAGAACTTTGACAACATAATAGGCAAGTTGTCCATGGAAGATATCTTTAGGTCAACTTAAGGGGGAGTGTTGCACAAATTGAGGATAGATTGGAGTAAATATATTTGCGATCTGTTTTTGAATCTTGTAATTATTGTAAATATTTTGTTTTTTTTGTAGATAGCATAGTCATATTATTAGTTTCTTAAGTTAGTGCAATCAGTTTGATTGTTTCTTATTTTTTAGGGAATTTTTTTTTTGCTCCCTAATTGTATTTGTATATTACTTTCTCAGTATGCCTCTCCTATAAGAGAAGGCTTCTATACCTCTATAAATAAATACATAGAAAATACCTTATTCAAGTCTACGCTATACACATGACACACACTTTACACATTTTACATGTTTTACACACACATTTACTTTAACATCTCCCATCAAACTCAAGTGGGTGCAGAGGGAACCAACTTGAGTTTGGAATCTAGAGTATAGAACTGACTAGGATGATGAACTTTGGTGAACAAATTAGTAGATTGGTCAAGAGTCCCTATGGAGATAAGATGAAGAGCACTAAAAAAGATGTGTTAGCGAATGAAGTGACAATTAATCTCAATGTGTTTGGTGCGCTCATGAAAGACATCATTATGTGCAATTTGAATAGCACTCTAGTTGTCACAGTAAAGAGTAGTAAGAGAAGGATGAGAAATGCCCAAGTATTTAAGGAGCCAATGGATCCAAAGTATCTCAGAGATGGTATCAGTTGGGGCATGATACTTTGCTTTAGTACTAGAGCGAGCAGTTAGGATTTGTTTCTTGCTATGCCAAGAGATAAGAAAGTCACCAAGAAAGATACAATAACAAGTAGTGGAACGAAGATTAGTAGGATCTCCTCCCCAATCAGCATCTTGATAAGCACATAGAACCAATAATGAGTCAACAGAAAAATGAAAACCATGAAATAATGTACCCTTAATATATCATATAATTCAAAGAACAACAACAAAGTGGGTGGAATTCGACACTCTTGGCTTTTGGTAAGTATACCAAATCACACAAGTAATATAATAGTGAACAAGTATTGTTTCCCAATAGATTGAGAAGTTGTCAAGTACCAAATTCATCAATTAAACACTATCAAGACTATAGAATGAAATGACGAGCAAGCAAATCGCATAAGGCAAAGAAATTAACAAATAGCAATGTTTGTTTTGTAGAGTTTATAAAATGAAAATTTGGGATGGAACACTATTAAGAGAAGTGCTAGGGGTTAATTTCACTTTATCCTTCCTTGGATTTCAGGAATTCTTACTTAAATTAGTTCAATTCCACCAATTAATAATAGAAAACACTTAATTATTCAAAACTTAATTTCTTGGTGAAATAACCGTCTTTTAATTACTTAGATTAAGCCAAATCCTTAGTTAACCCAAGCATCAAAAGGATGAGTAAGCATGAGATTCCTAAACAAATCACACAATCACAAAATCTATTCCTAGATTATTGCTAGATCATGGCATTAATCACAAGAAGCATATAGTATAAAGGGATTTCTGAATCCTCAGCATACCTATCAAAACAATCTATGTCTGATCAAGTCATAGAAGCATTAAGATTAGAGATGAATACTCAATTAGATGAAAGAAAACTTATATTAAACAAGAGTTCATTTACATCACCATCTAGATTGAGCTATATATTCCCATAGCAAGGAAAGTTTTAGATACTCATGGAAAAAGAGAAAGAAAAAGAGAAAAGGGAAAGAAAAACTGTAGAAGCCATCAACAAGGGAGAAAGGTTGAATCTTCCTTTTAGGCTCCTTAAGGTTTGAATCTCCCAAAATCTAGCATTAAGATTGGGTTTGAAGGATAAAAAATTGATGAAAGATGAAAAAACCCTATAAAATTGCACAAAATGGCTTAAATACCATTACGTGTAAACCATGCATGTAAACATTTTCATGACTCATAATCTGAAAATGTTTTCACACAAGGTTTGAGTTAAAAACGTGGGTTTAAAAATTTCTTCTTTATTGAAACATAAATTTACTGAAAATATTAGGTAATATTGAAAATCATATTTCAACTATTCATTATGCAATATTGACACTAATTAATATTTTACAATTTGAAGAGAAATATAAAATTTGAGACTCTTTTTTTTTTTTTAACAAGATGCAAACCCCATGACGGTTCCTACTAAATAACGGTATAACACTAATGATAAAACTTAACATACTCATTCCTTATCTCAGATCCACTTGTTGAACTCTACTCCTTGTCTACTCGAGAACAGGACAACCACTCTTCAATGTTTTCATCAATCTACGAGTATCCATTGCCCGTTATGTCTTTTGATCCTTTCATTCATAACAAAGAGGTGAGATCACCTAAACAATACCAAGTCCAATATTATACGGGGATATCATATCAAACTTCCAATAATATATTCAATATTAATCAACTATCATCATCAAATCATTTATCAATTCAATTATTATAAACAACAATTACGATAATACCTCAGCATTATCATCATCATCATCCAAATATTCAAAACAATTGTCATCGCCAATATTCCTCAATTAATATATCACACAGATATAAATGTTCAGATTATGCATGTACACAAGACTCGATTTCCTACTCCATGGAGCTAAACTCAGGTCGGAGAAATGATCGAAAAGACGTAGGCCCACATGCCTCAGACCACGTGCTATAATCTTCATTTTGATTTTGCACATCTAGCATATGCACGACAGTCTTTATCAGATCTTGATTAAGAATAGTGTCTCGGTCCGGATCATCGGTGTGTTGCATCGGTCTAACCTACGGGAAGAAGCGCGACCAACCACCCGTGTAGGCAACCCGCACCCCGATGCCCCCAAGGTCAACAAGTGACCTACACTACGCATATCGCACCCACTCAAGAGTGTGTTTCTCTGTTAGTCCTCATCGGACCATTCCAATGCATGTATAATGCACCAAATCCAATCATAGACAAATATGTCATTTTTCTCACAAAGCAGGTGTATGGACATTTGGTTCAACAAGAATCATCTTGTACTTTCAACAAATGAAAATCATGTTCACGTTTTCATAGTTGTAAAACACTTTTACCGTATTTTCATAATCGCGTAACATTTACATGGACAAAAATTTTTCTGTTATGTTTTCACAATACCATAACACTTCTTTTATATTTTCACAATACCGTAACACTTTTGTTACGTTTTTAAAATTCCAAAACGTTTTATTACGTTTTTACAATACCGTAACACTCTTTATCCACGTTTACAAAATTTCGTAACAATACGTTTTCAAAATGTTGTAAACATTTGCACTTTTAAACCACGTACTAATTTTTAACGTTTTTCTCAATCGCGTAAAAACATACGTTTCTCAAATCGCATAGTATTTTTTCACTGTTTCAAAATCGCGTAACCTAAAAATCATTCTTTTACGTCACGTAAATCATTTTCTATCATTCTCAAAATATTTAAAATACTTTCCAAATCTCATAACAATGTTCTATCATTTTCACAATCACGTAAAAATATTCTATCACAATTCAAATCGTAGTGATTTTTCAATAATATTTGATCGCGTAAAATATTTAAACGCTTTTCAAATCGTGTAGAAATATTTAAACATTTTTCAAATCGCGTAGAAATATTTTATTGTATTTCAAATTGTTTTTAAGATAACGTAAAATATTTTTCAACATTTTTCAATCACATAAAATATTCCTCAATATTCCAAACATTATTTTGGACTTAAATAAATCAATATCATTTTTAACACATTGTTCAAAATTGCGTAGCTTAAAAATCACGTTTTTAAACGTAAAACATTTTTCATCACAATTTCATTCCAGTAAAATACTTCTTAACCTTCAAAAATTCCTTTTCAACTTTTCTCAAAATAATATAACTTTATATTTCATTTAATATATTTTCTTAAGAAAATATTTTTCCATGATTCTTTACTCAAGAAATTCTTTTTCAAAATATACTTCACAAAAATCACTATTCTATTGATGTAAATCAACGTTTCAAAACTTAACATTTTCTAACATATTCAAAACTTGAAAATAAGTTATACGTTAGTAAATTTTCAAAACACCATTATATTCTCCATTTTCCCAAATCATTTCCAAACACAACCTTCTTCAAAATAAATTGAAGTTCAAAACATTTTCGTTTACAAAAACTTGATTTTTCTCAAGTGATAAACGCCTTCGATTCCCTTTCCAAAATCCTTGTATTAAATCCGATTCGTTTCCACTTTGAAATTCACTTTGTTCATAAAAAATAAAGGCATTCAAGCCTTAAAAAAGCGATGGACATGACTATTGAAACCATCAAATATTTTTCCTTTTAAATTGATATAGTTTTACATAAACAAAACCATTAAAAATCCTTTACAAAAATGTAAGACTCATAGTCTTTGAAAATCAAATCACTTGTTCATTTTCAATTTTTCACTTTCTTTGCAAATCCATTTTCACTTTCTTTACAAATCCTTTTTCACTTTCTTTTGCAAATCCTTAAAATCATCATTTTATTTTCATTTAAATCTCATGTTTAGTTAAACACTAGAAACTTTTTACACAAAATAAATTAATAAAGATCTTTCTTGTTCTTGTTCTTTGAAAAACAAACCCTTTGTTTATTTTCCAAATTCTTCAAAAACGTTTTCATCATTCATGAAAATCTTAAGTTATAAACACCTATGTTGAGGTGTCTTTTGAAAATCCACCATGTTTTCTAAAAAATCAAATCTTTTGTTCTTGAAAATTTTCAACATGAACCCTAATCAAGGGCATCAAAACCGTAGCTCTTCCTTGCTATTGGAGCCAAAAATCAATTCCTTTCCACCATCAAGTCATGGCATATACATATATATTTCATCATAAATAATATAAGATACCATCAAAGCCATAAAATCATGCAAAGCATATCAAATAGAAAATTAATCAAAGCTCATAAACACCCACAAATTAATTACATGACCATGGATATGAATCCTCACATGGATTCTACATCCATCAAATAAAATACCATCTCTCACCATGCTTGGTTGGTGAGATGGATCTCCTCTTCTCTTGAAGATCCTCCAAAGCTTCTTGATTTGTTTCTTTTTCCAAGTCCTTCACCACCAAGGGCTTCTCAAATACAAAACAAAACACAAGTTAATTAACATATCAAGCTTGATTAAGAGAAATGGATCAAACATGGTTTAGATCATGAAAAAAGAGAAGAAAATGAAGTTTCCTTATCTTCACCTCAAAACCCAATAACTTTGATCTTGAAGAAACTCCTTGAAGATGAATGATTTAGAAGAAGTTTTCAACATGAAAGTTGCTTAGAATATTATGGAGATTCAAGATCTAAGGTTGAATGTAATTAAAAGAGATTGGATGGTGATTTTAGGTAGTATGACCGAATGGTGTATTTTGAAGAACAAAGATGAAATTTTTTATTTTTGATAGAAACTTGAAGCTTGGATTTGAAGATCAAGATGAATGATTTTGGAAAAACTCATAACTAGAGATGTTATTAGAATGGTGTAGGTTTAGAAAATCAAGTTGGATGAAATTTAAGTGATGGAAGGTAGATGATGGTGCCATGGCCGTGGGCTTAGAGAGAAGAGAGAGATGGAGAGAATTTTGATAACTTTCGCTTTTGAAAATGTTCAATGAAGACCAAAGTGATTAATAATGACTAAAGTCTTCAATTATGGTCTTCCAATGCTTCTAAATTCAGACCAAAACTGTAGCCCCCCTCCAAGCTTCAAAAATTCAATAATGATGAAACATTGATCAAGACATCCAACAATGACATAAAGCATCATTTAATGGATTGAAATTTGTTTTTCTTTGTCTTCTAATAAGCCAAAAACCGTCCTCCTTGCTTTCTTCTTCCATGTAAATTGATCAATAATGATCAATAATATTGCAATATTGACCAAACTACTTAACAAAGACATAAAGCAATTAATCAATGCATTGAAATATATTTTTTTTCTTTGTCTCCAAAAGCATGCAAAACCGTGAACTCCTCCATGCATGCATTAAATCATGTTGTCATCTTTTCTAACCATTATTTAAATTAATTCTAGCCATTGATAAATTCAATGGTTAAAATTTTAAGTAAACTTTTAATTTTAGAAGCACTAAATAGCCATTGGATTTTTCTCCTTTAAATTCTAACCATTAGATGTGATGGTTGATTACTCCTTCTAACTTTTAATCCAAGGGTCATAATTATTTTGTCACTTTTTAAGACTAAATCTTCACCATTAATTAAATTTACATCCAATGGTCATAAATGGTCCTTGAGACCAAATCTCCTCCTTGATTAATTCTTCATCCAATGGTCATAAATGGTCTTTGTCATTTTTCAAGACCAATTCTACACCTTTGATTACATCTATGGTTGATATCAAAGCCTTCCTAACTAAGCTTATTCTCACACCATTGATTAAATCAATGGTTATTATCCGAGCTTCTTTATTAAGTTTGTTTCTTAACCTTTGATTAAATCAATGGTTAATATTCAAACTAAGTATTCTCATCCAAGGGTATAAATCAAGTCAAGCTCTCTTTGTTGACTACGCAAAGATAATATTTATTCTTGTATCCTACAAATAATATTTTTCTTGTATTTTTATCATCCGATAATTAAATACGACAAAACACAAGACAATAAAATTTTAAAACGTTTCCAGATTCAGGTTTAGTAAGATCCCCTGTCTCCGTCTAAACAAGATTGAATTTTTCTATGCGTAGAAAAATTTTCACTTTGTGGGACCCACTGGGCCCACGGCCACACTGGCCCACATACCCCTTGGACCCACAGACAGGAAAAATTTCAAAATCATCCACAAAAATCACAAAAATTATAAAATGCACAAATATCAAATCAGATTACGTAAATTAATTACCTAACGGTAAAAATTAAATTACGCAAAGTTTTCACCGGCCCAAAAATTTTTATTTTCCTGACACGGAGTAAATCACTCAAAACAATCAAATACGCTGACGGAATAAACAAAATAATTTTACAGTGCACAAAAATTACTAAACAGTAAAATTCTGTTAACTGTCAAAATTACTGTTTAAGAGATACGGAAATTTGGGATGTTACAATGCATATGCGTGGAACCCCTTTAGCAAAGTCAAACTAAACAACGCATATGCATGGTTCTCTCAGCCTCAAAACTTGTTTATTAGTTGCGACAACCATGCCTAGGCATGGTTAATGCTTGCTCTTTTGATGCTTTCTTCAAGATTAAACAATAAGTCCAAGATAATGGATCAAAATTGAATTAATTAAGCACATTGAAATGCCCTTAGCAAGGTGAAACTAATCTAAAATCAAATGACCATAGAATGCATGAACTTAGGCTCAATTTCATGCAAAAACCAAGGAACAATAGGACTAGCATACACACATTCATGTAAATAGGCTAGAATAACTCCCCTTTCATGGAGTTATCACACCCCCAAAGCTAATCTTTTGTTAGTCCTCGAGCAAAATAAAGAAATGAACAAGGCAACCAAACAAATACCTATAAAGTTTTCAAAATTTACCTGCTAGCAAATGGACATCATACAAGGCCTCAAAAACATGTCTATCAAGGCAAAGCATTACAATTGACATTCCAAACTCAAAACAATGCATGCCAATGCACTAAAATGTATACCAAACTCCCTCTAATGTATGAATGCAAAATCTCTTCAAAATCAAAGTCAACACCTCCAAATTGGATTATGATCATGCACATGTATTTCAAATTGATATCCTATGGGATTGATCCTCATCCCTCTCTCCACTAATGTAAATAACGCATGACCAAAGATCAAGAAGGTCTTTATAAGCTTGTAATGCGAGGCCATGAGTGAGTGTAAATAAAGAAAGGGAAGAAAATTACATCAAAAGTCGAATACACAATTAAACAATTTAAATGATTCAAGTCATAAACAAATGATCAAAGTGCAAAAATGGGGTTCAACATAAAGAATCAACCCCTTTATTCCTTCTATTTTTGTGTACAACTTTTCACATTTTCTTCTATACATATATTTCTCTTTTTGTTTTCTATGTTTATCTTTTTCAATGCTTTTTCTTTCAAACATTTTTGTATAAACTTTTTTTTTTTCTATTTTTTAATTTTTTTATGATTTTTCACATTTTTCTTTGCTTCCAAGGCTTGATTCCCGATTGTTTCCTTCTTCCATGATGCCATGCACAATACTTGTCTCAAATTAAAAAGAAAATTGTCTAACCATGCATTCAATAAAGGACCTGTGGAAGGGACAAAATAATTTTCACATAAGAAAGGGTGAAGGGTGTAACATACCCATAATCTAATATAGTAAAATAATATAATAAAAATATATATGTGTGTTGTAACAAATAATAATAATAATAATAATAATAATAATAATAATAATAATAATGTATATAGAGAAATAAATACAATGAATTAAAAAATATATATTTGAGCTCACTCAGTTCAGTTAGGGACATCTTATAGGGTGCAATAAATAAAGGATAGCTCATGGCATCAGGTCAATAGAAAATTCTATCTCTCTCTCTAGAGGTAAGCTTGTGATTTCTGAGCAAAAACCTCAGGATATTGACTCACTATAGGGATGGTGTTTAAATTTTGTTTAGCCTTTGTTTCCGAATTCAAAAGGAGAACTTATCCTTGAACCAGACTCAGACATCTGAGGTTGAACCGACTGTTGCCACAATTGCCCCAATCTCAGAGGACGTTCACGAATCCTCTAGTCGAGCTGGGGGCCAAGGGGTCATTGAGCCTTCTAGCCCACTTTTGCCTCTATTTGGAGCCAAGCCTTCAATGTCCGAGGCCATTATGATGTTTTCTTCCAAAAGGAGGAGTATATTGAGGTGGTGAGCCAGATGTCGCCCTCTAAGCTCTTCTCGCATCTTTAGAAAACTCAATACAAGTTAGCTTTTGTCCTTCAGTACTTGGAGAAAAAACTAGGCACAAAGAAGATGTTCATCCTAGAGTTGGACAACCAGATCCTTCAAGACAAGGTTGCTAAGCTCAAGGCCAAGCAGACCATCCTTCAATACAAGTTAGGGAACCAAGTTCAGACCATCTAGAACCAACACCTCAAGGCCCACAACCATTGTGAGAGGTGGAAGACTAAGGCTGCTGACTCTGATGCTAAGCTAAAGGTATTCAAGGCTTGGGAGAAGGAGATGAAGGCTCGGTTTAAAGGCTTGTTGGCTGAAAAGACAAGTTTAGATGCACGAGTCTCAGACCTTGAAAGGGAGAAGGTGAGCCTTGGCGAGGGTGGAGGTGGGGCTTTAGAGGAGTTGATGGCAAATATGGTTGCTAAGCGAGACTAGTATCTGGAAAACTAGAAGGCTTTGATAGAAAAGTCCTTCAAGAATGTGTTGGCGCAGGTATCCATCCTCTACCTAGAGATCAAAGAGTTTCTGGGGGCGGATTACCTGAGCATGGTGATCAATGGCCAAATCATGGCCATTGGTGACTCTTCCTCGAAGGACGACGTGGAGGGCATCCAACCTGCTATGGACAACTGTTAGTTTGAGGAGGATGCTGTTGTGAATGCCAAGTGGCCTACTGAGCTCGCTGGCAGTCCGGACAACACTAATCCCAGTGGTTTCCTATTCTGATTCTTTTTGTATCTTTTGGCTCCTAGGTAGGCTTTTTATTTTTCTCTGTATGAACAAAGTTTGCCCAATTTGAAGGGCTTTTACATTTAAACTTGTCTTGTCTTGATATTCTCTTGCTTTGTTATTTCTTCATTGCTAGTCTTTTGCTTTCAATTTGTTTTTCCTTTGCTGAGGTCTAATGCCTTGATGTGAATTCATCCGAACTCGAATTTAGGTTAGGCTCTGAAGCCGTATAGTTGCTTTTTAGATGCTTTAGGGATCTAATGTCCTTTTGCATCCACCCAAGTTAGGATCTGTGGTTCCATAATGAGTTGGGATCTGTGGTCCTATACTTGTGGTATTTTCAAAAGCTTTAGGGATCCAATGTCCCTTTAGTATTTTGCTCAAGTTGAGATATGTGGTTCTACATTTATGATTTTTTCAGAATTTTTAGGGATCCAATGTCTTTTATGAATTATGCTCAAGTTGGGATTCGTGATCCTATAATGAGTTAGGATTTGTGGTCCCACACTTGTGATTTTTCCAAAAGCTTCAGTGATCCAATGTTCCTTTAGTATTTTGTCCTAGTTGGGATTTGTGGTAATATAATAAGTTAGGATCCGAGGTCCAACACTTGTTTTTTTTTTTCAAGAGCATTAGGGATCCAATGTTCTTTTAGCATTATGCCCAAGTTGGGATCCGTGGTCCTACACTTGTTGTTTTTTCATAAGCTTTAGGGATCCAATGTCCCTTTAGAATTTTGCCCAAGTTGGGATCCATGGTCTCATAATAAGTTGGGATGTGTGATCCCACACGTGTTGTTTTTCCAGAAGCTTTAGGGATCTAATGTCCCTTTAGCATTCTGTTTAGCGAGATGGACTAGTAAGATACACTATTTTGCTGAAGTGCCTTATTTTATTTATTGGGACCTTTGCTTTTTACAAAATCAAAATTCTTAAGCGAAAGATCAATTGTAATACTTTTTCATGTTCAAGGTATTCCATGCTCTAGGTAGCTTTTACCTTGACAAGTCATCTATCTTGTATATGCCCTTCTCAAGGACCTCAGTAACCTAATATGAGCCTTCCCAATTCGCAACTAGTGTTCCTTCTCACGCGTTCCGTCCTCTGATACTAGCCTTTCTAGGGACAAGATGTAACACCTAAGACTAATTACTTCACATATATTTGGATTATACTGAGGCACTTAAGCTTAGGCACGTCACAACTAATCTCCTTACTACATTGGTAATTAACTATACTAATTTCATATTTTAATCAAGCCTTGTGAGAGTAAATTTATGCTCAAATGAAGAGCTTAACGAATAACTCCATTAAATTACCATCTAATATTTGTTCATTTCTGTATTATTCAATTTTATCCTTTGAGTTCTTTATTTACAATTGTAGGAACTTATACCTTTATCTAATCAGCTATCATAGGTATTTCATATTCTAACTTGAAGTACAAACATATCCTTATAGTCCACAAAATATATATATATATATATATATATATATATATATATATATATATATATATATATATATATATATATATATATATATATCTATCACATTGTCATTAATAATCTATATAATCTAGTACATAAGTATTTAAGTTCTACATTTTAAGCCTTCATAGGCATAAATACGAACCATGTGCAAACCATTGTATAATTATAAATACACAGAAAAGGTTAAAAGAATATATAACTATATACTAAATCTACATTTGCATCTATACTCTGTAGGTGAATCACGTATTGGAATCATCATGGAAAAAAATAGCAGGGTGAGAATTCTAGGAATTCCTAGTATATCTAACAAACATATGTCATCACAATAATTTTAGCTGCTTCGGGTAATCAAATCAATTTCAAAATATTTCATAGAAATGTGGCAAATGCCAAAATGGTTCCTTTCTCTTCTCGAGGGCAGAAGTTCAATTTTAATCATTGATCATCAACATATGCTCAAACTATATATAGATTTACAAGCTCATCATCAAATAAATCATAGGCTTCATCAGAAATGTATCAACATATAAGCTATCTCACATTATCAATAGAATATTTACAATTACTCAAGATGCAAATATTCATTATTGAGTTTATGAGATATATATATATATACACACACAACAATTCATGATGATGTGCAAATGCCCAAGCTATGCCATAAATCTTTCCTTTAGTGCTCATCAATTATCATCTTTCTCAGCATATTCCCTAAACTCATGTAAATTATAGGCTTCATCAGAAATGTATCAACATATAAGCTATCTCACACTATCAATAGAATATTTACAATTACACAAGATGCAAATATTCATTATTGAGTTTATGAGATATATACATATATATACACACAACAATTCATGATGATGTGCAAATGCTCAAGCTATGCCATAAATCTTTCCTTTAGTACTCATCAATTATCATCTTTCTCAGTATATTCCCTAGACTCATGTCCTTTTATTTCAAATAAGTAAGGAGAGAATGTCGTATTCTCGCACTACCCTGGTCAGGAGGGAATGTCACATCCTCACAATACCAATCACTTGGTGATAGTCTGCTTATCAGGCCGTGCACTCAGCCTATACATAATAGTACTTCGTTACATAACACTATCCTAGGTAACCCTGGCCAAATCTAGTAAGGCTAATTGGTTATATCATGAGTAATGGGACACCAATTCAACTCCTTAATAAAAGGTATAGTAGGCATATTCTCAACAAAAAGTCTAAATAAAACCTAGAAATTTCAGAAGCAATGACCCCAATATCTCTAATGACACTACTATCCTTAATTTCCAACTCTTTAATTAAACTCTTCCTTTGTTTGCCAGAAGCCACCCTATGAAACAACTTTGAATTTACATCCCCATCCTTAGCCTAATGCAACCTCATTTTTTTGTCTTTGACTTGTTTCTTCACTAAGCAAAACTTTTTCTAACTCACATCTCGACTTCTACCTCATGACACTGAGAACTTCAGCAAGACTGCCCTTTATTACCAATCTATCCAAGGAATCTAACTCTTTCAAAGTTTAATCTTTCCTAACCTGGATATCACCAAAAACAAACTTATTCCACTCTTTCAACTTATCCTTGAGAGTCTTTAATTTCCTAATGAATTTATAACCTTCCCATCCCTTAACAATACATGTGCTCCAAACTTCTTTAACAAAAAGAATAAAGGAATGGTGACTAAGCCATATGTTTTCAAACCTGAATGGAGTGGGACTCCATTTCACCTTACTAGACTCCAAAACAATGAGGAAATGATTAGAAACATGGTGAGACAAACTCTCTTGCACAATATCAGGGAAAGCATCCTCTCAGGAAGTGGTGAAAAAAAAAACATATCCAAACGATAAGCAATAACATATTGTATTTTAGCTAACCAAGTGAATCGCACATTGGAGAGGGAATATCTCTAAGACTACATTCCCTAATGAAACTATCAAAACCTCTCATAGAAGCAATGAGTTGACCACTACCTAATTTTTCAGTTGGAGACCTGATAGCATTGAAATTCACACCTAAACACCAAAAAAGACTACAAAAACTAGACAAAAAACCTAATTCCTCCTAAAAGAAAGAACATTGCCTAAGACTATTAGGACCGTAAACCGAAGTAAGCCACCATAAAGCTCTCCCCTTAATATCCAGCAAAACTGACACAGAAAAAGTTACCATGGATTGAATCAACTTTAGAGGCAAACTTAGTGTCCCAAATAACCATCATACCCCCAAAGCCCTAAGAGAAGGAAAACATTCTCAATCCTTAAATCTAGAATCTCAAAACTCCATAACTAACTAACCATTAAGATTCTCAACTTTAGTTTCTTGAAGTATAACAACATTAGGTGTTGCTTTAAAGATCACCTCCCTAACCATCTTTTGCTTCGCCGAGTTACCTAACCCTCTTACATTCTAACTAAGGATCTTCATTATCAAACTTACCCTCCTACCTACCTACTTTACCACCATAATTAATTATAGACACCAGATGACCTAATTCTCTCAATAATTTCTTTTTTTTATGAATATAAATAGATAGTGAGTCAACTAGAGGAGTAAAAACACCATTAGGATTGACCATGTTGACCCCCAGTTCCTAAATCAAAGAATGAGAACTCAAATTGTCCTTAACACTCTCTAAACAATTAGAGGCTTTGGCAGTTTCCTCCATCTTATCCCCTTCAATGTTATTTTATAAATTAGTAGCGACATTTAGCATCGAAATAGGAAGAAGAGCATTTCTAGGATTGAGATCCTCATTTTTGTCCCCTAGAGAACCAAAAATAGACTCTGCATATATTGAGTAAAGAGGAATAACAAGATCATTTGCAAAAGAGAGTGAGGAAGAATGAGGAATTAACAATTGACAAACACTCCCTAGATTAGACAAGTCTCACTTATGAACACCTATGTCCTTACCAGGATTGTCGCGATAGATCTGCAACGAGAGTGGCGAACAAAAATGGATTTTTAAAAAAATAGAAAATGATAAAAAATGTAGTTGTCGCCACTTTTATTTGAATTAGAAAAAATTGAAAAACCTTTCTTAGAAAATAGTTTTTGAAACCAGATTGGATTCGAGAGTCGATATTGTATAGGGAAAGTTGGAAACTTAATCCTACAACACCCCTAACACATCCATCCTAAGACAGTACCTTAAGTCAGTTGTGTAAATTTTTTATAGCTCTTGAAAATATTTGTATTACCCCTTTTGTTAAAAGATAAACGAAATCGACAAATAAATTATGAAAATTTAATTTTTGGCTTGACGGAATAGGAGTTCCACTCCTACGTATCCTCGAGTACAATGAGGAACTCAAAGTCATGTAGTTTTTTAGAAAATAAGTGTGGGTTAATTAATTTTAATTATGAAAAGAAATTTTGAAAAGAAATTTTGTTTGAAAACAAATCCATTCGTGCACAAGGTTCAAAGTAGCATCAGGTTACTCAATAAACCCTTATGATCCAAATGATATTGAAGATAGCATCCACTATTCAATCATTATCATTAGTTATTATGTTGATTAAAAAAAAGTTTTCTTTGTAAAAAGCTTTGTTTCACAATTATAAAATTAACACAGAGTCATGTCATTGAGCAAAGTAAACATATTCAAGCAAGATGCAAGCTAAATTAAAAAAAAAAAATCCAAACAAGAGAACTCAAAATCTTTTTTTTTATATATATATATATATATTTTTCAATTTTTTTTTTTTCATTTTTTCCATTTTTTCTTAAAAGGTACAATTATAATTTTCAAAAATTCTTCTTTTTTGTTTTTCTTTTATTTTACTTACTCTTCCATAACCAATTTATTTGACTACTTTATCATATTAAATCCCTCTTTTTTTTAAAAAACAATCAAAACTAACACACATTATTTCAAATTAAAAACATGCACAAAGAGAAAAGACCTACTATAAAACAAATAAAAACCAATCTAACACAAAAACCCATTTCAACTAATATTAAATCCTAATGAAACTTTTTTTTTTTTGTAAACTAACCTGCACATACATTTTTTATAGGTAAACATTTTTCTCCTCCTAAACCTAACTAAACACCATCCCAACCTAAACCGAAAAAAAAACAGATAGATAAGGGGAGGGAGAAGACCCTGTACGGCGCACAAAATAAAGGCGATGATGAAGCTCGGGCACAGTGCGTGGCTGATCTGGGTTTGCGGTTTTAGCATACGCGAGCAGAGATGATGGAGGTGGTGCTGCTCCTGATGGTCTATAGTGAGCTCATGGTGCGGCGTGCATTGGCATCACGGTGGTGTGACGATGGTGTTGGACGGTGCAACCTCTGTTTTAGGTTAGTAGGTGGCAGATCTGAGTTTACAGGGGCTTTGGGTCATGGTGGCTGGGTGTAATGAATAGCGGTGCAGTGGCAAAGGTAGATGATTCTGGTGACATTGGCATGAGGTAGTTGTGTGTGGCTTAGACAGTAGGGGTGTCAAAATGGGTCAAGCCCGATGGGCCGGTCCGAATAGCCCGACAAAATGGACGGGCTGGGCTAGCAAAATGCTAGCTCGAAACTTACATGGTGCGAATGGGCTGAGCCTGAATGGGCCGAGTCCAAATAGGCCAGGTTAGCCCACTCTTTTAACACTACATAAGGCTAAATGGGATGGGCTGGACTGGCAAAATACTAGCTCGAAATTTATATGGCCTAAATAAGTCGGCCCGAAAATGGACCGAGCCCGAATGGGCTGGCCCGAATGGGTCAGCCCGGGCCGTTTTGACACCTCTATTAGACCGTGGTTTAGAGTTTTGGTGGGTACTGGTTCAGTGGCTGTGAGTTGAAGAGTGGATGGTGTATGCCATCGTGTCTTTGTTTCTAGTTGATGCGTGGTTGTTGAGCAGGGACTAAGGTGGTGGTTACTGGTGGAGGGTGGCTGGGATGTGGTTCCGGCGAGGCTGAGTGGCATGTTGATGGTAGGTTGGATGGTGATGGAGTAAGGTTTGCTGTGTTGAGTCTACCAGAGTTATGGCTATGGCTGGTGACAAGTTGTTGAGTTGAGGGTGGCAGAGGAACTAGAAGGAATGGTTGGGTTCGTGTGGCAGCTGCTAGGTTATGGATAGAGGTGATGGGCTACGTCTTCAAGGAAAAGGATGAGGACAATAGTGGTGTTTGGATGATGAAAGTTAAAGGTGACTTGGCAACAGCTTCAACGTGGTGGAGGGTTAGCTTGCGGTTTGTAGTGGATATGTTGGTTATGGAGGTTTGACCTAGGTGATGAGGGAAGGATGACACAAATAGATGGTTTTAGGAAGGTGGTGAGAGGTTGAAGATGGTGAAGGTTGGACATGCAAGGCAATGGTGGCTATTGGGTTATTATTAATGGTGAAGTGGTTAGGTGCAGAGGGTGATTTTTTTGAGTTAAGGATGACAAAAATGATGGTTATGGAGGGTGGTTTTTTTGTGAGTTAAGGATAGCAAAAATGGTGGTTATAGAGGGTGGTTTTTGTGTTCGACAAGATTAGGGATGTGGAGGCAGAAGGGACAAAGATGGCTAGGGTGATGAGTTTTTTTGTTAATGGAGGGACAAAGATGGCTAGGGTGATGGTGACTAGGGTTTGAGATGAGAAATAAGTCTAATGGTGACTGCTAGGGTTTCTTTTGGTGTTTAGTAGCATATGAGTCATGAGTTAGATAATAGGTCGATAGGTCAGGTTGTGCGATATAGGTTAAGCTATGCAAGAAAGTTGAGTCATATTTTTTATTTATTTTTTATTTTAATTTCCTTTTTTCATTTTTTTTTCTTTATTATTATTACTATTATTATTTTTTATTTTTTTATTTTGTTATTTTGTTTTTGTTTTTAATAAAACAATGTTAATGACCTTGACAAAATTAGGTATTCACAGTTGCCTCTTTTTACTTATTTCTTATTAGATAAAAAGAATAACTGCAGTTTTTAATGTTATCATTGTAAGGAACGAGTAAAGACATGAACTCAAATTTTGTTCGTGAATGCATAAGATGATACAAAAAGAAAAAATAAATACAAAACGATGCGAGAACAATAAAATGCGAAGAGCTGATACACTCAAAAGTAAATGACAATAATTTAAAATGCAAGGAGCTGATGCACTCAAAATAAATGACAGAAATTTAAAATGCAAGGAACCGATACGTTCAAAAGTAAATGACAACAATTTAAAAAAGTAAGGAGCCAGTGCGCTAAAAAAGAATTTAAAATGCAAGGAGCTGATGCGCCCAAAAGTAAATGACAAAAATTTAAAATACAAGGAGATGATGCCCTCAAAATAAATGACAAGAATGCAGGGAGCTGATGCACTCAAAATAGATGACAAGAATTTAAAATGTAAGGAGCCGATGCACTCAAAAGTAAATGATAGAAATTTAAAATGCAAGGAGTCGATGAGCTCAAAATAAATGACATAAAATTAAAATGGATGGAGCTGATGTGCTCAAAATAAAGGATGTGAAAACATTTGTGCTAGTTAGACATGAACTTAAAATCTTTTTCTTTTTTCTCTTTAATTTTCTCTCTCATTTTTTTCTTCTTATTTTACCTTTTTTTATTTATTAAAAGTCATTTGATCCGATGACAACTATGGAAAACTTTAACCAATCAAACCCTTGTTCACATGCTTTTCTTCATCAGACCCTTCAGTTGGCTTAAAATCCTCTTGACTTTCTCTTTTCCCTTCTTCATTTCTTCATTCTTTTTTTCTCTTTTCTTTTTATCTCGATTCCATTTTTCTTATTGACAACGAAAGCTTATGTAACTAGCATTATAATAATTTCAAACAAATGCCACATTGAAATATGTGATTTGAGCTACTGAGATCTTTTAGTTCAACTTAATCATTGAAGGATTATTGTTAGAATTGTCAAATCAAATTGTTGACCTTAAATTTATCTTATTTGAGACATAACTTAATGAGTAAACATGCATTCATGAATGGACAAAAATTCATTGAATGAACAAATTTTCTTTTATTACTTTGGTAATCTAATCGTACAAGAACTTTTGGTAAGACACATACTTGAAAAATGAAAGCATATAAACAAAAGAAAGTTGCAAGGATTTTATATATAAAAAAAATTTTGCCCCAGTATTGGTTCCTTGTTCCTCATCTAATTGATTCCCTGCAACTGCTTGATAACTCAACTGCTGTCTTTGTTACTACTTTCTTTAACACATGTTCTCCTTAATCCTTCAGAAATTTTGCTCCAGTATGACCAATTGAATGCAAACAAAGTTGACCTTGTGTAGCCAATCAAACACAAATAAAAATTACCATAGTTTGGTGAGCCTTTCTAGGAGTTTCAGACCATCTTTTTTTGAGATTTTTTCTATTTATTTGCCTTAACTTTTACTTAGGTTGCCCTTTCAGGTTTTCAACCTAATGGGCTTTTGTTTTACTCTAACTTTTGCTTAAGTTGTCCTTTCAGGCTTTCAACCTAACGAGCTTTTTTTCAATGCATAGAATCTCTTGACAATATCAATGTTTATAGGCTTTGACAATTCTTCTCCATCCATATTTTACAAAATTAATACTCCTCCTGAAATTGTCTGCTTAACTATGTAAGGAGCTTCATAACTCGGAACCCATTTTCCTCTAACATCCTCTTAATTAGGAAGAATCTTCTTCAAAACCAAATCTCTTGAACAAAATTCCATGGGACAAACTTTCTTGTTAAAGGCTCTAGCCATTCTGCTTTGATACAATTATCCATGATAAATAGCTGCCGCTCTTTTCTCTTCTATCATATTCAACTGTTTATATCGAGTCTTCATCCATTTGGATTGCTCCAACTCTACTTCCATCAAAATGCTTAGAGAAGGAATTTCAATTTCTATGGGAGAGACAACCTTCATCCCATACACTAAAGAGAAAGGTGTTGCCTCAATGCTCGATTTAATATGATACACATGCAAAGCATATAGTAAGATTCCATGCTAGTCTTTGTAATTCACTACCATCTTAGCAATAATTTTCTTGACATTCTTATTTGCTGCTTCAACTGCACCATTCATCTGAGGTCTATAGGGAGTTGAATTATGATGCTTGATTTTGAAATTTTCATAAAACTTTTGAATATCAGCTCCATTGAGATTGGTAGCATTATTTGTGGTTATCGTTTCTGGAATTCTATATTTGTAGACAATATCCTTTTTTGAGGAATTTCAAAAATAGTTTTGAAGTGACATTGGCATAAGAGGAAGCTTCTACCCACTTAGTGAAATAATCAATTGCCACCAAAATGAAGCGATGACCATTGGAAGCTTTGGGGTTTATGGGTCTGATGACATTTATTCCCTACATCGAAAAAGGCCACAGAGATGCCAAATTGTGCAAGGGGAATGAAGGTGCATTGACTCGATCAGCATATATTTGGCATTTTTAGCACTTTTGAACATATTCTATGTAGTCTATTTCCATAGTAGACCAATAATAACAACTCCTTAGAATTTTTCATGCCATTATATGACCATTAGCATGAGTTCCACTGATTCCTTCATAGACTTCAATCATGATTGAACGAGTTCCACAAGCATCCATACATTGAAGCAAAGTGCCATCATGACTCATTTTGTATAAAACCTCACCGTTTAAGAAAAAGGTCATTGCCAACTGATATGATAGTCTTCTTATTCACCTCATTTGCCCCAACTAGGTATTCTCTATACTGAATGTACTGCTTGATATCATGATACTAAGGTTTACCATCTGGCTTGCCTTCCACGTTGGCACAATACACAAACTCGCTTTGTGTCTTCACTTGGACGAGTTAGAAATTATTGTGAATATCCAACTTGGTCATTACAGCCAAAGCAGCCCTACAAACTGATTCTTGTCTCAAGTCAAATGGAAGAAGGTCACCTCCTCAAACTTCTCAATCAATCGGGTCAAATATTTTTTATAAGGCACCAACTTTGGATCTTTAGTTTACCATTCACCATTCACTTGATAAATGATGAGTGCTGAGTCTCCAAATACTTTTAGTTGCTTGATCTCTAAGTCGATTGCAACTTGTAACCACTAGCATAGGCCTCATATTCCGTAACATTATTGGTGCATTCAAAATCTAGCTTGATAATGACTGAGTATTGTTTTCCAGTTGGTGAAGCAACCATGACTCCTATGCTAATACCATACATGTTGATTGTTCCATCAAAATACATCTTCTAAATGGGCTCATCCTTACCTTCTTATTTTCCTTCTACTATCAATATTTCTCCATCAAGGAATTCAGATGTTACTAGTTGTCCACCATCGAGAGAGTTTTCAGTTAAATGATTAGGAATTGCACTTCCTTTGATGGATTTCCGAGTCATGTACTTGATGTCGAATTCCAATAACATCACATGTCATTTTGAAACCCTTAATGAAACTTGAGGGCTTTCAAATATGTACTTCAGACACTACTAGAAATTTGACTTTTAGAGACCGAAAAATCGGTCTCTAAATCAAGAAAATTAGTCTCTAAAATAGTTAGAGACTGATTTAAATCGGTCTCTAAAAGCCTCATCGCTAAATATTAGAGACCAATTTTTTCGGTCTCTAAATCGGTTACTAATTTTTGATCAAATATTGGTCAATTATATTTCAAAAAAGTATATTAGAAACCAATTTAGAGACCGATCTTTCAAAGATTGATTTTTCGGTCTCTAAATCGGTCTCTAAAAGCATGAATATATATTATATATTTTATAAAATTTGTTGCTAATGTAGTCTCTAAACTAGAGACCGATTTATCGGTCTTTAAATCAGTCTCTAAATCGGTCTCTAAAACTCTGAATATATTATATATTTTATAAAATCAGTCACTAAATCGATCTCTAAATGTCTTTTTTAATAATCACTAGAAGATCTATCTGTAATACCTAAACTTCAATTTAATCTATATTATTATTCTTTTTGTTGTTTTTTAGAGAGGAAAATTCTAAATTTTTATTATTTCAATTGATTGTAAAATATAGAGGAATATATAGGAGAAAACATGGCTACAGGTCTGTCACTAAATCTCAATTCCAGTAAAAATCTCCTAAATTAAACTTTAAGCATATTCATTCAACCAATTTTCCAATAAAATGGAGCATCAATGAGTATGTATAAACTTTATGTAATGGTTGTCCACTGTACTCTAATAGGATGCAAATCTTGGCAATTGATTGGCTCTTTACCTTCTTAAACAAAGGGAAAACACTATAATCTGACTAAAGAAGAAAAGTTAGATAAATACATTTTCTTTCTTTAATTCATGAGATATAAACTTGCACATACATTTCAACTCAAAAGATACAAGGATTTTCAGATAAAAAGAGAGAGAAAGAGAGAGATACAAGGATTTGTCACTATCAAGATGATTCTTAAACAAAATATTAAACAAAATACAAGAGAAACAAATAATTTCAAAAACTGGATCCACCTTAAGCAAGAAATTTGCTCCTGGTACAAGATAAGCCATTTCATCTTCTTTATCAAGACTAACTCCGAGTCTTTCTTTGAAAAGGTCAGTAAATTTATATGTTCCACCACCAGTAGCCTTTGTCACAAAATGAATGCATTAATGGAGTATTTCAACAGCATTAACACAGAACAAGCAGTAAAGAATTACAAAATTAATTATAATCACAACTTTCAATCTGAAATATTTATAACTATAAATAATCACAAAACAAGCCAAATAGATTACAGATTAATCAACACAACAAAAAAAATGGTAAATTGCAGTGATTTTTTTTTACAATTTGCAGTGGTTTTTAACAGATTATGGGTTCTAATATAGTTCACATGACTACCCTATTGAATGATTACCATTAGCATTAAACTATTTTATTAAGACAAGAAAAACTGAATTTGGCTCTAACTAATTTATTACCAAGCCTTGATTATGCACTAAGTTATTCTAGTGGTCCCAGTCCACCTCCATCTTATCCATCTTCACCATTTACAATAGATTAATAAATTATCCAAAATGATAATAACACAACACAAACTAAAATTGGGACACTAACTTATTTATAACCAAGCCTTAATATTGCACGAAAAAGGAAAAATATGAAGGGGGCCAAGTCAACACTATAAAGGAAAAATATGTAATATTTCCTTAGCATCTTGAATGCCACCTTAGTACAAAATTTTGAAGTTTGACCTCCAACAACAAATATTGCCAGTGCATCACGATTTTTAGGATGTCAACATATCACATAAATCTTGAGAAACTAATCTTTTGCCTAAGTGCTCATATTACTGCTACAGTACTACTATCAATGGCAGCTCAACAAAGTGTGGGGTAGTTCATTCCTGTCCATGATCACAACATTGACAATTAAAAGTTAAGCAATCCAAAGTAACTAAACATCTCTTTTGCAATTAAAAGAAAAAAAAACTTTTTGACGAATTCATCAGGAAAAAATTCCAATAATCCTTAACGAAAAAGGTAACATCTATGGCCTTGGTCTCTATCCAAATGAACATATAGACTTTCACATTATCCATCCATATAGGATTCTTATAAAATGAGGTTTATTTATACATCACATGCTCATCACTTCTCTTTCCATCTCTAATTAACTTCAACCCTTACAGCACAAATTCAATAACTTATAATATAAATCCATCCAGAGAAGATCCAACATAGCTTGAATTGACATAACCTTTGTTTTGAGACATCATAACATGTATAAGCTTTAAAAGTCCACATCCTATAGCGGCCTCTTTATCATATTAAATCTATTCATAAACAAACTCACTAATGACCACATTGTGCAATCTTTGCCAATCATATCCCTTATGCAAAAATATAGAGATGCCATTTGAGGATGGAGAAATCTCTAAGAAAAATATAGATTTATATTGGGCACTTCCTCATGTACGTCACAAAATGCAATGATGAGGAGTTATCATATGTACATACCTCAATAATAAGACCTAGATCCACCACCACCTATATAACTGCTGCTTCCACCCAAACCCCATCCAGAATACATTGATGAATTTGAACTACCACCAACCTATAGGACCAACAGGTCCAACACCATAGAATATAAGAATACAACAAATAAATAACCATATAATTTTTTTTTGGATAAAAGATAACCATATAATATATAACACTACTTCTAATTGAGAAAGGCCAGTAACATTACATCACTTATGAGAGACATGTAATCACAAATATAACATGTGTAACACCCTTGTGGGGATGTCACATATATAAAGAAAATAAAAGAAAGATAAATAAAATCTACCCAAGTTGTAAAATACTTGTTATATAATAATACGGGTTATAAAATATTTTTGTTAAACAGAATATTATTAAATAAAATAATGCGGAAACATAAAATAAACAGAACAACATCACTCATAATATACATATGGTCCAAATTATAAGTTATACAAATAATTTACAACTACAACTACAAATATTTAAACATAAGCAGTAAACAGAAACCGTAAAGTAGTCAATATACACATATGCAGATGCGCCCAAAAATACACATCATAAACATTTAATCCTCTGATGGATCACTCTCAGGAAACTCATCAGAAGATAAATATCCAGGATGCCTCGACACTCGGCGGACATGAGACCGCGCAGTCGATACGAGAGTCATCTCACTAGGCTCAGTGGACACACCATCTCAATGACGCCTAAGAGATAAAGGCAACTCTAAGTGCAGAAACACAGTAGTTGTCATAACTGGCTCTCCATCAAACGTAAGTCGTATGGACACAGTCAACCGTCCCACGTAAGTCACAGAGTCTCTGTCTCCCCGCAGATGCCAAGCTAACGATCCACCGTGAAACTCGAGTGTCACAAAACCCAAAAATCCTGGCACCGCCATACCCAAACAAATCAGTCCAATGGATATGGATGATCAGATGGTTCTTGGTCGTCGCACTAGTCTTCAGCTTGCTGCTCCTCTTCCTCCTCAGGATACAAAATCTCAAGAGACTGTTCCTCTTCCTCAAACTCTTTACCACGTAAATAAATATACAGAAAACACATACAATAAAGAGGTAAGACAAACTAGAATCATCACAAACATGACAAATAAGAAAACGACAAACAACAGATATACAGTTCATGCAATATAAAAAGCTATAACAGTAATTAATAACAGAATAGTGTAAAGATTTAAATATCATAACAACACGTAATATTACAAATAAAATAATATCACAGATAAAATAATATCACAAATAAAATAATCTCACAGATAAAATAATATCACAGATCAAATAATATAAGAGTTTGACAATAAACAGATAAAATAAAACAGATAAAATAAAATAATATTCAAGATATCATTACATGCAATATGACACGATCCTACTCCATAGAGCTAAACACACAGAGATATCAGAGAGAGAATGACCCGCAAAATCTATTAGTACCACGGCTGCCCAACCAAACTATTCTGCGGTCTCACGTAGCGTCTATAGCCCCACGTCACATGGAATCCATCATCCAAGGCGTGGTGTAGTTCACGGTCTCACGTTGTGGCACTACAGGCAATGTACTATTAGACTTTACGAAATCTCGATTAAAAATAGTGCGTGTCGAGTCCATTAGTGTGCTATCGGTTACCACGGCCCAGCGGAGCGACCGACTGTCCATATATGGGATCCCGTACACTAACGTCTCCAAGTTCATAAAGACAATGAACCACACTACGTTTATCGCATCGACAACACGATGTGATTCACCTCGTCAACCAATCCACCAAAAATTGGCATAAACTCAATATATGAGAAATTACCATAATACCCTCAATAAAAATATGTCCTCAAAGATAAAAAAATACAGTAAGTCCCACCGGACAAATACTATTCCAAAGCCTGTACGGGATCACCTCATAGCCCGACAACAGAAAAATACAGAAAATACCATTTTGGTCAATCGCGTAGAAATTTTATCGCGTTTTCGCAATCTCGTCGTTTTTACAAACGTTTTTAAATCGCATAAATTTATTTTTCTGTTTTTAAAGTCGCATAGAGTTTTTAATACATTTTCTCAATCGCGTAAGATTTTTAAATCATTTTATGGTCCAAATCCATTAAAATTTACTGTTTAAATAAACAGAAATAATAAATAAAACGTTTAAACTACGTAAAATATTTTTCATACCGTATACTGTCTTTTGGACATCTTTTCTATCTTAATTTCCTATTTTTACTAAAAATTGACAGTATTTTGTTTAGAAAATTATAATAATGATTTTCTAATTTTTTCGTAAAAATTCTGTTTACTTAATTTTTAACCGTATAATTTAATCCTTTTGAAAACCACTAACATGCTTCAAAATACAGTATGAGCTATATGTTAGAAATTCTCAAAAGTTACTGTATTTCATTTCTAACAGTAAAATCATTAATTTTAAGTCCTTAAACTTAATTCTAATCAATTCATTTCTTCAAAACTCATTTTAAAAAATTCTTTTTAACATATATTGCATCTTTTTAGTTGAAAATGGTTTGGAATTGATTTAGAAATCATGAATCTTTGGTTTGGCATGTTGGCCGAAATATACACTTGTGTTATTTGATTTCTAAATTCATTTTCCTTGATCTAAACAATTCTATCTCTTGTTAATTTTCCTAGATTAATTAAATTACACTTTAGGAAAATAATGAGAACATCTTGCTTCTCCTTTTGGGTCAATGGCCGTGAGCCTTGGTGTTGTGTTCTTTGGAACACTCATGTATACCTTAGCTTGTTATTCACATCCTATACATTATCATGCATTTCTAACACATACAAATTATCAAAGCTTGTAGACATGCAAATCAAAGCTTGTAGACATGCAACATCATACAAATTATTACAAACATCAAATAGGAAAGCTACTAACAATCACACAAACAAGCTACTAACAAACACAAACAAAGGAATCCTTATGGATTCTACAATCAACAATCAACCTCCATTTTCTTACCACCACCCATGGATGATAAGATTTCTCTTCCTCTTACCTTAAATGAAGACAAAAATATTCTTTCACTCCTCTTCTAGGTTTCGGTTTTCTCATTCAAATCACCTAACAAACTTAAACAAAATCTACAAGTTACTAACCATAAAAGAGAGCTTAAACCATGGAGAAATCATGGCTTAGAACTTTGAAAAAGAGTTTAGAAATGGAAAACAAGAAATTTCACCTTCTAGGTAAAATTTTCCAAATAAGTTTCCAAGCTTCAAATGGAAGATTTTGCAAGAACTCTCAACTAGAGATGTTCTTAGGATTGTGTTTACGTTTAGAAAACTTGGTTGGATAGAATTTTGGGTGGTTGGATGGTGTAGTTTATGGCTTGGCCGAAACTAGCTTCAAGGAAGCTTCAATGGTGTTTAGGGTTTTTGGAAGAGAGAGAAGAGAGAAAATTGCATGAAGACAAAGTGATTATGGCCTTCCAAAAGCCATACGGCCGTGGACTTCAAAGCCATGCAAGGTGTCATGGGTTTGGCTTCATCCAAGCCTTAGAATGAATCAAAGGTCAAGATTAAAACTTGGTTAGCAAGCTTGTCTCCCATTGGTTGAGTTTAGCATAGTCATCTAACCTAGTCACATGCTTAGTCACTAATTAGCCTAGTCACCACACTTAGTCATCATGTTCTTGAAAGTTCTATCACTAATGAGGTTTAATTAAGCTACTAGGTTAACTATTTTAACTAAACATGGGTCTCGCAAAACATTTTCGGGTCCACTATCATTTTATTATACTGACTAATAAAATAATATTATAATAATACAAAATTATTTTATTTGACAGTTAAATCCTAAAAATTAAAAGATTAAATACAGTATCATTCAGAATTGGGTTAAGTAAGATCCCCCAGTTCTGAATAATTAAAAACAAGATTTTCCCGACCCGAAAAAAATATTATTTTCCTGTCCCGTAGCAAATCGCACAAAAAGTCCAAATAAAATCACAGACAATAATATTAAGCACTGTAACATATAGAAAAATTAAAAACAATACAATCGGGACGTAACGGTCATTTTTTTATTTTTCCCCACGACGAAGCAAATCATCCAAAACGTTTAAATAAAATTACAGACAATATTAATTATCTGTATATCTCCCAGAAAAATTAAAACAGTAGCTTGAGAAAATTTTTATTTTACCGTCTCAAAGCAAATTACGTAAAACGATCAAATAAAATCTTAGCCTATAAAAATGTATTTGCATTCCATACAAAAAAACAAGAAACAGTAAATAAGGACACAACAGTCATTTACACAAAAACTTGAAAAACATCAAACAGAACATTCGGGACATTTTTCTAAAAATTGGGGTGTTACAACTCTCCCCAACAAATAAAAATTTCGTCCTCGAAATTTGCTGTTCCTCAAAACAAATGAGGATACTGATCCCTCATTTTATCTTCCAGCTCCCAGGTAGCATCACCCGTCACATCGTTCCATATGACCTTCACTAGCTCGATCATCTTCCCTCGAAGCTGCTTTACTTTTCTATCTTCGATTCTAACAGGTAAAGTCTCGTAAGTCAAATTCTCCTTCAACTGTACTTCATCTGGTTGTATAACATGCGTTAGATCCGGTATATACTTCTTAAGCTGAGATACATGAAATACATCATGCAAATTGGATAGAAAAGGCGGCAAAGCAATCTGATACGCTACAGGACCTATACGTCGGATAATCTGATACGGTCCAATAAACTTAGGAGTAAGCTTCTTAGACTTAATAACTCTTCCGACACCGGTCGTAGAAGTAACTCTTAGAAACACATGCTCACCCTCCTCAAACTCAAGAGGTCGTCTTCGTTTATCCGCATAACTTTTCTGTCTGCTTTGCGTTGTCCTCATCTTCTCTTGTATCATCTTTACCTTCTCTGTGGTCTGTTGTACAAGATCTGGTGCAACCGTCATGCTTTCCCCATCCTGATACCAATATAACGGGGTTCGACATCGCCTTCCATACAATGCCTCATAGGGTGCCATCCCTATACTTGAGTGAAAACTATTGTTGTAGGTGAATTCTATCAAAGATAAAAATTCATCCCAACTTCCTCGTTGCTCCAAAACACAAGCACGCAACAGATCCTCCAAAGACTGTATAGTTCTCTCTGTCTGACCATCAGTCTGCGGATGATATGCCGAACTCAGTCGCAACTTAGTTCCCATAGCTTCTTGTAGACTTCGCCAAAACCTTGACGTAAACCTCGGATCTCGGTCAGAAACTATACATGTAGGTACACCATGTAATCTGACAATCTCACTAATGTACAACTGGGTTAATCTTTCCAATGAATATTTAATATTAATTGGTAAGAAATGAGCCGATTTAGTAAGTCTATCGACTATAACCCATATTGAATCATGACCTTTCCTCGTCTTCGGCAAACCAATAACGAAATCCATAGAGATACTATCCCACTTCCACTCTGGGATAGATAACGGTTGCAACATTCAAGCTGGTCTCTGATGTTCCGCTTTCGCCTTCTGACAAACCAAACAAGACTCCACATATTCTGCTACGTCTCTTTTCATCCTTGGCCACCAAAACAACATTTTCAAGTCTTGGTACATCTTGGTCATCCCCGAATGTAAACTCAAGTCACTAGTATGAGCTTCTTCTAGGATCGACTTCTTCAATTCAGAATCATCAGGCATACAAATTCTTCCCTTAAACCTTAAGATTCCATCTGCTCCTTCTTCTACCGTCGCTTTATGACCTTGCTTTAATAATTCCCTCTCATTTTGCAAAAACACATCTTCCTTTTGTTTATCTCGGACAACATCAAGAAATTCGTTTATGATCACGACCTTATATAAACGAACTCTTTCAGGTAGAAACTCCACAGACAACCATAGATCTCGGAATTCATTGATTAACTCTTCCTCCTTGATCATCATTGCCGAAACACTAAGCACTTTTCTACTCAAGGCATCAGCTACCACATTAGCTTTTCCTGGGTGGTATTGAAGTTGAAAATCATAATCCTTTAAGAATTCCAACCATCGCCTTTGCCTCATATTCAATTCTTTCTGATCAAACAAGTACTTTAGACTCTTGTGATCACTAAAGACATTGAACAGCGCTCCATACAGAAAATGTCTCCACACTTTCAGAGCAAAAACCACTGCAGCCAATTCCAAATCGTGCGTTGGATAATTCCTTTCATGAACCTTCAACTGACGAGAAGCATATGCCACCACATTTCGATTTTGCATCAAAACGCAACCTAACCCTTGGTAAGAAGCGTTGCAATACACATCAAAAGCTCCCTTAGAATCTGGAAAGATCAACACTGGCGCAGTTGTTAACCTCTTCTTCAACTCTTGAAAACTGGCTTCACGTTCTTCCGTCCATTCAAAAGCTTGACTTTTCCTCGTAAGTTGTGTAAGCGGTCCAGTAATCTTCGAAAAACCTTCGATAAACCTTCGGTAATAACCAGCAAGTCCAACGAAACTTCGAACCTCTGTTATCGTCTTAGGCCTTTCCCACTATAAAACAGTCTCCACTTTTGATGGGTCTACTGCAATACCTTCTTTCGAAATTACGTGACCTAGAAACTGAACTTTTTCTAACCAGAATTCACATTTAGCCAACTTCGCATACAACTGCTTTTCTCTCAAAATCTAAAGAACAATACCAAGATGTTCAGCATGCTTTTCCTTAGATTGAGAATAGATCAGAATGTCATCGATAAAGACAACGACAAATCTGTCTAGATACGGACGAAAAATCAAGTTCATATAATCCATAAATATGGCAGGAGCATTCGTCACCCCGAATGGCATTACCTGATACTCATAATGTCCATATCGAGTTCGAAAAGCTGTTTTCGGCACATCTTCTCCCTTAACACGAATCTGGTGATAACTTGATCTCAGATCTATCTTGGAAAATACCACAGCTCCTCTTAATTGATCCATCAAATCGTCAATTCTTGGAAGCGGATATTTATTCTTGATAGTCACCTTGTTCAGCTGACGATAATCCACACAAAGCCGAGAAGTTCCATCCTTCTTCTTGACCAAAAGCACTGGTGCACCCCATGGTGAAACACTAGGTCGCACAAACTGTTTCTCCAACAATTCCACCAATTGCTCTTTCAGCTCTTCCAACTCTGCTGGCGACATACGGTACGGTGCAATTGAGATAGGACCTGCTCCTAGTACTAAATCAATTGAAAACTCGATCTCCCTCTCAGGTGGCAAACCAGGTACGTCATCAGGAAAAACCTCTGGAAACTCGTTAACAACAGGAATAGTATTCACATCCTTCTCATTCTTAACTTCTAGAGAAGACAATACCACATATCCCTGTGCTCCCTCTCTTAACAAAGACTTGACCTTAACAGCAGTTAAGAATCCAGACTTTTCTTCCTTAGGAAAAACTATGGTTTTACTTGCACAATCTATAAGGATATGGTTAGAAGATAACCAGTCCATCCCTAAGATTACATCTATTTCAACAAGAGGTAACCAAATCAAGTTGACCAAAAACAAACGGCCCTTCACAACAACAGGACAATCCAAACATAACAAAACAAAGTCAGATACATCCTTTCGGAAGTAAATCACAGAGAATCACACAGCACAAACAAAAACAGACCCAACCACAACCCCAAAAGACTCTAACTTGGGCTCTGATACCAACTAATGTAACACCCTTGTGGGGATGTCACATATATAAAGAAAATAAAAGAAAGATAAATAAAATCTACCCAAGTTGTAAAATACTTGTTATATAATAATACGGGTTGTAAAATATTTTCTGTTAAACATAATATTATTAAATAAAATAATGCGGAAACATAAAATAAACAGAACAACATCACTCATAATATACATATGGTCCAAATTATAAGTTATACAAATAATTTACAACTACAACTATAAATATTTAAACATAAGCAGTAAACAGAAACCGTAAAGTAGTCAATATACACATACGCAGACGCGCCCAAAAATACACATCATAAACATTTAATCCTCTGATGGATCACTCTCAGGAAACTCATCAGAAGATAAATATCCAGGATGCCTCGACACTCGGCGGACATGAGACCGCGCAGTCGATACGAGAGTCATCTCACTAGGCTCAGTGGACACACCATCTCAATGACGCCTAAGAGATAAAGGCAACTCTAAGTGCAGAAACACAGTAGTCGTCATCACTGGCTCTCCATCAAACGTAAGTCGTATGGACACAGTCAACCGTCCCACGTAAGTCACAGAGTCTCTGTCTCCCCGCAGATGCCAAGCTAACGATCCACCATGAAACTCGAGTGTCACAAAACCCAAAAATCCTGGCACCGCCATACCCAAACAAATCAGTCCAATGGATATGGATGATCGATGGTTCTTGGTCGTCGCACTTTGGTCTTCGGCTTTGTCGCTCCTCTTCCTCCTCGGGATACAAAATCTCAAGAGGTCTGTTCCTCTTCCTCAAACTCTTTACCACGTAAATAAATATACGAAAACACATACAATAAAGAGGTAAGACAAACTAGAATCATCACAAACATGGCAAATAAGAAAACGACAAACAACAGATATACAGTTCATACAATATAAAAAGCTATAACAAGTAATTAATAATAGAATAGTGTAAAGATTTAAATATCATAACAACACGTAATATCACAGATAAAATAATATCACAGATAAAATAATCAATAAAATAACAAATCAAATAATATAAGAGTTTGACATTAAACAGATAAAATAAAGCAGATAAAATAAAATAATATTCAAGATATCATTACATGCAATATGACACGATCCTACTCCATGGAGGTAAACACATAGAGATATCAGAGAGAGAATGACCCGCAAAATCTATTAGTACCACGGCTGCCCAACCAAACTATTCCGCGGTCTCACGTTGCGTCTATAGCCCCACGTCACATGGAATCCATCATCCAAGGCGTGGTGTAGTTCACGGTCTCACGTTGTGGCACTACAGGCAATGTACTATTAGACTTTACGAAATCTCGATTAAAAATAGTGCGTGTCGAGTCCATTAGTGTGCTATCGGTTACCACGGCCTCAAGCGGAGCGACCGATCGTCCATATATGGGATCCCGTACACTAACGTCTCCAAGTTCATAAAGACAATGAACCACACTACGTTTATCGCATCGACAACACGATGTGATTCACCTCGTCAACCAATCCACCAAAAATTGGCATAAACTCAATATATGAGAAATTACCAGAATACCCTCAATAAAAATATATTCTCAAAGATAAAAAGATACAATAAGTCCCACCGGACAAATACTGTTCCAAAGCCTGTACGGGTTCACCTCATTGCCCGACAGCAGAAAAATACAGAAAATACCATTTTGGTCAATCCCGTAGAAATTTTATTGCGTTTTCGCAATCTCGTCATTTTTATAAACGTTTTTAAATCGCGTAAATTTATTTTTCTGTTTTTAAAGTCGCGTAGAGTTTTCAATACGTTTTCTCAATCGCGTAAGATTTTTAAATCATTTTATGGTCCAAATCCATTAAAATTTACTGTTTAAATAAACAGAAATAATAAATAATACATTAAACTACGTAAAATATTTTTCATACCGTATACTGTCTTTTGGACATCTTTTCTATCTTAATTTCCTATTTTTACTAAAAATTGACAGTATTTAATTTAGAAAATTATAATAATGATTTTCTAATTTTTTCGTAAAAATTCTGTTTACTTAATTTTTAACCGTATAATTTAATCCTTTTGAAAACCACTAACATACTTCAAAATACAGTATGAGCTATATGTTAGAAATTCTCAAAAGTTACTGTATTTCATTTCTAACAGTAAAATCATTAATTTTAAGTCCTTAAACTTAATTCTAATCAATTCATTTCTTCAAAACTCATTTTAAAAAAATTCTTTTTAACATATATTGCATCTTTTTAGTTGAAAATGGTTTGGAATTGATTTTAGAAATCATGAATCTTTGGTTTGGCATGTTGGCCGAAATATACACTTGTGTTATTTGATTTCTAAATTCATTTTCCTTGATCTAAACAATTCTATCTCTTGTTAATTTTCCTAGATTAATTAAATTACACTTTAGGAAAATAATGAGAACATCTTGGTTCTCCTTTTGGGTCAATGGCCGTGAGCCTTGGTGTTGTGTTCTTTGGAACACTCATGCATACCTTAGCATGTTATTCACATCCTATACATTATCATGCATTTCTAACACATACAAATTATCAAAGCTTGTAGACGTGCAAATCAAAGCTGGTAGACATGCAACATCATACAAATTATTACAAACATCAAATAAAAAAGCTACTAACAATCACACAAACAAGCTACTAACAAACACAAACAAAGGAATCCTTATGGATTCTACAATCAACAATCAACCTCCATTTTCTTACCACCACCCATGGATGATAAGATTTGTCTTCCTCTTACCTTAAATGAAGACAAAAATATTCTTTCACTCCTCTTCTAGGTTTCGGTTTTCTCCTTCAAATCACCTAACAAACTTAAACAAAATCTACAAGTTACTAACCATAAAAGAGAGCTTAAACCATGGAGAAATCATGGCTTAGAACTTTGAAAAAGAGTTTAGAAATGGAAAACAAGAAATTTCACCTTCTAGGTAAAATTTTCCAAATAAGTTTCCAAGCTTCAAATGGAAGATTTTGCAAGAACTCTCAACTAGAGATGTTCTTAGGATTGTGTTTAGGTTTAGAAAACTTGGTTGGATAGAATTTTGATTGGATGGTGTAGTTTATGGCTTGGCCGAAACTAGCTTCAAGGAAGCTTCAATGGTGTTTAGGGTTTTTGGTAGAGAGAGAAGAGAGAAAATTGCATGAAGACAAAGTGATTATGGCCTTCCAAAAGCCATATGGTCGTGGACTTCAAAGCCATGCAAGGTATCATGGGTTTGGCTTCATCCAAGCCTTATAATGAATCAAAGGTCAAGATTAAAACTTGGTTAGCAAGCTTGTCTCCCATTGGTTGAGTTTAGCATAGTCATCTAACCTAGTCACATGCTTAGTCACTAATTAGCCTAGTCACCACACTTAGTCATCATGTTCTTGAAAGTTCTATCACTAATGAGGTTTAATTAAGCTACTAAGTTAACTGTTTTAACTAAACGTGAGTCCCGCAAAACATTTTCGGGTCCACTGTCATTTTATTATACTGACTAATAAAATAATGTTATAATAATACAAAATTATTTTATTTGACAGTTAAATCCTAAAAATTAAAAGATTAAATATAGTATCATTCAGAATCGGGTTAAGTAAGATCCCCCAGTTCTGAATAATTAAAAATAAGATTTTCTCGGCCCGGAAAAATATTATTTTCCTGTCCCGGAGCAAATCGCACAAAAAGTCCAAATAAAATCACAGACAAGTAATATTAAGCAATCGTAACATATAGAAAAATTAAAAGCAAGTACAATCGGGACGTAACGATCATTTTTTCATTTTTCCCCACGACGAAGCAAATCATCCAAAACGTTCAAATAAAATTACAGACAATATTAATTGTCTGTATATCTCCCAGAAAAATTAAAACAGTAGCTTGAGAAAATTTTTATTTTACCGTCTCGAAGTAAATTACGTAAAACGATCAAATAAAATCTTAGCCTATAAAAATGTATTTGCATTCCATACAGAAGAACAAGAAACAGTAAATAAGGACACAACAGTCATTTACACAAAAACTTGAAAAAGAGCAAACAGAACATTCGGGACATTTTTCTAAAAATTAGGGTGTTACAACATGCCATGTCAACTCCTGTACATCCCATGTGAGTCTTAAGTAGAAATAGAACTTCTGCTGCCGTTATATCCCATACTAGATCTTCCAAGTCTACCAAATTCATTTTAAGCATATAAAACCATGTATTCATCGAATATTAACCTATAGATTAACAATAGGATACAAATCGAACCACAAAGCGGTATTTTGGAGTGTTGTACTTGTTTTTGTCCTGATTAATCAAGTGAATCCTGACTCTGTAATCTGTTTTTCCCTCTGTAGAATTTTCAATAAATAAAGTTAGCTATAGAAGCAAAGTGGGGATGAATATGATAGAGAAAGAGGAAGTGAAGCAAGGTAAACAACTATGATACCTCTTCTTCTCCTAAACTTCACTTGATATCTCTTGAAGTAGGTCTTTGATTTCTGAGCCTTAACATATGCCTTTAACCATGAAAAAATGTTATCAGTGCTTAAATTTATGAAAAAGGGAATAGCCATATATGCTAGCTACTAAAAACATCATAGCAATATGCCCACAAACAACATTTTAAGGAACTAAACAACCCCAGAAAACTCTACATACAAAGAATCCACAACATAGACCATAATTCCTTTTGGCCATATCAAACCAAATCTTATTATCTAGCACAAAACATAAATTCCTCTAAAAGGAAATAGAGAGAGTGCAAGATTTGTCTAAAACAAAAATACGAATGCATACAAATTCAAAGTAAATTGTAGAAAAAAAAGTGAGTTAATTTCAAATGATTCCAAACACCAGTTCCCAAAATCCAACCTAGTTTTTTAACTGGTCGTATACCAGCTTGATTTAAGTTTAACTCTCATCATCGAAACAATAATAATTGGTAAGGTAACATAACAAATTTATGCATACAAAGTGATATCATGAAGTTGTTATATAAATGTTATCAGAATTGCTAAAAACACATACTTAACTACCAGGAAGTCAAATGCAACATAAACTCTCCATGAACAGAATGATATTGATTTGGCATAAAGCAATAACATAGCCATAAAACATAGGGCCACTAATATATTAATATTATCACAAAAAAACCATGAAGATGCCAATCTCGTAGTAGATTACAATTAACCCCAATCAAATAGTTTCCTATATGTTAATTTTCCCAAAAAAGTCCCTATTACTGAATGTATATGTAGCTCAAACAACTTGAGCATTACTGAATGAATAGAAGAACCAGTGACTACCCATTACAATAGAATCAATAAAACATGAAAACGATTTGGAAAGTTGGGTTTTTTACAAGGGAAAAAAGGAAGAGAGAAGAGTAGTATGAGAAAGAAAAGAACCTCTTCTCGCCGACGGTGTAATACTCTTAAGGGGCATCGGAGACACTATCAGAATCAGCGAGAGGACGGTTAGGATCGGAGAGCGTGCGACTTCTGCCTGTTCCACTGCTCGACGCCTTTGAGGCCTTCTTGTTGTGTCGTGACGTCAAGAAGAATAGAAAGAAATACAGATTCAACGAAACAGAAAGAAAGAAGAACAGATTAGACAACGTCAGCGAACTAGAGAGAGAGCGACAGTAAGAGTGCACAAACGAGTGAGGGAGAACGACGAGGGTGAACGAGCAAGAGAGGACGAGCGGCAACAGGGATGACGAGCTGCGGCAAGTGCTCTGCTAGGGTTCAAAATGGAGGAAAATGAAATTGATAGAAAAAAGGCAGAGGAGATGGTACAAAGAAGGCTTAAAACGAGAAAATGTTTGGCGACCGCATTTTTGTCGCTATATATTTATTTATTTATTTTTTGTAATTTTTTTTATTTAGAGACTGAAATTTTAGTCTCTAAAACTTCTTTTTTTTAAAAAAAAATTTAGAGACCGAATTTTCGATCGTTAATTATTTATTTTTCATATAAATTTTTTTATTTAGAGACCGAAATATTAGTCTCTAATAATAAAACATTTTTTTATTTTTTTAGAGACTGAATTTGTAATCGCTACTTATTTATTTTATTTTTTTGTAAATTTTTTTATTTAGAGACTGAAATATCAATCTGTAATAATAATTTTTTTTATTTTTTTAGCGATATAATTTGGGGTTGCTACCTATTGATTTTTTTTATAAATTTTTTAATTTAGTGACCGAAATATCAGTGTCTAATTCGATCTTTAAAAAATTTTGAGACTGAATTAGAGATCGATTTTATTTCGATAGCAAATTAGATTTTTATTTCTTAATTGATCTCTATTTCAGTCTCTAAATCGGTCTTTAAAACTCAAATTTCTAGTAGTGAGAGGGTCCATTCGGGAGATCAAGCAAGTGGTGTAATACAACATGTATTGCCTTAGCCTTTATGAGGTCCATACTAGAGCACAACAAGTCTTCTCAATTGTCATGTAACGACTTTCACAGTCATTAAACTTTTTACTTAGATAATAAATTACTTGCTCCTTCTTTCCTGATTCATCATGCTACCCCAGTATTGCTCCCATTAAGGTTGGCAATATGGTTAGGTATAATATCAAAGGATGACCTGATGTAGGTGGTACCAAAACAAGAGGATTCATTAAATAAGCCTTTAACTTGTCAAAAGCTCCTTGACATTCTTCATCCCATTCACCCGGCAAATGCTTCTTCAATAGCTTGAATATAGGCTCATAAGTACTAGTCAAGTTAGCAATGAATCTAGCAATGTAGTTAAGTCTCCCGAGAAAACTTCTCACTTCACACTCTGTCTTAGGAGCAAGCATCTCCTAGATTGATTTCACTTTATCTGGATCCACTTTTATTCTTTCTCTACTAATGAAGGACCCGAGTAATTTTCCAATAGATGCTCCAAAAACACATTTAGCAAGATTCAACCTCAGCCTGTATTTTTTGAGTCCTTCAAACAACTTATGCAAAATCGCCACATGACTTTCCCCTTCTCTAGACTTGGCGATTATATCATCCACATATATCTCAATCTCCTTGTGCATCATGTTATGAAACAACGCAACTATAACACATTGGTAAGTAGCTCCAACATTCTTTAATCCAAACAACATCACTGTATAACAAAACGTTCCCCAATGAGTGATGAAAGTAGTTTTTTCTTTGTCATTGACATCCATGGGGATTTGATTGTACCTTGAGTATCCATTTATAAATGAAAATGTGTGATTCTTAGTAGTGTTATCAACCAGGACATCGATATGAAGGAGTGGGAAATCATCCTTCGGACTGGCCTTATTCAGATCTCTGTAATCCACACACATTCTAATTTTTCCATCTTTCTTAGGCACAAACACAATATTGGCTACCCAATCTAGGTGTCTTGACACTTCCACAAATCCTACTTCTAGCTGCTTAGTTACCTCCTTCTTGATCTTCAGGGATATATCAGGATGCATCCTCCTTAACTTCTACTTCTTTGCCTTAACATTCGGATATAGTGAGATTTTATGTGATGCTATCTACGAATCTAATCCAAACATATCGTGATAAGACCAAGCAAAGACATCCATATACTTTTTGAATAGTATAATCATTTCTTCATGCTCGGGGTTTTCCACTATTTTCTATTCCTTTTCTCTTCCTCTGTCCCATGTTAATCACCTATGCTACCTCGCCATTCAAATCAAATCCCGTATATGAATATTCCAGTAATTTTGCAAATTTTTTGACATCTTCCTCCTCTTCACTAGATCCAAGGTCTTTGTCATCAAACATTGCAGGGAAATCAATTAATGAGTTTTTGAGGTCCCTTTCACGAGGTGAACTTTTTGCAAGACTCAAATCCCTAGAAAGTAATTTGTGTGGAGTTACAAAAAGCAAAATAGAGTAGGAATGACAAAGCAAGAATTTTATAAATAGACTAACAACAAGATATTATATAGAAATGTAAAATGAAAACCAATAAATGCAATAGGACAAGCCAACGGTGCAAAGAGGAGGAATGATGAATATTCATGCAAATTTATTTAGTTAATGTCTCAAATAACAGAAATATAAGCTCAAAATATAGCTAGTCTTAAAGTACAGTATAACTAGATAATTATTTAGAAACAATCATATCAATCATTGGTTCAGATTGCTAATTCTTTAATGGCTCCTCATTGGTAAAAGGACGGATTGCCTTGCACTCCTCCTAGCCTTCTTCATACAATGCATTAATAGTGAGATGGCATCAGGAGTGAATGACTTCTTTAGATATGATTATCTTAGCTGGAGCTGGGAACGTTTCCCTCAAGTGAGGAATGTGCTTCATCTTGCCCTTATCATTCTTTCTTCCAAGAGTCATGGTACCTATTCTTTCCTCTAGGGATGCTTTGTACCCTAACCAAAACTTGTCTAACTTTTATGGGAATAAAACCTGTGACTGAGTACCTTGTAGTTGTGAGCCCAAGCCTTTTCTTTCCTAGTATCCATTATTAGCCATAATTTGGGCCACTACCTGATTCACACTTTGTGACAGAGATTCATCCCTACCAAGTCCAACCTCAACAACTTCAAAACTGTGCCACAAATTCTCCTCATCTTTCTCTACACTATCCACATACGACATTGAAAGTAGCTTTGATAGCATAATTTCTTCCTCTCTGTGTATGGTAATGACTGTTTGCCCCTTTATGTACTGCAAATGTATGAGTCACATAAGTAATATTATGACAAGTAGGATATCATTCCCATGACGATACAACCAATTTCTAATGTTAATTATCAACCAATAGCCTAATTACTTCTATTCAAGAACATTCGAATAAGGAAAAAAGGTGTATAAGTTAACTAGAAGACTTAAATGCCGTAAATTTAGAATAAAAGATATTTATTAAAGAATAGAGAATCCTTCTTCACCCTCTACTTCAATTAGTAATATGTAATCCTCTTAAGCAACATAAATGAAAAGGGGTTTTGTTAGCTTGAGAAATAAACTTAGTTAAAAGCCTATGTCTAAGTCAATCAACTATGTTTCATTTATCTAGATCACTATGTTTCCATGAGAACTAGCTCAAGCTCCACTCATTAAGAGCTATTCTCAACAATTACTATGCATAACTAAGAGATATATGTCTTTCCCATTAGCTAATTAACTCACCCTACCATTAGAATGAAATTAAACATGCATTAACCATATACATGATCTCAAATGTAAATCCCTATGTCTAGTTCAATAGATTTAATCGAATCACATTAAATGTTGGTCAAACACTCAAGAGCATTAAGAGAAATATGATTAAACAAATCCAAATTTTCTATATTAACTTAAAGGGTTATAAAATCACCAATATTCATAGAGAGATCAAAAGAAATCCCTAAATATAGCTTAGTTACACATGACACACAAAAATCTATCACAAATAATCATGTTCATGACAATAGAAGAGAGAAAGTAAAAGGAATGAGAGGGAAGCTCAATGAATGTGATCTTTGATGCTTGAATCTTCCTCTTTGAAAAAGATAACCTAACTTTGCTTCCTTTCAACGCTAATATTAAACCCTAGCAGCTGTGTTCTGTTTTCCAAAAAAGCTCCCTTGCTGAATTGCCTTAAATCAGTATTTATAGGCTAGCATTTTAGTTGTATCACGATGCACATTTAATTTAGTTTAACACACTGCGGCATGCACTCCTTTGCGGTGCAACGTGCTAGCCTCTAGTTTTAGTATACAGTAGGCTGAATGCACCACGCCACGACATGAACCTGCCTGCGTCACGACGTGAGATGTTGAATTACACCTTGGGCTTTCTCTTCTAATGTAGGTCCAAGTCTTCTACAAATCTACTTGTTTGGAGCCTTTCCTATAATAGATAAATCACCAAGTTATTAACAGTTGCAAATTCACTTAATCACTTGAAGAATATGCAAGATTTCCTCAAGATTATATAGGAAGATATAAAAATTGAATTCGATGAATATAAGCCTAAAATCATCCACATATGAGTAATAACAAGAACTAACCTTTCCACATTGCACATTTATAGGACATACATAACTACATTATATGGAGTTATCACACCCCAAAATCTAGATTTTTGCTAGTCCTCGAGCAAAACAAGATATGATTAAGAACACCTACTTGATAAATCATGTTCAATATACATTCAACAACTATTATGAACTCCATTTTTACTTAAACTAAAACTAGTGTATAATGATTGTATAAGCCCTCAAAGAATGCTAATGCCTCCCAATTAACTCCACACATACACAATCTTTAGCATGCTAACATTCAAGGCCTCATTTTATGCAAATAACATCTCCCACAATTTTGCAAGCTAAACTTCTCCTATTCAAGTTATTCATATATGGATAAGTTTATGAGCATACATGCATAAGAATTATACAATCCACAAGATTATTTTTAAACTATCTCGCCAATAATATAAATCACACATTATTGAGGATCAAAAGGGACTTCAACAGCTTGTAATGTAAGGCCAATGGTTATAGGTAGAAGAATAAACGGGGACAGGATTCAATACAAACATTGAGAAACATAAACATGTTATTTCAAGACTTGAGCCTCCAAGTGAAACTATTAGGGTATTCAAAAGTGAAAGAATAAGACTCTCCAGAACCACTTAATGCCTTTTTGTAATTTATCTTTGTTGCATTTATTTGCTGTTTTTTTTTAATCAAAGTAATGCTTTTTCTTTTGCAGCATCAAGTTCCTTCAAGCTCATTTTGTATTGAACATGAATTAATACCCCTAATCATTGGACTTACTTCAAGAAATATCATGTTATGTACTCAACAAACATTGATGGTAAGATGAATGGTTAATATGGTAAGGAATATGAGGGTGGTTGAAAAACATACAAGGCTGAATATTAATAAAGCTTCAAAGGGGATAAAATCATATCAAGGTACGCTTGAAAGGCTCAATCAGTCCAAACAATGCCCTAATCATTTCTTCAATCATACATGATCTAGGTTTTCGCTTCAAGATAGTTTAACTACAATTTCTAAGATACTTGAAATCTCAACATGCATAATTCATAAACTTTCACTAGACATGTACTCTTATTATTTTCAAAGTTACACATGCATACAAGTGGGATGTCAATAATGCATAAAACGAGACTAGATTATTTAAGCATGCCTTATGATCGTATAAGGTTTCACTAAAAGAGGTTGAATTGCAACAATTTTATCATCGAACAACCAAAACTACACTAGCAATTAGCAAATTGCGATGCATTTTAATAGATCCAACTTTGTTTTTCAATTCCAAACATGCATTCAATAAAATTATAGTAATATGGTGCATATCATTACTGCATACTTTAAACATCATAATATTTAAACAAAGGAAACATGTCATACTAAAACTTATTAATATCCCAAATATATTAAAAACATGTACACATGTAACTCCTCCAAACAAAGGGAAACATTGTCCCCACTGTACAAAATAAATCATAGTAATATAACCTGAAAGAAAGTGCCCTATATGTAGCAAAGCTACTCGTCATCATCTGCATCATCATCACCCTCCTGATCATCCTCCTGGAAAGGCTCTGCGTCATCTACAGCCTCAGGATCTTGCTGCGGTGGGGGAGGGTCAACTATGGCCTCTAGTGGGAACTCTGGAATGGGGAAGTCATCCATGGGTTGCTCCAAGTGCTTCGCAATCCACCGGAAGCTCTGAATGGTGTAATGATATTGGTATGTCTGTAATGTAGCGAGACTTGCCATATGTGTCTCCATTTGTGCGTGCTAGTCTGCATCAGTAGGAGGAGCTGCTTTAGGCTATCCACGAGCCTATCTTCGTCTAAGGATTGTTGGGGTTGGAATTGCTCCCAGCCTCTCAATGATATAATCATTAAGAGGTTGATTCACATCAGTTAGCTCCTTGTGTAGGTCCCACTGAACATGTTGTTTGCTACAAAGTGTGTGGATGAGAGAAGGGAAGAAGAGGCTCTTGTACTCCCTAACTAACTTCTTGATCTGGTCATGGATGATCTGGGTGACGTCTATGGAGTGGCGTGCTATAATGGCATATATCTTAATCGTCTGGTCTCTAGTCACCTCGGACAAGTTTATGGACCAGAGGATCCGGTGGGATATGAAATAGTACCAGACCTTGGCCTTTAGGGTGAGGTAGGATCACGAGAAGTTTCGTGGCTTCTAAGTCTGCACACTGATGTTCCAGACCAGAGGCTAGTCTAGGTTACAAATCCTAGCTGTGACCATGTTAAGGTCAATCCCCTCCTCAGACTCCCAGCGGAGGAACTCCATGTAGTCACATATCTTAGGGGGAGTAGGCAACTATAAGGCCGCTCTAATAGCCACAGTGGAGTAGGAGATCGTGCGTCCACGCACTTTGACTGTAGTCCCTTGCTCAGAGAAGGCTGCGTTCGCATAAAACTCGTGAATGACTAGAAGAACCGTTGCCATGGGGTGTTTGGCAAACTCACCCCGGTTGTGTTGACAAATGACCCTCTCAATGTCTTGGTGGATGGCCTCTGTAAATGTGAAGCCCCGGTCCAGGATCACTGGTCTGGTGACCAGGGTAGTGTATCGCTGAGCTACTACTACCGAGATAAATTTCCTCCTATCGAACTTAGGAGGAGGAGATTGCTCTCGGTTATGTTGGTTGCTGGATGCTAGCTAACGTTTAGGAGGCATTATGTATATGGTATAGGGTACCTAAACCTTGAAAGGAAGTGTAGAAATGTAGAGGAAAGGGTGGGGAATGTAGGAAAATCGAGAGAAAAACAAAGGAAAGGCAGAAAAATGAGAGAAAATGGGATAGAAACAGAGGAAATATGGAACGCCACAACATATAACCCTATTTTCCACGCGGCATGCAGATGCATGCACTACGGCGTGCATTAAATTCCCTTTTTTAATATTTATTTAAATATTTATTAATGTTATTTATTATTATTATTATTAATATTTTAAAACAGGCATGCCGCGGCGTGCACACATGGTGCGCTGCGGTGTGTAGTTCTCGGATTTTTGGCCCTGATATGCTAGAGGCTAGACAAGGCGTACGCCGCGGCGTGACAGGGCGTACGCCATGATGTGAGGAGTCTAACTGCAAAATTTTACAGCAAACTCTATTCTGTTGTCACTTCTGCTTCCTTTTCATTTCTAACACCTGCAAAATTAGTCTAGAGGGTTAAATTATAGTATATATAACCAAAATATAACAAAACCACAAAATCAAAGTTCTACATATACTAGACTTAAAAAAAATAATCAAACACTTGGGTTCCCTCCCAAGAAGGGCCTTGGTTATAGTCCCGGAAGGACTTGATCTTCATTACATCACGGATCTAATAATGTGAGGAAGGTCTTTCTCCTTTCAATCTCTCTTCTATGGTAAGGCTTTAAGCATTGACCATTGACCTTAAAGCTTGATGATGGATTTAGTGGAGCAATCTCAATAGCTCCATGGGGAAATACTTTCAACACCACAAATAGGCCTGACCACCTTGACTTCAACTTTCTAAGAAATGTGAATGCATCTGTCTTGAAGCATGTCAAATGGTTTTTTGATGATAACAAAGACAAAGATGAAGATCAAAGAGCAAAAGAGAAAACCAAGATCAAAGGAAGAAATCAAGAGGTTTAGATGTAGGCATTAGTACATCAATGTTAAATGCTCCCAAGATATCTCAAATGGTTTTTCAAAAATGATTTGAATCAATATGGTTTTCAAAGATCAATTCCTAAAAGAGAACTTCTTCTACCTTGGATCATGCCAAATAATGTTCTATATTGTTTAATCCATGTTTTCTAAAGTTAGGAATGATATAAATCTGTTTTAAGGCTTGAAAAATGAGTTTAAAGTATAGTGTAATCGATTACCAAGGTTTAGTAATCGATTACAAGCCAAACAGAAGCCTTGTAATCGATTACACCATCCCTGTAATCGATTACGTAAAGTCAGAGAACGTGTAATCGATTACACCAAGTCATGTAATCGATTACCATGTTCCCGTGAAAGCCAAGAACACGACCAAAGGGCCATGTAATCGATTACATCAATATTGTAATCGATTACCATGAAGTCGAGAGGCATGTAATCGATTACACAAGCCATGTAATCGATTACCACAAGCCTGTAAAGCCAAGAACACGTTCTATTTTCCATGTAATCGATTACAAACCCTTGTAATCGATTACCAAGGTTCCGACATGCCCAACGGCTATATTGAATGCATTAAATGCTTGGCTTTAACCACCCCAACGGCTCTTTTAATGAATTGGCTTTAAATACAATTTTGGGGCATCATTAAGGGTTGTTCTTGAACCTAAAAACATCAAAGCAACACATCATACGAGAATCAAACTCGAAATCATTCTTGCTCTGTTTTTGTCCAATTTTGAGATATCTTTGTGAGCATTATTAGAGCTTCAATTTGTATCATCTACTCTAGTGAGAGCTTCTCAAATTCAATCTTAATTGCTGTATAAGATAAAGGGTGAGGCATCCCTCAATTTGTAAAGGGTGAGGCATCCCTTTGTTTGAAGAGACTCAAGCTCAAGGGTGAGGCATCCCAAGGAGTTGAGGGCTCAAGTTTGTAAAGGTAGTCAAGCACCTATTGAAGCTTGAAGATATAGTGGAAAATCTCAAGTGGTTGCTTGAGGACTGGACGTAGGTCACAAGTGGATTGGTGGCCGAACTAGGATAAATCACTGTGTTTGATTCTCTAAACCATTCTCTTTATATTTGTGCATTGCTTATACTCTTGCTTGATTACTTATCTCTTGGTTGGTTATTAAGCAATATACATTGTTCTTATCAATTCATTCATTTCAATTAGTCAATAGCTTCAACGAAAATCAATAGTCAAGTGTTTTGCGAAAGAATTGCGAACTTGTTTTACAAACTCAATTCACCCCCCTCTTGAGTATTGAAGCCACTTGGTAACAAGTGGTATCAAAGCTAGACTCTTGTATAAAGAGCTTAGCCGCTTCAAGAGTAAAGATGGCTTCAAATGGTTTTTCTAATGAAAGTTCTTCTATAAATAGGCCTCCCTTTTTCAATGGGGACGGTTATGCATATTGGAAAGAAAGAATGAAGATTTTTATTGAAGCTATTGATATTGATGTGTGGGATGCTGTTGAAAATGGTCCTTTTATCCCCACACGTCTAGTTGATGGTGTTAGAACAAATACACCAAGAAATGAATGGACCGATGATGACAAGAAAAAGGTTCAATACAACTTGAGAGCCAAGAATATCATTACTACCTCTTTAGGATATGATGAGTTCTTTAGGGTGTCAAATTGTAAGACCGCTCAAGAAATGTGGGATACATTGCAAGTAACTCATGAAGGTACAAGTGAGGTAAAAAGATCTAGAATTAACACACTCACTCACGAATATGAATTGTTTAGAATGAACCAAGGGGAAAGCATTCAAGAAATGCAAAAACATTTTACTCATATAATTAATCATCTTGCTTCATTGGGAAAAACTTTTGCCAATGAAGATCTTATTAACAAAGTTTTGAGATGTTTGAGCAGAAATTGGCAACCCAAGGTGACGGCAATATCGGAATCAAGAAATCTTGCCGTAATGACTTTGGCCACTCTCTTTGGAAAGCTTCAAGAGCATGAGTTGGAACTAAACCGATTAAGTCAAAATGAGGAGCAAGATAAGAAGAAAAAGGGAATTGCACTCAAAGCCACCTCTTCCATACTTGAAGATGATGCTGAAGATGGTGAAGAGGATGCTGAAAATATTGAACTAAATGAGAAGAATCTTAGTCTCCTTGTGAGAAAATTCGAAAGATTCCTAAAGAAAAAGGGACTTCAAAGAAGACCACCCTTTCCTCAAAAGAAAGCATATCACAAAGGAGAAAGATCCTCTACTCCTCCAAAATGCTACGAATGCGGAAAACCAGGGCATATGAAAATGGAGTGTCCTACATATCTCAAGAAGACGAAGAAGTTTGAGAAAAGACCCTCCAAGGAAAAGAAAGGAAGAAGAGCATACATAGCTTGGGAGGACAATGACTTAAGTTCTTCCGACGACTCGAAAAATGAAGAAGCCCATCTTTGCCTCATGGCTCAAGGAGAAGAAAGTGGAGAAAGCGACACCGAGGTAACCTCTTCTAACCTAGAACCTCCACCTACTTATGATGAATTGCAAGATGCCTTTCAAGAATTGCATGATGAATCTTTGAGACTCACTAAAATGATTTTGTCTTCAAATAAAACAATCTCCCTATTGACAAACAAGGTTTCTACTTTAACTAAGGAGATAAATGAACTTAAAATTGAAAATGAGACCTTAGGACTCATAGATGCTAATTCATCATGCATGACTTGTTCCTCACATGATAATGCATCCATATCATTACCTTGTTTATCATGTAAAGCTTTTGAAAAAGAAATTGAAGACTTGAACAACACTCTTGCGAAATTCACCCTTGGAAGAGACAACTTGAATGTGTTGTTAGGGAGACAAAAATGTGTTTTTCAAAAAGCCGATTTAGGATTTAATCCAAACAACCATCAAAAATCTTATAAGAACTTCTTTGTTTCCTCAAAAACTTCAAGTAGCCCCTTTATCAAATGTTTTCATTGTGGTAGGAAAGGGCATAGTGCATCCACTTGCAATGTTAGAAAGAATATAAACACTAAAGTTGGAATAAAAAGGGTTTGGGTTCCTAAAGGCACCATGCCTAACTCTAACACACAAGGACTCAAGACAATTTGGGTACCAAAAGTTAAAACTTGAATGTGTGTTGTAGGTGTGCTTGAAGACCAAGAGCTCAAATTAGTATCTTGATAATGGTTGCTCCAAGCACATGACCGGTGATGGGTCCAAGTTCTCCTCCCTTACTCTCAAGAAACATGGTCATGTCACATATGGTGATAACAACAAAGGGAAGATTCTTGGAATTGGCAAAGTTGGTAAGATTCCTTCATCATCTATTGATAATGTTTTGCTTGTTGAAGGACTTAAACATAATTTGCTTAGTATTAGTCAATTATGTGATAAAGGCAATAGAGTTATATTTGATTCAAATTGTTGCATAATTGAGAGTAAGGATGATAAACATGTTAGGTTTGTTGGTCATAGGGTCAATAACATATATATGATTAGCCTTGATGACATTTCCTCAAATGATGCTAATTGCTTTATGACTAGAGAAAATGAATCATGGTTATGGCATAGAAGAATTGCTCACATTCACATGGATCACTTAAACAAATTAGTTTCTAAAGAACTAGTAATTGGTCTTCCAAAGCTCAAATTTGAAAAAGACAAACTTTGTGATGCATGTCAAAAGGGAAAACAAGTAAAGGTCTCTTTTAAAGCTAAAAATGTGGTTTCAACTTCTAGACCTCTACAACTTTTGCACATGGATCTTTTTGGTCCTCTAGAACTATGAGCTTTGGTGGGAATTACTATGCCTTAGTGATTGTGGACGATTTTTCTAGGTTTACATGGACATTGTTTTTATCTCACAAAATGATGCTTTTCAATCATTCAAAAAGCTTGCTAAAGTTATCCAAAACGAAAAAGGTTTTTGTATTGCATCCATAAGAAGTGATCATGGTGGTGAATTTGAAAACCATGAATTTGAAACATTTTGTGATGAACATGGCATTGAGCATAATTTTTCAGCCCCTAGAACACCACAACAAAATGGTGTTGTAGAAAGAAAAAATCAATCTTTAGAAGAAATGGCAAGAACTATGCTCAATGAGGCCAACCTTCCTAAGTATTTTTGGGCGGATGCAGTTAACACCGCTTGTTATGTTATGAATAGGGCACTAATAAGTCCAATTTTAAAGAAAACCCCCTATGAATTATACAAAGGAAGGAAACCAAATGTCTCACATTTTCATGTTTTTGGACGTAAATGTTTTGTTCTAAATAATGGAAAGGATAACTTGGGGAAGTTTGATGCAAAATCTGATGAGGGAATCTTTCTTGGTTATTCTATACATAGTAAGGCCTTTAGGGTTTATAACAAACGATCTATGACCATAGAAGAGTCCATACATGTTGCATTTGATGAGACTAACCCAAACGAGCCAAGAAAGGAGCTTGTTGATGATGTTGCAGAAATCCTTGCAAGAACTCACCTTGGTAATCGAGAAGAAGAAGTCAAGAAGCAAGAAGAAAGCCCATATGATTCCCCAAGACAAGAGGACTCTCAAATCATGGATCTTCCCAAGGAATGGAAAACATCAAGATATCATCCTCTTGACAAAGTGATAGGTGATGTATCAAAAGGGGTAATCACTCGTAACTCTCTTAGAGATGCATGTAATCATATGGCTTTTGTTTCTCAAGTTGAACCTAAAAACATAAATGAGGCCATTAATGATGAACATTGGATCTTGGCCATGCAAGATGAATTAAATCAATTTGAGAGGAATCAAGTTTGGGAATTAGTCCCAAGGCCCAATGATCATCCAATAATTGGCACCAAATGGGTTTTTAGGAACAAACTTGATGAAACGGGCTTAATAATAAGAAACAAGGCTAGGCTTGTAGCTAAGGGTTATAATCAAGAAGAAGGTATAGATTATGAAGAAACGTATGCTCCGTAGCTAGACTAGAAGCCATTAGAATGTTACTTGCATATGCTTGCATCATGGATTTCAAACTCTTTCAAATGGATGTCAAAAGTGCTTTTTAAATGGTTTATACAAGAAGAAGTATATGTTGATCAACCTCCTAGTTTTGAAAGTTTTGAGTTGCCCAACCATGTTTTTAAACTTAAAAAGGCCTTGTATGGCTTAAAACAAGCTCCTAGAGCTTGGTATGAAAAGTTGAGCAAGTTTCTTTTGGAAAATGGTTTCTCTAGGGGAAAGGTTGACACAACTCTTTTCATCAAACATAAAAACATGACATTTTACTTGTTCAAATATATGTTGATGATATTATATTTGGTGCTACTAATGACTCTCTTTGTAAAGAATTTGCTAATATCATGCAAAGTGAGTTTGAGATGTCCATGATGGGTGAGCTCAACTTCTTCCTTGGGCTTCAAATCAAGCAAACAAGAAATGGGACTTTCATAAGTCAATCAAAATATTGCAAGGAGTTGCTCAAGAAGTTTGGAATGGAAGGAGCAAAGCAAATGGCTACACCAATGGGAACTTCCTGTTACTTGGACAAGGATGAAGGAGGTAAATCGGTAGAAATCACTAAGTATAGAGGTATAATTGGCTCACTCCTTTATCTTACCGCAAGTAGACCGGATATCATGTTTAGTGTATGCATGTGTGCTAGATTTCAAGCAAATCCTAAAGAATCACACCTAAGTCTTTGTCAAAACGTATTATGAAATATCTAATAGGCACTTCACAAATGGGATTGTGGTACCCTAAGGGTGCTTCATGTTGTTTGGTTGGTTATTCCGATTCTGATTTTTTGGGTGCAAAATGGATAGGAAGAGTACTAGTGGGACATGCCACTTGCTTGGAAGCTCATTAGTTTCTTGGCATAGCAAGAAGCAAAATAGTGTGGCATTGTCAACGGTGAATTTGAATATGTTGCGGTGGAAGTTGTTGTGCTCAAATCCTTTGGATGAAGCAACAACTTCTAGACTATGGTCTTGAGTGGATCACATCCCCATAAGATGTGATAACACTAGTGCAATCAATCTATCTAAGAATCCGCGTTTTACACTCAAGAACAAAGCACATTGAAATAAGGCATCATTTCATAAGAGATCATGTTCAAAAGGGTGATTGCATGCTTGAATTTGTGGAAACCACTAAGCAACTAGCAGACATTTTCACTAAACCTTTAGCAAAAGAAGCCTTCTATTATATAAGAAATGAACTTGGCATATTAGATCAATCATGTATAAGCTAAATTGCTGCATAATCCACCATTTTGCTGCATAAAGAAACTTTCTCTGCATAATCAAGCCCTTTTCTGCATAATCATGGTTCTTTATTGCATAAATATTGATTTTCAATTCCATACTGACTTGAGCGTCGGAGATTTCCCCAAAGTTGTTTTGCAGGTGCTCCTTCATGTCAAAACTCTCCAAGAAACTCAAAAACATCACAAATCCATCCAAATGGGGTAATTCTTGGTAAAAGTAGCAATCTTGTATGATTAAGTGTTTTGGATCAAAATCTGTGTGAATTACTTGCCTAAATGATGTTTGAAATTGATTTAAGATGCTTTACAATCAACTTGAATGGTTTAAAATTGATCCCTAACTGTTTAAAATGCAAAAACTGAGTTTTAGTAGTCTGGTAATCGATTACAAGACCTTTGTAATCGATTACAAAGGTTTTGTCAAGCCAGTAATCGATTACACAAAACTGGTAATCGATTACATTGAATCCAGAACTCAAGTAATCGATTACACATATACTGTAATCGATTACAAGGTTTCCAGAAAGGTGGTAATCGATTACATTTAAATTGTAATCGATTACGTGGGCACAGAAAGATGGTAATCGATTACAATCGCTATTGTAATCGATTACAGAGGGGTTTAAAAGGCTTCGACGCGCGAAAGGTCACTCATTCTAAACTTTCCACCTCTCTCTCCTCTCTCTCACGAAGCTCTGCTCTCTCAAGCTCTCCTCTCTCAACTCTCTCTTTTCACTCAAACCTCCACCATATCCTCCAAAATCACCCTCATCTCACTCGAAATCCCTCTCCTCACACATCCACATCATCAAATCCCATCACAATCCACTCTTTTCTCTCACCCACCACCTTCGTTCTTCTCCTCTTCATCCCCCACGAACTTCACATTACCCAAACACTCATCCATGGCTGACCCATCCCAACGTGCCAAACGTGCAAGAACAGGGACCACTGTTGGTGAGTCCTCCAGTGCTCCTCCACGGAACATTTCTGGCTTGGACCTCACGAGGCACTTCTCCACCACTAAGAAGGCTGAACTCTTCAGGAAGAACTTCCAGCTGAGGAAGCTCATCTCCCCGAGGTATCTCACACAATCCTTCTGCACCAGTGAACCCCTGGAGTGTTTCCAACTGATTGAGAGGCTGGGCTTGCTTGGGTTCTTCAGCATTCAGAAAGTCATTTATCCCAACCTGGTTCGTGTGTTCTATGCCAACCTCAGGTATGAAGATCACTGCCTGATATCTGAGGTGAAGAAAACTCAGATTAAGATCACAAGGGATGATTGGTGTCGCTTGACCAAGCTTGTGTATGATGGGACAAGCTTCTATGGCAACGAAAATGCTTGGGGTGGCGAGTTTGAGAATAAGAGTGCTCTGATGTACTTGATTCGCTCCGGCTACGTGCTTCCCAGGAACAACAAAAGAGTTATGGCGACTGGCCTAACAATGGAGAACAGGGTACTCCATTATTTGGTGGTTAGAGGCTTGATTCCCAGAGGCGGGAATTATTCTCAGGTTTTGCGGGATGATGTTGTGGTCTTGTGGGCCATGACCACTGGTAGGCCAATCAACTGGGCCAATTACATCATTCAGCACATGCTGGATGTGAAGAAGAAGAAAAACTCTGCCCTGCCCTATGCCATGTTGGTGACTGCTATCCTGGAGCACTGTCGCATCTCCTTGGCTGAAGAATCCAAGGATACCAGCTCCAAGGGACCCCAATCCATTGGCCTGCACACCTTGAAGAAGCTTCAGCTGAGCAAGGTCGATGGACGCTGGTACTATTTGGCCCATGGTAGCTATGGGCACATTCCTCATGGTCCGGAGAGTGATGATGAGGATGAGGACGTGCAGCCTGCACCAGCTCCACCAGCATCAGCCACATTGGAGCTTCTACTGCAAGAGATGCGAAGTTTGGCTACCACGGTGGATGCCCGGATGGACCGCATTGAGCAGAAGGTGGATCACCTCGAGCTTAGGATGGATTACTCCGATCAGGAGCTTGCTGCCATTCGTTCGCATCTGGAGGGCCCCAGACACGCTGCACCATCCACCTCCTCTGCTCCTCCTGCTGCTCCACTATCGTTTGTTGATCCCTCTGCCACTCCAGCTGGAGTTCCTGCTGAGAATGAGGAGCTCCTTGGTTCTGAAGACGACCTTGATACTGGAGACGATGACGTGGACCTTGGAGATGTTGTTGCTGATGTAGAGAGCGATAGCGAGGCCACTAATAGTGATCATGGACCTCTGCCATGATAGTTTCTTTGTTTTCTGATATTTGATTGTATATGGAATTTGGAAATACATTTATATATAAAAATTTGTTGGTTCTTTTGATGTTTATTGCTTTTCTGAATCATCTTGATATATTGTTGTTTATATACATATGAATGATTGATTATAATCTGCCTGTCTAAGCCACATTGTTCTCTGTCAACTGTTGTTGTTGGGAAATCATGAAAAACAGAGGAAATGCTGTCAAAATTTCTGCTTAATGATAATGTGTTTTTGATAATGCCAACGGGGGAGAGATTAGTGACTTGCATTAGTATGGGGGAGTTCGATTTAACGCTCTTACATAAATATTTCACTAACCCTATATTGTGCATACATTACGGGGGAGAGTTGCGCTTAAATCTCTGATATACATATATATATGCAATTGTTTCTCTTCCTTTCAATGTTCAGATTGTCATCATCAAAAAGGGGGAGAATGTGAATGCATGTGTCTTGAAGCATGTCAAATGGTTTTTTGATGATAACAAAGACAAAGATGAAGATCAAAGAGCAAAAGAGAAAACCAAGATCAAAGGAAGAAATCAAGAGGTTTAGATGTAGGCATTAGTACATCAATGTTAAATGCTCCCAAGATATCTCAAATGGTTTTTCAAAAATGATTTTCAAAGATCAAGTCCTAAAAGAGAACTTCTTCTACCTTGGATCATGCCAAATAATGTTCTATATTGTTTAATCCATGTTTTCTAAAGTTAGGAATGATATAAATCTGTTTTAAGGCTTGAAAAATGAGTTTAAAGTATAGTGTAATCGATTACCAAGGTTTAGTAATCGATTACAAGCCAAACAGAAGCCTTGTAATCGATTACACCATCCCTATAATCGATTACCAGAAAGTCAGAGAACGTGTAATCGATTACACCAAGTCATGTAATCGATTACCATGTTCCCAGAAAGCCAAGAACACGACCAAAAGGGCCATGTAATCGATTACATCAATATTGTAATCGATTACATCAATATTGTAATCGATTACATCAATATTGTAATCGATTACATCAATATTGTAATCGATTACCATGAAGTCAGAGGGCGTGTAATCGATTACACAAGCCATGTAATCGATTACCACAAGCCCAGAAAGCCAAGAACACGTTCTATTTTCCATGTAATCGATTACCAAACCCTTGTAATCGATTACCAAGGTTCTGACATGCCCAACGGCTATATTGAATGCATTAAATGCTTGGCTTTAACCACCCCCAACGGCTCTTTTAATGAATTGGCTTTAAATACAATTGCTGGGGCATCATTAAGGGTTGTTCTTGAACCTAAAAACATCAAAGCAACACATCATACGAGAATCAAACTCTGAAATCATTCTTGCTCTGTTTTTGTCCAATCTTTGAGATATCTTTGTGAGCATTATTAGAGCTTCAATTTGTATCATCTACTCTAGTGAGAGCTTCTCAAATTCAATCTTAATTGCTGTATAAGATAAAGGGTGAGGCATCCCTCAATTTGTAAAGGGTGAGGCATCCCTTTGTTTGAAGAGACTCAAGCTCAAGGGTGAGGCATCCCAAGGAGTTGAGGGCTCAAGTTTGTAAAGGTAGTCAAGCACCTATTGAAGCTTGAAGATATAGTGGAAAATCTCAAGTGGTTGCTTGAGGACTGGACGTAGGTCACAAGTGGATTGGTGGCCGAACCAGGATAAATCACTGTGTTTGATTCTCTAAACCCTTCTCTTTATATTTGTGCATTGCTTATACTCTTACTTGATTACTTCTCTCTTGGTTGGTTATTAAGCAATATACATTGTTCTTATCAATTCATTCATTTCAATTAGTCAATGGCTTCAACGAAAATAGTCAAGTGTTTTGCGAAAGAATTGCGAACTTGTTTTACAAACTCAATTCACCCCCCTCTTGAGTATTGAAGCCACTTGGTAACAAGAAATAATCTAAGCCTTGAGTTATACAACAAGACTTGTTGTCCTGGCTCGAATCTCTTTTCAACAATAAGCTTATCATGCCATCTTTTGACCTTTTCCTTATAAAGCTTGGAATTCTCATAAGCTTGAAGGTGAAATTCATCCAATTCATTCAACTGGGGAAGTCATTTCTTACCTGCAGCATGAAGATCAAAATTAAGCATTTTGATAGCCAAGTATGCATGGTGTTCCAACTCCACCGACAAGTGACAAGCCTTTCCAAACGCAAAGTTGTATGGAGACATGCTAATAGAAGTCTTGAGAGCAGTGCGATAAGCCCATAAAGCATCTTCTAACATCATGGACCAATCATTTCTCGAAGGACACCATTTTTTCAAGATTCTCTTAATCTCACAATTAGAAATCTCAGCCTGTCCACTTGTTTGTGGGTGGTAAGTTGTGGCTATCCTAGGATTTACCCCCATACTTTCTTAGGAGCTCTTGAAAATGCTTGTTGCAAAAGTGAGAACCTTCATCAGTTATAATAGCTCTTGGGGTGCCAAAGCGGGTAAAAATGTGCTTCTTGAGAAATTGCACCACTACTTTTGAGTCGTTTGTAGGCAAGGCTATTGCTTCAACCCACTTGGAGACACAATCAACTACCACCAAGATGTATAGTTGACCAAAGGACGGTATGAATGGCCCCATAAAATCTATCCCCCATACATCAAACAGCTCAACTTCCAATATGATGTTCGGTGGCATTTCATTGTGTTTAGAGATGTTGTCTGTTCTTTGGTGCCTGTCACTTCTGGCCACGAAAGAAACATCATCTTTAAACAAAGACGACCAATAAAATTCTGCTTACAAAATCTTAGTGGTTGTGCTTTCTCCACTAAAATGGCCACCATAGGGGGAAGCATGACACTGCTTAAGGACAACCTCAGTCTCTTCAAAAGGCACATATCTTCTAATTAAATGGTCAGCACATTGCCTGAAGAGATAAGGCTCATTCCATTAATAAAACCAAACATTAGGAAGGAACTTTTTCTTTTGATGGTGATTAAGATCTGATTGTAGAATACCACTTACAATATAGTTGACATAATCAACATACCATGGATCTGAGCTAGCACTTACAACAAATAATTGTTCATCTAGAAAAGTCTCAAGGATCAGAGTTGGGTCATGTTGGTAATCCTCATTTTCCAACCTAGAAAGATGGTCTGCCATTTGGTTCTTAGCACCTTTTCGACCTCTAATCTCCAGGTCAAACTCTTGTAGCAATAAAATCCAACGAATCAACCTCGGCTTAGTGTCCTTTTTGCTTACTAAATACTTGATCGCTGAGTGATCTATTTGGACTATGATTTTAGCTCTAACCAAATATGACTGGAACTTGTCGAATGCAAAGACAACTACAAGGAGTTCTTTCTCCGTAGTTGTATAGTTCAATTGTGCATTTGTCAGTGTCCGACTTGCATAATAAATAAAGTGAAAGACCTTGCTCTTTCTTTGGCCCAATATCGCTCTAGTTATATAATCACTAGCATCACACATCAGTCCAAACGGTAGGGTCCAATCAGAAGTAGTGACAATTGCTGTTGAGACCAGCCTTTTCTTCTACTATACAAAGGCTTCTATACATTGCTCATTAAACTTGAAATGCACATCCTTTTCCAACAAGTTCCAAAGTGGTTTAGAGAGCTTGGAAAAATCTTTTATAAACTCTGGTAAAATCCCGCGTGCCCTAGGAAACTTCGAACTCCTTTTACCGAAATTACTGGTGGAAGTTTCTTAATAACCTCAATCTTGGCTCTATCCACCTCCATTCCTTTATGTGACACTCTATGGCCAAGTACTATGCCTTCTTGGACCATAAAGTGACATTTCTCCAATTAAGCTCCAAATTGGTCTCCTCACACCTTTGCAGCACAAGAGCCAAATTATTAAGACAATTGTCAAAGGAATCACCAAAAACTGAAAAGTCATCCATGAAAATTTCTAAACACTTCTCTACCATGTCGGTAAAGATAGCCATTATACATCTCTGAAAGATTGTTGGTGCATTGCATAAACCAAAAGACATCCTTCTAAAAGCATAAGTACCATAGGGGCAGGTGAAAGTAGTTTTCTCTTAATCATTAGGGGCAATAACAACCTAATTGTACCCCGAATATCCATCAAGGAAATAGTAAAATGCACGACCTGCCAGTCTATCCAGCATCTGATCGATAAATGACAAGGGAAAATGATCCTTTATGGTTGTAGTGTGAAGCTTCTCATAGTCCATGCAAATGCACCACCCTATGACTGTCTTGGTGGGATCAAGTCATTGTTCTCATTGGCAACAACCATCATTCCACACTTTTTAGGCACACAATGATCAGGGCTCACCTATTTACTATCAGAGATTGGATATATAATGCCCCTATCTAACCACTTGATGATCTCTTTCTTGACCACCTCTTTCATGATGGGGTTGAGACGTCTTTTGATATTCAATGGTTGGCTTGACATCAGCTTCCAATAAGATTTTGTGCATGCAAATTGTATGACTAATGCCTTTAATATTTGTAATAGTCCACCCCCAAAGCTTGGTTCTCAACACCCTTTCATTCTCTAATCTCCAGGTCAAACTCTTATAGCAACAAAATCCAGTGAATCAACCTCGGCTTAGTGTCATTTTTGCTTACTAAATACTTGATCGCCAAGTGATATGTGAAGACTATGACTTTAGCTCCAACCAAATATGACCGAAACTTGTCGAATGCAAAGACAATTGTAAGGAGTTCTTTCTCCGTAGTTTTATAGTTCAATTATGCATATGTTAGTGTTTGACTTGCATAATAAATAAAGTGAAAGACCTTGCTCTTTCTTTAGCCCAATACCGTTCCAATTGTATAATCACTAGTATCACACATCAGTTCAAACGGTATGGTCCAATCAGAAGTAATGATAATTAGTGTTGAGACCAGCCTTTTCTTCAACTCCACAAAGGCTTCCATACATTGGTCATCAAACTTGAAATGCACATCTTTTTCCAACAAGTTGCAAAGTGGTTTGGTGAGCTTAGAAAAATCTTTTATAAACCTTTGGTAAAATCCCACATGCCCCAGGAAACTCCAGACTCCTCTTATCGAAATTGGTGGCGGAAGTTTCTTAATAACCTCAATCTTGGCTCTATCCACCTTTATTCCTTTATGTGACACTCTATGGCCAAGTATTATGCCTTCTTGGACCATTGATGTGTGTGAAATAACACTATATTTTGTTCTTGTTTTGCATACATATTTAGGCATTTTAGGCATTTAGTTTCACTTTTTATTTGTTTTTCCTTTAGATCGGATAACTGTGGTGTTTGTGGTGTTGTTGTGCAGGATTGGTGCTAAATTGGCTTAAAAATGGGTGGAAAGCTTGCATAATTGAAGTTGGAGCTTAAAGGATAGCAAATTGAGGCCAAAAAAGGACCATTTTGACTCAGATAGGGCCCTGTGTCAGCTCAGAAGCGATTCAGGAGTTAAACACGACCCTGTCTAACTTGAAGAAAGCTTCTGACCAGGAGACACAGTCGTGTCTCCTTGTCACACGACCGTGTCTCATTCACCATTAAAGTTACGTAAATCTTCCAGCTCACACGGCCATGTCTTAATTGATTGAAGCTTCTGACTTTGAGACAATGTCGTGTCTCTTGTTCACACGACTATGTCTCACTTTCAGTGTGTGTTATGCAATTTTGGAGACACAGCCATGTGACCCCTCCTGAACCTAAAAACAACAATTGTTCACCCTAAATCATTATAAATGGGGGCAAACCCTCAAGCCTAAGGAAGGAAGACAAAGATAGTAGGAGACTTGGAGAGGCATAAGGTTTGGAGGCTCTAGATCTTCATCTTCCTCCTCTCTTCTCCCTTCTAGACGGGTTTGGATGTTCTTTATTATGTTTTCTTGTTTCTCTCCATTTCTGAGTAGTTCCCTTCATTTCTAGGATTGGGCAATGCCTTTTGATACATTGATGATGATTAATTGACTGTGTTTACCCTTTTTATTAATTTTGATTGTTCTTTGATTCAATCCTTTTTGCGCTTATTCATGTGAATTTGCTGGCCACAAATTTGCATCTCATGGATATTTAGGGACGTACTGAGAGATGAACCTAGGCGTTGGAACCATAAGAATTGAACTTAAGGTTTAAATTATGAGAGTAGGCTTAGCCTTTCGAGGACTTAATGAATTACTACAAAGCGTAAAGGGTTCAATTTAAATTCAATTTCCACGAGAGTAGGAATTGGTTTAATTGGGCACAGTTCTTGTATCTTGAGAAAGAACATTAACTAACTTAGGGGAATTCACTTTCAATTGAATTTTAATTTTAATAAAAGAGTTATCAATTAGGATTTGTCTTGTATCATTGTGGTTACCCCCAATCCTGGAAGCTTTCTTGGATTTGAAAACCTCTCTTAACAACATGTTGTTTTTGTTTTAAGCTTTGCATTTTAATATTTATTTATTTAATTACTTGGTTACTACGTTCTCAACACTCAACAATTACATTCTCTTTATTTAATTTAATTTAATTAATTAATTAATTAGTATTCATAGACATAGTCCCTGTGGATTCGATCTTTTTATTACTTAATGATGAAATCGTACACTTGTGGATTTCACATATCATGTTTTTGGCACCGTTGCCGGAGACTGTGTTCTTCTTGAATATCAGTTTAATTTTTAATTTAATTATTTTAAACCTTTTTTTTGTTATTTAATTTAATTATTTTTCTTGTTTTCTCTTTGACTCTCTGCAAGTAATTTCTCTTATTTATGTGAAGTATTAGACGTTCCAAGACTCTTATTGAAGCAGATCCTGAAATTGAAAGAACTTTTCATAGAAGGAAAAGACAATAACGGCAAAGAGTGAGAGAAATACTTGAACCAACACTTATCATGGCTGAACCTGTGGACAATAGACTTCTAAAAGAGTATGCAATCCCTAATGCTCGGGGTTTGCGATCTGGAATTTCTCAGCCAGCCATTGAAGCTGGACACTTCACTATACCAGTTGCTTTACTCTCTATGATAAGGCAGAACCAGTTTGGAAGATTGCCATTAGAGGACCCGAATGATCATGTGGATATATTCTTGGAGTTCTGTAAGACCCTCAAGATTGAAGGCACCTCTGTCGATGCTATTCGCCTCCGCCTATTTCCATTATCACTGAGAGATAGAGCTAGAGCATGGTTGAAGTCTATGCCCGTTGGAATAATCACTACTTGGGACCAATTGGAGCAAGCTTTCTTGGACAAATTTTTCCCACCTTCCAAGACTGCTCATCTTAGGACCCAAATCATAAGCTTTATTTAGAAAGATAGAGAGTCATTGTCGAAAGCTTGTGATAGATATAAGGTTTTGCTAGAAGCCTGCCCATATCATGGGTTAGAAAAATGGTTAATCGTCCACACCTTCTATAATGGTCTAGAATATTCTTCGAAGGTGTCTCTTGACTCCGTAGCTAGTGGAGCTTTGATGAACAGAAGGCTAACAGAAGCTTGTGAGATCATTGAGAGCGTTATTGCAAATCATCACCAATAGGCAAATGAAAGAGGTAATAACCTGAGAAAACTCTCAGGAGGTAAGTTTGTGGTAGACCGTGTTGATTTGATTATGTCAAAATTTGATTATTTGAATAAGTATTTTGACAAACTTGAAAAAGCTAATGTTAATGCCATAGGTGTTTCTAACATTTTTCGTGAGATTTGTGGAGCACAGGGACACATGAGTGCCGAATGCCAAGTTAGAATTGGATTCTCACAAGGCGCATCGGTAGAGCAAGTGGAATCATACCATAATTTTCATGACTTCAACCAAAAAGGGAGAAATGATCCATATTCTCAAACTTACTACCTCGGTTGGAGGTCACATCCTAACTTGTCCTACCAAAATAGTCAACACTAAGTTGGGCAAGGTAATGCTAAACCCTCTTCTGGATTACAACAGGTACAAAAATCTAGACTTGAATCTCTTCTTGAGAACTTTGTTAAGAGTCAATCTAAGTAAAATGAGGAGTTTAAGCATCATGGGCAAGTTATGACTGAGACCATTAGAGAGTTGTCATCTAAGGTTGACAATTTGACCATTCATAATAAGATGTTGGAAACTCTGATTGCCCAACCAGCAGGCAATTCATATAGCCAACAAGGTAAGTTTTCTGGTCAACCTAAAATGAATCCAGGTAATGAACACTGTAAGGATGTGAGTTTGAGAAGTGGTAAGAAATTAAAGGATCCCAAGGGTAAGGGGGAGAGAGACAAAGATGAAGGGAATGAGGAAAAAGAGACTAAGACACAACCTTATAAGCGGAGGAAACTAATGAGAAGGTGTCTAAGTATGTATCCCCTAAATCATACTAACCCTCAGTGTCCTTCCCTTAACGATTGGCTAAGACCAAGCTAGATATACAATTTGGGAAGTTCTTAGAGGTCCTTAAAAAATTGTACATTAATGTACCCTTCACTGAGGTGTTGCAACAAATGCCTACCTATGCTAAATTTCTTAAGGACATTTTGTCTAATAAGAGAAGGTTAAAGGAATATGAGATAGTAGCTTTAACTGAGGAGTATAATGCTTTAATTCAAAATAAATTCCTCCTAAGCTAAAAGATCCAGGTAGCTTCTTTATTCCTTGTTTGATTAGTAACACTAGTTTTGATAAAGCTTTGTGTGATTTGGGGGCTAGTGTATGTCTTATGCCCCTTTCTGTGTGTAAGAAGTTAGAGGTAGGTGAACTAAAACCCACAACTATCTCCCTTCAATTGGCGGATCAGTCTGTCAAATACCCTGTAGGCATCTTGGAGGATGTTCCTATTAGAGTGGATAAGTTTTTCATACCTGCTGATTTTGTTGTGCTTGAAATAGAGGAGGATTCCCAAATCCCCATCATTCTTGATAGGCCTTTCTTAGCTACTGTTAGTGCTATAATTGATGTTAAAAATGACAAATTGTCTTTAACTATTGGTGATGATAAGGTTGAGTTTGATATTTCTAAATCTATTAAACAACCTTCATTTGAGGACTCTTGTTACAAGATTGATTTATTGCACTAGGTGGTGAAAGAAGAATCCACCAAGATTCACTTTGAAGATCCATTAGAGAGATGCTTGGTTGGTGGTGGCTTATTGGATTCTAGAGGTGAGGTAGTCGAGTATGCCTGTTTGTTGGAGGCAACCTCAAAAATTCCACCTTACGAAGTCAAAGTGGAAAAGCTTGAGCCAAAGCCTAAGTCTGAAGATTGGGAAGAGGAAAAGGTTCCTAAGGTAGAACTTAAAACCCTTTTTTCCACTCTCAGGGGGTACATACTTCAACTTCATGAGCTTGACGAGTTGAGATTGGATACTTATGAGACTGCCAACTCATACAAAGAGAGAACCAAGAGGTGGCATGACAAGCATATTCTTCATAGAGAGTTTCATGAAGGAGAATTAGTGCTTCTTTTCAATTCTAGATTAAAACTTTTTCCCGAAAAGCTTAAGTCAAGATGGTCTGGGCCATTTCTAGTGAAAAGTGTTTGTGTGTTGGATTGCTGGTTTGATCTTTATCTCATGGATCTTGTTTAGGTTTGATCCTTTTTGAAGCTTAAATTAGAAGGAGAGTGAAGTCAGAAAGTTCCACACCCAGCCTATAGTTTAATAAAGGAGCTTTATCAGCAGGGTCAGGCTACTGATGGCCACCTGCAGACCTTGGAGGGCACGGTTCAAAGCATGGAGAGCATGGTCCAGGCCATCCATAGTTGGCATCTGAGCCAGAACCCTTTTCTACCACCACCGTGAGTCCTTTTCTTTTATCCCTTCTCTTGTTATAGATTTCTACATTGAGGACAATGTAAATTTCTAAGCTTGAGGGGGTATTTTCATTTTCATTGTTATCTTTATTTTTATTTTTTCATTTTATTTTGAGTGCATTGTCATGTCTCTCATGTCTCATATTGCATTGCATCTTCATATTGCATTTTCACACCATCATATCTCTCGACTTTTTGGTTGAACTTTGTGCCCCTCTCTTTTGGGGACTTTGAGATGGTATTGACTTAGAACCCAACTTGTTGATTCTTGTGGTAGGCAACATGCATTGTTTTAATTGATTGTAGAGGTGATTTCTTGATAGTTGATAAATGGCATATGTTCTCTGAATTTGTGCTTTTCATTGATTTTTGAACCTTTAGGTGTGAGTTTTGAGCCTGTATGAGATTTATACACTATATGATTTTTGCTCCCATTCTTTGTGTTGAGTGATAATTCCTCATTGATTTTGTGCTCTAGAGCTTGATTTGAAACCATTTTGAGGTGAAATTTTTGTTTGCATGCTTGAATGTGATTAAGGCATCTTAGGTATTTTTCAGGCCTTCTGAAATAATTGTCACACTTTCATCCACTAGTTGTCCATATTGAGCCTATTGCATAATTGTTTTTCTTGATGCTTATGAAGATACATTGTCGGTAATCATTTAGAATATTAAATGGAGCAAATTGGGTTTGAAAGTTGTGTTGAGACTCATGTTTTTGAGCCTTCTCTTTCTCAAATAAAAGAAAAAAAAAGAGAAAAATATAAGGGGAAAAGGAAAAGAAAATAAAAGAAAATCATGAGATGAAAGCTTGAAAAAAAATAAAAAAAGAGGAAAGAAAAGAAAAGAAGAAAATGCTTGGATGTGGAGTTATGCTCTTGATTGAAAAATGCCTTTACTCTATTTATGTTCTAGTGGTACTTTGTGCTTATTGAAAATTTTGTTAGCTCTTTGTGCATACCTTCCTTTCTTTACCCTACCTTACATTATTCCCATGGCCTCATTACAACCCTTGAAAGACTTTTTGATACTTGCTTGCATGTAAATTATTAGTGAAAATTTGGTTTCTTATCAAGCTTATGGAAGTGTTTTTTCTTTGAGGAATCTTGAACGTATTGTCTTTACCCTTAAACACTTTGAGTGTGTTTAGTAGAGTGAACCTACTTCAGTGAAGAGTATGATTTTTGAGAACTTTAGCCTCTTATTAGACTTGATTTTGATTACCTCTCTAATTCTTGGTTTGCCTTTGCCTATTGCTTGGTTGGTTGTTTTCTCGGGTTCCTCATTCATTGTTATTTCTTGATCCCACTTCTTGGTTTGGCCTTAGTTATTGCTTCGGGACAAGCAAAATCTTAAGCTTGAGGGGATTTGATGTGTGTGAAACAACACCATATTTTGTTCTTGTTTTACATGCATATTTAGGCATTTTAGTTTCGCTTTTTATTTATTTTTTCTTTAGATCGGATAACTGTGGTGTTTGTGGTGTCGTTGTGCAGGATTGGTGCTAAATTGTCTTAGAAATGGGTGGAAAGGTTGCATGATTGAAGTTGGAGCTTAAAGGATAGCAAATTGAGGCAAAAGAGGACCATTTTGACTTAGACAGGGCCCTGTGTCAACTCAGAAGCGATTCAGGAGTTAGACACGGCCTTGTCTAACTTGAAGAAAGCTTCTGACTTAGAGACACAACCTTGTCTCCTTGTCACATGGTCATGTCTCATTCACCGTTGAAGTTACGCAAATCTTCCAGCTCACACAGTCGTGTCTTAATTGATTGAAGCGTCTGACTTTGAGACACGACCGTGTCTCTTGTTCACACGGCTGTGTCTCACTTTTGGTGTGAGTTACATAATTTTAGAGACATGGCCGTGTGACCCCTCCTGAACCTAAAAACAACAATTGTTCACCCTAAATCATTATAAATGGGGGCAAACCCTCAAACCTAAGGAAAGAAGACAGAGACAGTAGGAGACTTAGAGTGGCACAAGGTTTGGAGGCTCTATATCTTCACTTCCTCCTCTCTTCTCCCTTCGAGACAGGTTTGGATGTTCTTTAATATGTTTTCTTGTTTCTTCTTCTCTATGTCTGAGTAGTTCCTTTCGTTTCTAGGATTGGGCAATGCCCTTTGATACATTTATGATGATTAATTGACTTGGTTTACCTTTTTTATTAATTTGAATGTTCTTTAATTCAATTCTTTGTAAGCTTATTCATGTGAATTTGCTGGCCACATATTTGCATCTCATAAATATTTAGGGACATACTGAGAGATGAATCTAGGTGTTGGAACCATAAGAATTGAACTTAAGGCTTAAATCACGAGAGTAGGTTTAACTTTTCGAGGACTTAATGAATTACCACAAAGTGTAAATGGTTCAATTTAAATTCAATTACCACAAGCGTAGTAATTAGTTTAATTAGGCATAGTTCTTGTCTCTTAGGAAAGAACATTAACTAACTTAAGGAAATTCAGTTTCAATTGAATTTCAATTTTAATAAAAGAGTTGTCAATTATGATTTATCTTGTATCATTGTGGTTACCCCCAATCCTAGAAGCTTTCTTGAATTTGAAAACCTTTCTTAACAACTTGTTATTTTTGTTGTCAACTTTGCACTTTAATATTTATTTATTTAATTGCTTGGTTACTACGTTCTCATCATTCAACAATGATATTCTTTTTGTTTAATTGAATTGAATTAATTAATTAATTAGTATTGATAAACATAGTCCCTATGGATTCGATCTTTTATTACTTGATGACGAAATCGTACACTTGCAGATTTTAAATATCAACCGTAAAGTGACATTTCTCCCAGTTAAGCACCAAATTGGTCTCCTCTCACCTTTGCAGCACAAGAGCCAAATTATTAACATAATTGTCAAAGGAATCACCAAAAAATAAAAAGTCATCCATGAAAATTTCCAAACACTTCTCTACCATGTCGGTGAAGATAGTCATCATACATCTCTGAAAGGTTGTTAGTGCATTGCACAAACCAAAAGGCATCTTTATAAAAGCACAAGTACCAAAGAGGCAGGTGAAAGTAGTTTTCTCTTGATCATCAGGGGCAATAACAATTTGATTATACCTCGAATATCTATCAAGGAAACAATAAAATGCACAACTTGTCAGCCTATCTAGCATCTAATTGATAAATGGCAATGAGAAATTATCCTTTCTGGTTGTAGTGTTAAGCTTCCTATAGTCCATGCAAATGCGCCACCCTGTGACTGTCCTGGTGGGAATCAAGTCATTGTTCTTATTGGCAACAACCATCATTCCACCATTTTTAGGCACACATTGAACAGGGCTCACCCATTTACTATTAGAGATTGAATATATGATGCCCCCATCTAACCACTTAATGATATCTTTCTTGACCACCTCTTTCATGATAAGGTTGAAATGCCTTTGATATTCAATGGTTGGCTTGGCATCAACTTCCAACAAGATTTTGTGTATACAAATTGTAGGACATTAGCCTCTGATATTTGCCCCAAAGCTTTCTTGTACTCCCTGAGTACTCTCAATAACTTGGATTCTTGCTCTTCTGATAAAAATGAAGAAATGATAACAAGCAATGTAAATGATTCCCCCAAGTATAAATAACGTAAGTGATCAGGCGATGGCTTGAGTTCTAACTTGGGTGGAATGACTATGGAAGGTTGAAAAATGGGCTTGTTAGACGATATATACAATGGTTCAATGCTTGGTTTCCTAAAATACTTAGCAGAGGAGTCAAGTAGCTTAATACATTTTTTAACATCATCCCTATTTATATGCTTATCATTAGATGACAAAGATAAAGTAAGGGAATCATCAGTAAAACTAGCATGAAATGCATTATTGACTACTTGATCAATCATATCAATGTAAGGGCATTCTTCATGATCATTTGGGAATTTCATGGCTTTATAAATGTTAAAGGTTACCTTCTCATAATTGACTTGTATAGTATGCTCACCTTTGTGCACATTAATCATAGTCTTACCAGTAGCTAAGAAGGGCCTCCCAAGAATCAATGGTACATTGCGATCCTCCTCCATATCAAGGATGATGAAATCAGCTGGGAAGATAAACTTGTCCACTTTGACCAATACATCCTCAATGACCCCCTTTCGAATAAGTGAGCATTTGGTAAGCTAATTGCAAAGTAACCGAAGTTGGCTTTACCTTCCCCAAACCTAGTCGCTGGAAAATGGATAGAGGCATCAAGTTTATGCTCACCCCTAAGTCGCACAAAGCTTTACCAAAAAATTGTTTACCAATTGTGCATGGTATGGTGAAGCTTTCTGGCTCTTTCAATTTGAGGGGTAGCTTATTTTATAAAATGGTACTGCATTCCTTTGTAAGCGCTACAATCTCATAATCCCAAGCCATCTCTTCTTAGACAAAATGTCTTTCATAAACTTCACGTAATTTGACATTTGTTCTAAAGCCTCAGCAAATGGTAAGTTAATGTGAAGTTTCTTAAAAATTTCTAAAAACTTTTGGAATTAAGCATCTAGTTTTTTCTTAACTAGTCTATCAGGGAAATGTAGAGGTGGTGTATAAGGTTTGTCCTCCTTCTTCTTATCTTATCCTCAACCTTCTTCTTAGCAGTTTCCTCATTCTTCTTAACCTTTTTGCTCACAACCTCCTCATCTTTTGTTACCTTAGCATCTTTTTCAAGCAGCTTTGTCTTGGGATTTCCTTCTATGTCTTTCCCACTCCTTAATGATGTAGCCTTGCAATGCTCATTAGAGGCACCTTTAGGATTATTGACAGTGTCATTTGGAAAAGTCCCTAGGGGCCTATTGTTTATGACATTTTCCAACTGATCCACCTGTGTCTCCAGTGCTCTCATCGAAGCTATTTGGCTTTGAATGATTGAATTATTCTAGGCCAAATGAGCATCTATCTTAGTTATATATGAATTTGTCTTGACCATCAATTGCATAAACATATCCTGTAGAGATGATTTCTTTTCTTGCATAGGCTGTCTTAATTGTGAGGAGAAATCGGGAGGATAATTTGGTCTTTCATTTCTAGCAGATGAAGAGGATGCTCCTTGATTATCCCTCTATGAGAAGTTGGGATGGTTTCTCCATCTTGGATTGTACTGATTTAAGTAGGGGTTGTTCTACTGTGGGTGATAATTCTCAATATATTGCTCATTTTCAGAGATGGAAATGCATCTATTGCTTGCATGATTATCACCACACTTGTCATATAGCACAAATGGGCATTGATGAGGGCTTGCTCCCAAACTATCTAGCTTATTTGCAATTATTGCAACTTAAGCTAATAATGAAGTAATTGCATTAATATCATGTACTTCAGCCACCTTCCTTGGAGTATTTCTTGCTGAAGGCCATTGGTGGCTATTGGTTGCCAATTCCTCTAACAATTGAAATGCATCTTCAAAAGATTTGGTTAGTCCTAAACACATCCACAATGGGACGATGGTATGGCAGCAAGCCTTTATGAAAAGAATAGACCTGGTGCCAAAGAGGTATTTCATGATGGTAACTCCTACGAAGAAGATCCTTATACCTCTTCCAAGCTTCATACAAGGACTCAGATTCAGATTGGGTGAATGAAGTGATGTCATTCACTATTTTAGTAGTCTTGGTCGGTGGGAAGTATTTATTCAGAAATTTGTTGCAAACATTAGTCGAAGTAACTATTGATCCTGTCGATAGAGATTGTAACCAACTTTTGGCTTTATCTCTAAGAGAAAAAGGAAAGAGCTTTAGGAAAATGGCATTTTCAGAGACTTTATTGTGCCTAAATATGTCACAAATATGTAGGAAATTAGATAAGTGAGCATTAGAATCTTCACTCGGCAAACTACCAAACTACACCGAAGTTTGTATCATTTGAATTATGGCTGGTTTGATCTCGAAATGGTTAGCATGGATGGGAGGCCATCTTATGCTTGATTGTAAATTCTCTATTTGAGCAGTTGCAAACTCTCGCAAAGGCCTCGTGTGGTTATGATCATCCGTCATTTTAGCCTCATGTGGTTATGATCATCCGCCATTTCAGCAGTACCTATAACAGATAAAGAATGAAAACTTAAATTAAAATGAACAACGAGAAACTTGAATTAGAACAAAATAAGCTCATTGTTAATATTAGCAATACATAATTTAAATCACCTCCTTGGCAATGATGCCAAAAACTTGTTTGCCTCTTTGTGTACGGCAAGTGCACGGGTCGTGCAAGTAATATTATGGCAAGTAAGATATTGTTCCCACGCTGATACACTCAATTTCTATTGCTAATTATGAACTAATAGCCTAATTACTTCTATTCAAGAACATTCGAATAGGGAAAGGGTGTGTATAAGTTAACTAAAAGACTTAAATGTTATAAATTTGGAATAAGAGATATTGATTAAAGAATAAAAAATCCTTCTTCACCCTATACTTAAATTAGTAATATGTAATCCTCTTAAGCAACATAAATGAAAAGAGGTTTCGTTAGCTTGAGAAACTAACTTAGTTAAAAGCCTATGTCTAAATCAATCAACCATGTTTCATTTACCTAGTTCACTATGTTTCCATGAGAACTAGCGCAAACTCCACTCATTAAGAACTATTCTCAACAATTACTATGCATGACCAAGAGGTATATGTCTATCCCATTAGCTAATTAACTCACCCTACCAATAGAATGAAATTAAATATGCATTAACCATATCCATGATCTCAAATCTAAATTCCTATGTCTAGTTCAATAGATTTAATCAAATCACATTAAATGTTGGCCAAACACTCAAGAGCATTATGAGAAATATGATTAAGCAAATCCAAATCATTTATATTAACTCAAAGGGTTACAAAATCATCAATATTCATAGAGAGATCCAAAGAAATCCTGAAATACAGCTTAGCAACACATGATACACAAAAATCTAGCACAAATAATCATGTTCATGACAATGGAAGAGAGTAGTAAAAGGAAAGACAGGGAAGGTCAATGAATGTGATCCTTAATGCTTGAATCTTCCTCTTTGAAAAAGATGGCCTTCAACTTTGCTTCCTTTCAAACCAAATATTAAACCCTAACAACTGTGTTATATTTTTCCAAAAAAGCTCCCTTGCTGAATTGTCTTAAATCAGTATTTATAGGCCAGCATTTTAGTTGCATGCCGCGACATGAACCATCTTGTGCCGCGACACGCATTAAATTTAGGTCAACACGTCACGACATGCACTCCTTTGTGTCACGGCGTGTGATAACTCTACAAAAGTAAAGTTAAATGATCACTAATTGTGTTAATTTGTGTTAGTTTCCTTGTATATTCTTGATATCTTGAGCTTGTATTTGATTGTTGGAGCTATAGTGGAATTGGAACCTATTGAGCACTCTTTTGATCAATATTGACAAGCTTTAATGAAATGATTTTGGAATTATTACTCACTTGATATTTCATGCTTGATAGGTGGTTGAATCCCATGATTCATGAAGAGTTTGAAGAATGGAGATAAAACTTTGAAGAAGAGAAGTGGAGAAAAAGAAGAGTGGGAAAGCTCAAGAAAGATCATTGAATTGAGGGAGCAAGATAGGAATCCAAGAAGTCAAGTATTGGTTGCATTTTGATGAAGAAAAAGTGTTTAAATCAAAGCCATATACTATGCCTCGGCCTCCAAAACTATGCTTCGGCATAGTATATCAGTTTTGGAAGAATCTTGGAAGGAGGTCGCAGCATCCTGCTAAAATTTCGCCAAGGATTATTAGCCAAGGATTAAATCAATGGATGTGGTTCTTTAATGATTTCTAGCCATAGAATATGAATCACTACAAAAAAATGCTAAATTGTGGGGTTTTTTTTTCCAGAGGTTATCAAACACCACAAATCAATATATATTGCGGGGGTTTTTTATGCTTTCAGTGGAGGATATTAACCCCCGCAAATTAAAAAACATTGATGCTTATTTTTTTTGGCTTTACCTCCAATGTGGGTTACATTGATTTCATTTCCCCCTCACTTTCTCCCTCTCCCTCTCCCTTTTGATTTTGTTTCCTCTCACTCTCTCCCCCTCTCCCTCTTACTCTTGTGTAGAATAGCTTTCTCCATTTGTTCTGCCATTTGAAACCGCTCCACCATTTGAAACTCCCTCTTAGATCTGCGACACACCAATGCTTCTGCCCAACCATTTTTTTTTTAAAACCCCAAACTTTGCAATAGCAGTGTAGATCTGGCAACAACAATGCAGATCTGGTGGTGGCATAGAGGATCTGGCAGCTACATTCAATGTTCTACGTTCAAGCTCTGACAAGATACGCTATTGGGTGTTCCGAAAATTCTGCCTCTGGTCCGTTGCCTCTCTTTGCATTGTGATTCCTCTTTGTTCTTTGCGTGTTTTGTAACACCCTCCGTAGGGCATTATATTTCCGACTAAAAACTTATAATCTGAAAATCATTTCATAAATGGATTGAGTTCTAAAATATGGATTTTAAAATTTCTTTTTGTTGACGATATAAACTTACCGAAAAAATAAGTAATATCGAAAATAGACTGAACTAATTAATACACACGTTACTTATACCACATAATATTCAACAACATTTAAAACATAAAACTTACAGACTCAAAGAAACAGTAGGAAACCCCATGATGAGTCCTACTTAATAGCATGGTAATAACACTAACGAGAAAACTCAACATACTTATTCTGTTCTGCATCCATCTCGACGCGCCAGATATCTGTTTCCTCTGCAAAACTGCACACTGTTGAAACTGGGAAGATCACTCCTTGATGCCATCATTGAACTCAGAACATTGCCTCTAGTTAAGTCTAAGAAGCTCACTTCATCTACTATACAAAATTTTAATAATACAAATACAACAAAACAGTACAACAAAGAGGTGAGATCCACTTTCACCAATACCAGTATGGTAGCAAAGAATGATACGAATGACAAAGTCATTCCATACACACAGATATCACAAGTATAATCATGTTATCAATTTATAATTATCTTCAGAAAACATATTTCATAATAATATAAACATTAACGGTATTTTAACAACCGATATTAACAATATATACATATATCGACTATGCATATGCACAATGCACCATCTTCCTACTCCATGGAGCTAAACAACTTTGGATATGAATGGCCCAGAGGATCTGCCAGCCTCAATGACACCCTACTCTGGATGCAAAAGCAATAGTGTTTGTTGGGACATTCGCCAGTGCATTGCAACGGTTTATCATGGCCAAAGACATATAATGTAACAAACAGGTCACTATGAATCACCGCGCCCTGACACCCCAGTAGATCCCTCATTGGATCACACTACCCCATTCTCATTCACTCCTAGGCAACAAAAGCCATAACAACCATCGACTATATAATGTTCAATGCATGTTAACCTTATGCATAACTCAAGCCATCGTTGTACTGTTCCCAATACTATTAGAACAACCGCCCATATAATTGTCTAATACCATTAGTATCAATGATATTATATAACCGCTCATACAATTATATAATATCAATGATCCACCCGGGTCCAGTACATCGGCCCAACAGTAATCCGCTATTTTTCTCAATCACGTAACCTTTTTATCGCGTTTTCACAATCGCATGACACTTTTGTCACGTTTTCAAATTACATAAATATTTTTTAATGTTTTTCCAATCACGTAAAAATATTTAAACGTTTTCAAAATTGTGTAGCTCAAAATCATTATTTTTGAAGCGCGTAAGGTTTTTCTACTATTTTTCACTGTATAAAATATTTCTTGACATTCTGAATTAAATTTTGACATTCCCCAAGTTTAAAAATTTTGTTTGGACATTATTTCCCATTTTTCTCATACAAACTCCTCTAAATAATACTTTCTGACCTTTTCCTCAAAATTTGTATTTATTTAAATTTAATAAAATCTTCTACCGTTACCATTACGAAAATTCTTTTTAAATAAAATACTTTGAGCTCTAATTCACTTTCAACACTTGTTCTCCACTATCATAAATCAAGATCACTTTTATCCAATAAAAACTTTGTTCCATTCTCTTTAAATAAATTACTTGAATTCTCAAATCACCTTTAAAAACTCCTTTTTCATTTCTATTACTAAAAATCATTCTTTATCCAATAAAAGTCATATATTTCCATATTCCTCTTAGTAATACTTTCTAATATTTTCTTCACAAAAATTTACATTACTTTAATTTAGTCAAATTTTATAGATCAAAGTCCTCAAACGCGCTTCAAAACCTAAATGGGTGAGCTATACGTTAGTAATTTCAAAGTATAAATTCATTTCCCATCATAATCTAAATTCATCAATTTAATTAATTCCAAAAACTAGTTTACTTTCTTTTTATATTTCGAAATTCACTAAATTGAGTTCCTATTAATTAATCCTTTAAGACTACACTTGAGAAAATATTTTTGATCTAGAATATCAATTCTTGGCATGTTGGCCAAAAATAAATCTTTGCTTCATCATTGAATATTTATTCATTTTCTATCTCATTTTTCTTTGTAAAAATCTTTAATCCAATTACTTGTTACTAAATCATCAAAATTTATACTTAGTAAAACATTATCAATTGGTTTGCTCTAAATCAATAGTGAAGGCTGTGAGCCTCTTTATGGCCATTGGGACCAAAATTCTTTTCTTTGCAACATATATCATAATATACACATATCATTTTAATCATATTTATACTACCACATGTTCATGCATATTATTAAAGCAATAAAACTCATATTAAGCAATTTATCGCAAGGCAATCAAAATCATACTATCACACCTACTAATCAAGCAATAAAATCATGCATAGCTACCAAAGAAATGAAATCACATATAACATAACATAGAACACTTAAGCATACACAACCAAGTGAATAAATCCTTATAGATTTTCTACCACACACAAATCCACTCCTTACCACCAACACATGGTTAATGAGCGTAATCTCCCTCTTACCTTGTTGTGAAGCCTCCAAAGCTCCTTTCTTTGCTTCTTGAACTAGTCTTTCACTACCAAGAGATTCTTGAAAAACAACATAAAGACACACAAAGTAACATCTAAGGCTTTGAAATAGGAAACCATGGATCAAACATGGCTTAGAAGAAGAAGAAGAAATTAAAAATGAATATTCCATGAGTTTCACCTTAAAACCTTAGAACTTAGGCTTTGAAGAAAGTCCTTGAAGATGAATGATTTAGGACTTGGCCTTAACTACAAAGATGCTTGGATTGATGTAAGGATTCAAGAAATGATATTGGTAGGAATTATAGAAGTTTGGAGAGTGGATCTTTTGTGTGAGGCCATGAGCTAGAGTAAATGGAAAAAGAGAGAGTTTTTGTTGCTTGTTCTTGGTTCTTTGGAGAAATTTATGTGTAAGTGAGCAAATGAGTTGAATAGGTGAATATTGTTTCCTATTTGAGTGTGTGTGGCTGATTACGGGATTTAAAGGATGCAAACCCAAGTGCAGGTTGTCTCAAGTAATAAATTTCTCTGGAGTCCGAGGTCGATCCACAGGAAATTGATGAAGACAAATTAATTGAGGTAAGAAAAGGATTTGTCACAACACCAAAAGTAATAAAAGATGTTCACAAATGAATTTAAGAACTTTCTTAGGTTATAAGATCCACTCTTGGTAATAAATTAAAGGCAAGATTATTTCTCTTTATAACTCAATTGAAATCCACACACAACGGAGGTTCCAATCGGAAAATATAACATTCAAAGTTCAATTATATATGCAATCATATTATGATTCCTTTAATTATCTACCAACATTTGTAAATGAGTTCAAGCATTTACTATGTCAATCTTATTGTCTACAATAAATCAAGATCTCCATTATACAAAGAAGGTTTCTAAAATGATTAGAAACAAAATACAACACATATAATGCACATTTGATAATATATCATTTAAGCACAAGAAATAGAATAATCTAATCTTATTTCATTACCAAGAGCTTCACTCTTTCACCCAAGTAAGATGAAGATTTGATTACTTATAGATAAGAAGAAAGAAAGAGAGAAGAAGAGAAAGATGAACATAGCTACAATTTAGAGCAAGAGAAAATTACAACAAAGGAAAATAATAAACAAGCATAACCATAACTTCTAAAAACTAAGCCTAACACCAAGAACACCAAATGATCAGCCAATGGTGCCTTTTATAGAGGATTAGGGATACAAAATGACAAGGGGGCTGATTAAGAGTAGGTGGATGAGTAGGTGAATGAGTGGAAAATGTCAAATGGTGAGTTGGTGAGTAGAAAATTATTGAGATTCTTTATCTCTGAAATCATTCAGTGCTGATCTCATGGATGCAATCAGAATGAAGCAATGTGGTCTTCATGAAAGTTGTAGCATTTTGTCTCAGCTTTCCAACGCCACCAAGAACATCCAAAAATTCGTCCTACAGTCCAAGATATGACCCAATTACTGCAGACTATTCAGGCCCAGTTTCATCACCTCTGTTTTGACTTCCAAACCCATTATCACCTCCAAGCTGTCAGAATGAGCTCTTATGTTTTTCATGAAAGTTATAGATATGGGTCTTAACTTTCAATTCTCCAAATTTCAGCCCAAGAAAGTTCCTACAGCCCAAGTTATGCTTTGATTACTGCACATTATTCAGGTTCCAGTCACAAAACTCGTGTTCTAACTTCCAAGCCCATTTAGCTCCTCTAGATGTCTATATTTTACCTGGAGCTCTTCATGAAAGATGTAGAGCTCTCTCTTATCTTTCCTCCAAGTAAGATACATAATTTTTACACATCTAGAACTCAAGATATGACAAAAATACAGAAATAATATAAGACCCAAATAATGCTAGAAAAATCAATTAAGTCCATTTTGAGTCCAAACTTACAAAACATAACCAGACTTAATCAATTAAATACATGGAGAGTGTAAGTGACTAAAAATGAGGGTTTATTAATATATAAAATATGTGATTATCAGTGGCCATGTGGTTCCAAGAGAAAGAAAGGTGAGATATTGATTTGCTTGTTTTAGTGAATGTTGGATGAAAGCAAGACCAAATACATTAATTGAATCCATTTAGCCTTTGATGGGAATACATGACCGTAGGAGCTTTTTCAAAGAGGTGGCCACTTTGCTTGACCATTTTAGACTATACATTGAAGCTCTTGAATCCTATTAGCTAGCCATAAAGCTTGTCATAACCATCTTTGTTGAATAGGCTTCCTATTGGTTCTTGGAAAGTCCAAGCCACTAGGTTGAAGTCATCACCACCATTGATTAGATCAAGGGTGGATATCCAAAGGCTTCACCTCTAACCTTGCTCAAGATATTTTTCGGTAAATATCAACCAATGGACAATAATTACTGTATTTTTATTGTCCAATAAATGAAATAGTAAAATACTCAGTAAAAGAAAATTTTAAAAACTGTTTTCGGATTCGGATTTAGTAAGATCCCCCGGTCCCGTATCAACAGTATAAAATTTTTTGGCCATAGAAGAATTTTATTTTTTCGGGCTCGCATACAACCCAAGAATACTATTAAAATAATCCAAAATATAAAAACACACAAGAATTCACAAAAGTCATAGTAATTATAAAATTCATAAAAACCAAATCAGATTAGTAAAAATAATTAAGGATTGACAGAAAGAAATAAAATACGAAGGCTCATATACAACTCAAAAATAATATTAAAATAATAAAAAATGTAAAAACTCATAAAAATTCCTAAAAATCACAAAAATTATAAAATTCATGAAAGTCGAGTTGGATTATTCAAAATAATCAAGAATCAACTAAAATAAATAAAATACAAATTTTCAGGGTGTTACATGTTTCACTATGTTTGTCTGCTGCACATGCTTTGTCGGCATTGCGACCAACGCTTTACTTATCTAACTTTGATTTGTTATTATTTGATTTTATCAGCACTTGAACTGTATTACTTGTTAAATTGCTTTTGTTTGACTCGTTTTATTATTTTTTATTTTTCTTTTCCCTCTGTGTTCGAGTTGATTAGTTCTGTTCGAAGTTACCAATAAGAGATTTCGAGTTTCTACCATTTTCTGTTATCCTCTGTTGCATTCAATTTTTTTGTATTTTTGGAATGAAAATAATAAGAAAGACCTTAGCCAGAGATGCAACTATATTTTTGTCATTGAGATTGCAAAGTGCTTAAGATTTGTTCTTTGTGCAAAATATTGTCCATCTGCCCAAAAAGTTATTAGCAGATGCTAAAATAATAAAATAAAAAAGTTGTTTTTTTCAAATCAAAATATAAAAAGACGTCAGCTCTATTATGTGGCTGTGTTTTGTTATTTGATTGTTTCATGTTGATTTCATAACAAATTGATTGGGAAGAAACCCTTGTGTGGGAGAAACCCTGGCAGCATTACAAGAACCTCACTTCCTTTGAACTCTTCATTGATATTCATAATGTGGCATCGTTTTTGTCTATTTTCTATTAGAATTTTAGAAACCGAATGACTATGATCTTATATTATGTATCCTCTATCTGCATTTTTTTTTTTTTTTTTTGGTGCAACTCTCTGTATTGTTTTTACCATATAAAGTTGGGATATGCGAATGGAGCTAAAATTATAATAATAATTATATGATGTTTATATGTTGAACTCTTTCTTTTCTGGAAAATTTATTTGTGATATCTGATTTCAAGGTTTTGAAATTTGAAATGAATGTCTCTGGGTAATTCAAATTACTTAAGAGGTAATTTTTTAAAAGAAGATGGAAAAAAGCAAGAGTGATTTAAGATATTCCAAGAGATATTTGTTCATATATATGCAACATAGGGACTCGTCATTCCTCCTCAATGATATACATGGAAATCATAGCATTTTACAACCACTTGTAAGCTACAGAAAACCAACTTATATTCCTGCATCACCCTATCCAGTAGGTGCGTTGTAAGTTTTTCAAGAAATCCCATCTTCATTAATAAAAAGGAATTGGCATAAGGAGACATGTCATGTCATCCAAATTTGATATATAACAAATTAAGAGGGATTTGGTGAAACACGACAACAATGATCGAATTCCTAATATATGTATTCTATCTTCTAATGTTTGATTGGAAAATAGTGTGCTTCCTTTATTTCATTTTATTTTTATTTTTTGTCTAATTTAGTTAGACGATCACTAACTTGCTTGTTCCATTGCTTATTGCCACTCTTATTTTGCAATTGTTGTCATTTTCAAGATTCAAGAATTTGTCTTGTGTTGTGTCTGTGAATTTATGGGTGCTTTCGTTAAATGAGCAAAATTTCAATTATTTGGTATTTTTTTATTTTTATTTTTTTAATTCTTCTTCTAGATGTGTATATTATAAAGGGGGTATTGATTTCAATTATGTAAGATCTTTTGCTTTGCATGAGGATGTGAATGTCAAGCAATCTGTCATTATTTTTCTAATCTATGAAGCAAAAAGAGAGAGGAAGATGGAGTGTCACTTTCTCTCACTTGTTATAATCTGAAATTAAATTTATGAACTTTCTAATTCTTTTTTGGTTGTTTCAGATTTACAAGTGGAGGTGCAATATCAACAAATTGATCTATCTTCCCTTACTTGCTTTGAAGTGAGTTATCTTTCATCACTCCGTCACTCTATTTTTTTTTTAAGTTAGTTACAATTTTCACTTTTAAGTTCTCTCTATACTTGTTTACTTTGTGAATGTAATTTTAGATAAAGTTAGGAATATACTTTGTGAATGTAATGTTATGGCATTGGAATTATTATCCCTTGAGTTTATTTTGTCTATAATTATTTTTTTAAAGTTTCCATATATTTGAACTTCTTTCTTTTTGGCACAGCATATATGTGTTGAGATTAATCTTGTTCAGCCATCGTTTTCGTGATTTTCTGAAGTTGTGCATGAAGTTAATACTTGCCAATGGATAAATCTTGGATTGCAAAGCCAAGGAACACAATTAAATACTCAATTGGTTTAAGTAACTTCCTTAATTTTGCATTTGAGAATGGGGCTATTGGGGATACAATATGATGTCCATGTCCAAAGTGTGGGTTTGGGAAATGGCAAACTAGAGATGTAGTCGAAGATCACTTGCTTTGGAAACCATTCCCCGAAAATTATGTTATATGGAATCTTCATGGTGAGAAACAAGTATTAGAGTTTTCTAAAAATGTAGATGTTATGCAAGAGACATCGTACTCTGAAAATCCAATAGAGACGATGATTAATGATGCATTTGGGTAGTATAGGCACTAAGCCACAGATGAAGGCATGTCACAACCACTAAATGCAGATGAAATATTAAATGAGGGGCCTAGGGAGGATAGTGATTTTTATGAATTTCTCAAAGATGGAAATCAAACATTGTATGAAGGGAGCAAGTACACAAAACTAGAATTTGTAAAAAAATTATATCATATAAAGGTCTTATGTGGATTAAGTGATAAGGCAATGACTATGATACTAAATTTGTTGAGAGATGCATTTGAAGCAACAAAGTTGCCTCCTTCTTTTTATGAGTCCAAGAAAACCATTAGCAAACTTGGTCTTGACTACATCAAGATAGATGCATGTCCAAATGATTGTATGTTATACTTGGATGATGATCCAAAAAATAAGCAACAAACATGCACACATTGTGGTACATCTAGATAGAACCCTAAGAAGAAGAAGCAAGCTGCAAAGGTTTTGCGTTACTTTCTATTGAAACCAAGGTTGCAAAGATTGTTTATGTGTCGTAAGACTGCTGAGCACATGAAATGGCATGTTTTGGATCATAGTAACAAAGATGGATTGATAAGGCATCCAAGAGATGGTGCGGCATGGAAGACATTTGATCTAACACATTCTGAATTTAGGTAAGAACACTCTAGGAGTGTACGAACCATGGGTATGGAAGCAGCTTCTACTAATACATTCAGGAATACTAAACTTCGACAAAGTAATGTGAGTCATTCTTCAGCTGAGACTGTTACATCATCATTTACCCAATGGCAAGAGAAGTACCTCTGATTGGAGAATGCACTTAAGGTGTACATGTTAATGAAGGAAGGAAGCATCCCTGAAGAATTAACTGACTTCTTTGCTCCTCAACCAGAGGTAAAGCATTTTAATGAGACTCTTGATTGGATTTGGAAGGCTCTTGCTGGTTATGGCCTTAGACTCTTAAATTATGATCAATCTATGAATTATTTGGATTTGAGAGTTTGAGGGGTTTTTTGGACTATCTGAAAATTTATGGATTGATTTCATTTATAGTTGGACTAAGTCTTTCCTTGTTAAACCCTTAGTTGCTAAGTCACCATGTGTTGTCTGTTATTTGTACTTCACGTAATGCTGTTTAGGAATTAGAATCGAAAGCTCTCTATAGCTTTTTTTTAATATATAATAATATGGTTTAATCATGATGTTTTAGCTTTAATATGGATTATCTTTGTAATTATTAGCTTAGTGTGTCAGGATTGCTTTTCGAATTGTTCCCATTTCTTTATTAGCTTAGTGTTCCAGGATTGCTTTTCGAATTGTTCCTATGTCTCTATGTTGTTTGGTCAATTGGTTTCTCTTAAGGATGTACAAAAAGATGGGAGGGCTATGTTGTGTTGTGTTATGTTTATGGTTTTGATTATTTCTTCTTTTGTGTTTCTTGCTTGGAAAACATTTGTCTTGCTACTTGTTATTATTTCTCTCCTTTTTCCCCTTAATAGCATTTGTTTTGATTTCTGAATTTTGGCTAAGTTGAGGAAGAAATCATGAGTTTGAATTCTATTGGTATTTATGTGTGTGATATATAAAAAGCTCTTAGGTAATCTGAGATATGGAAATTGTAAAAAGGAAATGAAGTCAGAAAGGTGTTTGGGAATTATTATAGTAGTAAAATAGACAAGCTTTTGGCCATGGCTTTTCATTATTCTTGTGCACATTGATTCATTACTTCATGATTCTATTTATCTTTTTATAGTTTCTTACTAAATGTCTTTTACTATTTTAGTCAGGTGATGCTTCAAGTGAACCTACTACCCCATTGGATGTAAGAAGATCATCTAGTGGTAGCAACACAAGCCACCAACAGCATATTTAGTATTGATTTTTTATGTTCATTTATTATGGCACTACTTTAGGTTATTAAGGATTTTAAGTTGTAAGTTTATGTTATAAGGGATGAATTTATTTAGGTTATTATGGATTTGAACTTGTGTGGTTTATGTTACTATGAATATTTTTAATGCAATTTGATCCACATTTATATCAGCAATTTTATACAATTAATTGTTCTGAATGTGCATCCTAAACGTTATTAGAATTAAAAATTAAATGTGTAGTAAATTTTTTAAAAAAAGAAAATCATTAGATGAACAAGAAAGTCAGAAACTTGTTTACAATAATCAAATAGCGGTGGTTTACAACCTATGCAATTTTTTTGTAAACAAATTTAGTCAAATAGATAGTGGAGGTTAAAAACCACCACAATTTAAAAAAAATTGCCGCAAATTGTTTGGTAAATCGATTCAGTCTAAAAGATAGTGGAGGTTCAAAACGGCCGTAATCTAAAAGATTGTGGGGGTTTTAAACCGCCGCTAAAAAATAGCTGCAATATATTGCAGCGAACATAAAAACAACGTTTTGTAAAACCACCACAATTTAATTTGTGGGGGTTAAAAATCGCCGTAAATTGTAAAAAAAATATCGTAATTTAACGCATTTTTTTGCAGTGAATGGCCGTGATTCATTCTTGAAGCCTATATAAGGGAGGCTTGAATGAAGGTTTATGCATCCAAAAGACAATACGAGAGAGAAGAGGTAAGTTCTTTGAGTGTAGAGTATTTCTCTAAATGAGAAATAGAGAGTTTTAGTAATTTCTATTAGTTTGTGAGTGTGGGTATACATCAGGAAATATTGGATTTCATCTTTAAGGGTCTCATTGACTGCCACTATAATTTTTTGTATCACTTGAAAGAGAGTAGAGTGTGTGTGAGGATACTTGTAATTATCCTTATTATAGTGGAATATTTTTCGGAACTTGTCCCGTAGTTTTTCCTTCAAGCATTGGAGGGTTTTCCACGTTAAAAATTGGTGTCTCTTGAATTTATTCTTTCTACTTGTAATTTCATAGTATGTATTTATTATGTGGTAGGAAAAACTGATCTTGAGAAGCATTTGTTGCGTATCAAACCTCTTATCAATTTTTCCAACAAGTAGTATCAAAGCTGTTGGTTACGACAATGTCAGATTCTCCAAGAAATTCTTAATATGCTTTGTGGTTGCAACATTGATTGATCTTCCACATCAGAAAAGAATTGTTCTTGGTTTATTTGGCGTGAAGCACTCTCCTTATACACTTGATTGTACTGTGTCAAAATTGTGATAGCGTGAAAGTGCATGTCTAGGAAACGTTCTAACTAAGGAAAGATTTAGTATTTAAGTGTGTCCATTTGTGACTCACCTCTCTTTCTTGGGAACTTACCTACTGTACTATTTATGTACTAACATTATTCTGATATACAGTTATAATTCTTGGTGAATAAGTGGAAGTTTGATGGAAATCAGTACAGGCATAATGATTAGTTTGAATGGGACCAACTATCACATATGGAGGGAAAAAAATGAAAGATCTCCTTTATGTGAAGAGTTGGCATCTATCGGTGTTTGCTACACTAAATCTTGAATCGAAAACCGATGAAGAATGGGAATTTGAGCATGCCTAAGTATGTGGTTTTATTCGGCAATGGGTGGATGACAATGTGCTTAATCATATTTGTGATGAGACGCATGCAAGATCGTTGTAGGAGAAACTTGAATCTCTATATGCTAGGAAGACGGGTAACAACAAACTCTTCTTAGTCAAGAAGATGATGAATTTACAATACAAAGAGGATAGGACTATCTCTGATCACTTAAGTGATTTTTAAGGAGTTTTGCAACAGCTGCCTTCTATGGGTGTAAAGTTTGATAATGAGATTCAAGCACTTTGGCTACTTGGAACTCTACCAGACTCTTAGGAGACATTCAAAATGTCCCTTTGCAACTCTGCTCCAAATGGCATGGTGACAATGGAACTTGTCAAAGGAGCTGTTTTAAATGAAAAGATGAGGAGAATATATCAATCATCGTCTTCACAATTCGAAGTTCTTATCGCAGAAGATAGGGGAAAAGTAAAAATAACGGTTCGAGAGGTAGAGGTAGAAGTAAAAGTTGAAGCAAGTCAAAGCCCAATTATAAAGATGTAGAGTGTCACTATTGTGGCAAGCAGGGACACATTTAAAAGAAGTGTTTCCTCTTTAAGAAAGATAAGAAAAAGGGCAAAGTTAAAGACAATCAGAAAGACAATGATCACAACAATACAATTGCTGCAACTGAGCTTGTCATTGTTTGTGATGAGGCGGTAATTAATTTTGGTCACTGACAGTAGAGCTTCAATACATGTTACATCAAGGAAAGAATTATTCTCATCTTATACACTTAAAAATTTTGAGGTGTTGAAGATGGGTAATGATGGTTTTTCAAAGGTTGCTAGCATGGGAGACATCTATTTGGAAACCAATATATTGGTGTATGCCCTAGAGGCCGATACATTTTGTCTATATTTATATAGATTGTATTATGTTATTTTTAATATACGAGACATTTCATTTATTGTGTTCTTTTTTTATAAACATAATAAAGTCCTTAGAATAGTAAGTTTGATACCGTAGGACATCAAGTTGATGACTTAATCGTGAGATCCTATTGGATAAAACACTATTCTTAAATGTTCCTAGTCAAGTATTATTGTTAATTAGGACAACAATAATGCATTGAGACTAGTATGTGCGTAGACTGATGGCAACATCTCACAGGTCATGGATATGAGATGTCAAGTCTTTACATGGGTACATATTAGAGTAATAATGTACTAGACAGACCCGTCATAAGAACGCTACATGGATCATTACATGAGTGTCATAAGCAATTCTTATAGTGACAATGGTGTATGTGGTCCTTTGACCTGAAATCACTACGATTCCTACATGAGAAGTTGTGTGTTTTAATGCTGTCAAACGTCATCTGTAACAAGGTGATTATAAAGTTGGTTATTGGATATACCGCGAATCATGCGAAGAGATGTAAGTGATCTAGATAGGATTTGTCCCTCCTACATAACGGGAGCGATATCTTCGGGGGCCCTGATTGAGTGAGACTGTGAAATGCATGACCATACTCAAATGAGTTGATATGAGATATCGATCTCATTTATTGTTATTAAGTCTACTCTGGCATCAAGAAATGAAGGATTGAACTATACAAGGGTGACACATTATATGCCTTGTGTTCAATCTAGATATGTGGACAAAGGAACTAAACTACACGGAAACATTGGTCACGGAAAGGTTATGTCAAATCACTGACATTCTCATTACTTGGGTGGCAGCGATATGGTGCTAGATACCACTCACTGTTTATAATATTAAAATAGGATTTTTATATTACTACCAATGTTATGAGAACTTGCAGGGTCACAAACATAAAGTAGACTAAACTGGAGTAATTAGGATCCAAGTTGGACTTGGGTTCAATTGTGGGCCAGACTCATAACAAATGGGTTTAGGGTTGCACGGCTTACCTTCCTGCTGCTCTCACTCACTTAAGACAGTCAGCTATTATAAATAGCACTGCTAAGGGGCTGTCAAGGCATGCATTAGAAACCCTGGCCGCACTTGACAGAAACACTAAGTGAGAGAGTGACAGGTTTCTTCTCTTCTCTTCGTAGCTAGCACTGTGTGAGAGAGGCATAATTCTATTTTTCGGATGTTGGACGTTAGTGAGTCTATTCGTGTGGATACTACAGAGACATTGTCACTGTTACGGTGTTGGTGATTCATGCCATTTGTTTTGATTACGCTTCAAGAGGTAAACAATTTTAAAACTTTGATTATGGCTTTTTTGCATGGATCCTATGCTGGGAATTCAATTTTCCGCTGCGTGATGTATTTGCAATTCCCAACAGTGGTATCAGAGAGTCTTACGAAACCATGATTTGATTTTTCTGTTTTCATTTGTATGAAATAACATGATTCGTTGCTTTCTTTTTGTAAAAGATATGATCTTTATATATTATTTCTGAAATCGTATGAAACTTTTTGCAAAAATGTATTTTGTTTGATGTGTTTTATGCGAAACCATGATGATGTTTTTGAAATAATGAATTTGTTATGTATGTATGTATGTTTTTGCGATGTTTTCTGGTATGTATGTGATATGTACAACGTTTTGAACAACATTGTTACTAGACGATATTCTTGAATCCTGGTTGTGGAGGCATCAAGCATTGATGTCAAGCAAACCTTGTTCTAGACAACGTTCTGGACAGCGGCGCAAGGGTTATGGAATCCTTGTTTCTAGTTTGCGACGACATCAAGTGTTAATGTCAGGCAAACTCTATTTCTGTATAGCAGTGTAGCGCAAGGGTTTGGGAAACCTTGTTCTTGGTGTGCAGCGCAAGGGTTTACCATAACATGAAGTGTTCATGTCCTCATGCATTCTGGAAATCTTTTTTTTGGATAAGTGACGGCAGCCATAAAGTGTTCATGTGATGGTAGCATAAGGGTTTAAATGTTGTTGCCCTAGCTGTCACGAAGGTAAAAGGGGTCCAACACGAGGCGCTCCTGTCAGGGCGTTGCCTCGAACCCCGTTGCGTAGCGTGTGATATTCGAAAGCGCATTATTAAAATCTATTTTTATAACTCACAAAATAATAATGTGTTATTGCGTTGTATTTATGTGTACTTTGTGGTGCATGGTGCATGATTATGGCCTTAGTCCTTCTTTTATTGTATTTTGGTTATTTTAAAATACGACCTGCGTGTCGTGCCTTTCTTTCTACATTCTGATTGTACATTCTCTTCTCACCTAACTCCCCTCGAATGTAAAAGAGGTTTCTATATAATGTAATCTTGATGTGGAAGCAAGAAAACAACATCAAATGAGGACATTGATAGGAGATGCTTGGTGAAGCTTCAAGAATCATTGCTTTAGGGGCCATAACCATGTCACATTTATTATATGCTTTATATGTATGAGATGCATGGATGATGTTTATGGTATGTTAAACAATTTAATAAATGGTGAGATCTAATAATAATTAAAAATTCCCTCAAAAGCAAATATTAAGTAATTATGTGATGCCTTCCAATGCGTGGCACTCGTCAAGACTAGTATTGATTAAGTGTAGGTCTGCCAAAGTAGGATGCCTTTATCTATATTAGTAAGATGCGATGGGATAAAGGTAATATCCAACTACTAACCAGTGAATCTGATTTAACTAGGCCATTTCAATAGGATTGAAGGCTTAGAGGCATAGAGTTGGGCTTTAGTCCATTAGATAGATTAGAATAAGTGTTATTCACCCAACTATCCAAGAATTGCATGTGATGTAATTAGAAAGAGTTTCCTACCTAAATAACCAAATTTTGGGTGATCAGCCAAAGCTGACTCAAAGCTAGGTCAAATATGGGTCTTGGCCCACTAGGAAATCTTACAATGGGATTTTCCAAGCCAATGTTGAGGGTGATTGATTTGAATAAAATAGTGGGAGGCATATTTAATTAAAGACCTTGTTAAATATGACATGATACTTATATTTTGCACATTTTTCTTGATAAATTACCATGGCAACAAAAGTAACTTATCATTGCAATCAGTTCTTGAAAAGGACAAGTTGTTTAGGACAAATTTCCTAGGCTGGTATAGGAACTTGAGGATTGTCCTCAAGCAAGAGAAAAAGTGGTATGTTAAAGAACAGCCTGTTCCTGAGCCACCTGCTACTGATGCCTCTAGAGCTTAAAGAAATGCTTATAAGAAGCATCAAGATGATGCCTTGGATGTCGAATGTCTAATGCTAGCCACCATGAACTCTAAGCTTCAAAAGCAACACGAGAACATGGATGCCTATGATATGATCGTACACCTCAAAAAGTTCTATCAAGAGCAGGCAAGACATGTGATATACGAGGTCTCTAAAGCACTGTTTCAATGCAAGCTGGTAGAAGGAAGCCCTGTCGATGCTCATGTACTACAGATGATTAGGTACATTGAAAACCTAGAGAGACCTGGTTTTCCTTTGGGTTAAGAGTTGGCTACTGATTTAGTCTTGCAATCTTTGTCGAAAAGTTTTAGTCAATTCGTCATGAACTACAACATGAATAAAATTGACAAATCATTACCAGAGCTGCTAGGCATGTTGAGAACTGTTGAGTAGAACATAAATAAAGGCAAAGGTAAGGCCATTATGATGGTCCAAAATAATAAGGGCAAGAAACAGTAGAAGAAGCCCAAGGGCAAGTGGAAGGACAAGGGCAAGGATAAATCCAAGTCTAGCGCTTTTGGCTTGAAACTAGTAGGTGGAGTGGCTAAGGAAAGTACATGCTTCTACTGTGGTCAGACTGAACATTGGAAGAGGAATTGTGCCAAGTACCTAGAGGAGCTCAAGAAGAAGAAGGGAAGTGAGACTTCCGCTTAAGGTATTTTTGTTATAGAAGTCAATTTATTTACTTTTGCATCATGGGTATTAAATACTGGATGTGAATCTCACATTTATGTAAATGTGTAGGATTTAAAAAAAGTAGACCGTTGACTAAGGGCGAAGTCGACCTACGAGTTAGAAATGGAGCAAAGGTTGCTGCTTTAGCCGTAAGGACTTATCTTTTATCTTTGCCCACTGGGCTTGTAATAGAGTTAGAGAATTGTTATTTTGTGCCTACTATTAGCAGGAATATCATTTTTGTTTCTTGTTTGGACAAGAAAGGCTTTACATTTATTATAAAGGACAAATGTTGTTCTATTTATTTAAATGATATTTTTTTATGGTAGTGCACAATTGAGTAATGGACTTTATGTCCTGGATCTCGAAACGTCCGTCTATAACATAAATACAAAGAGGTTTAAATCAAATGATATGAACTCATCTTATCTCTGGCATTGTCGTTTGGGCCACATAAATGAGAAACACATCTCCAAACTCCATAAAGATGGATTCTTGGACTCGTTTGATTTCGAATCATATGAGATATGTGAATCTTGTTTATTGGGGAAGATGACAAAGGCCTCATTCACTGGACAAGGTGAAAGGACTAGTGATCTTTTGGGCCTTATACATAGTGATGTATGTGGACCCCTAAACACACTGGCTAGAGGCGGTTTTCAGTACTTTATTACATTTATTGATGATTTCAGTAGATATGGATTTGTATACCTTATGAAGCACAAATCAGATCCTTTGAAAAGTTCAAGGAGTTCAAGAATGAAGTACAAAACAAACTTGGCAAGAGTATTAAAATCCTGTGATCAGATCGAGGTGGTGAATACTTGAGTCAACAGTTTGATGATCATCTGAAAGAGTATGGGATAATATCTCAACTCACTCCTCCAAGAACACCACAATGGAATGGTGTATCTGAAAGGAGGAACCAGACCTTGTTGGACATGGTCTGATCCATGATGAGTCATGCAGACTTTCCAAGCTCCTTTTGGGGACATGCTATGTTAACAGCAGCTTTCACACTTAAACGTGTTCCATCTAAAAAGGTTCAGAAGACACCATATAAGATATGGACTAGGAAACGACTCAGTATGTCTTTCATGAAAATTTAGGGTTGTGAAGCTTATGTCAAACGTCAAGTTTCTGATAAGATTGATCCCAAATCAGATAAATGCTTCTTTGTAGGGTATTCCAAGGAAATCAAGGGATATTATTTCTATAATCCTACCGAGGGCAAAGTGTTTGTCACACAAAGTGCTATATTCTTAGAAAAGGAGTTTATCTCCAAAGGAATTAGTGGGAGAAAAGTAGAACTTGAAAAAGTTCAAGGCTCATAGCATAGCAACGAACCGATGGTGGAAATAGAGCAACCTCCACAAGTCATTGTTGAACCATAATCTGCTCTAGTAGCACAAGACCCACATAGGTCTCACAAGATACGTCATCAACCAGAGAGATATGGATTTCTCATGACCCAGCAAGGATTGCTCATGGATCAAGATAAGCCTGTGACATACCAGGAAGTCATTATTGGCTCAAAATTTGAGAAATGACTTGAGGCCATGAGATCTAAAATGGAGTCCATGTATGCTAATCAGGTATAGACCTTGGTTGACCCACCTGAAGGGGTAAAACTCATTGGGTGCAAGTGGGTTTTCAAGAAGAAAATCAACTTGGATGGTAATATGCATACCTTTAAGGCGTGATTAGTGGCTAAAGGTTTCAAGCAAATTCATAGTGTAGACTATGATGAGACTTTTTCTCCAATTACGATGCTTAAATCCGTTCGGATCTTGCTTGTTATTACAACATACCATGATTATGAAATTTGGCAAATGGATGTCAAAATTGTTTTCCTTAATGGAAATCTTCTCGAGGATGTGTACATGACACCTGAGGGTTTTACCTCTCTAGAGGATGCTGGAAAGGTATGCAAGTTGCAATAATCTATTTATGGATTAAAGCAAGCTTCCAGAAGCTAGAATCTTCATTTTGATGATACAATAAGATAGTTTGGCTTCATTAAGAGTGAAGAAGAATCTTGTGTCTACAAGAAAGTTAGTGAAAGCATAATTGCCTTTTTTGTGTTATATGTAGATAACATACTACTTATCGGAAATGATATCCTTACCCTACAGTATGTAAAGACTTGGTTAGGGAAGTGTTTTTTTATGAAGGACTTAGGCGAAGCCATATATGTGTTAGGTATCAGGATCTATAGAGATAGATCACAGAGACTACTTAGCCTAAGTCAGAGTACATATATAGACAAAGTGTTAAAACGATTTAACATTCATGAATCCAAGAAAGGACTCTTGCTTATGTTGTATGGTGTAAGCTTATCTAAGGCTCAATTACCTACCACCCAGGATGAGAGGGATCGCATGAGCAAGATTCTATATGCATCTACAATTGGATCTATCATATATGCCATGTTATGTACTCGACCAGACATCTCGTATGCTTTGAGCATGATGAGTAGGTACCAATCTGATCCAGGTGACAGTCATTGGACTACTGTCAAGAACATTCTTAAGTACTTGAGAAGGACTAAGGATTCGTTCTTGGTATATGAAGCCGAGAAGGAGCTAGTTGTAAAGGGTTACATTGATGCTAGTTTCCAAACCGATAAGGATGACTCCAAATCGCAATCAGGTTATGTTTTTTTGCCTAAATGGTGAGGTTGTGAGCTAGAAGAGTTCAAAGCAGGAGAGAATTGCTAATTCTACCACAAAGGCTGAGTATATTGCTGCCTCCAATGCAGCAAATAAGGTCATTTGGATCAGGAAGTTCATTTTTGAACTTGGCGCTATTTTTAGCATTATGGACCCTGTGGACCTTTATTATGGTAATAATATAGCCATTGCACAAGCTAAGGAGCCTAGATCTCACCACTTATCCAACCATATACTTAAGTGCTTCCATCTTATTTGAGAGATCATCGATAGAAGAGATGTGAAGATATGCATAGTACTAATAGACAATAACATTGCTGATCCACTAACGAAGCCTATTACGAAGCAGAAGCATGAGGGTTACACTAGGTCTTTAGGCATTAGACATATGCCTGATTGGCTCTAGTGCAAGTGGGAGATTGTTGGTGTATGCCCTAGAGGCCGATACATTTTGTATGTATTTACATACATTGTATTATGCTATTTTTAATGTACGAAGCATTTTATTTATTGTATTTTTTTTTATAAACATAATAAAGTCCTTAGAATAGTAAGTTTGATGCCGTAGGACATCAAGTGGATGACTTGATTGTGAGATCCTATTGGATAAAATATTATTCTTAAATATCTCTGGTCAAGTATTATTGTTATTTAGGACAACAATAATGCATTGAGACTAGTATGTGCGTAGACTAATGGCCACATCTCACGGGTCATGGATATGAGATATTAAGTCTTCACATGGGTACATATTAGAGTAATAATATACTAGACAGACCCGCTATGAGAACACTACATGGATCGTTACGTGAGTGTCATAAGCGATTCTCATAGTGACAATGGTGTATGTTGTCCTTTGACCAGAAATCACTAAGATTCTTACATGAGAAGTTGTGTGTTTTAATGCTGTCAAACATCATATATAACAAAGTGATTATAAAGTCGGTTATTGGATATACCGCGAATCATGCAGAGGGATGTGAGTGATCTAGATGGGATTTGTCCCTCCTACATAATGGGAGCGATATCTTTGGACCCCCTGATTGAGTGAGACTGTGAAATGTATGGCCATACTCAAATAAGTCACTATGAGATATCGATCTCATTTGTTGTTATTAAGGCTACTCTAGCATCAGGAAACAAGGATTGAAATATACAAGGGTGACATATTTTATGCCTTGTGTTCAATCTAGATATCTGGACAAAGGGACTAAACTACATAGAAACATTGGTCACGGAAAGGTTATGTTAAATCACTGACATTCTCATTACTTGGGTGGCAACTATGTGTTGCTAGATACTACTCATTGCTTCTAATATTAAAATAGGATTTTTATATTACTGTCAACGTTATGAGAACCTGCATGGTCGCACACATAGAGCAGACTAAACTGGAGTAATTAGGATCCAAGTTGGACTTGGGTTCAATTGTGGGCCAGACTCATAACAAATGAGTCTAGGGTTACACAGCTTACCTTGCTACTGTTCTCACTCACTTAAGGCAGTCAGCTATTATAAATAGCACTGCTAAGGGGCTGTCAAGGCATGCATTAGAAACCCTGGTCGCACTTGACAGAAACACTAAGTGAGAGAGTGATAGGTTTCTTCTCTTCTCTTCGTAGCTAGCACTGTGTGAGAGAGGCGTAACTACCTTTTGCGGACATTGGATGTTCGTGAGTCTATTTGTGTGGATACCGCAGAGACATCGTCACTGTTACGGTGTTGGTGATTCATGCCATTTGTTTTGATTACGCTTCAAGAGGTAAACAATTTTAAAACTCGAATTATGGCTTTTTCCCATGGATCCTATGGTGGGAATTCTTTTTTCTGCTACGTGATGTATCTGCGATTCCCAACATAATACTGGAACACAACTGTTTCTTAAGGATGTTAAGCATGTGCCTAATATCTGCTTTAATTTGATCTCGTTGAGAAAACTTGACAAGGAGGGCTATTATAACACCTTTGGTAATGGACAATGGAAGCTTACTAAAGGTTCATTGATTATGGCCAGAGGAGAGAAAAGTCCTAGCTTGTATTTGACACAAGCTAAGATTGTTGGTGACTTCGTCAATACGATTAATGATGAAAAAACAACTGAGATGTGGCACAGAAGACTTAGCTACATAAGTGAGAAGGGACTAAACTACTTAGCCCAGAAGAAACTACTGTCAGGTATAAAGAGCACTATTTTGAAGAAATGTGAGCACTGCATAGTTGGAAAGCAAAACAGAATTGCCTTCAAGAGTCACTCTCCTTCAAGGAAATCAGATTTGCTAGAACTGGTGCATTCTGATATTTGTGGTCCCTTAAAGGTAAAGTCTTTTAGAGGTGGACTTTACTTTGTGACATTTATTGATGATTATTAAGGAAACTTTGGGCTTATGTTCTAAAGACCAAAGATCAGGTGCTTGATGTTTTTAAGCAATTTCATGCATCTGTTGAAAGGGAAACTGGTAAGAAGTTGAAGTGCATTTGCACTGATAATGGTGGTGAATACAATGGTCCTTTTGATGAGTACTGTAGAATGATGGGTATTAGACATCAGAAGACATCTCCAAAGACTCCACAATTAAATGGTCTAGCTGAAAGGATGAATCAAACTTTAATTGAGAGAGTTAGATGTTTGCTTTCAGAAGCAAAATTACCAAAATCTTTTTGGGGGAGGCATTGCTCACAGCAATACATGTTATCAATCTGTCTCCAGTAGTGGCTCTGAATGGTGATGTCCCTGACAGAGTTTGGTATGGCAGAGAAGTTTCTTATGATCACTTACAAGTTTTTGGATGTAAAGATTTTGTTCACATTCCAAAAGATGAGAGATCAAAGCTTGATGCTAAGACACGGCAATATATCTTTATTGGGTACGTTCTTGATGAATTTGGCTATAGATTATATGATCCAATTGAGAAAAAACTCATTCGGAGTTGCGATATAGTATTCATTGAAGATCAAACCATTGTTGATATTGAGAAAGCTAAGAAGGAAGTGTCTAGTAGCAGTGAAGGCTTGGTTGATCTAGATTCAGTTCCTATGCTGAATTTTCCTAATGTAGTTGATAATGGTACTCAAGGTGATGAACAAATTGTTGACCAACCAAGGGCAGATGATGCATCTACAAATGATGTTGGAGATGATGATGAGGTTATTGAGCAGGGGGAGCAACCCCCTTCACCTCCACTCAGAAGATCAAAGAGAGTGAGCGATGACCATCTACCAAGTACTCTAGTTCAGAGTATATCCTTCTTATTAATGAGGGGGAGCCAGAAAATTTTGATGAAGTTCAAACTCATAAGGATAAAGCCCAGTGGATAAGAGTCATGCATGATGAGATTAATTCCTTGCAGAAAAATGACACTTACGAGCTTGTGGAACTTCCCGAAGGCAAGAAGGCGTTGAAAAACAAATGGGTGTTTAAGCTTAAAAGAGATTGTAACAAACTAGTAAAATATAAAGCTCGCTTAGTTATGAAAGACTTTGGACAAAAGTGAGGGGTTGATTTTGACGAGATTTTTTCCCTAGTTGTCAAAATCAGCTCAATCAGAACCATACTGGGTTTGACAGCTAGCTTGGATCTAGAGCTTGAGCAACTTGATGTGAAGACCATATTTCTCCATGGTGATTTGGAGGAAGAAATCTACGTGTTCAACCAGAAGGGTTTGAGAAGAATAGGAAGGAACATATGGTTTATAGATTGAAGAAGAGCTTGTATAGGCTGAACCAAGCTCCGAGACAGTGGTATAAAAAGTTTGACACTTTTATGATAAGTCATGAATATACCAGAATTGATGCAATCATTGTGTGTATTCCAAAACTTTCCCAGATGGCAAATTTATTATTCTTCTACTATATGTAGATGATATGTTAATAGTGGGGGCAAGACAAGGTGATTATTGATAATCTAAAAAAGGAATTGTCAAAAATATTTGACATGAAAGATCTAGGACTTGCAAGGTAAATTCTGGGAATGTAGATTTTGCGAGACCGAAAAGCAAAGAAATTTTGGTTATCACAAGAAAAATATATGGAGTGAGTCTTAGAAAGATTCAACATGCAGAGTGCTAAACCAATTAGCACACCATTGGCTAGTCACTTTAAACTCAGAAGAAGTTGTCCCACAAGTCAAAAAGAAAAGGAAGACATGGCTAGAATTCCTTACTCCTCTGCAGTCGGGAGTCTGATGTACGCCATGGTTTGTACACGTCCAGATATCGCTCACGCTGTAGGAGTTGTCAGTAGGTTTCTTTCCAACCTAAGTAAAGACCATTGGGAAGCTGTGAAGTGGATCTTGAAATATCTCAGAGGTAGTACAAAAATGTGTCTGTGCTTTGATGAGTCTGAACCAATTTTGAAAGGATACACTGATGCAGATATGGCAGGTGATCTTGACACCAGAAAATCCACTTCAGGATTTTTATTCACTTTTGTAGGGAGAGTTGTATCATGGCAGTCTAAACTGTAGAAGTGTGTTGCCTTATCTACAACTAAAGCAGAGTATATTGCTCTAACCGAAGCAAGTAAAGAAATGCTTTGGCTAACTAGATTCCTTCAACAATTGGGAGTAAAGCAAGAAAATACAGTGATTTATTGTGACAGTCAATGTGGTCTAGATTTGAGCAAAAATACTATATATCACTCGCGCACAAAGCACATTGATGTGAGATATCATTGGTTACTATTAGTAGTGGTAGAAAAGCAATTTCGATTAGAGAAGATCCATACTGATAAAAATCCTATTGATGTGATGACAAAAGTTGTAGCTCGGGAGAAGCTTCAACTATGTGTCGGGGTGGCTGGCATGCACTCCTTTTGATCATTCTTGTTCCCCTTGGGCTAGAGGGGGAGAATTGTTGGGTCCAACCCATTATGGAGTGACCAAGAATTATGTGGCCAAGAATCATTAATGGTGTGCAAAATATTAGCCAATAATTAAATTAATGGATATGGTTCTTTGGTGATTTCTAGCCATAGAAAATGAATTGCCATGATTCATTCTTGAAGCCTATATAAGGGAGGCTTGAATAAATGTTTATGCATCCAAGAGGCAATCCGAGATAGAAGAGGCAAGTTCTTTGAGTGCAAAGTATTTTCTCTGAATGATAAATAAAGAGTTTGAGTAATTCTCATTAGTTTGTGAGTGTAGGTATATACCAGGAAATATTAGGTTTTATCTCTAAGGGTCTCATTGAGTGTCACTATAATTTTTTGTATCATTTCAAAGAGAGTAGAGTGTGTGTGAGGATACTTGTAATTATCTTTATTATAGTGAAATATTTCTCGGAACTTGTCCCGTGATTTTTCCCTCAAACATTGGAGGGTTTTCCACGTTAAAAATTGGTGTCTCTTGAATTTATTCTTTTTGCTTGTAATTTCATAGTATGTATTTATTATGTGGTAGGAAAAGGTAATATTGAGAAGCATCCGCTTCGTATTAAATCTCTGATCAATTTTCCTAACAAACAATAATAAAATCTCTTAATAATTATTTAAATTCATAAGACGTTACAATAGTGATAAGTGATTTTACCTCTACCGCTCTACTCTATGATTGTTAGATCATTGATGAGCTTTCAACATTTGAAAGTTCTCCCATTGAGTTTTGTGTTGCTTGTTTTGTTGTGCCCGGAAAGATAATGAATCGTCTCCTTGACGTCACTTACAACTCATCTCCTCGGTGTCACTTGCCTTAGGTAATGCGATTCCCTACTTCATAGAGTGTATATAGTCGTGGTTACCAGAGGAAGAAATGGTGGTTCACTGCAGTCAGAGAGAAAACTTGTAGTTGCCAGAAATAATGGTGATGACTGGTCAGTGTTGAGGCTAGAATCTGAATCACAAGTTGAAAAATCCCTAAAAATGCAGTTGAAAAAAAATAGGGCTAGGGATTTTTTAAAGGGGAGAGAACTTCAGATTCCTAACAGAAATAATTTCTCTTGGAGTTGTAATCCCTCATCCCTCTGTGTTTCCTCCCCGATCCATCTTTCATTCCCCCTCAATCGTTGCTGACTCATCGTCAAAGTTCATACATGGGAATTGTTTTATTGTATTCCCACAACGACGCCATTGTTTTGTCCTAACTCTAGGTAGACATTGTAGGCATCTTCTCTTTTTTTTTGTCTTTGACCAGTATCCCGATGGACATTGCTATGAGACTAACCCTTGGGCATTGTTTTTATTAAGAGACCCTCCCAACAATTGTCTTCTCCAATGTTTGTACTTTGGTCTTCTCCCTAGGAGTGTAGCTCGCTTATGATTGCACCCAATCCTTGTTAGTTAGGCATCTTCTATATGTGTGAGAGTCCCCTTTCATGTGCTCATAGGGTTGCTTTTTATAGTATTCTTGGATGAGAGTAATAAGGCCCCTTTGGCCTAGGTATAGTCCACAACTCCCCAGCTCAGAGCAAGAAAAAAGCAAATGAGCTAAGTGGTTGTAGAGCCTAGGTACGATCCAATAGGAGCAAAAATAATAAAGCAACACTAATTCAAATCCTACTAAAAATCAATTGGGCAACTCCAGTTCAAATTAATCAAGTGTTGCTTATTTACAAGTCACTATATTGCGGTCTACAACTACAATTGCGGTTATAGTCTTGTTATTTTGGCGGTTTCCACAACCGCATCGCAACTGCAATTGCAATTGTAATAAAATAATACAATTGCTTATTGGAAGAATTTTAAGATATTACCTAGAAACATATATTTGAAAACAAAATCAGGGAAATATAAATTATAGATCACTACTATTGAAGTATATCATATTGGTTATATAATGCTTGTTTAAAGTAGAAAATTGTATGAAGGTGAAATCAGAAATCTTTTTACCTTTTGTTATTTTTCCTTAAAACAAAGTTTCATGTTGTCAACAAGCCTTGAGAAGATTTGAAGTAAGAGTTATTTCTTTTGCATCGGCATAGATTTGCCTTTAGCTTATTGCCATTAATATTAATGGAGAAATTATGAGAGAAACTGGAAAGGTAGCTCTGCTTTGTAACCATTATATGTCACTTCTATTTGTTCCTATTTCTTTTGCTAAGTGCATATTGAAATTTTATGAAAAGAAGTATTGAATTAGGAGAGACATTTTCCTAGTTACAACATTTTAGGAAGAAATTATGGAGAAAAATGGAACTGGGGTTAGTAGAGGTTAAATGAAACACAAGTGATAATCACATATTTTATTCATTAAGAAACCCTTATGTTTAGTCATTTACACTCTCCATATTCTTAATTAATTGAGTTTGGTATGATTTTGTGAGTTTGAGCTCAAATTGGTCCTAATTGAATATTTTCAGCATTATTGAGATTTGACACTGTTTCTGTATTTTGGCCATAACTTGAGTTCCTAAAATCTGATGAACATGAATTTTACCTTGTAGGAAAGCTAAGAGGAAGCTCTACAACTTTGATGAAGAGCTCGAAGTCCCAAAAAGATGTCTAAAGGACCTAAGTTTACATGGAAGTCAAAATACGGGTTCTGTCAGTAGAATCCGAACAGTGTGCACTCATAAAATCATATATCAAGATGTAATAATGAATATGGGCTCAAATTTGGACAGTGGATAGTCAAGATCCAAATAAACAACTTTCATGAAGAACACGTTTTGAAAAAAGGAAGTCTAGTAGGTCAGTTTGAGCCTGCAAGTCGGAACAGAGGTGTTGAAGTTGGGTTTGAGTGACCTGCGGTATTTGGGCCATATCTTAGGCTGTAGGAAGCCAAATTGGACGATCCAGATATGCATGTTATAGCCAAGACAAAGATCTACAACTTTCATGAAGAGTACTTTTCGTGGATCTGAAGTCTAGTTGGTCGTTTTTGGCTTCCAAGTCAGACACAAAATTTTCGTCCTCAACCACCCACTCATCCATCCACTAATCCACTCACTCATCCACTCATCCACTCATCCACTAATCCAACCACTCAACCACTCCACCCACTTATCCACTAATCCACCCACTCATCCATCCACTCACCCATTCATGTCCATAATTTCCCACTCACCAAAAGTCCTTTGGCATTTTCCACTCAACCAACCCACTCAACCATTCCATTCACTCATCCACTAAACCAACCTACTCAACCACTCCACTCAAACACTCCACTCACTCACCCACTCATCCACCCACTCCCCTTTGTCATTTTGTTACCCTAGACTTCTATAAAAGGCACCATTGGTTATTATGAATAAGATGTATTCTCCTTCATTTCTCTCTAAGTTTCTTCTTGCTTCTTCATAGTTTCTCATAGTTTTGTATATTTTGATGCTCCCCTTCATGGTAATGGAGGGCTAAGCTACTTTGGGTCAATTTAGAACTCTTGAAGAGATTGTGGTTTGGATTCTTGAGACCTTGGTTATGTATTGTATTTGATTTGTAATTGAATTCCTCCTTTCTTCTTCTTGATCTTGAATGCATGAATGGTGATTCTATTTATGTTGATCGGATTGATCTTGGTTTAAGATTGAGATTTGTGATGAAACTTAGAACTGATTGATCTAAACTAATCACATAAATGAAGATTGAGATTTGTGATGAAACTTAGAACTGATTGATCTAAATTAATCACAGAATTGAAAAGGTTAGGTTACTGATTTGTGCCTAAGTTAATTGAATTCGGTACTTGAAATTAACATAGATCTTCATGAATGGTGCGATTGCGGATTGATGTTTATCACTTGTTAATTGAATTCTAGACGATCGTCTAGTATGAATTCTGGATTTGATGCAGAGATCTCGGTTAGATCCAAATTAACAATTCAATTGCGCTTCAAGTGTTCTATGAAGGGTCTATGATTGAATCCACCCAATCTTGGATAGGTTTCTAAAATTTGCTCTTTAATTGTTATTTCTTCCTTTAATTTTGTTAAGTGCGATCTTAAATCTGTCAAACCCCCTTTTTGCTAACTTTCACTTGATTTGATTAAATTGCATTTACGATCCTTGAGGAGACGATAAGTGTTGTTCACTATATTGCAAATTTAGGTAATAACTTCGGTTATAATTTTGACTGAGTTCTAAAATCGTCAAAATTTTTAACTTTTCTTCGGGATTAGTAAGTATAATCTTTTCATTTTAGGTGTTTTCACTAACTTTTGCTTTTTATTTACTTTTCTAACATTTTTATCCACTCACCCATTAGAGTTCATTTTAAAATTATCATACTAACTCTTTCTTTTTCTTTTTCTTTCATTACCATTTTGTTGCATTCTGTTGCATTTTAAGAATACAATGGACCATGCATAATGGAGTCAAAACTTGAGGAGTTGACTTCTTTGGTAAGACATATAGTAGTGAGACAACAATTACCTGTTCAGGAAGTTACACTTGTGTGTAACATTTGTTTTTGTTCATCTCACCCCACATATGCATGCCCTACACTTCAGTATGCTAATTCTTTTCATTTTTTTCCAGATCAATTTGTTGCAAAGAATCGGTTATTTTCCGATGAACCACGTTCCAAAGAAAAACAATAGAGTTATGACCCCTTCTTCAACACAAACTTTGGGAATACTATCTGGATCCGGGATATGGCAATACGGCATCACTACAAAGCAACAATCATTTCAATATGAGCAGCCATTGGCCAGATAACAAGTCCATCAACCACAAAACTTGAGCCTTCATGGGAGGACTTGATGAAAACCCAAATTGAGTTTTAATTTCACGCCACTATTCAGGATTTAACAACCCAAATTGAGCAGTTGACAATCACTGTTAACGAATTGAGAAGTCAAAAGTCAGACCAACTCTCTTCCCAAACAATTCCTAACTCCCTGCATTCTAATTGTCATATTGATTTTCCTGCAGATTTAGTTGAGGAAACTCATGATGAGTTGTGTCTTGAATTTCCGATTTTATTGGTTTTAATGATTCTATCAATTGCAACTCATGTACTTGATTGTGACGGTGATATAGAATGTGTTACGTGTCTTGAGATTTCGCATATTTGAAAGTTGATGATTCTGTTTATGCAAAGCATCTAATGATATTGAAGGGTCTATCAAGAAAATGCGGTTGCAGAGTCTACAACACATAGGGAGGTGGAGTTGAAGGCCATTGAGGAATTTTCAAAGAAGGAGGAAAGGCAAACATATGACAAGAATTAACTGCGAAGTGGATTTTGTTTTTGGGTCATGGTCCAATATAATCAATGAAAGCAGAATTGCCAAATTACACGTGTTGCATGCCATTGGTGAAGTCAAGGAAATTAAGAAAGACCAATGGGACCCCAATGGGAGCCCTCATGCTTCAAGCTTAACTTGGTCATTACACTTCAACCAATGGGACCCTAGTGAAAGCTATCATGTTGTGTCAACCATAACTTGGTCATCACGTTTCAACCAATGAGATCCTGGTGGAGTCTTTTCACCAACCTCACTTAATAAGACCAATGGACACCATCTCAAGCCGAAAAATGTGGAAGTGAAAGTGATGGGCTTTTACCATCCACATTATAAAGATCACTAAGAAGTGTCCCAACGTCGAGCTAATGACGTTAAACAAGCGCTTATTGGGAGGCAACCCAACTAGATTTGTTTTCAAGATATTTGGGGATGGTTTTCGCAATCTGAGAAGATAAAAAACATACTTCACTTTAAATGGCTGAGTAAGGAGTCAGTAAGTTATACCTTATTGACTCTTGAGACGCATTCTTGTGGCCTGGTACATCATGAATTTCTTAATTGTGGAATCTCTTCAGAGATGAACAGAAGTGTTACAGTCTTGGGAATCTGACTCTAAAAGACCCGCATTTCCTCTTTAATTTTATATTATTCCAGTCATGTTATTTTGGTTTTACATTTTACTCATTTGTTTTGTGAGTTTTCAGGTTCTGTTGCAGCTTTGATTCTTACGCATCTTTTTTGCTTGCCATTATCTCGCCCCTCATCAGGTTGTGTTGCTCTTTTCTTTCCGTTTTATTTATCACTTTCACATTGAGGACAATGTTTATATTAAGTGTGGGGGAGAGATTTTAGCATGTTTCTTTTTAAAAAAAAAAATAAAAAAAAGGGGTTCATTGCATGATTGAATAACTTTTCTCCCTTCTTGTGATATGCTTGGTGATGGATGATTGAATTGATGAATTGAGTTTGATGGATGCATACCTTGTGAGATTTTGAGCCTAATGGATGGATTCAACATTTATGCCATTCTCTTCTTTCTTGTGTGATTTTCACTCATGTTAATGACCACTCTAGAACTTGCTTTGATTCTTTTTGAGGCTACATTTCACTTGTAAGCATGAACATGATTGAGGCCCTCTTTCTTAATTAGCTAGTTTAACCAAATAGCCAACCTTGTTTTCAATATGATATCAAGCACTCTTTTAACTTCTTGAAAATTCTCGATTCCCATAACTTTGTATATTTTCCTTTGCTTAACCCCTTTGAGCTTATTTGACCATTCCTTGTTTCTAGCTCATTATGTGCCTTAAATGAGAAATCGGGTTCTTACTTTACCTTAGGGAATAAAAGAACATTAGCTTGGTTAATGGATGAGTTTTTGAACAAGTGTGGGGGTGTGTGTACAAAATGGTTGTTGAAAAAGAAAAGAGTGCCCAAAAAGAAAAAAAAAATGTATGTATATAGTTATGTTCATATATAGAAAAAAAAAAGAAAAAAAAAAGAAAAAAAAAAAAAAAGGAAAAAAAACTAAGTGTTTAAAAAAGAAAAGGATTGGGAAATGAATATGTAAAGGGATATACACTAGAGTTGGGATGAACTTTTATGCTTGTTATTTGAACTAAATGTCTCTCATTTGCTTTTATTCTCTTTGGTATTTATCTTCTCATATCCATTTTATCCTCTCCTGTTACCTTGACCTCACTACAACCTTGAGACCTTGTCCTCATGATTTGTGTGTGCATGTGTTTTGAGTAGTGGAGAAGTAGAATATAAGCAAGCTTATGGTAGTACAATTTTCATGGGTTGAATTGAGTGAAATACCTACCTTTTAAACACTTGAGAGATTGAAAGGGGATTTTGTGAAGATCTATCATTCTCGATTCATGTTGAAGATACCTTGCTTGTTGGTTTGAGATGTGGAGAATTGTTAACTCATGAATGTTTTGATCCCTTGAACCTTTGGTTGTTCTTCTTGATTGTAAAATTTTGGGTTCTTGAATGTCGTTGGAATTTAAATTTTTGTTAATCTCTTATGTCCTTGTTTTGGTCTTGAGTCTTGCCCAGAGTGCAAAAAGCTAAGTGTGGGGAATTTGATAATCACATATTTTATTCATTAAGAAACCCTTATGTTTAGTCATTTACACTCTCCATATTCTTAATTAATTGAGTTTGGTATGATTTTGTGAGTTTGAGCTCAAATTGGTCCTAATTGAATATTTTCACCATTATTGAGATTTGACACTGTTTCTGTATTTTGGCCATAACTTGAGTTCCTAATATCTGATGAACATGAATTTTACCTTGTAGGAAAGCTAAGAGGAAGCTCTACAACTTTGATGAAGAGCTCGAAGTCTCAAAAAGATGTCTAAAGGACCTAAGTTTACATGGAAATCAGAATACGGGTTCTGTCAGTAGAATCCAAATAGTGTGCACTCATAAAATCATATCTCAAGATGTAATAAAGAAGATGGGCTCAAATCTGGACAGTGGATAGTCAAGATCCAAATAAACAACTTTCATGAAGATCACTTTTTGAAAAAAGGAAGTCTAGTAGGTCAGTTTGAGCCTGTAAGTCGGAACAGAGGTGTTGAAGTTGGGTTTGAGTAACCTGCGGTATTTGGGCCATATCTTGGGCTGTAGGAAGCCAAATTGGACGATCCAGATATGCATGTTATAGCCAAGACAAAGATATACAACTTTTATGAAGAGTACTTTTCGTGGATCTGAAGTCTAGTTGGTCGTTTTTGGCTTCCAAGTCAGATACGAAATTTTCGTCCTCAACCACCCACTCATCCATCCACTAATCCACTCACTCATCCACTCATCCACTCATCCACTCATCCACTAATCCAACCACTCAACCACTCCACCCACTTATCCACTAATCCACCCACTCATCCATCCACTCACCCATTCATGTCTATAATTTCCCACTCACCAAAAGTCCTTTGGCATTTTCCACTCAACCAACCCACTCAACCATTCCATTCACTCATCCACTCAACCACTCCACTCAAACACTCCACTCACTCACCCACTCATCCACCTACTCCCCTTTGTCATTTTGTTACCCTAGACTTCTATAAAAGGCACCATTGGTTATCATGAATAAGATGTATTCTCCTTCATTTCTCTCTAAGTTTCTTCTTGCTTCTTCATAGTTTCTCATAGTTTTGTATATTTTGATGCTCCCCTTCATGGTAATGGAGGGCTAAGCTACTTTGGGTCAATTTAGAACTCTTGAAGAGATTGTGGTTTGGATTCTTGAGACCTTGGTTATGTATTGTATTTGATTTGTAATTGAATTCCTCCTTTCTTCTTCTTGATCTTGAATGCATGAATGGTGATTCTATTTATGTTGATCTGATTGATCTTGGTTTAAGATTGAGATTTGTGATGAAACTTAGAACTGATTGATCTAAACTAATCACATAAATGAAGATTGAGATTTGTGATGAAACTTAGAACTGATTGATCTAAATTAATCACAGAATTGAAAAGGTTAGGTTCTTGATTTGTGCCTAAGTTAATTGAATTCTTACTTGAAATTAACATAGATCTTCATGAATGGTGCGATTCATGATTTGTGTTTATCACTTGTTAATTGAATTCTAGACGATCGTCTAGTATGAATTCTGGATTTGATGCAGAGATCTCGGTTAGATCCAAATTAACAATTCAATTGCGCTTCAAGTGTTCTATGAAGGGTCTATGATTGAATCCACCCAATCTTGGATAGGTTTCTAAATTGACTGCTCTTTAATTGTTATTTCTTCCTTTAATTTTGTTAAGTGCGATCTTAAATTGTCAAACCCCCCTTTTTGCTAACTTTCACTTGATTTGATTAAATTGCATTTACGATCCTTGAGGAGACGATCCAGTGTTGTTCACTATACTGTAAATTTAGGTAATAACTTCAGTTATAATTTTGACTGAGTTCGACGCTCGTCAACAAGCCTTCCAAAAAAAAAAAAGAAGTTACTTATTCATTTTGCTATCAATAAATTTAGGTGATTGGTTAGGATCTTAGATTTTCTTCATATACGTTGTGTCTTCCAATTTATAGATTTTTCATAGATCTTTTGATAAATAACTAATTTGTAAGTAGTGTAAAAGACTTTTTATTTTGGTCTTAATCTCTTTGTAAAAGGAACCCCTACCTGTAACAAAGACTGCTTCTTCTTAATTGATTTGTTAGAAACACAAGCCTTCATAAAAAAATAAACAACTAAAAAAATAGATAATTTTTCATTTTGCTTTCAAGAAATTCAGGTGATCGGTTAGGATAACATCTTTTTCGTACATTGCTGTGTCTTTTAATTTATAGATTTTTCACAAATCTTTTCACAAATAACCAATCTGTAAGTAGTAGAAAAGACTTCTTTGTTGTCATAATCTCTATGTAAAAGCAACCCACAACAATAAAAAAGACTGCTAACAAACAAGAAATATCTAACTGTGCCCAGAATAGTTGATCAGCAATCTAATTATATAAAATGGGCAGCTTTCATGGAATAAGAAGCACTTAACATTTATTTGCTGGAATTTTTCTTGAATGTAGGTATGAAGTTACATTCTTTGATAATGAAACACACTCCTTAAAAGATAGTTTTTAATATATTTTATTTTATATTGGAGAAGACCCTTAGAGGCCTTGGTAAGAAGAGTAGATTAGGTGGATGATAGTCTAATAGCTAGAGGTAGAGGGAGACCAAAAAAGATTATAGGTGAAACAATTAAAAAAAATTAAATTTAAATAGTATTTTTGAAGACTTGGTTTATGATAAGGCTTAATGATGTCGTTTGATCCATGTAGCCGACCACACCTAGTGGGAAAATGCTTGGTTGTTGTTGTATTGGAGTAGAACCATATAGCAATGCAACATAGGGGCTGTTACTGAAATAATTGTTAGATTTTGGCATGGCATTGGATGATTTGGGCTTGATAGGAGTGTTGGAATGGAGCTTGCATGAGTGTAAGCATTTGAGATTGGAACCACTTCAACCAAAAGGTTAAGGCTACTTATGATTTAGGTGATCAGTTATGATAAGATCTTTTTCATACATTGTTGTGTCTTTCAATTAATAGATTTTTCACAAATCTTTTGATAAATAACCAATCTGTAAGTAGTAGAAAAGACTTTTTTGTTGTCATAATCTCTATGTAAAAGGAACCCACAACAATAAATAGACTGCTAAAAAACGAGAAATATCTAACTGTGCTCAGAACAGTTGATCAACAATCTAATTATATAAAATGGGCAACTTGCATGGAATAAGAATCCTTTATGAATCAATATGGAACATTGATCCCATTGGAGTGCTACATCACACACAAATTTCATTGCTTGTTGTCTTTTGATTTAGATATTAGAATAGAACCATAATTCTCATGCAAGAAAATGCTTGAAGTTGAAATAGGGGCCAATGCAACATAAGGGCGGTTACTGAAATAGTTGTTGGATTTTGGCATAGCATTGGATGATTTGGGCTTGATAGGAGTGTTGGAATAGAGCTTGCATGAGCGTAAGCATTTGAGCTTGGAATCACTTCAACTAAAAGTTTATGGCTAACTTCATGCGTAAAGACTAGTTTCAACTCTCAACTTAGAATGGCAATAGAAGCACTTAACATTGAATTTTTCTTGAATGTAGTGGAATTTTTCTTGAATGAAACACACTCCTTAAAAGACAATTTCTAATTTATTTTCTTTCATATTGGAGTAGAACCATATAGCAATTCAACATGGGGGTTGGTACTGAAATAGTGTTAGAATGGAGCTTGCATGAGTGTAAGCAATTGAGCTTGGAACCACTTAAATCACAACAATAAAAAAAAATTGCTAACAAACAAGAAATAGAGGCCGTTACTGAAGTAGTGTGTGTTTAAACGGGTTCCCAAAAGTGAGTTAGGATGCCTCGAACGTGATGTAATGTTGTTTGGGTTGTTTATTTTTTCAGTTGACTCAACATACTTTTCCTTCCAAACGTGAGTTGGGACCAAAGCAACATTTTGTTGCTTTTGTGTTCAGTTGAGCCTAAAAACAATCTTCCAAACTTACTTTTGAAATAAAAGTTCCCAAACATAAATTACGTCACTACGTGAGTTGGGACCAAATCAACATTTTGTTGCTTTTGTATTCAGTTGAGCCCAAAAACAATCTTCCAAACTCACTTTTGAAATAAAAGTTCCCAAACATAAATTACGTCACTGCAAACTCACTTTTAACCAAACTTAAGTTTGCAAACACACTTTCAACTAAACTTAAGTTTACCAACTACAATCCAAACACACACGTAGTTGTTGGATTTTGGCATGGCATTGGATGATTTGAGCTTTACAAGAGTGTTGGAATGAAGCTTGCATTAGTGTAAACATATGAGCTTGGAACCACTTCAACCAAAAGGTTATGGCTAATTCATGAATGTAGCACCTTAACCTTAGCTTATATGGTATTCTTCTTCCTGTTACCCTTCCCATGTGGGACTTTATATTCCCACTCACATGTGCTTCTCTAACAATAGTGACCATGGCACATAATGATATCAGTATATAACTATATATGCAACCTTTTACAGCAGAAGGACAAAATAAAGCAGATTTGGCATCGCTTTACACAGTGGTGGATATTGTGTTACATGGTTTAGAAATCTTTTTTGCATTATAACATGCCCCTAAGGAGCTTGAAGGATCTTGAAGGTACATGATCTCCAAAGTTAGAAGGGGCATATGCACATACTCTTAAATTTAGTGGCTTGATACTATTCAATTGGAAAATGGCTTGTACTGTCTTTGTTTAGAATAAAGTTTTTGTAGCATATAAATTTGAGTAAACTGAATGCATATGATACACACACCACCTAAAATCAAACTTATTAACCATCCAGCAGACCATCCAAATTTGCTTTGTTTGTTTCTAGATCTCCTATTTCTCTACTTACATACTTCCATTCCTCAATTCCCTTATGTCTTAACTTCTTCCCAACGGTTACAAGCAGAAACGGCAATCCCTTACATTTCCCAACAATTTCCCTTGCAACAAAATTGAAAGTTGGGGTGTCAACAATCTCAACTGTAGCAGTCCTAAACAAGCTTCATGATTCTTCTTCCAACAGGGCTTTGAGTTCTACCTTCTTTGTTCCATCCCCCATAGTTCTCCATATGCTCTCATTTTGAGTGGTAATCAAAATCTTGCAGCCCTTGTGATCAAAGACAGAGGGAATCCCAATTGCTTCCAAATCTGGTCTACCCCACACATCATCCAAGATGATCAAGATCTTCTTCTCATTCTTCAATCTTTGGTAGAGACTGCGGCTCTTCCCATTTCACTTTCTTCCATCAATTTTAGACCCAACATGTCTGCTAGTTGACCTTGAATGTTTACATAGTCAGGAGTCTTGGAAACAGCTACCATCACAGCCTCCCCAAACATGTTTTGTTTTTTGACTCTCTTGCCCACTTCTTTTGCCAAAGCTGTCTTCCCAACACCTCCTGTACCATGTAGAACAACAACACTGCCCTCATCTTCCCCCAATGCACCTATGATCTGATCCACGGTTGATTTTCTTGACTCAAAGAGTATGAAATCTTTAGAGGATGAGTATTCTATGCCAGAAAGAGGTGGTAAGTGTGATATTCTATCAAATTTCTTCCTTTTCTCTTGAAGCTCAGATATGGAAACAACCTTCTTTGTTGATTTCCTGCTGGCAGAGTAGCGGTAAAGGCAATTGGGACACCACCCACCAGAGCAACTCTTTTTCACTTTGCTTTCATCTTGAATCTTCTCCACTTCGTTGATGATCTCATCCACACTTGCCAGCCACCTCTGAACTTCTGGTTCAACAACTTTCCCATTCCTTGTAGCTTGCTCAGCTTCTTGTTTCACCAGCAGCCTTTTGCTCTTGAGGTTCTCTGCTTGTTGGGTAAGGTTGTTGACATTTTTGTTGAAATTTATGAGATAACCAAATTGGTGAAGGATTGGATCTACTAGGTACTCAGCAATTTTTGCTGCAACAGAGATCAGAATACTAACCATCTCCAATTATGTTGTGGAGAAGGGATGGCACAGAGAAGACAAGTCAATTATGGTACTATAAAATAAAATAGAACCATCAAAGCGTGTTGGGTTTGAAGGAGAACTTTCTTGGGAATGAGAAGAGAGAGAAAGTAACGGGAGCTCTTGGCCTTTTCATTTTTTTTATTCAAATTATAAGTCTCATGTAGACGAACAATCAATTTCTACAGGAATATCGCCACTTGCTTTTGTTTTAACATTGGACTGGATGAGATGAGTCACACTTGATTTTAGGTTGTCATCATATGAAGCTTCATGATAGATTGCAACAAGAAAGCATAGACTAGAAGCTTACCCCTAGAAAAATTGACTACAAAGATTGACTGCTTTTATTCCTTGAAGTACACAGCCCCTTTAGTTTGTTTAAGTTGATGCTTTTGGTTAGATCACGAAAAATAAATACTTTGCTTTGTCTTTAGTGTTTTCGAATCTGTTTCCCATTTTGGCTAAGGAATATAAGTTAATTATGTCTAATAAATTCTTGATTATTTGGTTTATATTTTTAGAGAATTGATTTTAAGAGAACTGATAATAAAAGAACTGATACTGAAAAATTGATTTACATTTGGTGATGTTATCTCAAAAATAATTTTATAAAACTTAATTTTATCTAGTGTGTGTAAAGTAAATTACCAAAAGCGGTTTAAATATTTGTTTGGTTTTGCATCGTAAAAAAACTATTGTTGTGTCTTAACGGTTTTCTACCTTGGCTTCTGTTCAACGTTCAAAAATATGTCCAACATGATGTTACATTTTCACTGCCAAACTCTATTCTACATAAATCAATGAGCATTTGGGGGTCCAAACATGCACTTAAGACATCATTTAGATCTTCCCAAAGCTCAGGAATTACAGCAAAACAATGCATAGGCTTATTCCTTTAGGTGCGTATATAATCTGCTCAATGCATTTTATTTTGGATTTTAAGTTGAATATGAAGATGTTTGAGTTTCTTTTTCTAAAATGCCTAAGGGTGATGACCTTTCTCTCCTTTCCCATTTCAAGTTGGCATTTGTTGAGTCTTCTAGTAAAGTGTTATAGCTATATTCAAAAAGATTTCCTGATGTTCTGGGGTTTTTCTTCTCTATTGTTTTATCATCTATGAACTGATGTCCGGATGCTATGAATTTCGTTTCAAATCAAGACAATTCATCCGAACCAATCCATCCAAACTGAAACTCACTCAATTACTTCGGATTATCCTAAGGTACGGTCAGCAGCAGGTTTTCATTTTGCAAACCAATTATGATTCAGTCGATTTAATTTTCACCCCAAAACCTTCCATATCTGGCCAATTCTCACACCTAAAAGCTGGTAATGTTCTCAAAGATGCTATAATGAATCCCAAATTCTCAAATTTTGGTAAGGCAAGAATATTTGGAGAAGAACTAATCCAAGCAAGAACAAGAGTGGATGGAACATGGTTATTGTCAAACACTTAAGCATCATTTAGGTGCTAAAGTAGACAGTTCTCAGTGCATGATAATGTAATGTTGTAAGTATTAACTATCTTCTGTTATTGCATTCAGTGGACACAAGGACCACGTTACTTCTCTCAAAATTACATTTGTCAGAAGATATTAGAATTATTAGTCTTAGTGTTAATGAGTTTGGACTTGTACACTTAAGTATTAGTATAAATAGGAGTACTAAGTTATGAAATTATATAACATCTCATTCCTATTAATAATATTCTTAGTCTACTATTGTTTAGTTGTCTTTCTCTTTTTTCATTTCCTTAAACCTAAACTCATAATTCTTTAACATGGTATTAGAGTGGCACCATCCACTTTGAGAAGAGTTTCTCCCTTCCGTTGTTTCGAGTTCATGGAACTTGGTTGTATATGCTCTCCTTTACATTTTATCTCGTGTTTTCTCTCTTGTTAGCTTTATTTAAAAAAATAGGAAAAGAAAAAAAAAGAAAAGGCAAAAAGTATCTTGACTTAGGTCACAACTCAAGGTTAGGCAATCGTCACTGTGGCTGCCATCTCACTTCTCAAGCAGCTGGTGAGTGTTCATCGATGACAGATCAGTCTAGTGTCAAGTGCGTGACCGACGTCAAATCCATCAATGGCCGGCAGAGGATCTGGGTCATTTATGTGTTTTAGGCGAGTTTTGTGGGTTTTGTTAGGGATGTTCGCAATGCGTACAACATCCTGGTGTTGTGGATGGCTGGCAGCTGAAGATTCCAACCCAAACAAGTGCGTATAATTGTAAGGGAATCTCGCTGGCGACTACAGGTCCATCAACGTTGATGGGGGAGTGCGGTTTCAGGCCCGAATTGGGCATTTTCCTTTGTTTGCACACTTTTGGAGGTTGTGCGTCCTCTATTGGAGATTTGTTCATGGTTGGATATTCTCTTTTATAGCACAGATCAGGTTGTCAATGACAAGAGCTCTAGTGACAGCTCCATTGAGCAGGTTTCAAGTTCGTTTTGGCTGGTTTTGGTTAGATTTCCCCCCTTTAGAATGATCTAGCATCTCCTTCGAGTAGGCGTATGTTGTTGGTTCTAGTTTTCATAGATTTTGATTTTGATTTCATAGTTTCTACTTTGGATTTGTAAGTATGGGTGATGACAATTCTGATTTTGTGACCAGTAGCGAGATTTGAGTTGGCTAAAGGTTGATCTAACATGGTCCATGTAGGACTGTGAGATGTTAGTTGGCCAGAGGTGATTCTGGCAAGTTCCTGATGGTGATTATCTTATGGTTTTGAGGATTTCTATTGCCTTTCTTTCTTCTTCTGTTATTGCTATATGTTCTTCTAGATGTTGTTGTAGGCTTGGTGGCTGAGTTATGGTTATGTTGATTTGATATCTTTAAAGAGGGAGGTTGAAGTTGTTGTTCTATCTTGTGTTTCTTTGTTGTTCTTGTGGATTCTCTTGGTGCACATTGAGCTTGGCAGAAATGGTTGCTCGGTTGGAGACAAAAAGCAACCAAGTAGGTGGAGTCAGCCCAGAGATGTTAGAGGAAAATGTTACTCGCTAGATGGAGCTGTAACATCCCGAGAAAACATGTTTGGCTTGTATATGGTCTCAGAGGTACTATTATACTTGTATAACATGTCAGTTAATTTGTGTGACAAACTGAGTTTGTTTAGGCACTTAGTTGCAACCTAGAAGTTGAAAAGTAGCTTAAAATGACTAAGATAATAACATAAATTGCTAAGTTGAGGTAAATAAACCTAGATAGTTTGTTTCTAAGTCACAAATAGGGTGAATAAGGTGTAGTCAAAATTTGAGAACAATCAGAGTTAGTTTGGTATTTTAGACATACTGGTTGTGCGTTTTAATGCTAGATTGACTAGTAACAGATATAGAAAATTAAGATATTAGTGAAACAATAATTTTAATGAATCTTAGAATTTATTTCAAGTTGTTGGAAGCTGGAAAACTTGAATTAACATAATTCAAGTGTCCTTAGCAAATATAAGTTTCAACACAAAAACTTAATTAGACTTTTCTCTAAATTTCCTCCATGTCTCAACCCCTTATTTTCTCTCCCTCTCACGAAAACCTCTCCAGAAAGCATAAAAGAAAGAAAGAAAAGAGAGAAAGCGGAGAAGGGAGAAAGAAGAAGAAGGAGAAGGAGGAAAATGGAGTAAGAAGCAAGAGGATTAAAGATCAAAGCTCCAAGAACCAAGTTCAAGCTTGAGGATAATCTCATCCATGCTAGAGGTAGGGGTTCTATGCTCATCTCCATCTATTTCTCTCATATTCACCATAGTTGCACTTATGGTACTTAAAGGGTCAAATTGAGTTCTAGAGGTGTTTGATGTGTTTGGCTTGAATGAATGTGTTCTTTTGGTCATTTATGACTTGTTCATAGCATAAGTTGAAGATAGAAACTTAGAACATCTCATTTAGACCATTGATGCCAAAAAGAGGGGTTTAGGTCAAGCTAAGTGTGATTTGGGTTGTTGGATCCAAATTGGAGGTTTTTGTTAGTGATTAATGATTCTTATGTGTTAGTAAACTTGTTAGGGACCTTAAATCACCTTGGAACGGAATTGGAGTGGCCAAAATCCATTGTTTGAACTAATGGAACAGTAACCACTTCTGCAGAATTCTGCAGAAGTTTCTGTCGCAAGGTCACGCCTAGGCGTGGCTAAACCATGCCTAGGTGTGGGTTGATCAATCTTGCGTACTGAACAAACAGAGAGCACCACACCTAGGCATGCTAAAACCAAGCCTAGGCGTGAGAAATGACACCAGTCATGCCTAGGCGTGAGATAGGACACCAGCCATGCCTAGGCGTGAGTTCCGGGAATTTGTAAGATTGTTATTCTTAATGTTTGGGAGTTTCGTGCTAGTTGAAATCATTCTTACATGTATTATTAAGTGTGTTAAGACATTATTAAGGATATTCCTAAGAGGAAACAACCCTTTAGTATAGATAAGAAAGTTTAGACCCTTTGTGCATCCAATAGTTAAGGATTGCCATATGTAAGTATTTATCACTCTAGGCACTTAGTATTGCATTAGATGTCACATAAGATGTTATGAATTGGTGTAATAGATACAACTATACTAGAATGAATTAGTAACATCCACTCTAGTTAATTAGTAAAGGTATGAGCCTTGGATATCCAAGAGTAGTGGATTACTTTGGAAGGGTACCTAGAACCTTACGCAACAAAGTGATGCAAGTACTAACCACTCTTGTATTAGTTTCACTCGAGTTGAGTCAAGATGTGTGTTTAGTTCCTAAGCGGGGATGGTTATGTACTAAGTTCTCTAGTTAAGTGAGATCTTGTGTATTATTTAATACACAATAGGATGAAATATGCCTTGAAAGCTTGTCATATTCATTAAGTATAGTAGAAAGTGCTTAACTTTTCTAACAGTATAGTTAAGTTAAAGATGTATGTGAAAAGAAAGTTACTTCCTTGAATACTAAGTAAGTTTTGGAAGATCAAGTAGCTCAGAATTCCAATAGTTAGGAGTTACCTAAAATAGGTATTTGGAACCTTGAGCACTCAAGTGTGACACAGGTTACTACAAGTAGTGCAATAGCAAAGAAAGCCGGATACAAATGAGATAAGTATAGTTTACTTATCTAGATGCAAGAGTTACTCACTTGCAATAGAGCTGAGTTAAGTGTGCAAAGAGTAGATAAGTGCTCATTTGATTCCATAAGTTAGGTCAAAATGACGCATTAGTTAAGATAGACTCTTTCACGAGGATGAGTTGAGTCTATGAGTAAGTTTACAATTAGTAAGGAATACAATTTTCCTTTGTCTCAGGTAGGACTAGTATGTAATAAGTTCACTCCTTATCTTAACAAGAGTTCGTGGAACTAGAGTTTCCTAGAAGGAACAAGTAAAGGTAGGGTTAAGTCGTTACTCTTGCAGTTGTAGTTCAGTTGTATGGGCAACTATCTATAGCTATTGACATAAGCAATTGTATGGACGGTTAATTATGTTAACGGTATGTAAACTATTAGTTTGGCTATACTACGAGGTATTAAGAAATTATTAGTTATAGTGGAGGAAACTCCTATGATAGTAATTATAAATAATTTTATACAATTGTACAGGCGATTGTATAATATTGAGTTTAGTTTAATTATGTACACAATTTACATAGTTATTATATCATGAATTATATGTTTATTACTAAGAATTTTTATGTTCTTACCCTTTTTCTGTGTTTTCATGGTAGAAGCAGGTCAATGATCGTCATAGAGTAAGAAGTTCAAGAAATAGAAGAACTAGTGTAGTATAGTTTTACTTGTTTTTATGTGGCAAAAGGTTATGTATATTATATATTTGTTTTGTAGTTATATATATATATATATATATATATATATATATATATATAAGTTTAAGTTTTTCTGTATTCTCTCAAGGCTTTCTATAATAACTTGCATAGTCTTATAGATATATTAGTAGTTAGTTATGTAGTAAGTGACATGGCTAGTACTGTTTATCTTGATATATTCAAATATATCAAGATATTTGTCTAAGGCGTTACAGGAGCCGCCAAGAGGAAAGGGTTATCAACGAGGTGGAGCTATCCTAGATTCTTACTAGCAATGGTGTTGCAAGTTTGGGAGCAAGAGTTTCTCAATTTCTCTTTTTTTTTTTTTTGAACACTTAGATGGTTCAACATCTTCTCTTTTTCCTTATGCCGTATTTGAATGGCTCAACATCCTTGTCTCGAGTTTCTCTTCTCACTTTTGGATAAAGATAGGATTTTCTACTATTTGTTTTATGTTTATGGGTTTGCCACTTGTAATAAGCTAAATCTTAGTAAGTTTTAGCTTGAGGGGAAGTGTTATAAAATATTAAGATTATCAGTCTTAATGTTAGTGGGTTTTGGCTTGTACACCTAAGTATTAGTATAAATAGGAGTACTAGGTTATGAAATTATATCACATCTGATTCCTATCGATAATATTCTTAGTCTATTATTGTTTAGCCATCTTTCTCTTTTTTCTTTTCCCTAACCATAAACCCATAATTCTTCAACAATATCAACTAACTCATACTGAATGGTTCAGCTAGCATTAGCATATATCAAATAACAATCCTACAAAATCTAAACAAATGTGTCTAAGCCTCCACAAAAAGTTACCAACATATCGTCCGAATAACAAGGCAAATTATATTTCTTCAGCAAGAAAGTTGTCGGGCAGTGCTACCTGCACAAAAATAATTAATGACTTACTATAACAATTATGATAGCCCATACCAAAGAAATGACAACAAACAACTTAAGAAGAGGGAGAAAGTGCTTTCTCACCCAATTTGAATGAAGGCAGGCCCATGTAAGGGTAGGTACTACACCTGAAAGCATGCCTTAGTCCACACTACAAATTAATAAAAATTGAGAGCAATGTCAACTATTGGGGGGGGGAGGGAGAGGGGATATGAAACAATATTAGATAATTGACAAACACAAATATAATGACGATTCAAAAAGAGCATATCACAAAATCTGCCAGAGGATTGTAAGTTCTCCTTGAAGAGGTCACGTTGACCATAATTTGTTATCAGATAAATGGAAGAAAGTGAGTTGAAGCCATAATTGTAACTTGGTCAGGCACATGCATATATATATTTACAGATATAGACAATACAAGAGTGATTATAGACAATTCATAGCTAAATAAGGAAACTCAACATCAGCCTAATATTATAACTTAATGATAGAATATTTTGTCCAAATTGATACCCAAATATTTATCCGTAACACTCACCCTCAAGATGGAGCATAGATGTCAATCATGCCCATCTTGTTATAAATCTGAGTGACTTTATTGCTAAGCAGGGCTTTGGTGAACACATTAGCTAGTTGTTCTCTAGTTCGGACATGCTTTAATAAGATTAAATTTTGCTGAAGTTTTTCTCAAACAAAATGACAATTAACCTCTATATGCTTGGTACATTCATAGAAGATTGGGTTATTAGCAATGTGTATTGCTGCTTGGTTATCACACCATAACTGCATAGGGCAAACACTAATCGTACTAATTTCTCTTAGAAGATGATAAATCCATGTAAGTTCACATGTAACTTGCGTCATTGCTCTGTATTTTGACTTAGCACTAGATCGAGCCACCATACCTTATTTCTTGCTTTTCCATGCAATTAGATTTCCCCCAACAAAAACACAGTACTTAGTAGTTGATTTTCTATCATCTAGTGAGCCTGCCCAATCAACATTTAAGAAAGCTTCCACCCTACAATGCCTATGGTTTTAGTACCGAATCCCATGCTTAGGTGAACCCTTGAGATACTTTAGAAAGTGAATAACATCATCCTAATGGGCACTCCTAGGTGAAGACATAAATTGACTGACAATGCCAACACAGAATGCAATGCCTAGCCTTGTTATTATAAAGTAGTTGAGTTTTCCAACAATTCTCCTACACCTCATAGAATTTGTTAATAATTTTCCATCATCTGCTATTAATTTTATGTTTGGCATCAATGGAGTGTCATATGGCTTTGCTACTAACAACCATGTTTCTCCTAACAAGTTAAGAACATATTTTCTCTGAGATAGAAAGATTCCTTTATTGTTTCTCAGAACCAAGAAAGTACTCAAGAGCACCAAAGTCTTTTGTTTGAAACTGACTTTGAAGAAAGTTCTTGAGTGCAGTAATTCCCATAACATCATTGTCGGTAATGACAATATCGTCAACATAGACTACTAGAAGGAAGCATCCAGAACTAGCTTGTCTGAAAAATACAAAATGATCATATACAATCTGCTGTAACCCAAATTCGATGACCACTTCACTAAATTTCCGAAACCAAGCTCTTGGGAATTGTTTCAACCTATACAAGGATCTATGCAGTCTATGCACCGTACCATAACCAGACTCCCCTTGAGTAACAAACCTAAGTAGTTGCTTCATAAACACCTCATCTTGAAGATCACCATGCAAGAACGCATTCTTAACATCAAGTTGATGAAGATACCAACCATTAGAAGTAGCCAAGAAAATAAATCACTATATTGATACGAGCTTAGCAACAGGGGATGAGGTCTTTAAGTAATCCATACCATAGACTTGGGCATATCCCTTAGCAACTAACATTTCCTTTAATTGAGCAATGGAACCATTTGATTCATTTTGACAGCAAACACTCATTTACAATCAATTGCTTTCATTCCTGAAGGCAAGGAAACTAGGTCCCATGTATGGTTATGATCAAGGGCGCTCATCTCTTCTTTCATGGCAGCATGCCAACCAGGATGGGAGCACGCTTCAACAATAATTTTAGGTACAACAACATTGTCTAAAGAGGCAACAAATGATCTTGAAGAAGGAAACAAGGCATTATACTGGTCAAAGGAAGAGATGGGGTAAGTACAAGACCGTTTACCTTTCCAAATGGCAATTAGAAGATCTAACGAAAAAGGTTCTGGATCTTAAGCCAAAGAAGTCATAGGTAGAGGCTGAAAGTCAAGTGTGGTTAAATCAACCAAGTCAGAAGGTTGTTGTCACCTAATATACACCTGTGTGATTGGTGGCCTAGCATGCCCATGTGAGGTGTCAGAAGTAACAATATAAACAAGAAAATCATCATCAGAATCAATGACAGAGGGAACAAAAGATGTAATGGATGAAGTTGTATAAGTACCAGTATGAAAGAAAGGTATGGACTCAAAGAAAATGACATCAGTAGAGACCACATAACATTCGAGATTAGGAGAAAAGCAACGGTATCCCATTTGGGATCGAGAATAGCCTAGAAATATACATTTCAATGATTTTGGATCAAGTTTAGAGAATTAAAGGCAAACATCCTAAACAAAACAAGTGCAGCCAAATATGCAGGGGAATGGGGGGGAGAGGCAAAAGAAACAAAGAACAAGAGGGGAATAAGGTCAAATAAGGGATCTTACCATTCAAAACAACAAAGGCATACGATTAATTATATGACATGCCACAGCAACAACATCTGCCCAGAACACCTTAAAAACTTTCATATGGAACAAAAGTGCTATTGCTGTCTCTAAGAGATGTTTGTTTTTTCTTTCGACAACCTCATTTTGTTGAGGGGTCGAAACACATGAGCACTGGTGAATGATGCCATGTTGAGACAAGAAAGTGGAGGATGGACTAGAGAAATATTCTTTAGCATTATCTCTTCTTAAAACACAAATTACTAAGTTAAATTGTGTTTTAACTTTAGCACAAAAACTAAAAAAAATAGAAAATAACTCAAATCGATGCTTCATGAAATATAACCAAGAAACTCGGGAAAAGTCATCAACAAAAATCACAAAATAATGAAAACCAAATTTTGAAAGAATAGGACAAAGACCCCAAATATATGAGTGTACAATATCAAATAAGGGCACAACCCATTTATTTGCTCTAGGTAAATAAGATGTCCTACGATGTTTAACCAAGTAGCAATACTCATAATCTAAAGTAGACAAAGACTTCAAACTTGGACAGAGGATTTTTAGGGCCAAAAGAGATGGATGACCAAGCGACAATGTAGTTGATGAAGAGGTGAAGCAACCTCACTCACACATACAATAGGATATAGTATATCATCACTAGGTGTATCCAACATGTACAATCTGTCTGATTCACGACCAATGCCCATAATCTTCTTCGTACCAAGATCCTAAAATACACAATAACCAGGAAAGAAGTGAACACCATAATTAAGAGCTTTTGTAATTTGGATAACAGATAGAAGATTAAAAGAAAACTTAGCAGACAAAGAACACATGTAAGAAGAAAAGAATTAGTAGGTTGTGTAGTACCACTACCCATAACATGGGATGTGGAACCCTATGCTAAAGTAACATGAGAAGAAGTGGATGAAGGAACGAAGTTGGATAAGATACCCGTGTTGCCGATTATATGATTTGTGGCTCTAGAGTCAATGACCCAACCACGAGGGGCAGTGGAAAGACAAGTAGTGGGTTTACTTATTTGAACTAAGGTGGCTGTGGAAGACTTAGTAGGCTACTGTGAAGTATAAAATTGAGTAAGACGTGCATACTTATCAACTGGGATAGTAACTATGACTTGAACTTCTTATTGAGGTGTGGCAGGGGTAGGTAGTAACCCTTCATGCATGGCAGCATTAGAAAATTTTGGTCTGGGAAAGGACAATAGCTTTCCATGGAGTTTTCAGCAAGTTCTCTGTATATGACCAGGTTTCTCGCAATGATGACAGGTGCGAGGACCATTTCTACCTCCCTCTCTCCTGCCACCCCAGCCACCTCTAGTACTACTCCTCCCACCATGAGTATTGTTGTTTTGAGATGTGCAGCTAACTAAGGTAGTAAGTTCCCCGTTAGAAGCATCCTTTCCAACATCTTTACAAACTCGTTGCAGCCTAAAAAATATGTCAAGCTGGGTGCAAGCCCCCTCATACTCAGAATCCAAACTAGCTAAAAAACACTGGAGAATGATTTTTTCGTGCTATTTAATTATTTTACCGTACTGCAATGTCTAACCAAATCTTGTATATGATATTCCATGGAGTTCAAAATTTGATTCAGAATTCTATCATTATCCTTCAGCCACTTCTTTTTAGCAGTGGCCTCCCTTGGCAGATCAGCAGTGAGGTGGGTACCCAAGTCATTACATAAGAGATGTCACTGAACAAAGCCTTTCCATAACACATAATTTGTGTCATTGAGTTTTTGGTCTATGGTTCTGGAATTGGAGGAGATGACCTCAATCACAGATTTCTTGTCCTTCATCATCACCGTACGAGTTTCACCTATTCAATTCAAGAGCTGTACAATTGTCGGGATCAACTAACAAGGGCTGCTCTACACCACGTGCCTAGAACAAAGTAGCAATAGTGAAAAGAAGACATCAACAATGAGACCCCTTGCAACAGAGACGACACAACTCCTTGCAAGGCACTAGACCCTCTGGCTTGCGCTTAGACCAGCAGTGATTCTGTCTGGATCACCTTACCACATCAACCCATAACTGACAACAAGGCTACGCACTAGAAAGAGAAGGAAGTAAAGGGGAAAAAGGGCAGTAAGGGGTATTAACCAAGTAGTGGATCAAAAAAAAAATATTATAAAGAGAGAGAGAAAAAAATATAAAGGAGAAGGCACGAAGAAACTTTTATAGAACTTTAGCTACCTAGACTTTCTCTGATACCATGTTATTAGATAAATGGAAGAACGTGAGTTGAAGCCATAACCGTAACTTGGTCAGGCACATGTATATATATTTATAGAGAAGAGACAATACAAGAGTGATTATAGGTAATTAATAGCTAAATAAGGAAACTAAATATCAACCCAATATTCTAACTTAATGACAGAATATTCTATCCTAATTGATACCTAGATATTCATCTGTAAAATAATTCAAACTGATTTTGGAAATGTTTAATCCATCAATGTTGAATTGTTGATTCAAATTAATGTTCTATATAACTTTCACAACTTAAAGGAATATTGTAAGATCAAGTAACTAAATCTTTTAAATTCAAGCTCAATATAATTAGGCTTAAAACCAACAACAACAACAACAGCAACAAAAGTCTTTTCTCATTAGGTGGGATCGGCAACATGGATCAATTATATTCTATCATAAATCATGTCTTCAGAAAGTCCACTTAGTTCTAAGTCTTTTTAATGATTTATCTTATGATTTTTCTCGGTATCCCTTTTATTTCTAACTATTGAGCTATCTTCCATTTGATCCACTCTTCTTAGTGGGACTTCTAATGGTCTTTTTCTTACATGGCCAAATCACCTAAGGTGAGATTCTACCATCTTTTTGTCAATAGGTGCTACCCATACTTTTCCTTTGATGTATTAATTTATTATCCTATTTTGTCATGTGTGTGCACTCATCTAGTGCAACATTCTTATTTGTGCAACACTAAGCTTATGCTCTTATTGGCTCTTTACTGCATAACATTTAGTACCCTAAAGCATTATGGGTCTTACAGATGTATGATAAAATTTTCTTTTTAGCTTGAGAGGTACATTTTTATCACAAATAACCCCCAAAGCACTTCTCCATTTCATCCACCCCGCTTAGATCTTGGTTTATATCTCCCTCTATTTCTCTGTCATTTTATATAATTAGGCTTACAACTAAGCAAAAAAAAATTATGACAACTCAATTCTTTATTAATTACTAATAGTGTATTCTTAATGAATCATACATTGGCTAATTGGCATCAACTCAACCTAAATTTACAAACCAACCAACTAGAAAAATCAACTAAGCCTCCAAAACTAAATTGAAAGAAATGGCAGAAATAGGAAATTAGCATTTATTTTGTCCTTAAGCCTCAAAATCCATAACACATATATAAGAAATATGTAACAAACAAGACAATGTTGCCGCTGGGGGGATGCTTCTATGATGATCTTTGTTGGGATTTTGGTTCATGTATCTTAATAAGATAAGGATTGGTTTTATTTATGTTTATCCTTAGCAAGAATATTCTTGGAGGTTTAGGAAATTTAAATTAAGGATATGAAAAATCAGTTAGGATTTAGGAAACTTTGAAACTATAAAGTCTTGGAGACCAAGGAGGCTTAGCTATAAATAGAACCAGTGGCCTATGTGTATGGTAAGACAAAGAGAATAAGTGACAGAGGGGTTCTTCGGGTTATAAGAGGGGGTGTAAAAGGGGCTTTGGGCCAAGTATGAGTTAGGTGTTTTAACTCCATGATTATTCTTGTACTATGTTTTTCTCTTATAGTGAAGATATTTTATCTTTGGGGTGGATGTAAGCATGTGACTTGCCAAACCACATTTAGTTCTTGTGTCTCTGTACTCTTATTGTCATCTTGTTAATTGTTGAACCTTTTGTATACTGCAAGTGCACGGGTTGCGAAAGTAATAAAAATGATGAGAAAGTTCGTTTCCACAGGGATAATGAATAATATCTGATGTCAAATATTAACCAATAACTTAATGAATTCTATTCAAGCACATATAAATTAGGAAAAGTGTGTGTGGCCAATGTAAAGACTAAAAGGTGATAAACCAGGAGTAAAAGACAGTAATGAGAGCATATGGACTCCTTCTTCACCAACTACTTTACTTGGCAACTTACGACCATTTTAAGCAATAATGATGACTAGTTTTGTTAGCTTAAGAATCTGCATTAGCTAAAAGCCTATGTCTAGGTCATTTAACCCTATATCATTTACCTAGCTTACTATGTGTCCATGAGAACTAGAATAAACTCCATGCATTAAGGTTGATTCTTAACAATTGTTATACATGGCCAATAGGTATATGTCTATTCTATTAACGAATTAATTCATCCCACCATTAGAATGAAATTAAACATGCATCACCCACATCCATGATCTAAAATCTAGATTCCTATGTCCAGTTCAATTTTTTTTTATCAAAACACAATAAATGTTGGCCAAACATCTATGAGCATTAAGAGAAACATGGATGAACAAAACCAATCATCATTATAAACTTAAAAGGTTACAAAATCATAAATGCACATAGAATGATCTAAAGGAATCTCCATAAACAGCTTAGCTATCCATAGAACACGAAAATCTCAAGAGAGATTCCATGCCCATGACCTAGGAAAATGAGAGAATAAAGAGAAAAGAGGGAAAACACTATCATGTGATCTTGGGATGCTTGATCCTCCTTGGATGATGGTGATTTCCCTTCTAAATCCTTTCAAAGCTCTCCAAAATGATGAAAAACTGATACTTATGTTCTCTGTCTTCTCCCACCTAACTCCCTCAAAATATTTAATGAAACAATATTTATAGATGAAGTATGTGATTTTGCGCCGCGATGTGACCATTGTTGTGCTGTGGCATGAGTGTCATGTGGTTAAGTGGAACCAGCACAGACAAAAGTGCACTGTAGCGTGAACTCCTTTGCGTCGCGACGTGCAAGTCTCTGTCTTCAGTATACGCAACAGGAAGAGAGCAAGATGTCGTGGCATACTACACCTTGCATCGCAACGCGATAAGCTAAAATGCTTCCTAAGCTTCCTCCTCCAATGCTGAGCCTTGGCTTGTTACATTTTCAATTTAGAGCCCTTCTTGCAATACAAAAGTTGCCTAATTAATTGCAAGTGTAAATCAACTTAATCAAACAAAGAATAGAAAGGATTTTAGCAAGATTAGAAAAGAAGACATCAACATGAATTTGAATAGAAAAATGAGGCTAAAGTCTTCCAATCATACCTAAGCACAAGGACTAAGAAACTAATATACCACTAATATTAGGTGCAAATAACTACATTTTATGGGGTTATCATTAATTTGACTCTCCCTAAAAGCGCCCAACAAGTGGTATCAAAGCCGATAGTTTAGATCGGCCAGACGAGTATTAGAGAAACAATGGTTGATGAATGGCAGTACGAACAGGTGGCCCTCCTGTTGACAAGTGGTAACACATATAGAGATATGGCTTGGTGAGCGGAGAAGAGCTGTAACACGTATGATGTGGCTCTTGGAAAAAATAGGCACGGAAGGTGGCATAGTCCAGGTAACGAGCGACAACACGGTGGTCAAGACATGGCTTAGTCTGCTGAAGAGTGGTAATGCGTTGGTAGATACATGGCTTTTGGCAAAAATGGGTGTTGGTGCTCATAGAAAGACCATTAGCGATTGAATACTCAGGAAAAGCTTTTATGGAGGAGAAGTGTAAAGATGACAGATTGTGGGGCTACATATGTCCAATGGCGGAGGTGTTCAAATTAGGTGGAGCCATAGTTTAGGGTTGATTAGGGTTGTGTGTAGCTGGTATATGTCTAGAGGCCGATGGTACTTTTTTGTGGGTTTTGACAAACAAGGGTTCTTCATGGTGTTCATAAAGGTTGACATATGACTAGGCGGCTTGCATCAAGGTGGAGTTGTAATAAATTTCCAAGGTGGTAGGACATTTGCTGAGGTGGAGATTTGTTGGAATTTTGGCTTATGTATCATGATAAGATAAGGATTGATTTTATTTATGTTTATCCTTAGCATATGTATTCTTAGAGACTTAGTAAATCTAAATTAAGGCTATGAGAAATCTATTAGGATTTGGTAAACTTGAAAACTAAGGAGTCTTCAAGACCAATGATGTTTACTTGGAGACCAAGGAGGCTTGGCTATAAATGGAACCAATGGCCTAGGTGTGTGTGATAAGATAAAGAAAACAAGTAACAGAAAGGTTCTTTGGGTTATGAGAAAGAGTGTACAAGGAGCTTTAGGCTAAGTATGAGTTAGGTGTTTCAACTTTGTGATTATTCTTGTATTGTGTTTTTCTCTTATAATGAAGATATTTTATTTCTAGGATAAATGTAGGCATATGGCTTGCTGAGCCATGTTAAATTCCTTAATCTTTGTGCTCTTATTGTTATCTTGTTAATTTGACTCTCCCTGATGGCGTCCAACAATCTCGTGGGAAGGGTGTTTTAACCATCCTATATTGCTACAAATCAACTGAGCTAAAGAGAATGTTATTGCTGACAATGTATTAAACCAATATTAAATAAACCATATTTAATACTATAAATAAATGCTGTGAATATTATGTTTCCTATAGCTAGCAAAGTTACCATATTTAGATTAGCAGTTTTGGTAGTTTCCTTTCTTTCTTCCTTGATTGTAGTTTTCAGTTTGCTATACTATTTCTATAAAAGGAGCCTTTTGTACCAATTATAAAGTGTATCAATGTGTTGAAAGAGAGAAAATAAAGACATATGAAGAAAAATGTGTGTCTAAATTACATAATGGAGGCTGAGTTATATGGAGTTATTGTAATAAATACAAAGATTACAAAAGATCCTAATTATCATAATTACATGATTTAGTTATGATTTAATTAGCCTATTACAATGAATCTAGGCACTATTTACATAATTTTCAACACTCCCTCTCAAGATGGAGCATATAGGTCATGTGCACTAAGCTTATTACAAATATAGCTTATCCGATGAGCTTTCAAAGACATAATGAAAACATCTACCAGTTGATCACTTGAATTGATGAAGCTAGTGGTGATGTCTTCAGATAGGATATTCTCTCTAATAAAATGACATCTATCTCAATATGTTTGGTCCTCTCATGAAACACTGGATTAGAGGTAATATGTAATGCAGTAGCAAGAAGTAGTGCAGAAGTAAAATGTAGTAGCAAGAAGTAGTGCATAAGCCAAATTCAGATAAATGGCTTATGGAATATGTGAAGTGTTGTGGGTTGAAAAACTTATAAAGGAGTTAAAGACCAGTAATCCTCCACCAATAAAATTGTATTGTGATAACAAGTCAGCAATCTCCATCGCCCACAATCTAGTCTTACATGATAGAACAAAGCATGTGGAAGTTGATAAACACTTCATTAAGGAGAAGATAGAAAGTGGACAGATCTGCATCACATATGTTCCCACAGCTGAGCAATCCACAAACATCCTAACTAAGAGACGACCTAAGAAGAACTTTGATAACATAGCAAGCAAGTTATCCATGGAAGACATCTTCAAGCTAGCTTTAGGGGAAGTGTCGATAGTGTATTAAACTGGTATTAAATCGTGTTTAATACTATAAATTGTGAATATTCTATTTCATATAGCTAGCAAAGTTACCATATTTAGATTAGCAGTTTTGGTAGTTTCCTTTCTTTCCTCCTTAATTGTAGTTTTTGGTCGGCTATACTCATTCTATATAAGGAGCCTTTTGTGCCAATTGTAAAATGTATCAATGAAATACTTTTTACAAGTGCTATGTAATGAAACCATTGTCAATCTATTAAGATGCTTGTAAAAAAAATGTTATGCAAATTGAGGTTTCTGAAACAAATTATCTTAAAATGCATAGAAAAGGAAATTGAGTTCTTATGAATAGTACAACTAGATGATATGCAAATAGAGATTCTAATGCAGGCTTTTTTATTAGAATATAGATTTTTATTTATTTATCGTTTTACCCTACCTTTTAGATTATGCACCAAAATATACTTATTTTAGAACATGCTCAGAAGCCACCATGGGTGATGGCGGCTTCTTACTTATACATTTATTTATGTTTTTTATTAAGTAGCTTAGAAATTGCCATGGCTGATGGCAGTTTTTAGACATTGTATTTAAAAAAAAATTACATTTTGTCACAAAAACTGCCATCCATGAAAACGATTTATATGCTTGTAATAAATAAATAAAAACAAAATGCTTATAGAAACTGTCATTGTTCATGGCAGTTTTGTAGAAGATAAAATTAAAAGGAGAAGAATATACAGTATAGCACATTTCTAGCTATGTCGTTATATGTTGCATGACTTGATTAACTACTTACTATTACATCACATGCATTTACACAGACCTCATTTTGAGATTCTTTGAAGTATTATGCGCATGATCTATGCATTATTGGTGTATTAAGCTTTACATGTTTTGCATCTAAGAGATTCTTAAATAATTATGTGCATGATCTATGCATTTTTGGTGTATTGAGTGAATGTGGATATATGTTGGTGATAACTTTATGAAATAAAGTTATTACTCAAGCAATTCCTTGTACATTCATAGGCTAGATCCTTGTGTTATACCTTGATTTCATTTAATTCTTGATAAAAAGTGTATAGGGAATACTTATTCATACATCTTTATAAATTTAAATACGCATACTAACTTTTTTGTGAATGTTTGACTAATTTGGTATTTTCTTACTTCCAAGAGCTCGCAAAGAAGCAAGAGGGAGCTTAAGGTAATAAGATGGATGAAGGTATATGAGATTTTGTCACTTTATAGGGGAGGCTGTGACACTTCCTCACTGGGAGCCGCAACCCTCAACACTCTGGAACAATTCTCGAAAGTAAGGAGTCACGGCATACCCACTCATTTGTGTCGTGGCTCACACACAATTATATGTCGCGACTTCACATTTCAAGCTTGTGTTGCGGCTCAAATACAATTATGTGTCGTGGCTTCACATTTCAAGCTTGTGTCGCGGCTCACACACAATTTTATGTCGCTAGGGGTGAAAATAGGTCAAGTTGCCCGTTAGGGGCCTATGGTCTGGCCTGTCTGAGGCTTTGCCTGACCTATTTACTAAACAAACTAAGTCAATGCTTTTTTAAAAGCTTGTTTAACTACAAAGGTCAAGCCTCGAGTCATCTAATAGGCCTGTTAAGTCTGGTCGGCTGGCCTGACCTATTTAACTATATATAATATAATATATATTATTATAATAATTATAAATTATAATTATAAATTTATTATAATATATTAATATTTTTTAATTAGATTTTAAAAAAATTAGTAACTAAAATATAAGTTAGTAAGTTGTGACTGATATGGACAAGATGCAAATGGTTTTGATGTCGACAAACAATGAAAGCAATGGGAATACAATGATCAAGTCTCAAGGAACTCAAGCTTAGCATATAGGTTATAGATCTAATGTAAAGGTATTCTAGAGATTCACCTCAAGCTCAAATGTCCTCCTTAAAATGCTTTTGTAAAATGGTTTTTCATGACAGGATCAAAAAGGTTTTATGCAACAACTCCTTCACACCTAATGTCCTAAGTTTTTTGTGATCTTACCAACCTTTTGATAAACATTAGGAGCCAAAAATTCAAGGCCCCTAACCGATTAGGACCAGCTCCTAACCGGTTAGTTTGTTCAAACAAAAGCTTTGCCTCGTTTTTTATAACATGCCTAACCGATTAGGCAAAGTAGCTAATCGGTTATTTTATAACTCAGAGGCCAAAAATGTTTTGTCCTAACCGATTAGGAAGAAGTCCTAACCGGTTAGTTTGTTCAAACAAAAGCTTTGCCTCGTTTTTTATAACATGCCTAACCGATTAGGCAAAGTTGCTAATCGGTTATTTTATAACTCAGAGGCCAAAAATGTTTTGTCCTAACCGATTAGGTAGAAAACCTAACCGGTTAGTATTACTTCCAGGAGTCAAAAATGTTTTGTCCTAACCGATTAGGCAGATGGCCTAACCGGTTATTCATAAACTCAGAAGCCTCTCTAATCCTGTCCTAACCGATTAGGCAGAAGGCCTAACCGGTTATTCACCAACTCAGAACCCACGATGGAAATGTCCTAACCGATTAGCCGTAGGACTAACCGGTTAGCATCCTTCCTGGAACTCATTTTTGAGGTGTCCTAACCGATTAGGACACATTCCTAACCGGTTAGTTATTAAACCGAGAACACTTCTCCTTTCGTTTTAAATGAGCCCCTAACCGGTTAGGATACATGGCTAACTTAGGTTAGCCTATGTTCTGGAAAAACAAGCAAAAGCCCGTAACGGCTATTTTCTTGAGCATTAATTGCTCCCAACCACTTCCAACGGCAATAAATAACACTTACCTATATATTTGCTTGTTGGGGCTTCGTTGGGAGGTTAGAAAAAACTGAGTCTATTCTTACGAAAAGTTTGTCTTGTGCTTTAAACAAGTTTTTATCATCATTCTACAAAATCCCTTGATTTGAGCTTGAACTTGTGTGAATCCCATATACCATAGTGCTTCAATTTGTAATACTTGCTCTAGAGAGAGTTTCTTCCATTTAAATCTTATACAATCTGTTTAGTGAGGGTGAGGTATCCCTCAAGTATTGTAAGGGTGAGGTATCCCTTGAAAAATAGAGGCTCAAGCATTAGGGTGAGGTATCCCATAGTGTTGAGTGCTCAAGATTGTAGTGGTTGTCAAGCACCCATTGAAGCTTGAAGATATAGTGGAAAATCTCAAGTTGTTGCTTGGGGACTGGACGTAGATCACAAGCGGATTGGTGATCGAACCAGGATAAACGATTGTGTTTGTTCTCTCTAAACCCTTCTCTTTATTTGGTTTACTGTTTTATTGAATTGTTTAGATATTATCTCCTTTGGCTATCACATTCATAAGTAAAAGTGTTAATCTCATTCATCCATTTATCTCTAATCGTTCAATAGCTTCAACGAAAATTGTTTATCAAACGATTTGCGAAAGATTTGCTAACTTGTTTTAACTACTCAATTCACCCCCCCTCTTGAGTATTGAGGCCACTTGGTAACAAGTGGTATCAGAGCTAGACTCTTGTATAAAGAGCTTAGCAGCTTCAAGAGAAGTGATGGCTTCAAATGGTTTTTCAAATGAAAGTTCTTCTATAAATAGACCTCCTTATTTCAATGGGGATGGTTATGCCTATTGGAAAGAAAGGATGAAAATTTTCATTGAAGCTATTGACTTAGATGTGTGGGACGCCGTTGAAAATGGTGCTTTTGTTCCAACACAAATTAAAGATGGTGTGAAAATCAATACACCTAGAAATGAATGGACCGATGATGATAAAAGAAGGTTCAATACAACTTGAGAGCCAAGAACATCATCACCACATCCTTGGGGTATGATGAATTCTTTAGGGTGTCAAATTGTAAGACCGCAAAAGAAATGTGGGATACCCTTCAAGTAACTCATGAAGGGACTAGTGAGGTAAAACGATCTCGGATAAACACTCTTACTCATGAATATGAATTGTTTAGAATGAATCAAGGTGAGAGTATTCAAGATATGCAAAAGAGATTTACTCACATTGTTAATCATCTCATCTCATTGGGAAAGACATTCCCTAATGAGGATCTTATTAACAAAGTCTTAAGATGTCTAAGCAGGAGTTGGCAACCCAAAGTCACGGCTATTGCGGAATCAAGAGACTTATCAACAATGTCTCTAGCCACCCTATTCGGAAAACTTCAAGAACATGAGCTGGAATTAAATAGGCTCAACCAAAGTGAAGAGCAGGATAAAAAGAAGAAGGGAATTGCACTCAAAGCCACCTCTTCCATACTTGAAGATGATGATGAAGATGGTGAAGAGGATGCTGAAAATTTTGAACTAAGTGAGGAGAATCTTAGTCTCCTTGTGAGAAAATTTGGAAGATTCCTAAAGAAAAGGGATTTCAAAGAAGACCACCCTTTCCTCAAAAGAAGACATATCACAAAGGAGAAGGATCCTCCACTCCTCCAAAATGCTACGAATGCGGAAAATCGGGGCATATGAAAATGGAGTGTCCTATATATCTCAAGAAGACGGAGAAGTTTGAGAAAAGACCCTCCAAGGAAAAGAAAGGAAGAAGGGCATACATAGCTTGGGAGGACAATGACTTAAGCTCTTCCGACGACTCGGAAAATGAAGAAGCCCATTTTTGCCTCATGGCTCAAGGAGAAGAAAGTGGAGAAAGCGACACCGAGGTAACCTCTTCTAACCAAGAACCTTTACCTAGTTATGATGAATTGCAAGATGCCTTTCAAGAATTGCATGATGAATCCGTGAGACTCACTAAAATGATTTTGTCTTCAAATAAAACAATCTCGCTATTGACAAACAAGGTTTCTACTTTAACTAAGGAGATAAATGAACTTAAAATTGAAAATGAGACCTTAGGACTCATAGATGCTAATTCATCATGCATGACTTGTTCCTCACATGATAATGCATTCATTTCATTACCTTGTTCATCATGTAAAGCTTTTGAAAAAGAAATTGAAGACTTGAACAACACTCTTGCAAAATTCACTTTTGGAAGAGACAACTTGAATGTGTTGTTAGGGAGACAAAAATGTGTTTTTCAAAAAGCCGGTTTAGGATTTAATCCAAATAACCATCAAAAATCTTATAAAAACTTCTTTGTTTCCTCAAAAACTTCAAGTAGCCCCTTTATCAAATGTTTTCATTGTGGTAGGAAAGGGCATAGTGCATCCACTTGCAATGTTAGAAAGAATATAAACATCAAAGTTGGAATAAAAAAGGTTTGGGTTCCTAAAGGCACCATATCTAACTCTAACACACAAGGACCCAAGACAATTTGGGTACCAAAAGTTAAAACTTGAATGTGTGTTGTAGGTGTGCTTGAAGACCAAGAGCTCAAATTGGTATCTTGATAGTGGTTGCTCCAAGCACATGACCGGTGATGACTCCAAGTTCTCCTCCCTTACTCACAAGAAACATGGTCATGTCACATATGGTGATAACAACAAAGGGAAGATTCTTGGAATTGGCAAAGTTGGTAAAATTCCTTCATCATCTATTGATAATGTTTTGCTTGTTGAAGGACTTAAACATAACTTGCTTAGTATTAGTCAATTGTGTGATAAAGGCAATAGAGTTATATTTGATTCCTCTTGTTGCATAATTGAGGGAAAGGATGATAAGCAAGTTAGGTTTGTTGGTCATAGGGTCAATAACATATATATGATTAGCCTTGATGACATTTCCTCAAATGATGCTAATTGCTTTATGACTAGAGAAAATGATTCATGGTTATGGCATAGAAGAATCGCTCACATTCACATGGATCACTTAAACAAATTAGTTTCTAAAGAACTAGTAATTAGTCTTCCAAAGCTCAAATTTGAAAAAGACAAACTCTGTGATGCATGTCAAAAGGGAAAACAAGTAAAGGTCTCTTTTAAAGCTAAAAATGTGGTTTCAACTTCTAGACCTCTACAACTTTTGCACATGGATCTTTTTGGTCCCTCTAGAACTATGAGCTTTGGTGGGAATTACTATGCCTTAGTGATTGTGGACGATTTTTCTAGGTTTACATGGACATTGTTTTTGTCTCACAAAAATGATGCTTTTCATTCATTCAAAAAGCTTGCTAAAGTTATCCAAAACGAAAAAGGTTTTTGTATTGCATCCATAAGAAGTGATCATGGTGGTGAATTTGAAAACCATGAATTTGAAACGTTTTGTGATGAACATGGCATTGAGCATAATTTTTCAGCCCCTAGAACACCACAACAAAATGGTGTTGTAGAAAGAAAAAATCGATCTTTAGAAGAAATGGCAAGAACTATGCTCAATGAGGCCAACCTTCCTAAGTATTTTTGGGCGGATGCGGTTAACACCGCTTGTTATGTTATGAATAAGGCTCTAATAAGACCAATTTTAAAGAAAACCCCTTATGAATTATACAAAGGAAGAAAACCAAATGTCTCACATTTTCATGTTTTTGGATGTAAATGTTTTGTTCTAAATAATGGAAAGGATAACTTGGGGAAGTTTGATGCAAAATCTGATGAGGGAATCTTTCTTGGTTATTCTATACATAGTAAGGCCTTTAGAGTTTATAACAAACGAACTATGACCATAGAAGAGTCCATACATGTTGCATTTGATGAGACTAACCCAAACGAGCCAAGAAAGGAGCTTGTTGATGATGTTGCAGAAAACCTTGCAAGAATTCACCTTGGAAATCAAGAAGAAGAAGTCAAGAAGTAAGAAGAAAGCCCATATGATTCCCAAGACAAGAGGACTCTCAAATCATGGATCTTCCCAAGGAATGGAAAACATCAAGATATCATCCTCTTGACAAAGTAATAGGTGATGTATCAAAAGGGGTAATCACTCGTAACTCTCTTAGAGATGCATGTAATCATATGGCTTTTGTTTCTCAAGTTGAACCTAAAAACATAAATGAGGCCATTAATGATGAACATTGGATCTTGGCCATGCAAGATGAATTAAATCAATTTGAAAGGAATCAAGTTTGGGAATTAGTCCCAAGGCCCAATGATCATCCAATAATTGGCACCAAATGGGTTTTTAGGAACAAACTTGATGAAACGGGCTTAATAATAAGAAACAAGGCTAGGCTTGTAGCTAAGGGTTATAATCAAGAAGAAGGTATAGATTATGAAGAAACGTATGCTCCGTAGCTAGACTAGAAGCCATTAGAATGTTACTTGCATATGCTTGCATCATGGATTTCAAACTCTTTCAAATGGATGTCAAAAGTGCCTTTTTAAATGGTTTCATACAAGAAGAAGTATATGTTGATCAACCTCCCGGTTTTGAAAACTTTGATTTGCCCAACCACGTTTTTAAACTTAAAAGGCCTTGTATGGCTTAAAACAAGCTCCTAGAGCTTGGTATGAAAAGGTTGAGCAAATTTCTTTTGGAAAATGGTTTCTCTAGGGGAAAGGTTGACACAACTCTTTTCATCAAACATAAAAAGCATGACATTTTACTTGTTCAAATATATGTTGATGATATTATATTTGGTGCTACTAATGACTCTCTTTGTAAAGAATTTGCCAATATCATGCAAAGTGAGTTTGAGATGTCCATGATGGGTGAGCTCAACTTCTTCCTTGGACTTCAAATCAAGCAAACAAGAAATGGGACTTTCATAAGTCAATCAAAATATTGCAAGGAATTGCTCAAGAAGTTTGGAATGGAAGGAGCAAAGCAAATGGCTACACCAATGGGAACTTCCTGTTACTTGGACAAGGATGAAGGAGGTAAATCAGTAGAAATCACTAAGTATAGAGGTATAATTGGCTCACTTCTTTATCTTACCGCAAGTAGACCGGATATCATGTTTAGTGTATGCATGTGTGCTAGATTTCAAGCAAACCCTAAAGAATCACACCTAAGTGCTGTAAAACGTATTATGAAATATCTAATAGGCACTTCGCAAATGGGATTATGGTACCCTAAGGGTGCTTCATGTTGTTTGGTTGGTTATTCGATTCTGATTTTCTGGGTGCAAAATGGATAGGAAAAGTACTAGTGGGACATGCCACTTGCTTGGAAGCTCACTAGTTTCTTGGCATAGCAAGAAGCAAAATAGTGTGGCATTGTCAACGGCAAAAGTGAAAATTTGAATATGTTGCAGCTGGGAGTTGTTGTGCTCAAATCCTTTGGATGAAGCAACAACTTCTAGACTATGGTCTTGAGCTGGATCACATCCCTATAAGATGTGATAATACTAGTGCAATCAACTTGTCCAAAAATCCCATTTTACACTCAAGAACAAAGCACATTGAAATAAGGCATCATTTCATAAGAGATCATGTTCAAAAGGGTGATTGCATGCTTGAATTTGTGGAAACCACTAAGCAACTAGCAGACATTTTCACTAAACCTTTAGCAAAAGAAGCCTTCTATTATATAAGAAATGAACTTGGCATATTAGACCAATCATGTATAAGCTAAATTGCTGCATAATCCATCATTTTGCCGCATAAAGAAACTTTTTCTGCATAATCAAGCCCTTTTCTGCATAATCATGGTTATTTGTTGCTTAAATATTGTTTTTCAATCCAAAACTAACTTGAGCGTCGGAGTTTTCCCTTATTTTGTTTTTGCAGGAGCTGAGTTCATGCTTAAACCCCCCCTCCTCCCAATTGAAGCACTATGCATTCTGGTTCTCTTGAAGAAGAAAAATCAACTTCATAAGTCAGAAATATTGGTTTGGAAAGTGAAGAAATTCATGATGAACTTGAAAGTGAATCTCAAGAAGACAAAGGGTTGATGTGTTTCAAGGGGTGATCTCATGAAGGAGCTCTAGTTCTGAAAGTGAAACAACCAATTGGAGAAGGGAACAACTTGAATGATTAGCCTTTGGAAATGTTCGGCACTTGGGAAGGCTTTTCTGTCAAGCCTAAATAATCGATTAGGCAAGCTCCTAACCGATTAAGCATTCAAAACAGAGGCCTCATCATCTTTGGAAATAACAAGCTAATCGATTAGATAAATAATCTAATCGGTTAGTCAAGCAAACAGAGGCTCGTCCATTCCAAATCTCAAACAAACTAACCGGTTAGACCTCTTTCTCTAATCGGTTAATGCATCTGGCAGATGTCCCTGTAACATTTCCTAACTAGGTTACTCAATTATCCTAACCGGTTAGTGACCCAGACAGAAACCCACCTTTGTGAAATATTGAACCTCTAACCGGTTAGCCAACATATCTAACCGGTTAACCCCGTCCCTTTAAACTCAACCCTCACCACATTCACCATTTACGCGCCCCTTCATCTCCACTTATCATCTTCCTCCTTTCGGTCTCTCTCACAACCCACTTCCTCCAAATCCATCCCTACCACCAACCCAACACGATACCACCATTTCCTATCTCTTCCATTTCCTTTTCTCCCTTTTCCTCCATTTCACCGTATACATTCCACCGAACCATACCTCCATTTTCATCCATGGCCAGCAACTCATCTCAACCAAAACGCTCTCGTACCAAAAACCCTAATGTTTCCGTCAACACGAAGACTCCTCACTCTACGCCTTTGATCTCTCAAACGCTCTCAACATTGGAAGATATTTTTCTCACAAATCTCAAATAGAGTCATACACACTTGGGTTTCATGCACGACGTCTCATTCAACCCAAGTTCATGGACTGGGTTTTCTTCGAACGAGAAGGCTTTACATTCTTCACCGAAATCTTGGAATTTCAGGGCTTGAAAACCCTTGTCACCACCAACCCAGGTTACTTCTATCTTGAACCAACCAAAGTCTTCTTATGCAATTTGTCTCTTTCGGTCCAAACTTGGTGTACGAAATCAAGAGACACAAAATCGTGTGTCACCAAGTCGGTGGACTACCTTGTTTGGGCTCACTCACTCACGGAGCCAAACTTGCGAGAATGACGACCTTACATGGGCAGATTTTGATAGAGCTCGAGCTGTACAAGACATGATTCAACCAGGTACTGTCGTGCCCCGGGATCTTTGACTACTGGTTTTCTGAAATTGCTGGATCGCCTTCTTCACTTTGTGGTCACCCATATCTTGGTACCAAGGGCAAGCAACTATGCCTTAGTTGAAGAAGACGATATATTTGTGATATGGGCTCTTAAAAGTCGCAAGAAAATCAGCGGCCACACTACATTATGCACAACATGAAGAAAGCCAAAGACAAGGCAATGATGGATCCGCCTTACGCCTTCCTAGTGGCTAAAATTTTGGATCACTATAAGGTCAATTTGAAGGACGATGGAGTCATCTTCTCTGCTTGGTCCTCACAAGTTTGGCCTTGCGTCTCTAAACCGAATGAATGCAAAGAAAGTCGATGGAGAATGGATTTATAGTCGAAGAAATGAAGCGGCAGCTCCACAAGGGGAATATCCTCCTGCTCCTACTGATGACCCTATGGAAGAGGCCCTTGCCACAGAAAATGAGCATGTCCTGGCAGCAATTGCCAATATGCAAGCCAGTATTGAAGCCCGGATTGCGGATCTTAAGACTTATCAAGAACACAAAGCAATTCTGCTATTTATGATCGCTTGAGCGCTATGGAAGGACAATTTGGATAGGCTTGAGCATCGCTTTTCACAATCAGAGGACCCTGGGGCTTAAGCATAGACTCTCTGTTTAAATCCGGATTGTGCTGATGCACTAATTATCTTTGAACTCTTTCTCACTTTGATTAGCTATTTTTTTTTGGATATTATGGGAGACTTATCTAGCATGTTGATGACTGTTTATCTTTGGCTTATTTTGGTAATCCTAATAGTGATCTTTGCTTCTTATTTTTGGATTTGGATAATTCTTTTAAGTATGCTATGCCTTCTAATGCATTCCTTTTTGGTCTGATCGCTTCGAGTTACTAACAAACGCTTAATCTTATGATTCAGTTCTGCATGCTTATTCTTGTTTAATACCCTAGGCTACTTGGATTTCTTTTTGATTATGCCAAAAGGGGAGAAGGATAACGGTCTTTCTATTTATTGAGAAAAGTAAGAAAAGTGAATGTGTTATGATAATATAATATATTGTCTGTTAATGGTCTGGAATCCCAAAACAAAGGGGAGTGTGCATCTCGATTCAAGCACCTCTTGAACAAAAAGAGGGGAGTAAGCCTCCATATTCCATTCTTATTTCCAATTATCATTTGAACTAATCTCTTTCTCAATAAGTGTTTGTCATCATCAAAAAGGGGAGAATGTGAGTGATATGGACAAGATGCAAATGGTTTTGATGTCGACAAACAATGAAAGCAATGGGAATACAATGATCAAGTCTCAAGGAACTCAAGCTTAGCATATAGGTTATAGATCTAATGTAAAGGTATTCTAGAGATTCACCTCAAGCTCAAATGTCCTCCTTAAAATGCTTTTGTAAAATGGTTTTTCATGACAGGATCAAAAAGGTTTTATGCAACAACTCCTTCACACCTAATGTCCTAAGTTTTTTGTGATCTTACCAACCTTTTGATAAACATTAGGAGCCAAAAATTCAAGGCCCCTAACCGATTAGGACCAGCTCCTAACCGGTTAGTTTGTTCAAACAAAAGCTTTGCCTCGTTTTTTATAACATGCCTAACCGATTAGGCAAAGTAGCTAATCGGTTATTTTATAACTCAGAGGCCAAAAATGTTTTGTCCTAACCGATTAGGAAGAAGTCCTAACCGGTTAGTTTGTTCAAACAAAAGCTTTGCCTCGTTTTTTATAACATGCCTAACCGATTAGGCAAAGTAGCTAATCGGTTATTTTATAACTCAGAGGCCAAAAATGTTTTGTCCTAACCGATTAGGTAGAAGACCTAACCGGTTAGTATTACTTCCAGGAGTCAAAAATGTTTTGTCCTAACCGATTAGGCAGATGGCCTAACCGGTTATTCATAAACTCAGAAGCCTCTCTAATCCTGTCCTAACCGATTAGGCAGAAGGCCTAACCGGTTATTCACCAACTCAGAACCCACGATGGAAATGTCCTAACTGATTAGCCTGTAGGACTAACCGGTTAGCATCCTTCCTGGAACTCATTTTTGAGGTGTCCTAACCGATTAGGACACATTCCTAACCGGTTAGTTATTAAACCAGAACACTTCTCCTTTCGTTTAAATGAGCCCCTAACCGGTTAGGATACATGGCTAACCGGTTAGCCTATGTTCTGGAAAAACAAGCAAAAGCCCGTAACGGCTATTTTTGCTGAGCATTAATTGCTCCCAACCACTTCCAACGGCAATAAATAACACTTACCTATATATTTGCTTGTTGGGGCTTCGTTGGGAGGTTAGAAAAAGCGAGTCTATTCTTCCGAAAAGTTTGTCTTGTGCTTTAAACAAGTTTTTATCATCATTCTACAAAATCCCTTGATTTGAGCTTGAACTTGTGTGAATCCCATATACCATAGTGCTTCAATTTGTAATACTTGCTCTAGAGAGAGTTTCTTCCATTTAAATCTTATACAATCTGTTTAGTGAGGGTGAGGTATCCCTCAAGTATTGTAAGGGTGAGGTATCCCTTGAAAAATAGAGGCTCAAGCATTAGGGTGAGGTATCCCATAGTGTTGAGTGCTCAAGATTGTAGTGGTTGTCAAGCACCCATTGAAGCTTGAAGATATAGTGGAAAATCTCAAGTTGTTGCTTGGGATTTGGACGTAGATCACAAGCGGATTGGTGATCGAACCAGGATAAACGATTGTGTTTGTTCTCTCTAAACCCTTCTCTTTATTTGGTCTATTGTTTTATTGAATTGTTTAGATATTATCTCCTTTGGCTATCACATTCATAAGTAAAAGTGTTAATCTCATTCATCCATTTATCTCTAATCGTTCAATAGCTTCAACGAAAATTGTTTATCAAACGATTTGCGAAAGATTTGCTAACTTGTTTTAACTACTCAATTCACCCCCTCTTGAGTATTGAGGCCACTTGGTAACATAAGTTAGAATAGAAATAATATATTTATCAATATATTTAATATAATATATTTATTAGAGTGAAAATAATAAATTAACATTCACCTTCTACTTTTATAAATGCTCACTACTTTTTTGCTCTGGTCTTTGGTCGAAGTGAGATTTGGAAATATACCAAGTTACAAAATTTTGTAACTTGGTATATCTCCAAGTCCCACATTGACCAAAGACTAGAGTAAGAAAATAGTGAGTATCTATAAAATTAGAAGGTGAATGTTAAGTTATAACAAATGCTTATTGGCCTTGAATAGGCCCATTGGCTTATTTCAAGGCTTAGGTTTATTAGCCTATGTAAAGGCATATTGACCTATTTAAAAGTAGGTTCGTTAGCCTATGTAAAGACATGTTGGCCTATTTAAAGGTAGGTCTGCTAGCCTATATAAAGGCTTGTTCGCCTATTTAAAGGCAGGCATGCTAGCCTATTTAAAGGTCTCGTTACAAAGTAGGCATTTAAATAAGCTTTCAGCTTTAAAAAAGGTCAGGTCAAGCCTTAAAAGTCAGCCTATTACAGGCTCACAGGCCAGGCCCAGATTTTATAATTGGGATACAAGCCAGGCCTGTTTAAGGCAAAGCCTAACCTAGCCTGACTTGTTTCCACCTCTATGTGTTGCGCCTCAATGATTTCTGTATAGCAATTCCAGTTTCCTGAGACTTAGGTGTCGCAGGTCCTCACTATTTTGTGCCCGACTTCCCCTAGGCATGTGAGGGATTGCGTATTTTAACTTCCCTGATGTAATTAGATGGGACTTTTTCATCTTCTACACAATTTTAGAGGGTTTTAGGGATAGAGGCTCTAGATTTTGAAGGGTTTTTCCTAGAGAGAGAAGCAAAGGATTAATGAAGATTTAGAGAAGATTGAAGAACCTCAGTTCATCCATCAAGATACCTAGTTCTTCTCTTCATCTTCTCTTTGTTTTCGTGATGAATTTGTTATTCTCTCTTGAAATTGATTCCTTTGTAACCATGATGTTCCAACTCTCTTTTCTAGGGTTCTAATGGATCTTATTATGTAGTTTGAATTAATTGTAATCCTTTCTTACTCTTGTGATGATTTTGGTTATAGTTTTCTAATTCAATGTTTAATGCTTACATTTGATTGGCCACCATTTGTGATGTCTTGGTGAACCCATTGAACTAGATATAGGGATTAGGATGTTGGACCATGGAATTAGATGATGCATGTTCAATTACATTCAATTGTATAGATGAGTTGATGAGTCAATAGGATAGAAATATACCTATTGGTCATGTATGACAAGTGTTTGATGTTTGTTCTCAATGCATGGAACTTTGTTAATTCACATAGAAATATAGTATTTGATTAGGGTCCATATGTTTACAAGGCCATCAAAAGAGGCTTGTAAATGTTTAAACACATTAGGTAACATAACCAATTCATAATCAAGTGTAATGAAAGGTCTGCATGAAGTCAAATGAAATAATAAGTGAAGTTAGACCCTAGATGCCCAAACCATTATTTTTTGACTTAGTTTTATCTTGTCTTGGATACTTTCCTCTGTTTTTTATACTTTATTATTTGTTTTGGCATTAAATCATTCATAACAATTTGATTGCTTGGATAAAGATTAAGTAGTGATTGGTTAATACTTAGCATAATTTTTAATTCAATCATCGTGGGAACGATACTTGATATTCATCTTTGTTACTTGTCGACACGTGCGTTTGCATAGTCTAGAAAAATGGATAACAAGTTTTTAGCAACGTTGCCGAGTATTGATTCTAAATGTTATGTTAATATTAATATCGAATTATCAGTCTTTATTTTTAGGTACCTATTCTTATTGCATGCGACGCTCTCATAGTCTTGAGACTCTCCCTTTTGATCCGGAGATTGAAAAGACTTTTCGAAGACTCTTGAGAGAAAGAACTCAATCTTCAAGCAATAACACCATAGCTAACGAAGAAGACCACACACAGTCAATGAGGGAGTTTACAACACCTCAAGTTAAAGATTTACATTCAAGCATCAGGAGGTAGTTATACAAGCCAACAACTTTGAGATCAAGTCGGCCATTATCTAGATGATTCAAGCATTGGTGCAATTCAGAGGTATGCCTAGTGACGATCCTAATGCACATCTTTTCAATTTCTTGAGATTTGTGACACTTTTTACCATAATGAAGTCTCTGAAGATGCCATTAGATTGAGGCTATTGCTATTCTCTCTTAGGGCCAAGGCTAAGAGTTGGCTTAACTCTTTATCGGCAGGGTCCATCACAACATGGGATGATCTAGCCCACAAATTCCTTGCTAAGTATTTCCCTCCGACGAAGATTGAAAAGATGTGCAATGATATCACCTCTTTTGTGCAATATAACTCTTGAGTCGCTATATGAATATTAAGATAGGTATAAAGATCTCATTCGAAGATGCCCTCACCATGGCATTCCAAAGTGGTTGCAAGTTCAAACCTTCTACAATAGGTTGTTGGGCCATATCAGAGCAACCATCGATGCGACAGCAAGGGGCACTCTCATGAGTAAGTCTATTGATGTCGCCTATGATCTTCTTAAGGAGATGGCCACCAAAAACTACCAACGACCTTCAGAGAGGTTCACACCTAAAAGAGTGGCGGGTATGCATGATGTTGATGCCCTTACTTCACTTTCGGCTCAAGTAGCCTCCTTATCTAAGAAGCTTGACACTTTAGGGGTTAATACCACTCGAATCCCTTTTGTCTTATGTGATCATTATGGACAAGCACATGCAAGTGACAAGTGCCCATCAATTATGGAAAGTGCTTAATATACAGGGAATTTCAAATAAAATCATAATAATCCATATTTAAGCAACTATAACTTGGGATGGCGGAATCACCCCAATCTCTCATGGGGAAACAATCAAGGATCTTCCTCTTCTTCTAAGGAAGCACCAAATTACCCTTTGGGGTTTCATCCTCAAGCTTGAATGCTGGTTCAAGAAAAGAAGCCATCATTAGAGGATATGTTCTTGCTATTCGTGGGGAAGATAGATTCTTATATGTCTAAGACCGATGCTCACCTTGCCAAAAATGATGCCATCTTGCAAAGCCAAAATGTTTCAATTGGCCAATGCTCTAAAAAACTAGCCTTAAGGCATTTTGCCTAGAAACACTTAAAGTAATCTAAAAGGTGAACAACAAGAGCATTGCCAAGCTATCTCCCTTAGAAGTGGCAAGGTTCTTGACCAAAGTGATTTGAAGAAAGATAAGGAGACCTTAATGAAAGATGATAAAGGAGATGAAGGTGAGAAGAAAGTTCAAGAAAATAAAAATGGTGACAAAGATATCGACCAAAGCAAAGAAGAAAAGAGGATTGTACCTCATATTCCATTCCCTAATAGATTTTCAAAGCAAAAGCTTGATCACTAATTCTAAAAGTTCCTAGAAGTTTTTAAGAAGCTACATATTAACATACTATTTGCGGAAGCCTTGGAGCAAATGTCAAGTTATGTGAAATTCATGAAAGATATCTTATCAAAGAATAGGAAGCTTGGTGAGTTTGAAATGGTTACTCTTACGGATGAATGTAGTGCTATCTTGCAAAACAAACTTCCTCTCAAGCTCAAAGATCCTGGAAGCTTCACCATCCCTTGCACCATTGGTGAGAAATTCTTTGGTTAGGCATTATGTGATTTGGGTGCTAGTATAAATCTTATGCCCCTTTTGTTATACCAAAGACTTGGTTTAGGGGAAGCTAAGCACACATCGGTTATCTTGCAACTTGTGGACTGGACTTTGAACTATCCATGGGGAATAATTGAAGAAGTGCTTATAAAAGTGGATAAATTCATATTTCCGGCGGACTTCATTATCCTTGATATAGAGGAAGATAAAGAAGTCCCTCTTATTCTTAAAAGACCATTCCTTACAATCGGAAGAACTCTCAATAATGTTCAAAAAAGAGAGCTCACCATGAGAGTGCAAGATCAAAAGGTAACTTTTAATATTTTCAAAGCAATATAATTTCCTCAAGATCTTGAAGAATGCTCTTATGTGAATGTGCTTGATGGGATGATATCTAATGTATTTTGTGCAAGTGTCCCCTGTTAGAGTCATTGGATCTTTCTAATAGAGTGGTCAATTCATTCAAATCATCTATTGAGGAACCTCTAATCTTGAAGCTCAAACATTTACCTTCTCATTTGCGCTATGTCTATCTTAGTGATAAAGCTACTCTCCCAGTTATCATTTTATCATCTCTCTCTCAACAGCAAGAAGATAAGCTGCTTAGAGTGCTTCATGCGTATAAGTTAGCTTTAGGATGGTCCATTGCCGATATTCGGGGTATTAGTCCTTCTATTTGCATGCACAAAATCTTGCTTGAAGAAGGTAATAAGTCATCCATTGAGCATCAAAGGATGTTGAACCCCGTCATGAAAAAAGTCGTGAAAAAAGAGATCATTAAATGGTTGCATGCTAGTATCATTTACCCCATTTTTTATAGTTTAAGGGTAAGCCTGGTTCAATGTGTGCCAAAGAAAGGATGGATGACTGTGGTGTCAAATACAAATAATGAACTTATTCCTACTAGGACGATAACCGGGTGGAGAATTTGCATGGACTCTAGGAAGTTGAATAAAGCTACAAGGAAAGATCATTTCTCATTACCATTCATTAATAAAATGTTTGATAGATTAGCTAGGAGGGAATTCTATTACTTTTTAGATGGCTATTCCGGCTAAAATCAAATAGCCATTGCTCTTGAGGACAAAGAGAAAACTACATTCACTTGTCCTTATGGCACTTTTGCATTTCAAATAATGTCGTTTGGACTTTGTAATGCTCCGACCACCTTTCAAGATGCATGATGGCCATTTTTACCGATATGGTGGAGAATTACCTTGAAGTATTCATGGATGATTTCTCGGTATTTGGTGATTCGTTTGATGATTGTTTGCATAATCTTGCTCATGTGCTCAAAAGAAGTGAAGAAACTAATTTTGTCTTGAATTGGGAGAAGTGTCACTTAATGGTAAAAGAAGGCATTGTGCTTGGACACCTTATCTTTAACAAGGGAATTTAAGTAGACAAAGCCAAGATAGAGGTAATTGAAAAACTTCCACCTCCTAATTCAATGAAAGGCATCATAAGTTTCCTTGGTCACATCAAATTCTATAGGCGCTTCATCAAAGATTTTTCTAAGGTCTCAAAGCCTCTTTGCAATCTTCTTGAAAAAGAGGTACCATTTAAATTTGATGATGATGATTGTATGTATGCATTTCTTGAATTGAAAAAGAGATTAATCTCTACACCTATTATTGTCACCCCAGATTAGAATCTTCCTTTTGTATGTAATGCTAGTGATTATACGGTTGGAGCTATTTTTGGTCAAAAGAAAGAAAAGATTTTTCATTCTATCCATTATGCTAGTAAGACTCTCTCGGATGCACAATTGAATTACACATCCACTGAAAAAGAATTAATAGCAGTGGTTTTTGCTTTTGATAAGTTTTATCAATGTCTTGTTGGAACAAAGGTTATTATTTATATTGATCACTCTACCATCAAGTATCTTATTAGCAAGAAAGATACAAAATCACGATTGATTAGATAGATACTCATGCTTCAAGAATTTTACTTAGAAATCCATGATAGAAAAGGGGTGGAAAATCAAGTAGCAGATCACTTATCAAGATTGGAAGGTGAGCCAACCCAAGGTAATTCAACATTGATTAATGAGTCATTTCCTGATGAACAACTCTTTCTTGTGAATCACCATGAGTTTCTCTGTTATGTTGATTACGTGAACTATATTGTGAGCGGTGTTCTACCACCTGACCTTAATCACTAACAAAAGAAAAAGTTCTTACATGATGTTAGGTTTTGCTTGTGGGATGAGTCTTATCTCTTCCGGAAGTGTGCTGATCACATAATTAGAAGATGTGTACCCTTGGAGGAAACTATAGATATCCTTAGGTAGTGTCATGCCTCCCCATATGGTGGCCATTTTGGTGGAGAAAGAACAACCACTAAGGTATTGCAAGCAGGATTTTATTGGCCCTCTTTGTTTAAAGATGCTACTTCTTTCGTGACTAGATGTGACAGATGCCAAAGAACAGGTAACATCTCTAAACGAAATGAAATGCCACTGAACATCATTCTAACAGTTGAGTTATTTGACGTATGGGGGATTGATTTTATAGGGCCTTTTATACCGTCTTACGGTCAACTATATATCCTGGTGGTAGTTGATTTTGTGTCCAAATGGGTTGAAGTAGTAGCCTTGCCCACAAATGACTCTAAAGTGGAGGTGCATTTTCTTAATAAGCACATTTTTACTCGTTTTGGCACCCTAAGAGCCATTATTAGTGATGAAGGTTCTTATTTATGTAATAAGAGTTTTCAAGAGCTCCTAGGAAAGTATGGGGTCACTCATAGGATTGCCGCAACTTACCACCCATAAACAAGTTGACAAGTTGAAATTTCCAATCGTGAAATTAAGAGAATCCTTGAAAAAACTGTGTGCTTTGAGAAATGATTGCTCCAAGAGGTTGGAAAATGCTTTGTGGGCTTATCGTACCCCTTTCAAAACTTCTATTGGCATGTCTCCACATAACCTTGTATTTTTTAAAAGCTTGTCACTAGCTTATAGAGTTGGAACACCATGCCTATTAGGTTGTCAAGAAGTTCAATTTTTATCTTCAAGCCGCAAGTGAACAACAACTTCTCCAATTGAATGAATTGGACGAATTTGGCCTTCAAGCTTATAAGAATGTCAAGCTCTACAAGGAAAAAGTTAAAAGATGGCATGATAAGCATATTGCTGAAAAAAGGTTTGAGCTAGGTCAACAAGTCTTGCTATATAACTCAAGGCTCAAATTGTTTCCTGGGAAGTTGAAGTCAAGATGGTCGGGCCCGTTGGTGGTGCTTAAGGCATTTCCTCATGGAGCTATTGAGATTTCCTCACCAAATTCCTCATTAAGTTTCAAGGTGAATGGTCAAAGACTAAAGCACTATTGGGGAGGAGAGGTAGCTTAGCACAAGTCCTCCATCACCTTAGCCGAACCTTAATGATTCAAAGAAAGTCTAGTCTAGGACTATAAATGGGGTGCTTCTTGGGAGGCAACCCAAGTCCTATACCTTCTCTTTATTTTGAATTATTGATGCTTTTACATTCATAGTGTAGTTATCTATCTTCTTTTGATTCTATAGGGCATTTGATTTCTGGTTTATCTTAGTTTGAGTTGTATGGTTTTTGTTTAGAGTATGTTCTGTGGTTGTGGTTGCATATTTATATCATTAAGTGTTTTGATCATATGTCAAATTGTAGTTTTTGGGGAAGAACAATGGTGTCACAGCCTCAAAAGTGGAGTGCTATGGCCTCTAACCTTCAGGCCAAAGGAATTGTGAATCCAGAGGAAAGGGTGTCGCGGCTCCATTTGTATTTGTGTGGCAGCTGCACAATCTAACAAGCTTGCGTTGCGGCTCTGTTCATAATTTGTGTCGTAGCTTCACATTTCAAGCTTATGTCATGGATCCCATTTCATTTTGTGCCACCAAGCAAAAATTTGGCCATAGTATTCAAATTTCAAATTTGAATGTACTACGGCCCCACCCATGTGTGCTACAATATAGACTATGCATACCCCCCTCCCCCCTCATTTTTTTTCATTGTGCTATTTCCCTCATCCTTTTTCCCTTCTCCCTTCTTCTTCATTTTCTTTCCTTCAACCCCCCTCCACTTTCTTCCTTTTTCTTTCATTCATTCCTCTATTTCTCTAAGGTGAGGCCAAGGTGTGTGTGTGCTTGCAAGCGAGCTTGTGGTTATGTTTATAGTATCTCTTTCCTCCATTCTTGTATTTTCCTTGGTAAGTACTCCTCCTCTTAGCTATTTCTTACTTGAAGGATGTGTTTAGAGTGAAACCATGTCTTACATGCTAGGAAATTAGCATTTCATTGGTATTTTGAGAAATTCACAATTGCTTAGTTATTGAAATGTTATTCCTATTTTGTCGTTCTCTTGTCCACATACATTATGCTATAGGGGCAATTGCATTTTTTTTATATAAGATAGCTCAATGTAATATTATGGTTTGTATGGGTGTTGGACGTTTCTTAATGTTGATTATTGAATATCTCATGTGTATGGTTGTCTTGATTATGGCATCATGTGTTTCCCTATATTAATTTCCCATTAGCTGGAAGTAATATGTGTAACACATTCATTTGACTTGTTCATTGGCAACCATATACTATGATGCATGTTATGTTGTGATTGTGCCAGTGTTGGTTAGGTGTTCGCTTTGAATATGGCATGCCTTGAGTCTTATGAGTTTCTCTTCTATGGAATATTTTGGTAACTGTTAATGTGCTTTTATTGTGAGCTTCATGTTGACAAGCATTTGCAAGACCTATGTCGTGTTGGTGTTAACATGCATCTCCCATTTGTGTAGTAACCCATTTGCCATCTTGATGTCCTTGATTCCTTCATACAATGTGTTTTTGTCTATTGAATGTCTTTTGCCATCCCTTTAATTACTTTTTGATACTCTAATTTTCATTATTCTTATGTTCTTCATTAGCAAGCTTAATAGCACCTAAGCATAGTCGTTCCCAAGCACAATCCTTTTTCGATCGCCACCAGTTTGTATCAACCGAAGCTCAAGCGCATCATGAACAATCTTTGGCCACGAAGATCTTAATTCTAGAACGAGGATTTAGTCTACCTGAGCGAATCCATGCCTTCCATACTATTGTTGCCCATCACCACTAGATGACATTCTATGCTCACCTTCAAGTTAGTGTAATTCCTTTGGTTTAAGAGTTCTATGCTAATGTCGCTTTTCATGATGATAGTAATGTATATGTCTGCGGGCGGCGAGTGTCTTTTTAGCCAATTGCTATCACAGAAATCTATAACTTACTTGATCCTCCTACAGTGTGTGACTATCTATCTTTTGTCAGTGGTGATGTTGATATAAAGGCTTTGACCACCTGACTCTGTGTGCTAGGTACGCAATAGAAGACGACAGGTGATAGTCATGTCTCAGTCCCTCGGGCTTCTTTGCGCTCCGGGATCAAAGCTTGGTATCATTTCATCACCTTTCGCCTCCTCCCCACCACTCAGTTGTCGAATATTCCTACAGTGAAGGCTTTTCTTCTGTATTCCATTGTGGGACACTTCCAGATTGATGTCAGCCTATGTCTCAACACCTAAATCATTACAGCTGCCACCTCACACCAATAGGGTCTATGATTCCCTTCCCTGGTCATTGCCTTATGTTGAAGGGCTTGTGTTATATGATCTTCAACTGAGGACTTGATTCATCCCAAAGTGAACTTGAATAAGTTAATTTTGTCTCAATTTGCTGCCCATAATGAGGCACAAACTTCTCCTCCCGGATGCATACCACAGTCTACCTTTGACCGCCTTGACCACCTCGAGTAGCAGCTTGCATGATAGCTATGCGCTTTAAATTCGAGCACAGCGGGGCACCTATGGATCAATTCCCTATTTACATGCCTATGCCGATTGAAGCTGATCATAAGGATGCAACTGATTGATGTCCCGGCTGTCCAACATTTAGGACAACATTGCCTTTAGGTTTGGGGGTGTTGCGTTTTGTTTTCCAATTAATGTTTCACTGTTAAGGTTGTTATGTAGCACTAATGCATGTTTTGTGTGTCTAACTGAGATATTTGATATGTCATTGATACATGTGGAGCTGTGAAATAAATGTTAAATGTTAATATGGTTGACTTGATCTATGATATGTCTGCTTATGAATCAAATGTTGATTCTGGGAAAGGATGCATGTCATTTGAAATTTAGTTGAGCCTTAGTGTTTTATTGATGTGCAAATACATTTTTTCTCTACATGATTGTGAATCCTGGAATAACAACAATTTTGATGAAATGATTAGGACATTCTTTTGATTGGTTGAGCCTTTCAAGCCTACCTATGCATGCACGAATATCCTTAGTACCCATTTCGAGCCTTGTGAATGTGTTGGCTATTATGTTTTGTTCTTTACCCACATCATCCTTACCTTGTAGCCCTCAATTATAGTTTATCCATCATTTTCCATGTTGGAAACATAACTTGTAAATGCATAATTGAGTCGGAAGAAACAAGAGTGCACTACCATAGACATGTTTTAGAACCTAACAAATTTGTGGTTTAAAAAGAAGGAAATGATAAAAAGAAAGAAAGTATTAAATTGCAAGAAAAAGTTTGAAATGATGGAAAGTAAAAAAAAGTAAAGAAATAAGCTTTTGGGGTTCTTATGCTAGAAAATACACCTTGTTCTAGTTGTTGTTTGGCTCATTTAGGTCTTTTGCAAGATTATGTGTTCCAATGTTTGTTTTATCCTTCCTGTCATTTCATTACATTGGTCTTACACTACAAGCTTGAAAAACCCTCTTGATCATTAATCATGTTTGGTTCTACATAAGTGGAGAGAGAGATGAAAAACATTTTAAAGGAAATCTAAGATGGAGTTGCTTGGGCATTATCATGAATTTTCTTGGATGTGTATCATAGAGTTAGGAAAGGGCTCATAATAATCTTTTGGGAAATCTTTAACATAAAAAATTGAATCATGACAACGTAAGCTGAAGGTTAGATGGCTTGTATGCTTGACAATGAATCAATTTTGAGCCATTGAATATAAGATTTAGCATGATGCTTGTTGTGATATTGGCAAGTGTACCAAATCACAAAAGTAATAAATGATGAGTAAGATATCGTTCCCACGAAGAATTAGTTTACCAAATACCACTTCTCTAATATTAGTATTATCTAGGCAACCAATAGTTAAGAGTGATTCAAAACAATTAAAGACACAAATTTATAAAAGACAAAAACACACAAGAATGCACAAAATTAAGAAGAAAAAGAAAGAACAAAGCATACGAATGCAAAACACATTAAGGATATAAACACATGAGATTAAAACACAAGGGATCTAACTTCACTTAATTCAACATTCTATCATAAACAATAGAGTGACTTTGGGATCTTCATTCTAATTAATTCCTAGTCATTCAATTGATGGAGAGAATTCCTTAATTAATTAAAACATAATTCCTTAGCGAATTAATTATCTTTAACTATCAAAGCCTAGTCAATTCCTTGAGCTAAACCCCAACTCTTAAAGGCATGACCTTCACTTTATGGATTCTCAAGGAAAATACCACAATTGTCCCATACAATCTATAACCTCTATTCCTAGATCATTATATAAATCATGGTACTTATTTTTTATGGTCTAAGTCATATGCAAACCTTTCGATTCTACACACATCTCACTAAATCAATTTATGAGTGATCAATTCATAAAAGTATTAAGAACCATAATAAGCACTCAAACTGAATAGAAAATAAATTAATTAAAATCTAATCTTAATACATGTCCATTGAATCAAGTTATAACTTCACCCTTGAAATAGATGAATTTAATTACACATGACAAAAGAGAAGAAGATATATGAAGAGGAAATAGAATTCATCATGATAGAACTGTAGAGAAGAAACCAAAGCGCCTTCAATGGTGATTTGATCTCCAACTCCATCAGAGCTCCATGATGGCTCCTCTTCCTCTCCTAGGGCTTGTCCCCTCACTGCCTTTGAGACTCTCAAAACACTATTTTTTTTTATGTATTTTATGAATCAAAAGAGAGCACCTTCACTAAACTCATTTTTTTCCTTTTTATGGAAAAGTTGACAACTTTTCATACCTAAATTGTGTGATTTTTATCACCCTTCATATGGCTAAATCTTCCCTCGATCTCAACAGATAATTTGTAGGATTTTCTGTTAGCTTTTCAATGCCGCAAACGACGCATCGATATGATCTTTGTAACCCAAGATATAACTCAATTAATAAGGAATAGTCAGGATAGTGCGAGAATCTAAATCAAATATCTGCGAGAATCCTTATCCAATATTCAATATTAATGGAAGCTTAATTACAGAAAGTTGTCAACATGAAATTTGTAGATCTCTTTCTTAGCTTTCAAATGCCACTAGAATCAGGTAAATCACATATTTATAGAGAAAATTATCCCTAATTTATTGAGACAGGTTCGATAGCGATACTTTCCTTAATTTATCTTTGATCAAATCTCTTGTTTCCTATTTCTTTTTGTTGAATCCATATAAATTAGGAAACAAATATCTCACTCAAATTAAGAAACTTCTTAATATCCTTACATTAATCGCAGAGATACTTAGTCATCAAGTGAAGATTGTTTGCACTCTAATTAAGAATCTAACTTCATCCTTCCTTAAATTCCTACAAAACACAATAAAAATTCATTTAATTCAGTGGACTCATAATTTACTAAATATCATAAATAAATAGCATAATTCTTATCTCAAAGAACTCAGATCCTTCAAATATTTTATCTTTAGAAATTTCTTATTTTTGCACAAAATCTGATGATTTATCTTAAAAATTCAAATAATTCTAGGTGAAGAGATAATTATTTAAAAATTAAAAATAAATAAAATAAACAAAAACTAAATAAATATAAATTAAAATCCTAATAAATAAACTCAAAAGATGAGTGTATTTTACACTCTTCAAATACCCCCAAACTTAAATATTGTCTGTCCCCAAGTAATAAAGAAAAAGAAGAATTAAAAATAAGAAAAGAAAAGAAAAGAAAACAACTAAGGACTCAAAAATGGCAATACAAGATACTGAAAATCATTCATATCCTCAGAAATTGCTTCACAACCTTATGTCAAGATGTCACACATGTGTAATCCAATTATTACATTAACTCCCACATGCAACTTTCATGCATAAATGACTTCCCATAGACATGAATGTAAGGCCAATCCCTACTAATAAAGTACAAGCCCAGATTGGTTTACAAAAAATGCAAATGTACATCAGACCCACATCCATAGGGTTGTTTTTCATCTCTCTTTTTACTAATGTAAACATCATATAACTAATTATCAAAATGGTCTTTTAAAGCTTGCAATGTAAAACCAAGAGTGAGGGTTATAAAAGAAATTATAGGATAAAAGAAACAAAAGTTGAGATACAAAACCAAGCAAATTTCAAAATTCAAGCAACAAAAATATTGAACAAGTGCAAAACGGTGCATAAGAATCAACACTTTATTTCTTTATATTTTTTTCTCTTTTAATTTTCTTTTCTTTTCTTCTTTCTTTTTTATTTTATAACCTCTACCCCCAAACTTATTTCTTGGCACACATTAGGTGGACTTTTTTTTACACCTCCTTAAATACTTCATGCACAAAAATAACTAAAGCCTAAATAATAAAATAATACAAGATATGCACTCAACAAAAGGTGTGTAAGACAGGAATATTTTTTTTAATCATAGGTATGGGAAAAGGAAAATGTCGATAAAGAAAAGAAATAAAGACCAAACATAAACAAGGTTGCAAAAGGGACCTAGGAATATAATGTGTGTACAGGTTGGCTTGAAAGGCTCAAACGGTCCAAAGAAGTCCTTTATCATTTCCTTAATCATGAATTGTCTAGGATTTCACCTCGAGAGAAAATCTTACAACTTCTAGATGCAAGAAATCCACACATGCATTCCCATAAACTTTCTCTAGACTTGACATGCAATCATATCTCATGGTCTACTAAACATAAAGATAGGAAATACATTCATACATAATTGAAATAATAGAGATAAACATAACTTTTGAGAGTAAACATCCACTTTGGTCCTTGAAATTGTATGCATTAGTCATATTCATCCCTAAAATATAAAAAACTTCACTTTAGTCCCTGAAACATCAATCTGTACGGTCAGTTTGGTCCTTAAAACCCTATCACATTAGTCTCCAATAAGGACTAAACTGACCGTACATATTGATGTTTCAGGGACTAAAGTGAAGTTTTCCATATTTCAGGGACAAATGTGATCGATGCATACAATTTCAGGGACCAAAGTGGAAGTTTACTCTAACTTTTGAATTCTCATGTGATTTCCCAAGAAAAGAGATCAATTCACAGTTTATACAGTTATCAGATATTCAATTCAATAAACTGGTATGCACATTTTCAACAAAATGACTCAAAACACAATAATGTGATAATGACAAAATAAAATCAATAAGAACAAATAAATAAATGTTGAAATAAAATACTAAAGGAAAGAGAATAAAATTTTTTTTTGATGACCGACAACTATATATATCCCCCTACAAAGACTCCGAACTCAGGGAGGCACCTAAGCCGACTTAACATTAGCAAACATCAAAACAAAAATAGAAAAATGTTTGTCAATAAAATAAGAAATAATAAAATAATAGCAAAAACAAATAACTGACCAAAACCGAAAGGATAAAAGAGTAAAGAAAAAAGAAAGAAAACTTTGGTTGCCTCTTAAAAAATGTTTGATTAACATCATTAGCTCGACATTGCCTTTTGTTTTCTCTTATTGTCCTTTCAATCTCCGGATCAAATAGTAGTGAACTAGGGTCACTTGTACCTCGCATAAAACGAAACACCACTAATTATTAGAAATAGAAATTAAAAATTAAAGCAAAAGTAACAAAACAAAAATAAAAACAAAGCCTAGAGCAGTACTTTTCCTAGACACTAATGATATTGTTAAAAGCCTAAATCCCTGGCAATAGTGCCAAAAACTTGTAATATTGACAAGTGCACCAAATTGCAAAAGTAATAAATGATGAGTAAGATATCATTCCTTCTAGGAATTAGTTTACCAAGTACCACTACTCTAATAATAGTGTTATCTAGGAAACCAATAGTTAAGAGTGATCAAAACAATTAAAAACACAAGAATGCACAGAATTAAGAGGGAAAAGAGAGAACAAAGCACACGAATGCAAAACACATTAAGGATGTAAACACACAAAATTAAAATACTAGGGATCAGACTTCACTTAATTTAACAATCTATCATAGACAATAGAGTAGCTTTGGGATCTTCATTCTAATTAATTCCTAATCATTCAATTGATGGGGAGAATCCCTTAATTAATTAAAACACAATTCATTGGCGAGTTAATTCTCTTTAATTATCAAAGCCTAGTCAATTCCTTGATCTAAACCCTAACTCTCAAAGGCATGACCTTCACTCTATAGATTCTCATGGAAAATACCACATTTCTCCCACACAATCTATAACCTCTATTCCTAGATGATTATATAAATCATGGCACATATTATTTATGGTCTAAGTCATATGCAAACTTTCTGATTCTACACACATCTCACTAGATCAATTTATGAGTGGTCAATTCATAAAAGCATTAAGAACCATCATAAGCACTCAAACTGAATAGAAAAGAAATTAATTAAAAATCTAATCTTAATACATGTCGATTGAATCCAATTACAACTTTACCCTAGAAACACATGAATTTAACTACACATGACAAAAGAGAAGAATATATAGAAAGAGAAAAGAGAATTCATCATGATAGAACTATAGAGAAGAAACCAAAGCGCCTTCAATGGCGATTCGATCTCCGACTCCATGAGAGCTCCATGATGACTCGTCTTCCTTTCCTAGTGCTAGTTCCCTTACTGCCTTTGAGACTCTAAAAGCTCTATTTTTTTATATATTTTCTAAACCAAAAGAGAGCTCCTTCGCTAAACTCGTTTTTCCCATTTTACAGAAATGTTGACAACTTTTCATATCTAACTTGCACGATTTTTCTCACCCTTCATATGGCTGAATCTACCCTCGATCACAACAGATAATTTGTAGGATTTTCTGTTAGCTTTTCAATGCCATAACCAACGTAGAGATCTGATCTTTGTATCCCAAGATATGGCTCAATTAATGAGGAATGGTCAGATAGTACGAGAATCTGAATCAAATTTCTTTGAGAATTCTTATCCAATCTTCAATATTAATGGCAGTTTAATTACAGAAAGTTGTCAACATGGGATTTTTAGTTCTTTTTCTTAACTCTCAAACACCATCAGAATAAGGTAAATAACATATTATAGAGAAAGTTATCCATAATTTACTAAGATAGGTTTGATAGTGATACTTTCCTTAATTTATCTTTGACGAATTCTCTTGTTTCTTATTTCTTTTTGTTGAATCCATATAAATTAGGAAACAAATATATCACTCAAATTAAGAAACTCCTTGAGATCCTTACATTAAATGTAGAGATACTTAGTCATCAAGTGAAGATTGTTTGCACTCCAATTAAGAATCTAACTTGATCCTTCCTTGAATTCCTACAAAACATAATAACAATACATTTAATTCTATGGGTCCAGAATTCACTTAATATCATAAATAAATAACATAATTCTTATCTCAAAATACTCAGATCCATCAAATATTTTATCTTTACGAATTTCTTATTTTTCTACAAAATTGGCAATACCATATTCTGAAAGTACAAGCCCAGATAAGTTTATAAAAATGCAAATGCACTTCAGACCCACATCCATAGGATTGTTTTTCATCTCTCTCTCTACTAATGTAAACATCATATAACCAACGATCAAAAGGGTCTTTTAAAGCTTGTAATGTAAGGCCATGAGTGAAGGTTAAGAAAGAAATGATAGGATAAAGAAAACAAAAGTTGAGATACAAAATCATGCAAATTTTAAAATTCAAGCAACAAAAATATTGAACAAGTGCAAAATGGAGCATAAGAATTAACACTTTATTTCTTTAGTTTTTTTCTCTTTTAATTTTCTTTTCTTTTCTTTTCTTCTTTCTTTTTTTTTATAACCTCCACCCCCAAACATATTTCATGGCACACATTAGGTGGACTTTTTTTTATACTTCCTTAAATACTTCATGAACAAAAATAACTAAAGCCTGAATAATAAAATAATATAAGATATGCACTCAACAAAAGGTGTGTAAGAGAAGAAATTTTTTTTTAATCATGGGTATGGGAAAAGGAAAATGTGAGTAAAGAAAAGAAATAAAGACCAAACATAAACAAGATTACAAAAGGGACCTACGAATATAATGTGTGTACATGTTGGCTTGAAAGGTTCAAACGGTCAAAAGAAGGACCTTATCATTTCCTTGATCAAGCATTGTCTAGGATTTCGCCTTGAGAGAAAATCTTACAACTTCTAGATGCAAGAAAATCACACACATGCATTCTCATAAAATTTCTCTAGACTTGACATGCAATCATATCTCATGGTCTACGAAACATAAAGATAGGAAATACAATCATACATAAATGAAACAATAGAGATAAATGTAACTTTTGTATTCTCATGTGATTTTCTAAGAAAATAGATCAATTCACAGTTTGTCCAGTCATTAAATATTCAATTCAACAAACTGGTATGCACATTTTCAACAAAATGACTCAAAACACAATAAGGTAATAATGACAAAATAAAATCAATAAGAACAAATAAATATATGTTGAAATAAAATGCTAATGGATAGAGAAGAAAAAATCTTTTCGACGGCCGACAGCTATATACATCCCCCTACAAAGCCTCTGAACTTAAGGAGGCACCTAAGCTGACTCAACATTAGCAAACTTCCAAACAAAAATAGAAAAATGTTTGTCAATAAAATTAAAAATAATAAAATAATAGCAAAAACAAATAACAAACTGAAACCGAAAGGATAAAAGAGTAAAGAAAGAAAACTTAGGTTGCCTCCCAAGAAGAGTTTGTTTAACGTCATTAGCTTGACGTTGCCTTTTGTTTTCTCTTATTGTCCTTTCAATCTCCGGATCAAATAGTAGTAAACTAGGGTCACTTATACCTTGCATAAAATGAAACACCACTAATTATCGAAAATAGAAATTAACAATTAAAGCAAAAGTAACAAAACAAAAATAAAAACAAAGCCTAGAGTAGTACTCTTCCTAGATACTAATGATATTGTTAAAAGCTTAATTCCCTTGTAACGATGCCAAAAACTTGTGATATTGGCAAGTGTACCAAATTGCAAAAGTAATAAATGATCAGTAAGATATCATTCCCACGAGGAATTAGTTTACCAAGTACCACTTCTCTAATATTAGTGTTATCTAGGAAACTGATAGTTAACAATTATTCAAAACAATTAAAGACTCAAATTTATAAAAGATAAAAACACACAAGAATGTACAGAATTAAGAGGGAAAAGGGAGAACAAAGCACATGAATCCAAAACGCATTAAGGGTGTAAACACACGAAATTAAAACATTAGGGATCTGACTTCACTTAATTTAACAATCTATCATAGACAATAGAGTAGCTTTGAGATCTTCATTCTAATTAATTCCTAGTTATTCAATTAATGTCTCTTAATTAATTAAAACACAATTCCTTGACGAGTTAATTCTCTTTAATTATCAAAGCCTAGTAAATTCCTTGATCTAAACCCCAACTCTTAAAGGCATGACATTCACTCTATGGATTCTCATGGAAAATACCACAATTCTCCCACAAAACCTATAACTTCTATTCCTAGATGATTATATAAATCATGGCAGATATTATTTATGATCTAAGTCATATGCAAACCTTCCGATTCTACACACATCTCACTAGATCAATTTATAAGTGGTCAATTCATAAAAGCATTAAGAATCATAATAAGCACTCAAATTGAATAGAAAAGAAATTAATTAAAAATCCAATCTTAATACATATCGATTGAATCAAGTTACAACTTCACCCTAGAAACCCATGAATTTAACTACATGTGACAAAAGAGAAGAAGAGATAGGAATAGGAAAGAGAATTCATCATGATTGAACTGTAGAGAAGAAACCAAAACGCCTTCAATGGTGATTCAATCTCCAACTCCAAGAGAGCTCCATGACAGCTCCTCTTCCTCTCCTTGTGCTTCTCCCCTCACTGCCTTCGAGATTCTCAAAACTCTATTTTTTTATGTATTTTTTGAACCAAAATAGAGCTCCTTCGCTAAACTCGCTTTTCCCTTTTTATAGAAGTGCTGACAACTTTTCATATCTAACTTGCATGATTTTTCTCACCCTTCATATGACTGATTTTTCCCTCAATCTCAATAGATAATTTGTAAGATTTTTTGTTAGCTTTTCAATGTCGCAAACAACATATCGATATGATCTTTGTAGTCCAAGATATGACTCAATTAATGAGGAATGGTCAGGATAGTGTAAGAATCTGAATCAAATCTCTTTGAGAATCCTTATCCAATCTTGAATATTAATGGTACCTTAATTATAGAAAGTTGTCAACATGATATTTGTAGATCTCTTTTTTAACTTTCAAATGCCACTAGAATCAGGTAAATCTCATATTTATAGAGAAAGTTATCCCTAATTTACTGAGATAGGTTTGATAGCGATACATTCCTTAATTTCTCTTTGACCAAATCTCTTGTTTCTTATTTCTTGTTGTTGAATCCATATAAATTAGGAAACAAATATCTCACTCAAATTAAGAAGCTCCTTGAGAACCTTACATTAAACACAGAGATATTTGGTCATCAAGTGAAGATTATTTACACTCAAATTAAGAATCTAACTTGATCCTTCCTTAAATTCCTACAAAATACAATAACATTACATTTAATTTTGTGGGCCTAGAATTCACTAAATATCATAAATAAATAGCATAATTCTTATCTCAAAGTACTCAGATCGTTCAAATATTTTATCTTTAGGAATTTCTTATTTTTGCATAAAATATGATGATTTATCCTAAAAATTCAAATAACAATAGGTGAAGAGATAATTATTTAAAAATAAATTAAAAATTAAAAAAAATAACAATAAACAAAAATTAAATAAATATAAATTAAAAATCCTAATAAATAAACTCAAAAGATGAGTGCATTTTACACTCATCAAATACCCCCAAACTTAAATATTGCTTGTGCTTAAGCAATAAAGAAAAAGAAGAATTAAAAATGAGAAAAGAAAAGAAAATAACTAAAGACTAAAAAATGTCAATATCGGATAATGAAAATTATTCATATCCTCAGAAACTACTTCACAACCTTATTTCAAGATGTTACGCATGTGTAATCCAATTATTACATCGACTCCCATAAGTAACTTTTATGCATAAATAACTTTTCATAAACATGAATGTAAGACCAATTCCTATTAATAAAGTACAATCCTAGATAGGTTTATAAAAATGAAAATGCACATCAGACCCACTTCCATAGGGTTATTTTTCATCTTTCTCTCCACTAATGTATACAATACATAATCAATGATCAAAAGTGTCTTTTAAAGCTTGTAATGTAAGGCCAAGGGTGACGATTAATAAAGAAATGATAGGATAAAGAAAACAAAAGTTGAGATACAAAATCATGCAAATTTCAAAAGTCAAGCAACAAAAATATTGAATAAGTGCAAAATGGAACATAAGAATCAACACTTTATTTTTATATTTTTTTTCTCTTTTAATTTTTTTTTCTTCTTTCTTTTTTTTATAACCTCCACTCCTAAACTTATTTTTTTGTAACACATTGCGCGGACTTATTTTTATAGCTCCATAAATACTTCATGCACAAAAATAACTAATGCTTGAATAATAAAATAATACAAGATATGCACTCAACAAAAGGTGTGTAAGAGAGGAATATTTCTTTTTTAATCATAGGTATGGGAAAAGGAAAATGTGGGTAAAGAAAAGAAATAAAGGTCATACATCAACAAGGTTGCAAAAGGGGCCTAGGGATATAATGTGTGTACAGGTTGGCTTAAAAGACTTAAACGGTCCAAAGAAGACCCTTATTATTTCCTTGATCATACTTTGTCTAGGATTTCGCCTTGAGAGAAAATCTAACAACTTCTAGATGCAAGAAATCCACACATGCATTCTCATAAACCTTATCTAAACTTGACATGCAATTATATCTCATGGTGTGCCAAACATAAAGATGGAAAATACATTCATACAAAATTGAAACAATAGGGATAAACATAACTTTTGAATTCTCATGTGATTTCTTAAGAAAAAAAGTTCAATTCACAGTTTATGCAGTCATTAGATATTCAATTCAACAAATTGGTATGCATAGTTTCAACAAAATGACTCAAAACGCAATAGGGTGATAATGAAAGAATAAATCAACAAGAAAAAATAAAGAAATGCGGAAATAAAATGCTAAAGGAAAGAGAAGAAAAAATCTCTTTGACAGCCAACAGCTATATACATCTCTTGAAAAAGGCTCCGAACTCAGGAAGGTACCAAAGCCTACTCAACATTAGCAAACTTTAAAAAAAAAAAGAAAAATGTTAGTCAATAAAATAAGAGATAATAACATAATTGTAAAAACAAATAACTAACCAAAACCAAAAGCATAAAAAAGTAAAGAAAAAAGAAAGAAAACTTGGGTTGCCTCCTAAGTAAATTTAAAGGAAATAGAAGAAAAATTTGATGCCAACAATGTCCTATATACATCTTCTTGAAAAAAGATTAGTGTTTGTTTAACGTCATTAGCTCGACATTACCTTTTGTTTTCTCTTATTGTCCTTTCAATCTCCAGATCAAATAGTAGTGAACTAGGGTCACTTACACCTCGCATAAAACAAAACACCACTAATTATTAGAAATAGAAATTAACAATTAAAGCAAAAGTAACAAAATAAAAATAAAAACAAAGCCTAGAGTAGTACTCTTCCTAGATACTAATGATATTGATAAAAGCCTAATTCCTCAGTAACGGCGCCAAAAACTTGTTGTGATATTGGCAAGTGCACCAAATCGCAAAAGTAATAAATAATGAGTAAGATATTATTCCCACGAGAAATTAGTTTACCAAGTAAAACTTCTCTAATATTAGTATTATCTAGGCAACCAATATTTAAGAGTGATTCAAAACAATTAAAGACACAAACTTATAAAAGACAAAAACACACAAAAATGCACAAAATTAAGAGGGAAAAGAGAGAATAAAGCACACGAATGTAAAACACATTAAGGATGTAAACACATGAAATTAAAACACTAGGGATCTGACTTCACTTAATTCAACAATCTATCATAGACAATAGAGTAGCTTTGGGATCTTCATTCTAATTAGTTCCTAATCATTCAATTGATGGGGAGAATCCCTTAATTAATTAAAACACAATTCCTTGGTGAGTTAATTCTCTTTAATTGTCAAAGCTTAGTCAATTCCTTGATCTAAACCCCAACTCTTAAAGGCATGACCTTCACTCTATGGATTCTCATAGAAAATACCACAATTCTTCCACACAATCTATAACCTCTATTCGTAGATGATTATATAAATCATGACATATATTATTTATGGTATAAGTCATATGCAAATCTTCTGATTCTACACATATCTCACTAGATCAATTTATGAGTGGTCATTCATAAAAACATTAAGAACCATAATAAGCACTCAAACTGAATAGAAAAGAAATTAATTAAAAATATAATTTTAATATATGTCAATTGAATCAAGTTACAACTTCACCCTAGAAACACATGAATTTAACTACACATGACAAAAAAGAATAAGAGATAGGAAGATGATAGAGAATTCATCATGATAAAACTGTAAAGAAGAAACCAAAGCACCTTCAATGGTGATTTAATCTCTGACTCCATGAGAGCTCCATTACAGCTCTCTTCCTCTCCTAATGCTTATCCCCTCATTGCCTTTGAGACTCTCAAAACTCTATTTTTATGTATTTTCTGAACCAAAAGAAAGCTCATTCGCTAAACTCATTTTTTCTTTTTTATAGAAAAATTGATAACTTTTCATATCTAAGTTGCACGATTTTTGTCACCCTTCATATGGCTAAATCTGCCCTCATTCTCAATAGATAATTTGTAGGATTTTCTACTAGCTTTTCAATGTCGTAAACAACGCATTGATATGATCTTTGTAGCCCAAGATATGGCTCAATTAATGAGGAATGGTCAGGATAGTGCAAAAATCTGAATCAAATCTCTTTAAGAATCCTTATCTAATCTTCAATATTAATGACAACTTAATTATAGAAAGTTGTCAACATGAGATTTGTAGATCTCTTTCTTAGCTTTCGAACGCCACCAGAATCAAGTAAGTAATATATTTATGGATAAAGTTATCCCTAATTTATTGAGACAGATTTGATAGCGATACTTTCCTTAATTTATCTTTAACCAAATCTCTTGTTTCCTATTTCTTTTTGTCGAATCCATATAAATTAGGAAACAAATATCTCATTCAAATTAAGAAACTCTTTGAAATCCTTAGATTAAACACAAAGATACTTGGTCATCAAGTGAAAATTATTTGCACTTCAATTAAGAATCTAACTTGATCCTTCCTTAAATTCCAACAAAACACAATAAAAATACATTTAATTCAATGGGTCCAAAATTCACTCAATATCATAAATAAATACCATAATTCTTATATCAAAGTACTCAGATCCTTCAAATATTTTTTCTTTAGGAATGTATTACGTTTGCATAAAATTTGATGATTTACCCTAAAAATTCAAATAATCATAGGTGAAGAGATAATTATTTTTAAAAAAATTAAAAATTAAAAATAAAAAAAATTAAAAATTAAAAATCCTACTAAATGAACTCAAAAGATGAGTGTGTCTTACACTCATCAATGCCACATCCTCATGAGCGCATTTTGGAATCAAAATTTTTGGGATATAATTGTGAATATATAGATGTTTGATGTTGAAACTAAGAAGTTAAGGCAATTTTGTTTTGTTTTGCTCGGGACTAGCAAAATTGTAGGTTTCAGGGTGTAATAACTCTATGAAATAACAGGCATTTCCTTGTGCATTCATAGGTTAAATCATTGAGTTATACCTTGATTTCATTCAATTCTTGATAAAAAAATGTATAGGGAATACTTATTCATACATTTAAATACGCACACTAGCTTTTTCTGTGAATGTTTGACTAATTTGGTATTTGCTTACTTCTAGTAGCTTGCAAAGAAGCAAGGGGGAGCTTAAGAGAACACGATGGATGAAGGCATGTGAGATTTTGTCCCTTCATAGGGGAGCTTGCAAAACTTCCTCACTGGGAGCCGCGACCCTCAACACTCTGGAACAACTCCTGAAAGTAGGGAGTCATGGCACACCCACTCATTTGTGTCACAGCTCACACATAATTATATGTCGCGACTTCACATTTCAAGCTTGTATCGTGACTCATACACAATTATGTGCCACGAATTGACATTTAAAGCTTGTGTCACAGCTCACACATAATTATGTGTTCGCAACTCAATGATTTATGTGTAGTAATTCCTGTTTCTTGAGACTTAGGTGTCGCGGCTCCTCATTATTTTGTGTCGTGGCTTCCCCTGGGCATGCGAGGGAGTGCGTATTTTAACTTCCCTGATGTAATTAGATGGGACTTTTTCATCTTCTACATAATTTTGGAGGGTTTTAGGGAGAGAGGCTCTGAGTTTTGAAGGGTTGTTCCCAGAGAGAGAAGCAAGGGATTGGTGAAGATTTAGAAGAGTCTGAAGAACCTCTATTCATCCATTAAGACACCTAGTTCTTATCTTCATCTTCTCTTTGTTTTCATAATGAAATTATTGTTTTCTCTTGAGATTGATTCCTTTGTAACCATGATGTTCTAACTCTCTTTTCTAGGGTTCTAATGGGTCTTATTATGTATTTTGAATTGGTTGTAATCTTTTCTTACTCTTGTGATGATTTCGGTTATGGTTTTCTAATTCAATGCTTAATGCTTATATTTGATTGGTCATCATTTGTGATGTCTTGGTGAACCCATTGAATTAAACATAGAGATTTAGATGTTGGACCATAGAATTAGATGATACATGTTCAATTACATTCAATTGTATGGATGAGTTGATGAGCCAATATGATAGAAATATACCTATTGGTCATGCATGACAAGTGTTTGATGTTTGTTCTCAATGCATATAACTTTGTCAATTCACATAGAAATATAATGTTTGATTTGGGTCCATAGGCTTACAAGACCATCGAAAGAGGCTTGTAAATGTTTAAACACATTGGCTAACATAACTAATTCATGATCAAGTGTAATGAAAGGTTTGCATGAAGTCAAATGAAATAATAAGTGAAGTTAGACCCTAGATGCCCAAACCATTATTTTTTCGACTTAGTTTTATCTTGTTTTAGATACTTTCCTCTATTTTTGATATTTATTATTTATTTTGTCATTAAATCATTCATAACAATTTGATTACTTGGATAAAGATTAAATAGTGGTTGGTTGATACTTGGCATAATTTTAAACTCAATCTTCATGGGAACGATACTTGATACTCATTTTTATTACTTGTCAACATGTGCGCTTGTGAGTCTAGCAAAACAGACAATAATTGTTCTGTGGCTATAAAGCCATTTTCAATTCATCTGAATCCTTAAATCGAAGATTGCTGCTTGTATCTTCATGTGTTCTTAACTTGAAAATGGCTTCACCACAATTATTAAGATTGCAAGATCAACATATATCTCTAGTGTCTCACCTTCCCCAATGGCAAAGACAATTGGTAGTGTGTTTCGATCTCCATCTTATGCAATAGCCAACAATAATGTTCCTTTGTATTTTCCATGTAAGAATGTACCATCTATTTGCACAAAGAAACCCATTAATGCAAGACTTGAATGTCCAAAAGAGTTGATGGAATATTCTCTTACCTTGCACTAGTCGAGCACCTTCATATGCAGGTATCGGTGATATAAGTTGATCTTGCAGTCTCAATAACGGTGGTGAAGCCATTTTCAAGTTAAGAACACATATGAAGATACAAGCAACAATCTTTTGGTCGAAGGCTTCAAATGAATTGAAAATGGTTTTATAGCCATAATCCAACATATATCCACATTCACTTAATACACCAATAATGCATAGATCATACACATAATAATTTAAGAATATCTGAGATGCAAAACATGTAAAGCTCAATACACCAAAAATGCATAGATCATGCACATAATAATTAAAGAATCTCTGACATGCAAAACATGTAAAGCTCAATACACCAATAATGCATAAATCATGTGCATAATAATTCAAAGAATCTCTAAATGAAGCCTGTGTAAATGCATGTGATGCAATAGTAAGTAGTGCAAGGTAAGCGAATATTCCATCGAATCTTTTCGACATTCAAGTCTTGTATTGACTAGTTTCTCTATTGTAAACCTATTGTGCAAATAGATGGAACATTCTTATATGGAAAATACAAAGGAACATTATTTTTGGTGATAATTCCACAAATTGTAGTTATTTATGCTCTATATCTGTCCTATATTGATTGCTTAGTCATTGTTTTTAAGCCTAAATGGAAGACCTTAGCTTTATATTTATATAATTCAATCTTGATGTCTACCTTTATGATTTTGAGGAAATATTTCCAATTCTTTGAGAAATCGAGTACATTTGCAATTGTTATTGAATTTGTGATTTCTCTATGGTAGGAAAGGTTCTAATCAAGTTGAAACTTAGGAGATTTGGACCAGTATTACAAGAAAAAGCCAAGTGCAAGGATCGGCTTGTCACGCCACGACATGGTCATATCAATGTTGCGGCGTAGTGCATCCCTTGCTTCAGACAGAGAGCTCTGAATTTTGCACGCCGTGGTGCAAGGGATTGAATGTTGCAGTATGGTGACCTAATTTTAATACGCGTCGTGGCGTAGGCAGATGAATGCCGTGGTGTGACTCTGTTTTCTGAGCCAAATAAATATTGTATTAATTTTTATAAAAGAGTTAGGTTATTTTCAGAGAGTAGCTACTAGGGTTTCATTTTTTAGATAGAAAAGAAGCAGAAGAAGCCAAGTTGGAGGAGAACTTCATCTTGAAGGAAGATTAAAGCCCAAGGATTATCACCATTGAGCTTTCTCTTCCATCCCTTTTACTTTCTCATCTTTCTTCCCATGGACATGATATATTTTGTTCTATTTTCGTGCTTCATGTCTAGTTAAGTTGTGTTTAGGGATTTCTTTGGATCCTCCTATGGATATTGAGTGATTTTGTAATTCTTTGAGTTTATATACATAATTTGGTTTGGTTTAATCATATAGTTCTTAATGCTCTTAAATGTTTGATCACCTTTTAAGTGATTTGATAAAATCTAATGAACCTAGACATAGGAATTTGGATTTGAGATCATAAGTACGGTTAAAGCATGTTTGATTTCATTCAATTGGTTTGAATAAGTTGATTTGCTAATGGGATAGACATATACCTCTTAGCCATGCATCGTAATTAATTGATAATAGATCTTAATAAGTGGATTTTACTCTAGTTCTCATGGAAACATATTGAATTAGGTAACTGAAATAGGGTTAATTGACCTAGAGATAGGTTGTTAACTAATTTAGATTCTCAAGCTAACCTAATCATTTCGTTTATACTGCTTATAAGTATTTCTTATTATCAATTGAAGTAGGAGGTGAAGAAGGATTCCCTATTCTCTAATCATCAACTTTAATTCCAATTAGATAGCTTTTAAGTCTTTGAATTAGTTTAAACACAACTCTTTTAATTTGAATGTTCTTAGATAGAAATTATTAAGCTATTGGTTAATAGTTAGCACTGAATTAGCAATTATCCTCGTGGGAATGATATCCGACTCTTAACTATCTTACAAGTGCGACCAGTGCACTTGCGGTAAAGAAAAGAACGAACAATTGGCTATTGCACAAGATGGAAATCAGAACATACTACCAATTGCCTTTGCCATTGTGAAGGGTGAGATACTAGAGATATATGTTGATCTTGCAGTCTCAATAATGGTGGTAAATCCATTTTCAAGTTAAGAACACATATGAAGATACAAGCAACAATCTTCGGTTGAAGGCTTTAGATAAATTGAAAATAGTTTTATAGCCAAGTTTTATAGCTACAAGCCAACATATATATCCACATTCACTCAAAACACCAATAATGCATAGATCATGTACATAATAATTTATGAATATTTAAGATGCAAAACATGTAAAGTTCAATACTCCAATAATGCATAGATCATGCTCATAATAATTAAAGAATCTCTGACATGCAAAATATGTAAATCTCAATACACTAATAATGCATAGATCATATGTATAATAACTCAAAGAATCTCTGAATGAAGCCTGTGCAAATGTATGTGATGTAATAATAAGTAGTCAATCAAGTCATTCAACATATAGCCACATTGCCTGAAGTGTGCTATATGGTATATTCTTCCCCTTTTAATTTTATCTTCTACAAAACTTTCATGAACGATGACGGTTTCTATGAACATTTTGTTTTATTTATTTATTACATGCATAAAAGTTGTTCTCATGGATGATAGCTTTCGTGAACAAAATGTAATTTTTTTAAAAAAATACAATGTTTATTACTTAACAAAAACATAAATAAATGTACAAGTAAGAAAACGTCATCACCAATGACAGCTTCTGAACTACTTATTATAAGAAAAAACAATTACAAAAAACATAGTTACACAAAAGTCGCCCTCACGGATGGAGACTTTTGTAAACAAGATGTAATTTTTTTAAAAAATATAATGTTTGAAAGCCGCCATCACCCATGACATGACGAATTTTGAACTACTTATCAAAAAAAAAATTACACAAGTCATAAGCCTCCATCACCCATGACAACTTCTGTGCATATTCTAAAACAAACATATTTTGGTACATAATTTAAAAGGTAAGGTAGAACGATAAATAAAAAAAATCAATATTTTGATTAAAAAAAGCATATAATGCAAGCTAGTATAAACTAAAACAGTAATTGCAACAAAGAAAAGGACACACATTGCCACAGGCCGAATGATGATTATTAATTTGTTCTGCTGTCAATCCTAACTTCAATACTTTTTTTCCTTTACTTCAGTCCTCCTGCAAGTGCAATTTTTGCAGGCTTTTTCCTGTACTTCTAATTTCACAATCACCTACTGCACAAGCACGTTAGCTATTATCGAATAGAAAACTAATGAAATGAGAACTGAAACTATAAAAGTACTCTTTACCAGGTGATAGTTGAGGTTTCCTAAAATCTTTTTCTGTCAAACGAATATCTTCATCGATCATATATGAATCATCATCAATTTGCAATTTATGTGAACTCTTCACCACCTTTCGGATTGTAAAACTTGAACCAATTTTCCTTGAAGGCTGTTTAGCTTTTGATCTATGTGCAATGTAAAACATATTGATTGTTAGAATCAGCAAGATGGTCAAAGCAAAGTTAATTAGGAAAGAATATGCTAATGACTCATGGCTCAATACTCCACTTGTCATAGGATTTGCTAAAAGGAAGTTAAATGAGAATAAATAAGATAATATTATGACAAAAAAAAAAAAGACGCCATATCTAAAACTAATGATCCTGTTCAAAATGAAAAACCATTTATTTGACATTCATAGTTGTCAAAAGAAATTCAAACTAAATTAAGTATTCAAAATTATGAGGACAAATACCTGAGATTCTTAGACATCCTAATGCCTCTGTGAGATATTTGAAATGCTTTAATTTGGAGTGTAATTTTTTATACAAGTGACACGTGAGGATGGAAATTTCAAACACATATCATGTTTCAAACACCAAGGATTCATGTGAATGAGAAGCGCCAATGTTAGTTGTACGGATATCATAGGTGAGGGTGGAGAAGTCATATTAAGTCAAACATCAAATAACTCTGTTTTGCAAGTGTCAAGGTTTAAAAAACTAGACCGATCATTGAACCAATAAAGAGATTGCTGATTCATGGTTTAGTAATTCAACTGTAGTCGAATCGTAATTAAACCAGAATATAATATTATATGTATATATATAACCAAGTTATTTTTGCATTTAAAATAGACATAAATTTAATTTTTATTATTTTTTTATTAATGAAAAATTATGTTATTATTCTATTAATATGAAAATGTAAACAAATGAAGTGTAAAAAATTAATAAAAACATAGAAAGAAAATTTAAAATTAATAAAACTCTTTATAATTTTGTTACATAGTAATTTAAATTATTTTATATTATATAAATATATTGATAAATATTTTACATAATATAAAATTAAATATGAATTCATAAATTATAGAATATATATTAATATAAGCACATGTAAAATACAAACAAGCACTGGACTAGTGGTTATGGTTGTTTGAAATACATAAGATGTTGCGAGTTCGAGCCTTCTAATCTTGCTATTTAACATTTTATGACACAAGTTTGAACTGGTTCATCCACTAAACCGCGTCTGGTTTGAGCGGTTGATCGGCTCCTAATCGGTTTAACAGTTCTAGGTCCAATTTTCAAATAAGCGGTATTGTTGTTGTGATCGGACCAGTCAGTGGTCTGGTTCACAGTTGAATCGGACTGACCGGTTCTCAGAACATTGGTAAGTACCCTAACCTTGAGGCTACACCGGGTAAATTCAGAAGAGAACATTATCAAAAAATGTTGGGAACAAAAAAAATCGACACATGGAAAATATACCGCACGTGGCAATATTGAGGCTGCAAATGGGTGTCAAATTGATAAGGGGGAATCCCTTCGATAGTACTAATGCTGTCAACATAAGGCAATATTGAAGTTGCCTTGACACGTGGAGAAATTGCCCAAGAGCTATGCAAAGTAAACTAACTAATATAGGCACTGATGCTATCTAAGGATATAATTGATACTCTCATGTATCACCATCAAACAAGAGCAACATTTATTACTTCTGTCTATAAAAAAGATGTCCTGGTTACTTTGGAAAAGGTCCTAAACACTCCAAACCAGTGTTATGGATCGTACAGAATCACACATTCGAAGGGGAGTTATTCTCCCATCACAATGTGCACATGATTAAGAATGCATTCTAAGAATATAGGCATTTGATAATCTTGCAATCTAAGGATATAATTGAAGATATCAATTGGGCTATGTCTTAGAATAATGGTAATTCCCGATGTCTCGCTACATCAACAAGTAAGAATCATGAATCTGCAGCGATTCATGCGATTCTCGCAAAGATGGGTCTCATATATAGAACACGGGTCGCGTTGCAGAAACTAGTCGCATAAAGCAAAAGCTCCAGAATGGGTCGCTCAAGCAAAAGTTGCAGAACGGTCGCGCAAGGAGAAACTGCAGAATGTGTAAGCAAAAGTAGCAGAACCGGTTGCGAAGCTGTAGAATGGGAAGTAGCAAAACGAGTTGTGTGAAGCACAAACAGGTTGTACACGAAAACGAGTTTGGTTTTGCACGACCCAGTTCTGAAAACCCATTTTTTAGGTTTTTTTTTGCAAATTTTTTTATGAGCTTGGAGGGAAAGTGCCGAATTTTTCCCTCTCATCAATCCCAAACAATAATACTAAAGAAACAATGGCCTAATATTGGTCCCTACTCTCTACCTCTCTCTCCCACATTTTGTCACTTTGCCCTTTACTCTTTTTCTCCCCGACAATTCTGCTTTCTTTATCTCTTAAATGTTGCTGCTCAAGATTCAGTTGGTCTCCTTGGTCTCTTAAGTGTTGCTGCTCAAGATTCTGTTGGTCCCCTTAGTCTCTTAAACAGCCTCTCTCTTTTACGATTCGGTTACTGTGCTTTTTTTTGGTGGGGTGCAATGGGTCAAACTAAGAAAAAGGAGGTTGATGTCACATGAAACCATCGTGAAAATGTTCCACCACATAGACTTTTAGTTAAATGTAAGTATTGTTCATATACTTGTTGGGGTGGTATTGCAAGGATGAAGCATCACCTTGCTGGAACAAAGGAGAATGTAAGTCCCTGTACATCAGTTCCTGATTAAGTTAGAGAGATGTTTGTAAAGATGTTAGACAATAAAGAAAAAGCTAAATAGGTAAATTGTAACATTCTGCTCAACCTAATGATATTAATTTGTGTTATAGTAACTTAATAAATTTGGTATTGGTTACCTGATAAATTGGGTAACTGTTTGGGTTGAATTGAGTATAAATCTATAACACTGAATGTGAGAAATAGTTCCAAATAATCTAAAAATTTAGCTTAAATAGCTAAGCAATTAGAAATAAATATAGAAAATTATTTCTAAGTCATAAATTTTGGGAATAAGCTATATAAAATTTTTATAGATCAAATGAATTAGTTTGATATTTTTAATAATATTGAGAAATTGTTTATAAATTAAATAAAATAGTTAGATAGCTTGAAAAATTATGAAACTATTTGAAAATTACAAATGGAATATGAAAAATATTTTGATATCAAAATTAAGTTGAGGCAGATACGTTTACTTACCTTACAAGTTCGATTTAATTTAAAAGAAAAAGTACAGTTTATCTAATGAATGACAATGTATAAAAAATTATGGAAATCAAAATGTATAAAATTAATTAAGATTTGTTGTTTTTAGGAACACATGAAAGTTAAAAATTTGGTTTCAAAAGATGGAAGTTGTAACACCCTCCTTAGGGCATCACATTTCCGACTCCCGACTCATAATCTGAAAAGAAATTCGCACAAAGTTTGAGTTATAAAAAGTGGGTTTTAAAATTTCTTCTTTACTGAAACGTAAATTTACTGAAAATATTAGGTAATATTGATAATCATATTTCAACTATTCATTATGCAATATTGACACCAATTAATATTTCACAATTTAAAGAGAAATATAAACTAACAGACTCTTTTTTTTTAACAGTAGTAAACCCCATGACGGGTCCTACTTAATAGCACGGTACAACACTAATGATAAAAATAACTCTACATACGTATTCTGTTGTGTATCCATCTTGATGCACCAGACATCTGTTCTACATTTTGTTCTTTGTCAACACTGCACACCTTCGAGTCCTGAATGTCCACTCCTTATTGTTGTCACCAATCTCAAAGTATCCATCGCCCGTTATGTCTAAGACAACTCGATCCTTCTATTATTTTGTTTTAACAGTACAGACACAGCAAAATAACATAACAAAGAGGTGAGATCACCTACGCCAATACCAACATGGCAAAGACGAGAGATATAACACAAACAAGAATATCATACAGATATGTCATACCAGAATTTCAATGATGCACTCAACATTAATCAACTATTATCATCATACTATTAACATTATTATCATCACACAATAATCATAATAATGTCATCAACATGATTATCATCATCATCATCCAAATATTCAAAATAATTGTCATAGCCAATATTCCTCAATTAATATATCATGTAGATATAAAATGTTCAGATTATGCATGTGCACAAAGACTCAGTTTTTCAAAAATAATTCCATGGAGGTTTTCACAATTTCGAGGAGAATGCTCATCAATTGTCACTTTAGCAAAGACAATCTTCCAGTTGTTGAAAAGAATCGTTCTTGTCGTATCGTCAATGCGTTGCAACGATTTGATCGCGCAAGTGACACAGGGTACTCGCCACCGGCCCACTTGTCGACCACCGCGTCTCGACGCCCCAAGATCCATCATAGACCTCACTATCAATTCTCATTCCTCTTCAACCACAAGGGTATATCAATGCACGAATATATCCGTGCAAGTCCAACCCCAAAGGGCCAAATGTTTTCAATTTCATTTGTTCAATGTATCATATGCCTCAACGCATATTTTTTCCCCAATGCATGTATAATGCACCAAATCCAATCACAAGCATCTCTTTCCAATGCATATAAAATGCACCAAATTATACTGTATTTTCAACAGCAAAAATCATGTTATCACATTTTCATAGTTATAAAACACTTTCGTCGTGTTTTCAAAATTGCGTAATATTTCCGTTTCATTTTCACAATTCCAAAACATTTCTGCTACGTTTTCACAATTCCAAAATGTTTATATTACGTTTTCAAAATATCGTAACACTTATGTTACGTTTTCAAAATTCTGAAACGTTTCTGATATATTTTCACAATACCGTGACACTTCTGTTACGTTTTCACAATACAGTAACATTTCTGTTACGTTTTCAAAATACCGCAACTCTTCTGTTGCACTTTTGAAACTCGTACTAATTTTTTAACGTTTTTCTTAATCGCATAAAAATATACGTTTCTCAAAATCGTATAGTATTTTTCCACTGTTTCAAAATCGCATAACTTAAAAATCATTCTTTTAAGTCGCATAAATCATTTTTCGTCATTCTCAAAATATTTAAAACACTTTCCAAATCACATAACGATTTTCTGCTATTTTCACAATCACGTAAAAATAATTCATCATTTTTCCATCACGTAGTGATTTTTCAATAGTAATTCAGATTACGTAAAATATTTAAACGTAATTCAAATCGCGTAGAAATATTTTAACGTATTTAAAATCGCGTAGAAATATTTTTCCATATTACGTAACTTAAAAATCACATTTTTAAGATACGTAAATAATTTTTCACCACAATTTCATTATAGAAAATATTTCTTGACCTTTAAAAATTCCTTTTAACTTTTCTCAAAATAATATAACTTTATACTTCATTTAATATATTTTCTTACTCAAGAAAATATTTTTCCACAATTCTTTACTCAAGAAATTCCTTTTCAAAATATAATTCACAAAATCACTTTTCCATTGATGTAAATCAACGTTTCAAAACTTGACATTTTCTAACGTATCTCAAAACTTGAAAATAAGTTATACATTAGTAAATTTTTAAAACACCATTATATTCTCCATTTTTCTCAAATCAATTCTAAAATTAATTCTTTTCAAAACAAATTAAGATTCAAACACTTTGCAACTTTTCTTTTTCATTTTCATATGAAAGTTCATTTCTCAAGTGATAAAATACTTTGATTTCCCTTTCCAAAATCCGTATACTAAAACATTTTGTTCAAACATTTTGTTTCCACTTTAAAATTACTTTGTTTCATAAAAACCAAAATTATTCCAACCTCCAAAAATCGTAGAGTCTTTGGCCATTGAAGCCATCAAATATTTTCCTCCTAAATTGATATGGTTTTACACAAACAAAACCATTAAAAATTCTTTATTTTCAAAACAGAAATACCGATGGTCATAAAAACCAAACCCATTTGTTCAAATTCATTTTTACTTTCCTTACAAATCATTTTTCACTTTCTTTGCAAATCCTTAAAATTATCATTGCTATTTTCATTTAAATCTCATGTTTAGTAAAATACTTAGAAACTTTTTACACAAAATAAATCAATAAAAATCCTTCAAACCGTATTCATGTACTCTTTGAAAAATAAATTCTTTGTTTATTTTTCTTACTTTTCTAAACATCCATTTTCATCATTCAAAAAAATATTAATTTTGTGAACACTTATCTTGAGGTGTCTTGTTCAAATTCACCATGTTCTAAAAAAAATCAATTCTTTTGTTCTTGAAAATTTTCAACATGAACCCTAATCAAGGGCATCAAAACCGTAGCTCTTCCTTGGCTATTGGAGCCAAAAATCAATTTCCTTTCCACCATTAAGTCATGGCATATACATATATATTTCATCATAAATAATATAAGCATACCATCAAAGCCATAAAAGCATGTATAGCATATCAAGCATATCATCAAAGCTATAAAATCATGCAAAGCATATCAAGCATAGAAAATTAATCAAAGCTCATAAACACCCACAAATTAATTACATGACCATGGATATGAATCCTCACATGGATTCCACATCCATCAAATAAAATACCATCTCTCACCACCATGCTTGGTTGGTGAGATGGATCTCCTCTTACCTCTTGAAGATCCTCAAAAACTTCTTGTTTTGCTTCTTTTTCCAAGTCCTTCATCACCAAGATCTTCTCAAATACAAAATAAAATACATAGAAATTAGTATACTAAGCTTGATTAAGAGGAACCATGGATCAAACATGGCTTAGATCATGAAAAAGAGAGAAGAAAATGAAGTTTCCTTATACTTCACCTCAAAAACCCAATAACATGGATCTTGAAGAAACTCCTTGAAGATGAATGATTTAGAAGAAGTCTTCAACATGAAAGTTGCTTAGAATATCATGGAGATTCAAGATCTAAGGTTGGATGAAATTAAAAGAGATTGGAGAGTGGTTTTAGGGGTCTTGACCGAATGATATCTCTTGAAGAACAAAGATGAAATTTGTGATTTTTGATATAAACTTGAAGCTTGAATTTGAAGATCAAGATGAATGATTTTGGAAAAACTCATAACTAGAGATGTTCTTAGAATGGTGTTTAGGTTTAGGAAATCAAGTTGGATGAAATTTTTGAGTGATGGAAGGCATTCCAAGGTGCTTGGCCGAATGGTGTTTGAAGAAAGAGATGGAGAGAAAATTTCTTAAGTTTCTTCTTGAAAATGTTCAATGAAGACCAAGGAAGACAATAATGACTAAAGCATATAATTATGGTCTTCCAAAGCTCCTAATGCAGCACCAACCGTCCCCCCTCTTCATGCTTCTCATTGATGTGCAAGTTATCAATATTGGTCAATATAATACCTAATTGATCAAGACATGCAAAAAGTTTAGCTTTGTCTTCTAAGCCAAAACCATCCCTTTCCTCTTCATTATGCATTCAAAATGTGACAATTTTCAAGCCACCATTATTTGTGCATTCCTAGCCATTGATTAATTCAATGGTTAGGATTTAGGTAGATTTTTAATTTTAGAAGACTAAATCTAGGCCATTGGATTTTTCTCCTTTAAATTCTAGTCCTTAGATGTGTCTCTAAAATTAAGGGTCAAGATTGCTTTGTTCAAACTTTAAATCCAAGGGTCCTAATTAGTCTTTGCTACTTTAGAAGACCAAATCTCCACCATTGATTGATTCTTCATCCAATGGTCATAAATGGTCTTTGTTACTTTTTAAGATTAAATCTCCACCCTTGATTTAATCTAAATCCAATGGTTATAAATGGTCTTTGTCATTTTTCAAGACCAATTCTACACCTTTGATTACATCTATGGTTGATATCAAAGCCTTCCTAACTGCTTATTCTCACAATTGATTAAATCAATGGTTATTATCCAAGGCTTTATTAAGTTTGTTTCTTAACCTTTGATTAAATCAATGGTTAATATTCAAACTAAGTATTCTCATCCAAGGGTATAAATCAAGTCAAGCTCTCTTTGTTGACTACGCAATATAATATTTATTCTTGATCCTACAAATAATATTTTTTGTATTTTTATCATCCGATAATTAAATATAGTATAAAATACAAGACAAGAAATTTTCTAAAGCGTTTCCAGATTCGGGTTTAGTAAGATCCATTGTCTCCGTCTAAACAAGTACAAATTTTTCTATGCGTAGAAAAATTTTTACTTTTTGGACCACACTGGGCCACGTAAGGTCACTTGCGCCCACATAGGACCACCTGGGCCCACATACAGTTAAAAAAATTCATAATCATCCATAAAAATCACAAAAATTAGAAAACGCACAAATATCAAATCAGATTATGTAAAATAATTACTTAACGGTAAAAATTAAATTACGTAAATACTCGAAAATTTTTATTTTCCCGACACGGAGTAAATCACTTAAAACGATCAAATTTGCCGAAAAAAACAAAATAATTTTACGGTACGTAAATTACTAAACATGAAAGTTAGCGTCAAAATTTGGTTTAAGAGATAGGAAATTTGGGATCTTACAGAAGTGTTCCTAAGATACATAAAAATTCCAAGTGAATTTATTTTATAAAACTCTTTTCACACCATTCTTAGCCTCTTAATTCTAATTCCTTACACTATTCACCCTTATTTTTATTCTCTCTCACTTATCCACTCTCATTATTTTTCTGGTCTTTCTCTTTAGCCATATGCTCTCTTCCCCTCAAGCACCTGGCCACGTGGTGCTCTTCCCCTCTTACTCGTCTGTTAGTGCTGCCATTCGCTGCCTCTCACTCTGCCATTCACGCTGCTGCTCAGCCATTCACTCACGTTGCTACTCCTTCTTCCACTCGTTTGTTCTTTCTTCATTTTCAAGCAGCTTGGCCATTCATTCCTACTATGTAGTTCAGCTGTTGACCACTTAGCTGTCTGCTCTTGTTATGGTGCGGTCTAGTTTGGTCTGTTCTGATCATCTCCTTTCATTGTTGTTTCTTTGTTTTTCACTCAAACTTATCCTGTTTTATGTGGGCTGGAAAAATAGAGAATAAAGCAAGAAAAAAAAAGAGGGATAGCAACAAACGAAAATGAAGAAAGAAAGGAAAGCAAGAGGGAAAATTCAAGCTTGAGGTAGGGGAAATGTTCTCTTCAATTATTATCCATTTACTCTTTGTGTTGGTGGTTGTTTTAAGCATGAGAAATAAATAAGAATTTCCGTATTAAATGTGGTTTTCATACTTGATTATCATCCTTTTAATTTTAATAGTATACTTGCTCTTGGTTTTTGAAGTAAGGATATGAAATTGTGGTTGTTGATGATTCTAGGATGATTTTAATATGGATTGTCTTCTATTTTTTTTAAAAAAAAAAACAGAACTGTGACTGTGTAGCAAGCTTTCTAATACTGTTCTGATTTCACATGAGATTATTTTTATTGATTCTTGAGAATATGATGCTCTACTGTTATGCAATGTCATTTTATGTGGTTGTAAATGATGATAAGTGTAAGAAAGGTTATGTAAAGTTAAATTATGGTTTAAGATTACTTATGATTATAATTAAGTGTGAGATAATGATGATATATTATAATGCTATTTGATTGAGTTTGAAATGCATAGAATTGTAAGTGTAATTAAAGTTTGAGTTTTGTTTGAATGAACTCGAGATTCTTTTTAATTTAGGATGTCACGGCCAAACCTTAGTGTAGAGAGTTTTTGTTAAACTATGTGATTCTTCATAAATTTATATTCACATGACAATTAAGTAGATTAAAGATATGAAAGGTAATTGATGAGTTCAATTAGTCATGTTTGTAACACTCTTCTTAGGGTATCACATTTAACATTAAAACTTCTATAACTTATCCCAAGTTATAAAAGCTTTAACCTTGTACGACACAAATTCCAAAATTCCTTTTCATGGATAATGTAAACTTATCAAACCTTTAGAGATTATAAAATATAATTAATTGATTAATACACAATACATAAATACAACATAGTCATCAACATCATATATACATAGACTTTACAAACTTCCAACTTAATATACAACTACTAAACAAAACTCGACCTTGACCAAGTCCAAAAACCTTAAGAGAAAGGTCGTGAACCTTATTCTCTCCCAAATTCTCTACAGACACATTACTTAGTCAAGACATATAAGAACTGTGTAACACCCTAATATAGATATCTAGATATATCATAGTTTCACAACGATATATAAAGATAACGGTACTAAAAATATCACTTCTTCATACTTTATTCTAACATATATTCATAATCACAACTGAGTAATTATAGAAAGCCTTGAAAGATTGCAGAAAAACTTAAACCTCATACATATATATATACAAACTTAGGTACTATGGTACAGACCCTGCTAAGGGTAAGAAGATAAAACATGAAGACTAGAGTAGTTTTTATTACTTTAAGTAGACAGAACTTATGTAATCAGTTTATATTTGTTCTGTAAGTTTATATTATAAGTATTACAATAAGCCCTCTTGTGGCTAAGTTTGTATATATATATGTATGAGGTTTAAGTTTTTCCACAATCTCTCAAGGCTTTCTATAATTACTCAGTTGTGATTATGGATATATGTTAGAATAAAGTATGAGGAAGTGACATTTCTAGTACCGTTATCTTTATATATCGTTGTGAAACTATGATATATCTAGATATCTGTATTAGGGTGTTACAAACTGCGCTTGCACGTACTCGATGAAATCTTGTCTTGCCATCATCGCAAAATACGAATCCAACACAAACACAAGCGATCCAATCTCGTCTCCTTCTTACGGTCTTTATCAAACATAAATATAAAACCAAAACAGACAAATAATACAGTAAAGAGGTGAGATCCCCTACATCATATACCAACATTGCAGTAAAGAAACGATAATACAACATTTCAGTTCAATACAAAAAACAACTTAGAATAACATAAATCAGCAGATACATTTACGATATCAGTAAATAAATAATCTAATGAACTTGCAGTACAAGAACATGCTTCACAATTACTGGCATAACGATAATACCACAATAATATCATATTACAATAATATAAATGTTGACTATGCATATGTATACTGATCATATACAACAAATGTAATAATGACCATGCCACATCCACAATGGATAACCCCTACTCCATGGAGCTAAATCAACATCAACATAAGAGAGAATGATCCAGAAGACATGTCTTAGCCTCAAATCAAGTGCTTTTAAAAATATAATATGTGCAATATGCCTATACAAGACATTCTACGCCAGACCAGAAGTGTGAACAATATTTTGTCGAGACAGTCGGTGCATTGCAACGAATTTCCACAAGACAGTGAATAGTCATCTGACCCCCATGGATCTCTGCGCCCCGACGTCTCCAAAGATCAACTAGTGACCAATATTGTAATACCCATCGTAGAGTATCACATTTATGTTACTTAATTATCAAATTACCCCCTTAATTATAAAATATGATTTGTAATATAAATATGAGTTATAAAATTTCAGAAATTATTAATAAAATAAACTTAACAAAATATAAAACTCTAAACAACATCACAAATATTTACATCAAATACATAAGTTCCAGTACTGATATACTTAAATATTTATAAACAAAGTTCTCAAAAGTATTTGACATTATTTAAACTAACATACTTGCCCAAGTATGACTAGATAGCAGAACCCTCAGACGGGTCCTCCTCAGATTCCTCAGCAGGCAGGAATCCAACTTGATGCGAAGTCCTATGGACCGGTGTCCGTGCAGATGACACTATACTGATCTCCGTTGGGATATGATATCTACCACCCCAATACTGCCTAATTGATAGTGGAAATTCGACATGTACATAAATAGTGATAGAAAAGAACGGATCTCTATGAAATATCCTGCTCATGTTGACCATCAGATGTCCCTGATATATTAGTCCCTCCTCATTGGGACTAATCCTTCAAGTGCCAGCTCCTCCGTGGAACTGTAGTCTCACGTATCCAAAGAAACTTGACCGGGTTGCCATCCGATCAAAACTCAGCTTCCTCAGTAGGAATTTGTTCCTCTTCACCTTTTTGCTCGATACCTCGCTCAGTGTCTTTATCAAAATATAAATACAATACAAAATAATATACGAAGAGGTGAGATCACCTATACCATTACCAATATGGCAGCACAGAGATAATACAAACATCACATAGTATAGATATATCATACCATGATACAGATATAAGGAATAGTAAACATAATCATTTCATTCCATCATTCATCGACACTTAACAGATAAAATGTCATTCAATATTCAAACTTGTTCAAGTTATGCATATGCTCACTGACTCATTTTCCTACTCCATAGAGCTAAACTCAGGTCAGAGAGATTGATCCAAAAGATCTGTCTGTACCAACATGCCTCAGACCACATGCCTCAGACCACATGCCACATGCCACAATTCTCATAAGTGTTTGCACATCTAGCATATACATGACAGTCTTTATCAGATCTTGATTAGGAATAGTGTCTCAGTTCGGATCATCTGTGTGTTACATCGGTCTAACCCACGGTACAGAAGAGCTACCAACTGCCCATTGTGAGCAACCTGAACCCCGATGCCCCCAAGGTCAACAAATGACTTACACTACGCATATCACACCCGCTCAAGAGGTGCATTGACAATTAGTCTTATCCAGTCCATTGGACCTTTTCAATGCATGTTCAATGCACCACAGCCAGTCACAGGCAAAACTCATTATTTCTCATACAGGGTTCATTCATTGGTCCAACAGTAATTCTATTGTATATTCAATCGCGTAATCATATTACCGCATTTTCTCAATCGCACAACTCTTTTGTCATGTTTTTCCAATCGCGTAGCGATTTTTCATCGTTTTCTCAATCTCGTAAAAATATTCCATCGTTTTTCAATTGCGTAGCGATTTTTCAACATTTTTGAAATCGCGTAGCTTAAAAATCACGTTTTTAAGTTACGAAATGCATTTTTCACCATTTTCCACTACGTAAAATATTTCTCAACCTTCCAAACCTTATTTTGGCCTTTCTAAAAATTATACCATCTCTTACTTTATTTTTCCACACATTCTCACTTAAAATTTCCTAACGCGCTCAAAAATCCAAAGAGTGAGCTATACGTTAGTAAATTTCAAGTTATCAATGTATTCACCATAATTCTAAATCAATTCTAAAACTCAATTCTCTTTAAAATAAGTTGAGGTTCAAATACTTTCAACCTCTTTTTTTTTTTCATAAACGAAATTTTTATTTCTCAAGTGACAAAACACTTTGTTGCCATTTCCAAAATCCTTTTCTTATTTTCTTTAAATCAATTTCCTTCCATTCTCTAAATCATAATTTTACATGAAGTAAAACCATTTTCAAATCATCAAAATCGTAACTACATGGTCATTGGAACCATTATATCTTTTCTTTTCCTTTTTCCTTCTAATCACTCAATTTTATTATTCATGAAAATCTTAATTTGGAAACATCTATTTTGAGGTGTTGAGGCCGTGAGCCTCTTGGTCATTGGAACCAAAATTATTTTCCTTGTTCACCATTATCATAACATAAATAATATATCACATCATATATATCACAAGCATGCTATAAACAAAGCAATAAATCATGTAAAGCATACAAAGCGTAAACAATAAATCAAGACACATAAACACTCAAAAATAATTACACAACCATGAATAATGAACCCTCATATGGATTCACCATTCTCAACAAACAAATACACCTCTTAGCACCATACTTAGTTGGTGAGATAAATCTCCCTCTTACCTTAAAAAGGAGACAAATCCTTCAAGTTTTCTCTCCTATGCTTTTCGTGAAGCTCCTTGTAAAAACCCTAAAAATCTTAAACAAATTTTAAAATCAACAACAAGTTTAGAAATAGATAAACCATGGATCAATCATGGCTTAGAAAATCAAAACTAAAAGACTGGGGTCAAGAAACAAGAAATTTACCCTTTTTGGTAGAAACTTTAAGCTTGGATTTCAAGCTCAAGATGGATGATTTTGAGAAAGCTCACAACTAGAGATGTTCTTAGAATATGGTTTAGGTTTAGGAAATGATGTTGGATAGAATTATAGGTGAGTGGAAGTGGGTGGATGGTGTGGCTGCCGAAAGCTCTCCAAGAAACAACAATGGAGTTCTTGATTTTTGGTAAGAGAAAACTAGAGAGAAAAGGCTTTCTTAGACTTGGTGAAGATGAAAAATGAAGTGAAAACACTTGGTTTCACTTGGTTATGGCCGTGGAACTCACCCAAAGGAGGTGGCCACTTTCTTTGACTCCTAAGACTCCATCCTAGCCTTAGCTTGCATCAAGGGTGGAGGTTTCAAGCCTTTGCCACCAAGCTTGCTCTTGAAGGTCCTAGAACCACCAAGTGGCCGTGGGACTCCAAGGAGAAGCAAACCAAGTTCTTGGTTCAATTGGCTTCTTGGTAGTTTCAAGTGAATCTAGTTAGTTTACTTAATTCATTAGCTAACTATTTAGTTACTTTGCTAAGTATCTAGTTACATTTGAAGTTAGTCATCAATTCAAGCACATAGTAGAACATTCTTGTAACTACGCTTCAAAGAGTAACTAACTAAGTTTACTTCCATTTAGTTACTTCCTAAGCTTCTTAGAATAATCTAATTAGATTTAAGCTAACTTAGTTAGGTTTTCTAGTTTCTAAGTAACTAGTCCAACCATCAAAATTGACTACATCTTATTGGTTTAGAAATTCAAGCCTATCTTATTAACTTATTCTTATTGGTTTAGAGATCTTCCAAGTCAGAAATGTTGACTTGGTTCCTATTGGTCCATTATCAGTAAGTCTTAAAACTTTCCCGATTCCTATTGTCCACTAGACAATGGCTACTGCTTATAAGTCAGTAAGTATCGTCTACTGGATAATAAAATAATAATAAAAATACAAATATTTTTTATTACATAAATAAATTCTAAAAATTAAAAGATTATGACACGCATCTCTCAGAATTGGGTTTAGTAAGATCCCCTGACTCCGAATAAATGCGTAAAGATTTTCCCCGGCCAAAAAATTATTATTTTACTGACGCGGAGCAAATATCTCAAAACAATCAAATACAATCACGGAACAGTCAAAATAATTTTATAACACTCAGAAATCACTAAACAGTACAATTTCATTGTTACTGTGATAATAGCTAATTTTCGGGGTGTTACAAATATCACGCATATCGCACCCGCACTGAAGGTGTAATATTCAACTCTGTGTCCCTAAATACAGTCTTCACAACTTTCTATGCATGCTCAATGTCATGAAATCAAACCACCGTTGACTGTCCCAAATGATATTAAAACAACTGCCTATACAATTGTCTAATGCCATTATAATCAATGATATTCGATAACCGTCCATATAATCACATAATATCACTGATGCATCTAGGTCCAGTACATCGGCCCTATAGCAAACTGTTGCAAACCTCAATCGCGTAACACTTTTATATCATTTTTGAAATCGCGTAATATTTCTCTTACATTTTCAAATCACGCAAGTATTTTCCAATGTTTTTGCAAGTGCGAAAATATTTTCAAACGTTTTCTAAATCGTGTAGAGATTTTTAAACATTTTCTCAATCACATAGCGATTTTAAATCATTTTCTCAATTGCGTAGCTTAAAAAAATCACTATTTTAAAATTGCGTAAGATTTTCTAATATTTTTTACTTGCATAAAATATTTCTTAACTTTCTAAACTTATTTATAAAATTCTCTACATAATGTAGGCATTTTGGCCTTATTTAGAATATTTTCCTACTAAAAATTCTTAAAGTAGTATTTTCTACTATTTCTTACAAAAATTGCACTTCTTTGGTTTAATTAGATATTACTGCTCAAAATTTTCTAATGCGCTTCAAAACCCAAAGGGTGAGCTATACGTTAGCAAATTTCAAGTTTTAATTTTATTTCTCATCATGGCCTAGTTCTACAAATTTAATTAATTCCCAAAAATTAGTTTACTTTTTTTTTTATATATCTCAAAACCCACTAAAATGAGTTCTTGTTAATTAATTCCTAAGAATACACTTAATAAAATATTTTTGATCTAAAATACCCATTCTTGGCATATTAGCCGAAAATCACATATGACTTCATCATAAAATTTTTGTTCATTTTCATGTCCATTTTCTTTTCAAATCCTTAAATCATTGACTTGTTACCTACTCATCTAAAATTCATGATTAGTAAAATAATTTTAAGTGATTTGTTCCATATTAAGCATAAAGGTCGTGAGCCTCAAGGTTCTGTGGAACCAAAACAGTTTTCCTTTCCACATGATTCTCATCATATAACATATCACTCATGATATTTCCACTATCACATGTTCATGCTTACTATGAAAGCAATAAAATCATATTAAGCATCTAACCACAAATTAATCAAAATCATACCATCTCACATAATAATCAATCAATAAAATCATGCATACTTATCAAAGCAATAAAATCACATATAGCAAAACATAACACTTAAACATACACAATCAAATGAATAAATCCTTGAATGGATTTTTCATCAACAACACAACAAATCCATTCTCTCACCACCATATATGGCCGATGAGATTAATCTCCCTCTTACCTTAAAGGAAGATCAAAACTCCTCTTGGTTGCCTTCTTGATGAATTCGTCCTCCACCACACAAAATCCTATAAAAACTTCAAATACACAAACATCATAAATAAATCTTGAAACTAGAAAACCATGGACCGAAACATGGTTTAGATCTTTTTAAAATGAATTTAGAAGTAGATACTAGAGACTTCACCTATAAAGCTTCAATCTATAGTTTGAAGAACAAGGTTGAAGATGGATGATTTTGGAAAAGATATCAACATGAAAAAGTCTTAGAATTATGTGTAGATTCTAGATCTAAGGTTGTTTAGAATTATTGAACTTGGAAGATGCTTCAATGGGTTTTGGTTGTGGGCTTCCTTGGTGGAACAAGGTGAGAATTTTTTGATTTCTAAGAGAGAGATGAAGATGATCACAACATCAAAGTATCTTGAATTGGTATTTTGATGCTAGATCTATGGTAAAATGAAATTAAACTAGCTTGGATGGTATTTTGGGTGATTTGGCTACGGGGTTGAAGAAGAAAGAAATGAAAAAGTTTGCTTTATTCTTGAAGGAAAGAGAACGGAGAGAATTTGGTTCTTGAAACAAGATATTTTGTTCATGAAATGAAGTATGAAAGATCACTCTCCAAATGGGTGTTGGCCATGGAACTACTCTAGGAAGAAGGCATAAGACTAGTCATAAGATGTAGTTATCAATTTGAATTGCCCAAGCTCTCCCTCTTTGCTCTCTTGGCCGTAGGTTCCTTCACAAATGGAGAATTAGTGCTTACTTTCTACAATTATGCACAAATATATGGCTTCACATGGCTTATGTCATGGAGTGGTTATGCAATGGTCACAATTAGATGAATATCTTGTTTATGAACATCCTAGAACACTAGGTGGCCGTGTGAGACATGGAAAAAGGTAATCAAGTGTTGATTCATTTTACTTCCTAGTTAAGCTTAAGCTAACTTAGTTAGTTCAATTAGTTTCATGGCTAACCATTTAGTTACTTAGGTGAATCATGCATTCTAGAAGGTTCAAGAACTCCTTGAAATCGTGGAGCAAAATGGAGTGGCAAACTAAGTTAATTCCATTTAGTTACTACTTGGGCTTTAGGTTAACTTAGTTAGGTCATCTAGTTTCATGGCTAACTAGTCTAGCCATTATTATTGACTTTTCAACAAACAAGCTTGATTCTAATTGGTTGGTCATAAAGCTATGTAATTATGGTTCATGATTACACTTAAGATATTTAGCCTAAATATTTTTTCTTAGATAATTGCTTCCTAATTAGTTCACACAAAGCGAGACTAGCTAGTATCATTGACTTGTTCTTATTTGAGTAGTAACTATTATTGATCATTTTCTACTAGTTACCTTTGATGAGTCACAAAACGAGTCATCAGAGAAAATTTTCTAGAATAGCTGAGTTAGCATAGTGAGTCGTAATGCTGACTCACCAGCTGAGTCATCAATAGAAGCTCTTGGAACATATAACTCACTGTGGCAAGTCACAGGGTGAGTCAACGTTCTACATCCTTATAGAATATGGCGAGTCACCATTCTAGAACATAACAAATCAATGTTTCTACAAGCTTCCAGAACACGTTGAGTCATAGTGCTGAGGTGTCACGCCAAGTGTCAAGCTTCTATTAGTCCTCCGCGATGAGTCACAACCGCCAAGTTTGACAAGCTCCTCATTGGTGCATACAAGGTGAATCATTACACGATGAGTCATCATTCTAGAACATTCTAGAGTGAGTGACTAGGCTTGTGTCTAGAACTATCACACCAAATATTTACAAAGAGATATTTACGAAGAGATATTTTCAAGAAGATATTTTCCAAAGAAGGAGTATCCAACTTCTCCACCATAGCCTATAAGCTTAGCCTCCAAGCAACCTATCCATTGTTCTACCTTTTAGCAAGCCACATTTGTTGACTTTTCAAACAACTTGCTAAGCAAGCAAGCTCTTCTATTGGTGCAACACAAAAGCTTATCATGATTACTCATGATGAGCTCCAAGATATTTTAGTTTATGGATAAATATCCACTAGATATTTTCAGAAGCTATTATCCAATGGATAGAGTATAACACCCTCCCTGAAATACCAATGTATACGACTCCGACTCATAAACAAATAAGTTAATGGTTTGAGTTATAAAAAGATGGGTTTTAAAATTTCTTTCTTTATAAACATAAACTTACCGAAATTCATAAGTATTACGAAAATATATTTAAACGATTAATATACAATATTGACAAATTAATATTTCATAATTTAAAGATAAATATAAAATTAACATATTTTCTTTTTTTTTAACGAGTAGCAAACTCCATGACAAGGTCCTACTTAATGAACTCAGACAACACTAACGTTAAAACTTAACATACTTGGGGTGTGATCCATCTTGTTGCATTAGACATCTATTCTACATCCTTTCTTTGTCAACACCGCACACCTTCAGTAATGAATGTCCACTCCTTATTGTTGTCACCAATCTCGGAGTATCCATCGCCGTTATGTCTAAGACAACTCGATCCTTCTATTATTTTATTTTTAACAAACTATACACAAAGAAACAACATAACAAACCAGATGAGATCACCTACGCCAATACCAACATTTGAGATAACATAAACAACAATATCATACGGGGATATCATACCAAACTTCCAATAATATATTCAATATTAATCAACTATCATCATCCAATCATATATCAATCCAAGTATTCAAAACAAAGTTGTCATAGCCAATATTCCTCAATTAATATATTATACGATATAAATGCTCGATTTATGCATGTGCACAAAGACTTTTTTCAAAAACAACTCCATGGAGGTTTTCACAATTTCGAGGAGAATGCTTTGTTAATTGTCATAGCCCAAAGACAATCTTCTAGTTGTTGAAAAGAATCGTGTTCTTGTTGGTATCGATCAATGCGTTGCAACGAATCGCATCGCCAAGTGACACAGCATTACTCGCCTGATTGTCAACTTGGTCGACCGCCGTCTCGACGCTATCAAGATCCATCATAGACCTCACTATCAATTCTCATTCCCTCTTCAACCACAAGGGCCATATACAATATATGAATATATCCGGTACAGTCCAACCCCAAAGGGCCAAATCTTTTCAATTTCATTTGTTCAATGTATCATATGCCTCAACATATTTTTTTCCAATGCATGTATAATGCACCAAATCCAATCACAAGCATCTCTTTCAAATGCATATAAATTGCACCAAATTAATAGTATTCTCAATAGCAAAATTGTGTTATCACATTTTCATAGTTATAAAGCACTTTCGAGTCTAACACAAAATTGCAGCAACTTTTCCGTTACGTTTTCTCCCCACAATTCCAAAACGTTTTTGTTACATTTTCAAAATATCGTAACACTTCATGCTACGTTTTCAAAATTCTAAAACATTTTGTTATATTTTCACAATACCGTAACACTTGCATTACGTTTTCAAAATATTGTAACATTTCTATTACATTTATAAAATGTGACATTTAACATTTCATTACGTTGTGGCACTTAAGATTTTAAACCACGTACTAATTTTTCAACGTTTTTCTCAAATACGTAAAAATATACGCTTATTAAATCCCATGATATTTTTCCACTTGTTTCAAAATCGCGTAACTTAAAAATTATCCTTTTAAGTCGTGTAAATCGCTTTTTCATCATTTTTTTAAATATTTAAACGAAATTCAAATCTCTTAAAAATATTTCAACGCATCTCCAATCGCATAGAATTACTTTTTGTGTTTCCAAACACTTAGAAATATTTTTGTATTTTGAACCACATACTTTAAAATTACGTTTTTAAAATACGTAAATAATTTTTTTTCACCACAATTTCATTAGGAAAATATTTCTTAACCTTAAAAAAATTCTTTTCAACTTTTCTCAAAATAATATAACTTTATACTTCATTTAATATATTTTCTTACTCAAGAAAATATTTTTCCATGATTCTTTACTCAAGAAATTCTTTTTCAAAATATAATTCACAAAATCACTTTTCCATTGATATAAATCAACATTTCAAAACTTAACATTTTCTAACGTATTTCAAAACTTGAAAATAAGTTATACGTTAGTAAATTTTCAAAACACCATTATATTTTCCATTTTTTCCAAATCAATTCTAAAATTAATTCTTTTCAAAACAAATTAAGATTCAAACACTTGCAACTTTTCTTTTTCCTTTTCATATGAAAGTTCATTTCTCAAATGATAAAATACTTTGATTTCCCTTTCCAAAATCCTTATACTAAAACATTTTGTTCAAACATTTTGTTTCAACTTTAAAATTACTTTAATTTTCATAAAAACCAAAATTATTCAACCTCCAAAAATTCGAGATCTTTACTCGTTGAAACCATCAAATATTTTTCCTTCTAAATTGATATGGTTTTACACAAATAAAACCATTAAAAATTTTGTTTTCTAAACCGTGTGATTCATGGCTATAAAAACCAAACCCATTTGTTCAAATTCATTTTCACTTTCTTTGCGAATTCTTTTTCACTTTCTTTGCAAATCCTTAAAATCAACGTTTAAGTTTCATTCAAAACTCATATTTAGAAAAACACTTAGCATCTTTTTTACACAAAATAAATCAATAAAAATTCCTCCAAAAATCATATTCTTGTTCTCTTGAAAAACAAATCCTTTGTTTATTTTCCATACTCTTAAAATCATCCATTTTCATCTTTCATGAAAATATTAATTTGTGAACACCTATTTTTTCCCTTTCTTGTTCGAAATCCACCATGTTCTAAGTATAAAAAATCAATTCTTTTGTTCTTGAAAATTTTCAACATGAACCCTAATCAAAGGGCATCAAAACCATAGCTCTTCCTTGGCTATTGGAGCCAAAAATCAATTTCCTTTCCATATCAAGTCATAAATACACATATATATTTCATCATAAATAATATAAGCATACCATCAAAACCATAAAAGCATGTATAGCATATCAAGCATATCATCAAAGCTATAAAATCATGCAAAGCATATCAAGCATAGAAAATTAATCAAAGCTCATAAACACCCACAAATTAATTACATGACCATGGAATGAATCCTCACATGGATTCCACATCCATCAAATAAAATACCATCTCTCACCACCATGTTTGGTTGGTGAGACAAATTCCTCTAAACTGTTGAAGATCCTCAAAAGCTTCTTGATTTGCTTCTTTTTCCAAGTCCTTCACCACCAAGGGCTTCTCAAATACAAAACAAAATACATAAAAATTAGTATACTAAGCTTGATTAAGAGGAACCATGGATCAAACATGGTTAGAACCTTGAAAATCAAAAGAAAAGTGAAGAGTAACAAACTTCACCATTAAAGATTGAAGAACAAGGTTGAAGATAGATGATTTAGAGAAAATCTCCAACATGAAAATTGCTTAGAATATCATGTAGATTCAAGATCTAAGGTTGGATGAAATTAAAAGAGCTTGGATGGTGATTTTAGGGGTTTTGACCGAATGATATCTATTGAAGAACAAAGATGAAATTTTTGATTTTTGATAGAAACTTGAAGCTTGAATTTGAAGATCAAGATGAATGATTTTGGAAAAACTCATAACTAGAGATGTTCTTAGAATGATGTTTAGGTTTAAAAAATCAAGTTGGATGAAATTTTTGAGTGATGAGAGGTGCTCTTGGAGGGCTTGGCCGAAACCTAGAGAAGAAAGGAGATGGAGAGAAAATTTTCTAAGTTTCCTTCTTGAAAATGAATCAATGAAGACCAAGGAAACAAATAATGACTAAAGCATGCAATTATGGTCTTCCAAACTCCTTCATGCAGCACCAAAACCGTGCCCCCCTTCAAGCATTCTCCTTGAGTGCAAAAATCAAAAGTAAGCCATTATGATGTCTAACTTGACCAAGAATGCAAAAATGACATAAAGCTTGTCTCTTTGTCTCTAAACACTCCAAAACCATCACCTCTTCATAATGCATTCAATAAAGTTGTCTTCATTATTTGCCACCATTTGAAGCATTTCTAGCCATTGATTAATTCAATGGTTAGGATTTAGGTAGATTTTTAATTTTAGAAGACTAAATCTAGGCCATTGGATTTTTCTCCTTTAAATTCTAGCCCTTAGATGTGTCTCCAAAATTAAGGGTTAAGATTGGTTCTTCAAATTTTAAATCCAAAAAATAATTCCTTTGCCATTTTAGAAGACCAAATCTCTACCCTTGATTAATTCTTCATCCAATGGTCATAAAAAACTTATTACTTTACAAGACCAAATTCCACCAATGATTACTTCTAAATCCAATGGTTATAAAGAGTCTTTGTCATTTTTCAAGACCAATTCTACACCTTTGATTACATCTATGGTTGATATCAAAGCCTTCCTAACTAAGCATTATTCTCACACCATTGATTAAATCAATGGTTATTATCCAAGGCTTCTTTATTAAGTTTGTTTCTTAACCTTTGATTAAATCAATGGTTAATATTCAAACTAAGTATTCTCATCCAAGGGTATAAATCAAGTCAAGCTCTCTTTGTTGACTACGCAAAGTATAATATTTATTCTTGTATCCTACAAATAATATTTTTCTTGTATTTTTATCATCCGATAATTAAATACTAAATATAAAATACAAGACAAGAAATTTTCAATTAAACTTTTAGGATTGATTCAGGTTTAGTAAGATCCACATCTCCGTCTAAACAAGACAACTTTTTCTATGCGTAGAAAAATTTTTGCTTTTATGGGACCCACTTGGGCCCATGTATGGCCACCTGAGCCCACATACACCCCTTGGGCCCACAAACAGAAAAAAATTTCATAATCATCCACAAAAATCACAAAAATTATAAAATACACAAATATCAAATCAGATTACGTAAAATAATTACCTAACGGTAAAAATTAAATTACGTAAACACTTAGTGGAAAATTTTTATTTTCCCGACCTTGAGTAAATAACTAAAAACGATCAAATACACTGACGGAATAAACAAAATAATTTTACGGCACACGTAAATTACTAAACAAGAAAACCTATTATATCAAAATTACTTGATAGAATACGGAAATTAGTTACAGATAGAGTATACTGCTGAAATACCAACGGTTATACATATCATTTAAACAAATAATAATGGAGAGCCTTGCGGAAAACTAAAAGTTATACATATAACATTACCACTGAAGGGCTCATTGTATACATAAACTTCTTAAACAAACTAAAAACTTGTAAATAAAAACAAGCTTTAAACTAGAAAGCATAAAAACTATATTTGTCTTCATACTTCTTTTTCTTGCCTTTTGATGAACTTCCACCTAGATTTACATGGCAACAAACAGGGTGAGAAATCACATTTCTCAGTATAAGTATACCAAAACCAACAATTTAAACATTCATAATGAATAAACCTAACTGAACTAATACTTCCTGCATAAGAAACAATTACAACTCTCTTTTTATGTAATGTTCTTTAGCAAACTATACTTCTCTTCTGATAATCAAAACCACGATGATATCAAACAACCGCCCATACAATCATCTGAAATCATCGGCCAGACAACTGCCTATATAGCTGTCACTGAAGGCACCAAACCACACATAAACAACAATGACACAAAAAGATTCAAAACAAACAAAATATTAAATAATGCAATGATGGAATGATGTATGTTTATGTTCAAAGAAAAGTCTATGTTAGTGTTAGTACAATGTCATGAATACTTAACTATTCCCTTAGGTAGGGAGCGAATCTGATACGATAATATGTAACCTCCTATAACCTTCCAAGTAGGGAGGAGGTCTGCTATCATATCATGTAACCTACTATAACCTACCATAAACTGAATGAGTAGGGAGGGAATCTGGTACAATAATAAGTAACCTCCTATAACCTATAAAGTAGGGAGGGAGTCTGCTATCATATCATGTAATCTCCTATAACCTACCCTAAACTGAGTGGATGCCTCCACCATCTACTCTCTAGGAATAGTAAGCATATGTGAATTGTGAAGTGTGTGTAATGTGGAGTTATGTCCTAACTCTAACATAACCACCACATGATCTCATACTAAGTCCATCTTGCATTACTAACTCCACCTCTTCTCTGTGGGAGCATTTCATGCACTACGACATTGAACCAATGCCAACTAGACTTAGTACACTGCTATCTTTGCATTACTAACTCTCTTTCACTCTTTGAGAGCTCTTCATGCACTATGGCATTCACCCTTGCCAGCTAGGGTCTATGGCACTTAACTTTTGCCAACTCGACACCTTGGCCCTTAACTTTTGCCACTTAGCCACTATGGCACTCTACTATTGCCAACTTGCTTCTTAAATCTCTTATCACCTCTCTTGTGACATCTGTGCAACTTTAAGTTGCTTAAGAAACTAAACTCTTGATCTATGGCAATCCATGTCTAATGGACGCACAACTTTACTCTTATCTTTCCTTGTATGCCTCTAGGTTTTTCTATTTGAGAAAAACCCTCTCTAGTGCATCAACACATTCTACTAGGCATAACCAAAGGATTCCATCCACTAGGGATCTCAAAACATCCAAAAAATAATATTTTGGAGCTTTAGGGTCTCACGCTGTAGCACAAAACTTTTCACGCCGTGGCACCTAACTCTCGGGCACAACTTTTGGGCAGAAAACTGCCCCAAGCCGTGGCATGCAACTCTCCACGCCGCGACATGCTCACGCCTCGGTCCACGCCGCGGTATGACATGCAGAACTCAGCTGCTACAGAAACTGTGCACTGTTCTATTCACCTTTTCTTAGCTTCCAATCATCAAAAATTAGTTCGTAGGTGATTTCTAGCTTCACCAACATCCTCTAAACATGTTGTAACACTTTTACAACCTATTAATTCTCTTAACTTAGATCAAACACAAAAAATCACCCCCTTGGTTATTCATGATCTAGGTTCATACTCAAGAACCAACTAACTCAAATCTATGGATAAATCCATCTATCTTGTTCTCACCAAATCGGAATAACAATTTCCAGTCAATGGAAACAAGAATCAAGCTAAAGAAACTAGTTTCCCCCCTTTGAAAAACCTATCTTCTCCATCTAAAACCTAAGTTTTAGCATAGAAAAGATGAAGAACAAAGATAGAAAACACCCAACCTCTTGTTGGATGAAGATCTTGAAGCCTTGATCCTTGTCTTGATCTTTCCCCTTTGATTTCCTTCTTTTCCTTCTTCTTTCTTCCTTTGGTTTTCCTTCTTTTCTCCCTTTCTTTCTTCTCCTTGCTCTCTCTACCATGGGAAAAATATAAGAAGCAAAGCCTTAATTTGCTTCTTATAGGATATTAACTATCCTATACTAAAACTCTCAATCTGCCATGAACACTTAAATTCCTCCGAATCAAGGATTCCTACTTCTAACAAACTCTAAATAAATCCTAAGATTCATTAAGAATCATGTTGTACTTTTTCTCTATTTTTCCATATCTGCTGGGGGTCAATCCGGTATTAAAATACACAACCAGTATGCCTAAAAATACCAAATCAACTCCGATTACTCTGAAACTTTAACTACACCTTACTTAACTCATTTGTGACCTAGAAACAAATTATCTAAACTTGTTTCCCTTCAAAAAGCAGTTAATGCTATTTTCTGAGTCATTTTAGGCGACTTTTCACACTCGGGGTTGCAACAAAGTGTCTAAACTAACTCTGTTTGTCACTAAACTTGGCTGACATGCTAAACAAGTAATATATTACCTTTGTAACTAATTACAAGCCTAACATGATTTTTCCAGGATGTTACATTCTCCCCCCCCTTTTTAAAATTGTTTCCAAAATTTGATTTACCTAATGCAAGAAGTCATATGCAACTCACACTTCAAAACTAGTACAACCAAACCTTGAAGAGAAAAAACCAAAAACTTATCTTTCTCAGAATATTTAGACTGCGTTGTCTCCTCGCCTTGCACAATGTAAACCCTTCCCGGAGCTGTGCGTCTACTATCGGGCTGCGCTTTTTCCCTTTGCGAACACTCCCTAGAAAATTGCCTTGGCTGTCCACACTTGTAGCACACTGACTGCCTTGCCAAAAAAAGTCTATCACCATGCTGCCTCCCACACTTAGGGCACTGACCCTTCTTGAACTCCACATGCTCTGATCTACCTTTTTCACCCTTTGTAAACTTCTGCTCACTATACTTCTCTTTCTGAGAACCTTGAGACTCTTGGGCCATTGTAGGTCTTCTCTCACATTTCTCTATTATCCGGCACTTGTTGACCAAAGAAGAAAAATCTTTGATCTCCAAGGGCTCTACAACATCCCTGATATCAGCTCTCAGATCGGATTCAAATTTCACACATCTCCAGTTCTCATTCGGGTCATGCCTAAAATGATATGAAAACTTTGACAGCTGCTCAAACTTGGCCTCATATTGGCCCACTGACATATTCCCCTGTTCTAACCTCATAAATTGCACTTCCTTTGCATCTCGCAAAGTTTGCGAAAAATACTTTCCCAAGAAAGTTGTTCTAAACATTTCTTAGGTCATTTGAGCTCCAGCTACTACTATTACTCTTGTGGTACTCTTTCACCAATGCTCTGTCTCTCCCTTCAGTATAAAAGAGGCAAAAGAGACTTTCTGCTCATCAGTGTGAACATCACCATCACCGAAGAATCCTTTCTATCTCATTTAACCACCCTTCCGCTTTCACTGGGTCAAACTCACCATTAAAAGGTGGAGGGTTCATCTGTCTGAACGCTGCCAAGTCCTGGAAGTTCTGATTCCTTTCGACTGGTTCTTGCTGCACAGGCTGTACAAGTTGATTGGCTTCCAACCTCTCTAATATCCTTGCCAGCACATTGGTCATAGCCACCACTGCATCGGCCAAGTTGGGATCTTCAGGAGTTGTATTCTTTGCTTCTCCGGTTCGCTTCTTTGGTGCCATAGCTTCATGCACACACCAAAACAATTAATATTGAGTTGCAGTCTCAATATCATGTAATTGTGCAACAGTAGCTAATAACCACCAACTCAAAGAAAAACATGCAATTCAAGCATCATGTTAAACAAATAAGACAAAAAATACATGACACTTAGCGGAAAAACACTAAACGTGTCTAAGCCTAGTGGTGTGTGAAATTCGCAAGTGTACGGTTTCATCATCAAGTAATAAAAAGATCGAATCCACAGGGACTATGTCTATGAATATCAATTAATTAATTAATTCAATTAAATTAAACAAAAGGGAATATAATTGTTGAGTGATAAGAATGTAGTAACCAAGCAATTAAATAAATAAAAATTAAAACGTAGAGTTGAGAATGAAAACAGCAAATTGTTAAGAAGGATTTTTAAATTCAAGAAAGCTTCTAAGATTAGGAGTAACCACAATGATACAAGACTCCTAATTGACAATCTTTTTGTTAAAATTGAAATTCAATTGAAAATGAATTACCCTAAATTAGTTAATGTTTTTTTTCAAGAGACAAGAATCATGCACAATTAAACCAATTCCTACTCTCGTGGTAATTGAATCTAAATTGAACCCATTACGCTTTATGGTAATTCATTAAATCCTCGAAAGGTTAAACCTACTCTCGTGATTTAGACCTTAAGTTCAATTCTTATGGTTCCAACACCTAGGTTCACCTCTTAGTACATCCCTAGATATCTATGGCATATAAATAAGTGGCCAGCAAATTAACATGAATAATCACAATAAGGATTGAATCAAGAACATTCAAGATTAATAAAAGGGGTAAACAAAGTCAATTAATCATCATCAATGTATCAAAGGGCATTGCCCAATCCTAGAAACAAAAGAAACTACTCAGACATGGAGAAGAAGAAGCAAGAAATCAAGTTCAAAAACATTCAAACCCGTAATCAAAGAAAGAAGAGAGGAAGATGAAGATCAAGAGCCTCCCAATGTGCCTCCTTCTAAACCAAATTCGAACCCTAATATTGTATTCAGAACAACTATATATACCCTCAGGGTCTAAACTGATCCAAGCCCATAAAAAGGAAGAAAAACGAACTTAAAATTTTGACACAGACAGCGATCCATGGCCAGGCCGTGGAATTCTCTAGAACTTCCCTTTTGCTTTTTCACGCAGCTGCTCGATCCATGGCCGTGAGGAATTCCACAGGCAGGCCGTAGATCTCTCTGGAGTGAGCTTTTTGTCCCAAATTGCTATCCTTTAAGCTCCAACTTCAATTATGCAAGTTTTCCATCCATTTCAAGGCCAATTAAGCACCAATCCTGCACAACAACACCAAAAACACCGCAGTTATCCGAACTAAGGGGAAAAACAAATAAAAAGGGAAACTAAAATGCCTAAAAATGCATGCAAAACAAGAACAAAATATAATGTTGTTTCACACGCATCAAATCCCCCCAAGCTTAAGATTTTGCTTGTCCCCAAGCAATAACTAAGACCAAACCAAGAAATGGGATCAAGAGACAATAATGAATGAGGAACTCGAGAAAACATTGAACCAAGCAATATGCAAAGGCAAACTAAGAATTAGAGAGGTAATCAAAATCAAGTTCAATTAGAGGCGAAAGTTCTCAGAAATCATGCTCTTCACTAAATTAGGTTCACTCTACTAACCACACTCAAAGTGTTTAAAGGTGAATACAATGCGCTCAAGATTCCTCAAAGAAACAACACTTCCATAAGCTTGATAAGAAACCAAATTTCCACTAATAATCAACATGCATGCAAGAATCAAAAGGTCTTTCTAGGGTTGTAATGGGGCCAAGGGAATGATGTTAGGTAGGGTAGAGAAAGGAAGGTATGCACAAGGGGCTAACAAAATTTTCAATAAGCACAAGAAACCCAATAGAATAGAAATGGAGCAAAGGCATTTTTCAATCAATAACTCCACATCTCCAAGCATTTTCTTCCTTTCTTTTCTTTCTTTTCAAGCTTTCATCTCATGCTTTTCTTTTATTTTCTTTTTCCTTTCCCTTAAATTTTATTTTTCAAAGAAGAGAGACTTCATTTTCAAAACACATGATTCCCAATACAACATTCAAACCCAAATTGCTCCATTCAATATTCTAAATGATCACCAACAATGTATCATCATAGGCATCAAGAAAAACAATTATACAATAGGCTCAAAATGGGCAACTAGTGGATGAAAGTGTAACAATTTCAGAAGGACAGAAAAATACCTAAGATGCCTTAATCATATTTAAGCATGCAAACCAAAATTTCGCCTCAAAATGGTTTCAAATCATGTTCTAGAGCACAAAATCAATGAGGAATAATCACTCAATACAAAGAATGGGAGCAAAAATCATATAGTGCATAAATCCCATAGGCTCAAAACTCATATTTAGAGATTCAAAAGTCAATAAAAAGCACAAATTCAAAGAACATATGCTAATTATCAACTATCAAGAAATCACCTCCATAATCAATTGAAAACAATGCTTGTTGCCTACCACAAGAATTAACAAATTGGATTCCAAATCAATATCATCTCAAAATTCTCAAAAGAGAGGGGCACAAAGTTCACCAAAAAGCCGAGAGATATGATGGTGTGAAAATGCAATAAGAAGATGCAATGCAATATGAGACATGAGAATGCATGAGACTAATGATCTACAATGAAAATAAAAAATGAAAATACCCCCCCAAGCTTAGAACTTACATTGTCTCTAATGTAAAAATCTATAATTGGAGAAAAAAAAATCTTTTACATTTACATCCCCCTACAAAGGCTCCGAACTCAGGGAGGCACCTAAGCCGACTCAACATTAGCTAACTACGAAACAAAAATAGAAAAGTGTTAATCAATAAAAAAATAAGAAAATAAAGAAAAAGAGAGAAAATTTTGGGTTGCCTCCCAAGAAGCACTAAGTTACAATCATTAGCTTGACTATGAGCTGGTTCTATGCTCAGGTGATGTCAATAGAGTGGTACTCAGTCTCCACTCCTTCTTCATAGTGCTGCACTCTCTGGCCATTTATCATGAATGTCTTATGGCCTTCTGTCTTCACCTCGAGCACACCGTAGGATAAGACTCGAACAATCTCATATGGTCCTGACCATTTTTGACCATAACTTACTAGGACAGAAACGTAGAAGTGAGTTATCAACGAGAACTTTATCCCCTGGTTTAATTCACGCTTCTTGATGCATTTGCAATTGCGCTTCTTTGGTCCTTTCTTATAAAGTTTGGCCTTCTCGAACTTAGTAGCAGCCTTAGGCAAGGTCTCCTCTAACATAACATCAGTCACAAATTCCTGCATATCTAAAAGCACAACAGTGTCCACAACATCAATAGCATCTATGCGATTACACGAATTAAAGGAATTAGGATTTTTTTCAGAATTGAAAACATTAAAAATTACTTCCTTATTGTTCAATCGCAAAGTCAATTTCCCTTCGTGGACATCAATTATAGCACCAGCAGTAGCTAAGAAAGGCCTACCAAGAATAATGGGGATTTGGGAATCCTTCTCTATTTCAAGCATAACAAAATCAGTAGGTATGAAAAACTTACCTACTCTAATAGGAACATCCTCCAAGATGCCTACTGGGTACTTGACGGACCGATCCGCCAACTGAAGTGAAATAGTTGTGGGTTTCAGCTCACCCACCTCCAACTTCTTGCACACAAAAAGGGGCATAAGACTAACACTAGCCCCCAAATCACACAAAGCTTTATCAAAATTTGTGTTACCAATCACACAAGGAATAGAGAAGCTACCTGGATCTTTTAGCTTAGGAGGCAATTTATTTTGAATTAAAGCCCTACACTCCTCGGTTAGAGCTACGGTCTCATATTCTTCAAGTTTTCTCTTATTAGACAAAATGTCCTTAAGAAACTTAGCATAGGTAGGCATTTGTTTCAACGCCTCAGTGAAGGGTACATTAATGTACAATTTCTTAAGGACCTCTAGGAACTTCCCAAATTACTTATCTAGCTTGGCTTTAGCCAATATTTGAGGGAATTGCACTGGGGAATGGTATGGTTCAGGGGGTACATACTTAGACACTTCTCATTAGTTTCCTCCGCTTCTAAGGGTTGTGTCTTAGTCTCTTTTTCCTTATTCCCCTCATCCTTGTCATTCTCCCCATTACCCTTGGGATCCTCTAATTTCTTACCACTTCTCAAACTCACAGCGTTACAATGTTCATTACCTGGATTTATGTCAGGTTGACCAGGAAACTTACTATGTTGCCTATGTGAAGTGCCTGCAAGTTGGGTAATCTGAGTTTCCAACATCTTATTATGAATGGCCAAATTTTCAACCTTAGATGACAACTCTCTAATGGCCTCAGTCACAACTTGCCCATGTTGCCTAAACTCCTCATTTTGCTTAGATTGACTCTAAACAAAATTCTCAAGAAGAGACTCAAGTCTAGATTTTTGTACCTGTTAAAATCCAGAAGAGGGTTTAGCACTACCTTGCCCAGCTTGGTGCTAACTATTCTGGTAGGAGAAGTTGGGATGCGACCTCCAACCGAAGTTGTAAGTTTGGGAATAAGGATCATTCCTCAACTTTTGGTTGAAGTCATGGAAATTGTGGCATAATTCCACTTGCTCCACTGGTACACCTTGTGAGGAGCCAATCCCAACTTGGCATTCAGCACCCATGTGTCCTTGCGCTCCACAAATCTCACAAAAACTGTTAGAAGCACCTATGGCATTAACATGGGCTTTTTCAAGTATGTCAAAATGTTTATTCAAAGAATCAAATTTTGGCATAATTAAATCAACCCCGTCTACCTCAAACTTACCTCCCAAGAGTTTTCTCGGGTTATTACCTCTTTCATTTGCCCATTAGTGATGATTTGTGGCAACATTCTCAATGATCTCATAGGCTTCTGTCAGTCTTCTGTTCATCAAAGCTCCACCAGCTGCGGAGTCTAGAGACACCTTCGAAGAATATTCTAGCCTATTATAAAAGGTGTGGACGATCAACCATTTTTCTAACCCATGGTGTGGGCAGGCTTCCAGCAAAGCCTTATATCTGTCCCAAGCTTCTGACAATGACTCTCCATCTTTCTGAACAAAGCTTATGATTTGGGTCCTAAGATGAGCAGCCTTGGAAGATGGGAACAATTTGTCCAAGAAAGCTTGCTCCAATTGGTCCCAAGTGGAGATTGTCTCAGTGGGAACTAACTTCAACCAGGCTCTAGCTCTATCTCTTAAAGACAAAGGAAAGAGGCGAAGGCGAATAACATCAACAGAGGCACCTTCAATCTTGAGGATCTCATAGAATTCCAAGAGCATATCCACATGAACATTTGTGTCCTCTGATAGCAATCCTTCAAACTGGTTCTGCCTTATCATAAAGAGTAAAGCAGGTGGTATGGTGAATTGTCTAGCTTCAATTTCTGGCCGAGCAATTCCAGAACGCAAACCCCGAGCATTAGGGGCTGCATACTCTTTGAGAGGTCTGTTATCATCAGGTGCAGCCATGACAAGCGTTGGCTCAAGTAATTCTCTCGCTCTTTGCCTTTGTTGTCTTCTCCTCCTACGAAAAGTTCTTTCAATTTCAGGATCTGCTTCTCCAAGAGTCCCAGAAGGTCTAGTACTTCGCATAAACAAGAAAAATTACCTGCAAAGAGTCAAAGAGAAACCAAGAAAGTAGTAAAAAAGTTTAAAATAATTAAATTAAAAATTAATCTGATATTCAAGAAAAACACAGTCCCCGACAACGGCGTCAAAAACTTAGTGTATGAAATTCGTAAGTGTACGGTTTCATCGTCAAGTAATAAAAAGATCGAATCCACAGGGACTATAACTATGAATATCAATTAATTAATTAATTCAATTAAATTAAACAAAAGGGAATATAATTGTTGAGTGATAAGAATGTAGTAACCAAGTAATTAAATAAATAAAAATTAAAACGTAGAGTTGACAATGAAAACAACAAATTGTTAAGAAGGATTTTAAAATTCAAGAAAACTTCCAAGATTGGAGGTAACCACAATGATACAAGACTCCTAATTAACAATCCTTTTATTAAAATTGAAATTCAATTGAAGGTGAATTACCCTAAATTAGTTAATGTTTTTTTCAAGAGACAAAAACCATGCCCAATTAAACCAATTCCTACTCTCGTGGTAATTGAATCTAAATTGAACCCATTACGCTTTATGGTAATTCATTAAATCCTCGAAAGGTTAAACCTACTCTCGTGATTTAGACCTTAAGTTCAATTCTTATGGTTCCAACACCTAGGTTCACCTCTCAGTACGTCCCTAGATATCTATGAGATGCAAATAAGTGGCCAGCAAATTCACATGAATAAGCGCAATAAGGATTGAATCAAGAACATTCAAGATTAATAAAAGGGGTAAACAAAGTCAATTAATCATCATCAATGTATCAAAGGGCATTGCCCAATCCTAGAAACAAAAGAAACTACTCAAACATGGAGAAGAAGAAACAAGAAATCAAGTTCAAAAACATTCAAACCCGTAATCAAAGAGAGAAGAGAGGAAGATGAAGATCAAGAGCCTCCCAATGTGCCTCCTTCTAAACCAAATTGGAACCCTAATATTGTATTCAGAACAACTATATATACCCTCAGGGTCTAAACTGATCCAAGCCCATAAAAAGGAAGAAAAACGAACTTAAAATTTTGACACGGACAGCAATCCATGGCCGTGGATCATTCCACGGCCAGGCCGTGGAACTTGCTGTCTGAGTTCCACGGCCGTGGAATTCTCTAGAACTTCCCTTTTGCTTTTTCACGCAGCTGCTCGATCCATGGCCGTGGGGAATTCCACAGGCAGGCCGTGGATCTCTCTGGAGTGAGCTTTTTGTCCCAAATTGCTATCCTTTAAGCTCCAACTTCAATTATGCAAGCTTTCCATCTATTTCAAGGCCAATTAAGCACCAATCCTGCACAACAACACCAAAAACACCGCAGTTATCCGAACTAAGGGGAAAAACAAATAAAAAGGGAAACTAAAATGCCTAAAAATGCATGCAAAACAAGAACAAAATATGATGTTGTTTCACACGCATCACCTAGTCAGTCTATAACCCGGCTCAACAGGATAAACTGCTCTGATACCATAATGTAACACCATAATACCGGTAACCTAGTATATAAAAATATACTTGGATAACAGTATTAGTTATGTTACTTCTAACTTAACATTGTACTTATCCATATCATTTAAACAAATAATAATCGAGAGCTTTGCGAAAAACTAAAAGTTATACATATAACATTGTCACTAAAAGGCTCATTGTATACATAAACTTCTTAAACAAACTAAAAACATGTAAATAAAAACAAGCTTTAAACTAGAAAGCATAAAAACTATCTTTGTCTTCATACTTCTTCTTCTAGCCTTTGGATGAACTTGCACCTGGATTTACATGGCAACAAACGAGGTGAGAAATCACATTTCTCAGTATAAGTATACCAATACCAGCAGTTTAAACATTCATAATGAATAAACTCAACTGAACTAATACTTCTTACATAAGAAACAATTACAACTCTCTCTTTATGTAATGTTCTTTAGTAAACTATACTACTGTTCTGATAATCGAAACCACGATGATATCAAACAATCATCCATACAATCATTTGAAATCATCGGCCAGACAACTGCCCATATAGCTGTCACCGAAGGCACCAAACTACACATAAACAACAATCACACAAAAATATTCAAAACAAACAAAATATTAAATAATGCAATGATGAAATGATGTATGTTTATGTTCAAAGAAATGTGAATTGTGAAGTGTGTGTAATGCGGAGTTATGTCCTAACTCTAACATAACCACCACATGATCTCATACTAAGTCCATCTTGCATTACTAACTCCACTTCTTCGCTGTGGGAGCATTTCAAGTACTACGACATTGAACCAATGCCAATTGGACTTAGTACAGTGCTATCTTTGCATTACTAACTCTCTTTCACTCTTTGAGAGCTCTTCATGCACTATAGCATTCACCATTGCCAGCTAGGGTCTATGACACTTAACTTTTGCCAACTCAGCACCACGACCCTTAACTCTTGCCACTTCGACACCATGGCACTCTACTATTGTTAACTTGCTTCTTAAATCTCTTATCACCTCTCTTGTGACATCTGTGCAACTTTAAGTTACTTAAGAAACTAAACTCTTGATCTATGGTAATCAATGTCTAATGGATGCACAACTTTACTCTTATTTTTCCTTGTGTGCCTCTAGGTTTTTCTATTTGAGAAATACCCTCTCTAGTGTCTCAACACATTCTACTAGGCATTACCAAAGGATTCCATCCACAAGGGATCTCAAAACATCCAAAAAATAACATTTCAGAGCATTAGGGTCTCACGCCACAGCACAAAACTTTTCACGTCGTGGCTCCCAACTCTCCGGCTCAACTTCTGGGCATAAAACTGCCCCACGCCATGGCATGCAACTATTCGCGCCGCGACATGCTCACGTCTCGGTCCACACCGCGGCGTGACATGCAGAACTCAGCTTCTGTAGAAACTGTGCATTGTTCTTTTCACTTTTTCTTAGCTTCCAATCATCAAAAATTGGTTCCTAGATGATTTCTAGCTTCACCAACTTCCGCTAAACATGTTGTAACACTTTTACAACCTATTAATTCTCTTAAGTTAGATCAAACACCAAAAATCACCCCCTCGGTTATTCATGATCTAGGTTCATGCTCAAGAACCAACTAACTCAAATCTATGGATAAATCCATCTTTCTTGTTCTCACCAAATCAGAATAACAATTTCCAATCAATGGAAACAAGAATCAAGCTAAAGAAACTAGTTTTTCCCCTTTGAAAAACCTATCTTCTCCATCTAAAACCTAAGTTCTAGCATAGAAAAGATGAAAAACAAAGATAAAAAACACTATACCTCTTCTTGGATGAAGATTTTGGAGCCTTGATCCTTGTCTTGATCTTTCCCTTTTGATTTCCTTCTTTTCCTTCTTCTTTCTTCATTTGGTTTTCCTTCTTTTCTCCCTTTCTTTCTTCACCTTGTACTCTATACCGTGGGAAAAATATAAGAAACAAAGCCTCAATTTGCTTCTTATAGGATATTAACTATCCTATACTAAAACTCTCGATCTGCTATGAACACTTAGATTCCTCTGAATCAAGGTTTCTTACTTCCAACAGACTCCAAATAAATCCTAAGGTTCATTAAAAATCATGTTGTACTTTTTCACTATTTTTCAATATCTGCTGGGGGTCAATCCGGTATTAAAATGCACAACCTGTATGCCTAAAAATACCAAATCAACTCCGATTACTCTGAAACTTTAATTACACCTTACTTAACTCATTTGTTAAATAAAAACAAATTATCTAAACCTGTTTCCCTTCCAATAGCAGTTTATGCTATTTTCTGAGTCATTTTAGGCGACTTTTCATACTCGGAGTTACAACAAAGTGTCTAAACTAACTCTGTTTGTCACCAAACTTGGCTGACATGCTAAACAAGTAATATATTACCTTTGTAACTAATTACAAGCCTAACATGATTTTTCCAGGATGTTACATTCTCCCCTCCTTTTTAAAATTGTCCCCAAAATTTGATTTACCTCATGCAAGAAGTCATATGCAACTCACACTTCAAAACAAGTACAACCAAACCTTGAAGAGACAAAACCAAACACTTACCTTTCTCTAATCTTTAGACTGCATTGTCTCCTCTCCTTCCACAATATAAACCATTCCCGGAGCTGTGGGTCTACTATTGGGCTGTGTTTTTTCCCTTTGCGAACACTCCCTGGAAAAATGCCCTGGTTGTCCACACTTGTAGCACATTGACTGCTCTGCCAAACAAGGTCTATCACCATGCTGCCTTCCACACTTAGGGCATTGACCCTTCTTGAACTCCACCTGCTCTGATATACCTTTTTCACCCTTTGTAAACTTCTGCTCACTATACTTCTTTTTCTGAGAACCTTGAGACTCTTGGCCCACTGTACGTCTTCTCTCATGTTTCTCTATTGTCCGGCACTTGTTAACCAAAGAAGAAAAATCTCTGATCTCCAAGGGCTTTACAACATCCCTGATATTAGCTCTCTGACCAGACTCGAATTTCATACATCTCCAGTTCTCATTCGGGTCATGTCTGAAATGATATGAAAACTTTGACAACTGCTCAAACTTGGCCTCATACTGACCCACTAACATTTTCCCTTGTTCTAACCTCATAAATTCCACCTCCTTTGCATCTCGCAAAGTTTGCGAAAAATACTTTCCCAAGAAAGTGATTCTAAACATTTCCCAGGTCATCTGAGCTCCAATTACTGCCATTACTCTTGTGGTACTCTTCCATCAATGCTCTGCCTCTCCCTTCAGCATAAAAGAGGCAAAAAAGACTTTCTGCTCATCAGTGCAAACCATCACCTAAAGAATCCTTTCTATCTCATTTAACCATCTTTCTACTTTCACTAGGTCAAACACACCATTAAAAGGTGGAGGGTTCATCTGTATGAATGCTGCCAAGTCTTGGAAGTTTTGATTCCTTTCGACTGGTTAGGCTATACAAGTTGATTGGCTTCAAACCTCTCTAACATCCTTGCCATCACATTGGTCATAGCTGCCATTGCATCGGCCATGTTGGGATCTTCAGGAGTTGTATTCCCTGCTTCTCTGGTTTGCTTCTTCAGTGCCATAGCTTCCTGCACACACCGAAACAATTAATATTAAGTTGTAGTCTCAATATCATGTAACCATGCAACAGTATCTAATAACCACCAACTCAAAGCAAAACATACAATTCAAGCATCACGTTAAACAAATGAGATAAGAAATGCATGACACTTAGCGGAAAAACACTAAACGTGTCTAAGCCTAGTCAGTCCATAACCCAGTTCAATAGGATGAACTGCTCTAATACCATAATGTAACACCCTAATACTGGTAACCTAGTATATCAAAATATACCTGGATAAATAGTATTAGTTATGTTACTTCTAACTTAATATTGTACTTATCCATATCATTTAAACAAATAATAATCGAAAGTTTTGCGAAAAACTAAAAGTTATACATATAACATTGCCACTGAAGGGCTCATTGTATACATAAACTTCTTAAACAAACTAAAAACCTGTAAATAAAAACAAGCTTTAAACTAGAAAGCATAAAAACTATCTTTGTCTTCATACTTCTTCTTCTTACCTTTGGATGAACTTCCACCTGGATTTACATGGCAACAAACGGGGTGAGAAATCACATTTCTCAGTATAAGTATACCAATACCAGCAGTTTAAACATTCACAATAAATAAACCAACTGAACTAATACTTCCTGCATAAAAAACAATTATAACTCTCTCTTTATGTAATGTTCTTTAGCAAACTATACTTCTATTTTGATAATCGAAACCACAATGATATCAAACAACCGCCATACATTCATTTGAAATCATCGGCCAGACAACCGCCTATACAGCTGTCATCGAAGGCACCAAACCACACATAAACAACAATCACACAAAAATATTCAAAACAAACAAAATATTAAATAATACAATGATAAAATGATGTATGTTTATGTTCAAAGAAAAGTGTATGTTAGTGTTGGTGCAATGTCATGAATACTTAACTATTCCCCTAGCTAGGGAGGGAATCTGATACGATAACAAGTAACCTCCTAATGTAACACCCCTTGATATAGTAACCACAACACAATCGTTATTACACCACAGTTACTAAATCTAGGCGTATCACAGTTCCAATTACATTAATTTCAAAGTTTAAGTTATTTCTATTATGCATAAATAGAAAATAGGAGCCTCGAAGCCATCCTTAACACCAATCACTGATAACACAAAGTATAATACTTAGTCAAATAGAATACAGCAGAAATAAAACAATAAAGGGGAAAAGTAGTAATCCTTGGGATAGGCACTACTAGCAGACAAAGCCACAATCCCATATGTATGTGACGCTCGGTGTCCCAGTCGACACGATAGGCATCAATGCCCTCACGAAGTTGCAATCGTACGTAACTGAAGGGATCTCGTCTAGATGCCAAATCGAGAATAATGAATCGTCCTAATCCAATCAACAAAGGTGTGGCCCCTCATCTTCTTCATCACGATCTTTTATCAAATATATATATAACAGAAGTACAAGAATATAAGAAAGAGGTGAGACATCCTACTTACATTGCCAATTATGGCAGTAAAGAAAGAGAATGGCGCAGAGCGCCCACATAACATTTCAGTACATATATTCATCAACAGTGACAATAGAATGAACAGTAAGAGCAGGACAACAACACATAACAGTAAGAATCAACAATAACAGGTAAACATCAATAATACCCCAAGCAGTCAACAGAGTCTCAGATAATAAACAATTAAAACATTTTAGATAATCAAGGCATCAATATCACATTAGTATAATCATCATATAAAAGAGTGTCATATGATATGCGGACTCACAATGCCGACTCTCAATGCCGACTCACAATACATGTGCACTTGGTACCAAGATTTTCTATTTCATTTCAAATATGAACGTTTCGGAAGATCTGCCTCCCTCAATGACAGTCTACGCCGGACCACGAAGGGAATTATGCTTGTTAGGCGTGTGATGCATTGTAATCGGTTTATCATGGCCAGGGGTATATAAAGTGATATCATCATCACGAAATGAACCACCGCGCCTCACGATCCTCAATCAGATCCTTTCACGGGATCACATTATTCAATTCTCGCTTATTTACCACAAAAAGAATAGTGATTTATCAGGCACGTAATGCGTGCAATCGGTATACACTGTGCCTTACAGTCCTCATTCAAATCCATCACAGGATCATCACTTATTCAGTTCGCATTCATAGGCTCATACAGTCTTTTAACAATCATTGACTGAGTAATTTGTTCAATGCATACTAATTTCAATGCATAATCATAGGCTCATCCAGCCTTTTAACAGTCATAGACTGAGCAAATTGTTCAATGCGTTAACTCAATTCATAATTATAGGCTCATCCAGCCTTTTAACAGTCATCGACTGAGCAATTTATTCAATTCATGCTGACTCAATGCATGATCCTAGACTCATCCAGCCCTTAACAGTCATCGACTGAGTAAATGTCTAATGCATGTTGACTCCATGCACAATCATGTATATTCAATCATGTTCACATATATTTCACAATACACATTTTCCATAATATGCCATAATTTAGCCAATTCAAGCATTAGCAGAATTTTAGTCCTAAGCACAGACCCACAATAGTATAGTGTTAATTTCTTAAGAGTGATAGCACACTTTTAGAAGTTCATTTCAGGGTTTCACCCTGGCTTAACAAGTCTTATGAGATCATTATAAAGTTCCACTTAAATCAACATCCATTATGGAATCATTATGACGTTTCACTTAAATTATCATCCCTTATGATTCATTTTCTAGAGAGATTTCTCTTGTTCTTCCTTTATGTTCAAAGTCATTCTAATCCACAAGATAAAGTCTTGTTCTTTATTCTTTCCATTTTATGAGTTCCTAAGGGATCTAAAATTTCCCAACCATCTAGGTCTCTATTCTTGCACTTAAATTTGTGGCATTTTGTCTTAAAAATCCGTGAGCCTCATTACAACATAAGTCTACCCTTTTTCCTTCATCACAATATTGGTCACTTACCATTTAATCACTTAACTCTCATTTTACACAAAATTAATCCAACTTCCTAGAATCCATGACCAAAATTGTGGCCTCCAAAGTCCATTACTAACATCAATTTCTTCTATTTTATGCATTAATTTCTTGATATATAATCACTCAAATTTTAGTTCACACAAAATCATTCTTATTTCCCTAAATTCCAAGCCAAAACCATGGCCTCACCTTGGGTTAGAAAACCCTCAAAAATTCCCATCCATTAATTCCAACATCATCATTCAACCTTTAATTACATAAGCTTCATTTTATTTGTGTACAAAAACCAATTTATACCCCAAAATCGTAGCCAAAACCGTGGACTCACATTAGGGTAGGAAACTCAAAATTTTTCATTTAAGAACCCTAACATGATCAAGCAATTTTAACACATCCAATACATCCAAGATCACCATTTAAGCATTAATCTAATTCAAGAATACTTAAACATGCAACATCACCAAACAAAGTGAGCATACCAACATGGATTTCTCCATCAACAATCACACAAAGGTTTCCTTACTACCAAGATACGTTGAAGAGGATTATCTCTCTCTTATCTCTTGAAGACAACACAAGGAAGCAAGCCTCTTGGTTCCTTGTAGGGATTTTTGTACTACACCTTCAAGGAAATCCTAAAGGCATCAAAACTCATCAAAATCATCATCAAAGCTTAGAAAAGGAACCCTTGATCACCTAAGAGATCAAGGATTATGAAAATGAGGAGAAAAGGTGGAAAAGTCATGAATTTTACCTTAAAGGTTCCAACTTTGAAGCTTGATAGATCCAAAACGAAAATGGATGATTTTGGTGATGGTCATAACATGAAAGTTGCTTAGAATGGTGCCTAGATTCAAGATCAAGGGTTGGTTTAATGAAAAAGCTTGGATAGCCAAAAATGGTGGTGTTGGCCGTGGGAAAGGGTGAGAAAATGGAGAGGAAAGGTTGAGTTTTTGAAGATGATTCCAACTAGAAAAGTGTTTAAAATGTAATGGAGATCAAGGAAATGTGGTTGTTTGGAAGAAAAGCTTGAAGACTCCAAAAATGGTGTCTTGGAGGAGAGAAAGGTGATGACTTTCTTTTGTGAAAGAAAAAGATCCAACAAGAAAGGAAGATCTTCAATGGAAGTGTGGATTCAAGCAACATTGAAGCTTGAAATCAAGCATCCATGGAGTGTGGAAGGGTGTGGGTGCTGTGGAGTTAGAGAGAAGGAGGAGAAGAGAAGAAGAGAAGAAGATAGAGAGAAGTTGGAGAAAAGTGAAAATGAAAGTTAGAGGGAGAAAGTGATAGTAAAGTGACTTGAAGTGAAATGTGTAATTAGGTGTATTTTATGTAAGAGTGTGAATTAAATTGTGTAGCCACAAAGAGCTCTAAAAAATGTATGGTGGAGAAGAGGAGAGAAGAATTGGCTTCTTGAAAAAGCCATTAGGAAGGTGCAAGGAAGCTTCCTCCTAGCTTCTCCAACAACCCAAGAGGAAGGTGCTAGGAAACTTCCTTCCTTTGAAAAGTCAAAGTGATGTCATGATGATGATATCACCATGGTGATGTCATTAAAGTGTTCTCTAAAATGTGACTAACACTATATCGGATTTATCATCAGCGGACAGAAATTACAGTTAACAAAAACTGATATTTATTGTCCAATGGATAATAAAATTATTCTGTGATTTTTATTTATCAGATAAAAATTTCGAAAAACATAAAACTTCGTAAACTGTGTCTAGCCTCGGGTTTAGTAAGATCCCCCGTTGATATTTTTACAGTTCAAGATTTTTGAGAAAAATATCTTATTTTCCCGACTCCGCTCAGCACGCATGCAAAATGAGAAATAATATTAAAATATTATGTGTTCACAAAAACAATACAGAAAAATTCACAAATATCCCAAATATTATAAATGATCATTTATCATGAAATTATTAATTTTCTGGATGTTACACCTATAACCTTCCAAGTAGGGAGGGAGTCTGCTATCATATCTTGTAACCTCCTTTAACCTACCCTAAACTGAGTGGATGCCTCCACCATCTGCTCTCTAGGAATAATAAGCATATGTGAATTGTGAAGTGTGTGTAATGCGGAGTTATGTCCTAACTCTAACATAACCACCACATGATCTTATACTAAGTCCATCTTGCATTACTAACTCCACCTCTTCTCTGTGGGAGCATTTCATGCACTACGACATTGAACCAATGCCAACTAGACTTAGTACATTGCTATCTTTGTATTACAAACTCTTTTTCACTCTTTGAGAACTCTTCATGCATTATGGCATTCACCTTTGCCAGTTAGGGTCTATGGCACTTAACTTTTGCCAACTCGGCACCTCGACCCTTAACTCTTGCCACTTAGGCACTATGGCACTCTACTATTGCCAACTTGTTTCTTAAATCTCTTATCACCTCTCTTGTGACATATGTGCAACTTTAAGTTGCTTAAGAAACTAAACTCTTGATCTATGGCAATCCATGTCTAATGGATGCACAACTTTACTCTTATCTTTCCTTGTATGCCTCTAGGCTTTTCTATCTGAGAAATACCCTCTCTAGTGCCTCAACACATTCTACTAGGCATAAGCAAAGGATTCCATCCACTAGGGATCTCACAACATCCAAAAAACAACATTTTGGAGCTTTAGGGTCTAACGCCGCAGCACAAAACTTTTCACGCCATGGCACCCAACTCTCGGGCGCAACTTCTGGGCAGAAAATTTCCCCACACCGCGAAATGCTCACGCCTCGGTCCACGCCGCAGTGTGACATGCAAAACGCAGCTTTTGCAGAATTCTGTAGAAATTGTGCACTGTTCTATTCAACTTTTCTTAGCTTCCATTCATCAAAAATTAGTTCCTAGGTGATTTCTAGCTTCACCAACATCCTCTAAACATGTTGTAACACTTTTACAATCTATTAATTCTCTTAACTTAGATCAAACACCAAAATCACCCCCTTGGTTATTCATGATCTAGGTTCATGCTCAAGAACCAACTAACTCAAATCTATGGATAAATCCATCTATCTTGTTCTCAACAAATCGGAATAATAATTTCCAGTCAATGGAAACAAGAATCAAGCTAAAGAAACTAGTTTTCCCCCTTTGAAAAGCCTATCTTCTCCATCTAAAACCTAAGTTCTAGCATAGAAAAGATGAAGAACAAAGATAGAAAACACCCTACCTCTTGCTAGATGAAGATCTTGAAGCCTTGATCCTTGTCTTGATCTTTCCCCTTTGATTTCCTTCTTTTCCTTCTTCTTTCTTCCTTTGGTTTTCCTTCTTTTCTCCCTTTCTTTCTTCTCCTTCTGCACTTTACAGTGGGAAAAATATAAGAAGCAAAGCCTCAATTTGCTTCTTATAGGATATTAACTATCCTATACTAAAACTTCCGATCTGCTATGAACACTTAGATTCCTCCAAATCAAGGTTTCTTACTTCTAACAGACTCTAAATAAATCCTAAGATTCATTAAAAATCATATTGTACTTTTTCTCTATTTTTTCATATCTGCCGGGGTCAATTCGGTTTTAAAATGCACAACCAGTATGTCTAAAAATACCAAATCAACTCTGATCACTCTGAAACTTTAATTACACTTTACTTAACTCATTTGTGACTGAGAAACAAATTATCTAAACTTGTTTCCCTTCAAATAGCAGTTTATGTTATTTTCTAAGTCATTTTAGGTAACTTTTGACACTCGGGGTTACAACAAAGTGCCAAAACTAACTTTGTTTGTCACCAAACTTGGCTGAGATGCTAAATAAGCAATATATTACCTTTATAACAAATTACAAGCCTAACATGATTTTTCGAGGATGTTACACTCTCCCTTCCTTTTTAAAATTGTCCCAAAAATTTGATTTACCTCATGCAAGAAGTCATATGTAACTCACACTTCAAAACAAGTAGAACCAAACCTTGAAGAGACAAAACCAAACACTTACCTTTCTCTGAATCTTTAGACTGCGTTGTCTCCTCGCCTTACACAATGTAAACCCTTCCCGGAGCTGTGGGACTACTATCGGGCTACGCTTTTTCCCTTTACGAACGCTCCCTGGAAAAATGCCCTGGCTGTCCATACTTATAGCACACTGACTGCCCTGCTAAACAAGGTCTATCACCATGCTGCCTTCCACACTTAAGGCACTAACCCTTCTTGAACTCCACTTGCTCTGATCAACCTTTTTCACCCTTTGTAAACTTCTGCTCACTATACTTCTTTTTCTGAGAACCTTGAGACTTTTGGCCCACTGTAGGTCTTCTTTCACGTTTCTCTATTATCCGACACTTGTTGAGCAAACAAGAAAAATCTCTGATCTCCAAGGGCTCTACAACATCCTCGATATCAGCTCTCAAACCGGACTCGAATTTCACATATCTCCGGTTCTCATTCGGGTCATGTCTGAAATGATATGAAAAGTTTGATAGCTGCTCAAACTTGGCTTCATATTGGCCCACTGACATATTCCCCTGTTCTAACCTCATAAATTCCACCTCATTTGCTTCTCGCAAAGTTTGCGAAAAATACTTTCCCAAGAAAGTTGTTTTAAACATTTCCTAGGTCATCTGAGCTCCAACTACTGCCATTACTCTTGTGGTACTCTTCCACCAATGCTCTGCGTCTCCCTTCAGCATAAAAGAGACAAAATAGACTTTCTGCTCATTAGTGCAGATCATCACCTGAAGAATCCTTTTTATCTCATTTAACTACCCTTCTGCTTTCATTGGGTCAAACTCACCATTAAAAGGTGGAGGGTTTATCTGTCTTAATACTGCCAAGTCCTGGAAGTTCTGATTCCTTTTGATTGGTTCTTGGTGCACAGGCTATACAGGTTTATTAGCTTCCAACCTCTCTAACATCCTTGCCATCACATTGGTCATAGCCACTACTGCATCGGCCATGTTGGGATCTTCAGGAGTTGTATTCCCTGCTTCTCTAGTTCGCTTCTTTGGTGTCATAGCTTCCTGCACACACCGAAACAATTAATATTGAGCTGTAGTCTCAATATCATGTAACCGTGCAATAGTAGCTAATAACCACTAACTCAAAGCAAAACATGCAATTCAAGCATCACGTTAAACAAATGAGACAAGAAAGGCATGACACTTAGCGAAAAAACACTAAACGTGTCTAAGCCTAGTAAGTCCATAACCCGGCTCAACAGGATGAACTGCTCTGATACCATAATGTAACACCCTAATACCGGTAATCTAGTATATCAAAATATACCTGGATAAATAGTATTAGTTATGTTACTTCGAACTTAACATTGTACTTATCCATATCATTTAAACAAATAATAATGGAGAGCCTTGCAGAAAACTAAAAGTTATACATATAACATTGCCACTGAAGGGCTCATTGTATACATAAACTTCTTAAACAAACTAAAAACCTATAAATAAAAACAAGCTTTAAACTAGAAAACATAAAAACTATTTTTGTCTTCATACTTCTTCTTCTTGCCTTTGGATGAACTTCCACCTGGATTTACATGACAACAAACAGGGTGAAAAATCACATTTTTCAGTATAAGTATACCAATACCAGCAGTTTAAACATTCACAATGAATAAATCTAACTGAACTAATACTTCTTGCATAAGAAACAATTACAACTCTCTCTTTATGTAATGTTCTTTAGTAAACTATACTACTGTTCTGATAATCGAAACCACGATGATATCAAACAATCATCCATACAATCATTTGAAATCATCGGCCGACAACCGCCCATATAGCATCATGCCAGAAGGCACCAAACTACACATAAACAACAATCACACAAAATTATTCAAAACAAACAAAATATTAAATAATGCAATGATGGAATAATGTATGTTTATGTTCAAAGAAAAGTGTATGGTAGTGTTGGCGCAATGTCATGAATACTTAACTATTCCCATAGATAGGGAGGGAATCTGATACGATAACAAGTAACTCCTATAACCTTCCAAGTAAGGAGGGAGTCTGCTATTATATCATGTAACCTCCTATAACCTACCATAAACTGAATGGGTAGGGAAGGAATTTGGTACAATAACAAGTAACCTCCTATAACCTACCAAGTGGGGAGGAAGTTTGCTATCATATCATGTAACCTCTTATAACCTACCCTAAACTGAGTGGATGCCTCCACCATCTGCTCTCTAGGAATAGCAGTCTTATGTGAATTGTGAAGTGTGTGTAATGCGGAGTTATGTCCTAACTCTAACATAACCACCACATGATCTCATACTAAGTCCATCTTGCATTACTAACTCCACCTCTTCGTTGTGGGAGCATTTCAAGTACTACGACATTGAACCAATGCCAACTAGACTTAGTACAGTGCTATCTTTGCATTACTAACTCTCTTTCACTCTTTGAGAGCTCTTCATGCACTATAGCATTCACCATTGCCAGCTAGGGTCTATGACACTTAACTTTTGCCAACTCAGCACCACGACCCTTAACTCTTGCCACTTCGACACCATGGCACTCTACTATTGTTAACTTGCTTCTTAAATCTCTTATCACCTCTCTTGTGACATCTGTGTAACTTTAAGTTACTTAAGAAACTAAACTCTTGATCTATGGTAATCAATGTCTAAAGGATGCACAACTTTACTCTTATTTTTCCTTGTGTGCCTCTAGGTTTTCCATCCACTAGGGATCTCAAAACATCCAAAAAATAACATTTTGGAGCTTTAGGGTCTCATTGTATACATAAACTTCTTAAACAAACTAAAAACCTATAAATAAAAACAAGTTTAAACTAGAAAACATAAAAACTATTTTTGTCTTCATACTTCTTCTTCTTGCCTTTGGATGAACTTCCACCTGGATTTACATGGCAACAAACAGGGTGAAAAATCATATTTTTTAGTATAAGTATACCAATACCAGCAGTTTAAACATTCACAATGAATAAATCTAACTGAACTAATACTTCTTGCATAAGAAACAATTACAACTCTCTCTTTATGTAATGTTCTTTAGTAAACTATACTACTGTTCTGATAATCGAAACCACGATGATATCAAACAATAATCCATACAATCATTTGAAATCATCGGCCAGACAACTGCCCATATAGCTGTCATCGAAGGCACCAAACTACTCATAAACAACAATCACACAAAAATATTCAAAACAAACAAAATAGTAAATAATGCAATGATGAAATGATGTATGTTTATGTTCAAAGAAAAGTGTATGGTAGTGTTGGCGCAATGTCATGAATACTTAACTATTCCCCTAGATAGGGAGGGAATCTAATACGATAGCAAGTAACCTCCTATAACCTTCCAAGTAAGGAGGGAGTCTGCTATCATATCATGTAACCTCCTATAACCTACCATAAACTGAATGGGTAGGGAGGGAATTTGGTACAATAATAAGTAACCTCCTATAACCTACTAAGTAGGGAAGAAGTCTGCTATCATATCATGTAACCTCTTATAACCTACCCTAAACTGAGTGGATGCCTCCACCATTTGCTCTCTAGGAATAACAGTCATATGTGAATTATGAAGTGTGTGTAATGCGGAGTTATGTCCTAACTCTAACATAACCACCACGTGATCTCATACTAAGTCCATCTTGCATTACTAACTCCACTTCTTCGCTGTGGGAGCATTTCAAGTACTACGACATTGAACCAATGCCAACTAGACTTAGTACAGTGCTATCTTTGCATTACTAACTCTCTTTCACTCTTTGAGAGCTCTTCATGCACTATAGCATTCACCATTGCCAGCTAGGGTCTATGACACTTAACTTTTGCCAACTCAGCACCACGACCCTTAACTCTTGCCACTTCGACACCATGGCACTCTACTATTGTTAACTTGCTTCTTAAATCTCTTATCACCTCTCTTGTGACATTTGTGCAACTTTAAGTTACTTAAGAAACTAAACTCTTAATCTATGGTAATCAATGTCTAATGGATGCACAACTTTACTCTTATTTTTCCTTGTGTGCCTCTAGGTTTTCCATCCACTAGGGATCTCAAAACATCCAAAAAATAACATTTTGGAGCTTTAGGGTCTCACGCCGCAGCACAAAACTTTTCACGCTGTGGCACCCAACTCTTGGGCACAACTTCTGGGCAGAAAACTGCCCCATGCCGAGGTATGCAACAATCCATGCCACGACATGCTCACGTCTCAGTCCACGCCGCGACGTGACATGCAGAACTCAGCTTCTGTAGAAACTATGCACTGTTCTATTCAACTTTTCTTAGCTTCCAATCATCAAAAATTGGTTCTTAGGTGATTTCTAGCTTCACCAACATCCTCTAAACATGTTGTAACAGTTTTACAACCTATTAATTCTCTTAACTTAGATCAAACACCAAAAATCACCCTCTTGGTTATTCATGATCTAGGTTCATACTCAAGAACCAACTAACTCAAATCTATGGATACCTCCATCTATCTTGTTCTCACCAAATTGGAATAACTATTTCCAGGCAATGGAAACAAGAATTAAGCTAAAGAAACTAGTTTTCTCCCTTTGAAAAACCTATCTTCTCCATCTAAAACCTAAGTTCTAGCATAGAAAAGATGAAGAACAAAGATAGAAAACACCCAACCTCTTCCTGGATGAAGATCTTGAAGCCTTGATCCTTGTCTTGATCTTTCCCCTTTGATTGCCTTCTTTTCCTTCTTCTTTCTTCCTTTGGTTTTCCTTCTTTTCTCCCTTTCTTTCTTCTCCTTCTGCTCTCTGTCATGGGAAAAATATAAGAAGTAAAGCCTCAATTTGCTTCTTATAGGATATTAACTATCCTGTACTTAAACTCCCGATCTACTATGAACACTTAGATTCCTCCGAATTAGGGTTTCTAAATTCTAAAAACTCCAAATAAATCCTATGATTCATTGAAATCATGTTGTACTTTTTCTCTTTTTTTCCATATCTACTGGGGGTCAATCCGATATTAAAATACATAACTAGTATGCCTAAACATACCAAATGAACTCCGATTACTCTGAAACTTTAACTACACCTTACTTAACTCATTTGTGACCTAGAAACAAATTATCTAAACTTGTTTCCCTTCAAATAGCAGTTTATGCTATTTTCTGAGTCATTTAGGGCGACTTTTCACACTCGGGGTTGCAACAAAGTGCCTAAACTAACTCTGTTTGTCACCAAACTTGATTGACATGCTAAACAAGTAATATATTACCTTTGTAACTAATTAAAAGCCTAACATGATTTTTTCGGGGTGTTACATCATACATATTAGATAGTTTTGTGGTAAAGAGCAAGTTGTCAGATGCGTAAAATGTCTTGCTTTCTTACTTTTTCAAGGCTCTATATATGTATGCGTTATATTTGTTATACATGTTTTGAGTATGTTTTAGTTTTATCTTTTAATTTTATAAGTGAAACCTTTGATTCTATTTACTTGAGTATATTGATAATATACTATAGTATCTAAGATTAGGGTGTTATATTTTGGTATCAGAGCAGTTCATTCGGTCGAGCCGGGGAATGACTGAATGTGCTTTAGGACAAAGACCAAGCTTGAAGCTTGAACCCAAGAGTGAGGTAGGGGGATGCTTGTATTTTTTTGCTCTTTTTCTTTCATCGAAATCTAATGTGGAAATTCTTTTTTTTTATGGTATTCTTGCATGGTGAATTACATGGCCAAGTTGTGATTATAAGGAAGTTCTATTGCTTTGATTGTTCACTACCTTCAATTGATTTTTGAATTGAGTTTATAATAATAATTTTGATGAGAAATTTGACAAATTGATGTTTTTTGTTTATGGACCTCACGACCAACTTATGATTTTGGTAGGGGTTCAATCTTCTCATTTTGTTTTTCCTTTCTTATAGATTTTGAATTTATTGTCTAGCCTAGTTTTATGTTGGAGTCATGGTTAGACAGCCTTGGTAGGCTTTAGATTGTTCTTTTCTTTTATTGACTCTTAGAAATAAGTTGGTGATAGTAGTTGAATGATTTGAAATGTTGAGTTTGTGTTATAGAGCCTTGTGATGACTTACACGGTTATAACATTCTTAATAAGGAACTTATGTTGTTGTGTTTATTGAAGGTTACGGTCATACACTAATAAGAAGTAGTTGTTGTTGATTTTTTATCATACTTGATTCTTTGAATATTTCTTTTAGCCTACAAATAGACTTATGGCCGTGACATATCATAACTAGTTGTATAGCGACTCTTATATTCAAGCCATTATTGTTGACTTGATTTAGCTAGTATTGTAAGCCACTATTGTTGACCTTAATTTGAGAATGGTTTTGAGGACTTGGTATTCACGGCCACACCAATGTGACCTTTCTTTATTAACTTTATGATATCAATTTTATGACATTGAGTCTTAAAATGCACCAAAAAAATGGTTGGCTGCCTTGTCCATGTAGTCACGGTTTAGTCCCCCACACTTAACTTTTATATTCTCGGGCAAAACACATAACAAAAAAAAACTAGGGAATAAAGAAAAATGACATAGACTCAAAAGCTAAAAACTCTAAAAGACTCGATGAATCAAGAAGAGTAACTAGAAATTCAAGGGATCAAAGCATTAATGAGGTAATATTTCTTCTCATCTCAAACCAATGAACAAGTAAACTTCAGTTGAAAAGAATGAATCAAGAATGATATATCCTCACAAGATTCACTCTCAATCCTTCAAGTGTTAAAAAGGTAGGAATTTCACTCAATTTAACCCATGAAAAATTACACTACTATAAGCTTGCTTATCTTCTACTTCTCCACTACTCAGAACACATGCTCACACAAATCATGATGACTTTATTCAAGGTTGTAATGGGGTCAAGGTAAAGAAGGGTGGTAATATGGATTTGACAAGTTAAAAACCAAAGAGAATAAAAGAGTGTGAGAGCTGAGTTCAATTAACAAGCATGAAAGTTCATCCCAACTCCACCTAATACAAATTCCCTTTACATATTTTTTCTCTTCTCTTTTGCCTTGTTGGCCCTTCTTTACACATTCATTTTTTTTAATCATAAATATATACACACATTTTTTTCAATTAGTCATTCTTTCCTTTTTCACCAACCATTTTGCACACACACCCCCACACTTGTTCAAGAACTCATCCATTAACAAAGCCAATGCTCTCTTATTCCCTAAGGTCGGGTAAGAAATTTTTCATTTAAGACACATAATGAGCTAGAAACAAAGAATGATCAAATAATCTAAAAGGAGTTAAGCAAGGGAAAATAGGTCATTTCCAATACCTTACGTTGGTAGGAATTAGAGAATTTCCAAGAAGTCATAAAAGTACTTGATATCATATTGAGACAATATGCTGCTGAGCAAGGCTACCTATTTGTGCGCTAATCATTCTTGGCTATTTGGTTAAAGTAACTATTTCAAGAAAAATGTTTCAATCATGTTTATGTATGCATGTGAAAATGTAGCCTCAAAAAGAATTAAAGCAAGTTCTAGAGTAACAATTCCATGAGTGAAAATCACATAAGAAAGAAGAGAATGATACAAATGTTCAATCAATTCATCAATAGGCTCAAAATCACACAAGGCATATTTCTATCATTCTCAATCCACCATTTTAACATTCATATCCAAGCATGTGATTTTTAAGAAAGAAGACAATTTATGCTATGATCCAAGAATCCATTTACTACTTCTACACAAAATAATTATTTCCTAAACTAAGATGCGTCTCAAGAGTAAACTTACCTCCAAGGCAAAATTTACTCCTTACTCTGCCATCCTTAATTGGTTTTAGTACAAGTAGGTTTCTAACAACCATATCAATAAACATACTTTCCCAATTAAGATGCGTCTCAAGTGTAAAATTACTCCTTACTCTGCCATCTTTAATTAGTTTAGTAAGTTGCTGACAATCATATCATACTTCCCAAATTTTTTTTTAATCAACTATCCTTCCCTCTAACTATATCACAACATTGTTCGCAATGTTAAAATGTAGATGAGTAAAGGATAAAAGATAGTACCTGTTAGAGAAATTTGACACAAATTTAAACAAAAACAAAGTACGATAAATAAAATTAAAGGTAAATGAAAGTTATAGAGGAAGTGTCAGATCTGGCTTTCTTTTCATGTTATTTCCCTCACTGTTTCCTTTTGACCAATCTATCTGAGCTATTGGTGGATCATGTTTATAAACAAAAGCTTCTAATTTATCAACCAACTCATCAATAGTGGAAGCAGAGATAAGTTATCTTGCCAAAGGTGTGATAAATTTCTGTTTCATAGCTTCGTCACGAAAAAATAACAAAAGATCAAAAAAAGTATTAACATTCAACAAACCTATGGGTTTATAGTGGATGTTTAGTTAGGCCTAAGAGACAATTTGAAAAATTTCTTCCAAAGTACCAAAACTACCTGGTAAGGCAATGAATGCATCAGAGTTGTCAAGCATTGTCTTCATTCGTTCATGCATAGATGATACATTAAGTTCCTCCCCAATTGTCTTTCTAGTGATGTTAATTTATTTAAAGGTCCAAGAATGACACCTAAAACCTGACTGCCTCCTATATAAGCAGCAAGTGATATAACCCTCATTAACCCACGGCAACCTCCCCCATATATAACATGAATATTCCTCGCAACAAGTGCTCGACCAAGAGTGCTTACTGCATTAACAAACTCTAAGCCCTTCCCATAACTTGACCACAAAAAACACAAATATTTGTAAGTCTACGAATAGAAGGTCCCATAATTTCACCCTCCCTTTGAATGATTATGAGTTGGAGGAAAGTGAAGAAAATAAAGTATTTAAATAGGAAAATAATGGAAAAAGTAATGATAGCATCTATATGGGTAGGCTGACTGTTGTCAGAAAAGTTTGAAATTAAGAAACATTTTTTTTATTTTTGTTTTATTTTGTTTTTTTTAACTTCAAGGAAATCATCAGGGTAAAGAAGTATAAAAACCCCTGAAGGACCCTGCTCAAAGGATCATCTATCCAAAATCAAAATACAACAAAATTATAAAAAGATAAAAGAAATATAATAACAAATGAGAACATACCTTTATGTACAGTTTTCATGGCGTATCTTTATACTGCGCGTCATGAGTATAGTAGTGACATATCTTTGAATTGTATGTCACTGGTGCAATAGACACTCACGCCCGTTTATTCGAAGAAAAGAAAAAGAAAGAAACCATTGTGGGTTTCCGTCTTGGGTCTGGAACTTGGAGAGCTCACACTTAGGTTCGTAACATCAACAAAGATGTTAAAACCTGAAACCCAGAATGTCTAAGATCCAGAACATCCCATCCCAGGGCATTGAGAGCCCCTTCTAATAAAAGAGAGGATTAAGCTCAGATGCCTCATACGCTTTCGCAGCCGCGGGTTACTTCTCACTAATAGCCAGAGTGGGACGCTTCTGCCTGTCCATCAACTCCACAGTGCCTAGATGGTGAGCATTGGGTTGTGGAGTATAGTTCTCTACAGAGCATGGTACACGAACCTTTTTTAAGGACCAGTGTGCAAAGGTCCACCCGAGTCAATGACGGGTCTACCACTAGCAGGGGCTCCACACTCAATTAAGAGCATGGTACTCTTTCGATTGCTCTTCTCTTTTTTTTCTTTTTTTTTTCAGAAGAAGAAGAAGAAGAATAATATATATATATACATGTCGTTGTGGTTATGGCTCACATCTTCCTTTAGTTGTATATCTATAAACGACTTAAACACCTTCTATGAGTCAAGGATAAGCTTCGCATCCAATTTACTTATAAATTGGCAAACAGAGTCTTTTAGATTCAGATTCCCAAGACTGTAACACTTTTGTTCATCCTTGAAGAGATTCCATAAGTTAAGAAGTTCACGATGCACATATCCAAGTGAATGCATATCAAGAGTCAATAAGATATTATTTAATAACTCTTTACTCAGTCCATTCTTAATGAAGAAAATTTTATGTTCTCTGTTTGTGGAAACCATCCCCAAAGAATGACATCGCTTGTTATAATTCTATCGTGCACATTTGTGACAGACTTGTAACCTTTTTGCTCTTCTCATTTTAGAATACGAACTTTTACCAAGACCTGACATGTATGAGTCAAATGAAATTGAAGACTCACCCGCTAAATGAACATGTGCTTCGATTATCCAGTGTACATCTTCCAACATACCCTTGTGCAATAACAATCTCAATCTTTCACATCTAGCTTCGTAAATTTTTGTTAGAGTATTTTGAGGAAGAGAAGGAAAATGTTTTCTCAGGTTTGAAAGAATGACATCCATTTTAAAGGAGAAGGAATCAGTTATTATGGAAAACTAAAAAACAAACCGACTTGAGAGCCACAGAGTACCGTTATCTGCCACTTAACCGGGAACACAAAGAACTGTAAAAAGAAATAAAGCTACAAAATTAGAGTAAATTTTTCTTATAACAAGGATTAGAAAGGGAAATGAATTCTACCTCAGCAACTTGATTTTCCAGAAATGGTTTGAGTCTTTGTCCATTGACCTTAAACACATTACCATTCCAAGGATTCTTAATGTCTATGGCCGCATAAGGATACACATGTTTGACAATAAAAGGGTCAGTCCACCTAGATCTCAATTTTCTAGGGAATAGGTGAAGACGAGAATTATAAAGTAAAACTTTTTGATCAATTTCAAAAGATTTTCTCAAAATTGATTTGTCATGAAAAACTTTTGTTCTATCTTTATAAATTTTTTAATTTTCATACACATCATTTCTCAATTCCTCAAGTTTATCTTTTTGTAATTTGTGTAACCTGCAAGCATCATCAAGATTTAAATTGAAAGCTTTAATGGCTCAAAATGCTTTATGCTCTAGTTCTACAGGCAAGGCTAACCGATAGGATGACATGCCTAAAGATGTTTTGAAAGCAGTATGGTAATTCCAAAGTGCATCATTTAGTCTTAAAAACCAATCTTTACGATTTATGGTAACCGTTTTATTCAAAATTTGTTTAATATCTCCATTTGCTAATTCTACTTGTCCACTTGTCTAAGGATGATAAGGGGTGGCAATTTTGTGGGTAATATCATATTTCTTCATTAAAGATTCAAATGGCTTATTGCAAAAATGTGTTCCCCCATCACTGATGATAGCTCGAGGGATTTCAAATCGACTCAAGACATTTTTTTTCAAATTTAAGAACAGTTTTATGATCATTGTGTCGACATGGAATCGCTTCAATCCATTTTGATACATAAATAACTGCAACCAAAATATACACAAATCCAAATAAGGATGGAAATGGACCCATGAAATAAATTCCTCAACAATAAAAAATTTCAATGACAAAGATAGGGTTCAGAGGTATCATATTTTTTTTAGAAATGGAACCTAATTTCTGACAATTTTTGTAACTTTTGCAAAAGGTATAGTTATCCTTAAATAAAGTGGGCCAATAAAATCCACACTGCAAGATTTTCGCAGCTGTTTTCTTTGAAGAAAAATAACCTCCACATGCTTCTGAGTGACAAAATTTAATGACACTACCTACCTCACTGTCGGGTACATATCTCCAAAAGATTTGATTAGGACAATATTTGAACAAATATGAGTCATCCCAATAAAAAAATTTCACCTCAGTCAAAAAAAAATTTCTATCTTGGTGTGACCACTGAGGCGACATCTTTCTTGTTACAAGAAAATTGACTATGGTAGAAACCAAGGCATGGAATTGATAGAAAATAAAAATTCATCAAGAAAAGAATCATTAATAGGTGTGTTATCAAAAGGTGAGCTTGTTGTAAGTCTGGACAAATGATCTGCAACAACATTTTTGATTTCTTTCTTATCTTTTATTATGATGTTGAATTCTTGAAGCAATAAGATCCACTGTATCAACCTACGTTTGGCATCCTGCTTAGACATTAAATATCTAACAACAACATGATCAATGAAAACAACAGCAGAAGAACCAATTAAATAAGCTTGAAATTTGTCCAATGCAAAAATTACAGCAAGTAGTTCTTTTTCAGTAGTGGTGTTATTTAATTATTCACTATTTAAAGTTCTACTTGCATAACAAATCACATGAGGCTTACCTTCCTTTCTTTGACCTAAAACAACGCTAACAGCAAAATCACTAGCATTACACATCAACTCAAAAGACAAAGACTAGTCAGGGGATTGCATGATAGGAGCAGATGTCAAAAGACCAATTAATTTTTCAAAAAAAATTTAACATTCTTGAGTCTAATCAAATGATGCATCTTTTATCAGAAGATTGCATAATGGTCTAGATATGACACTAAAGTCCTTAATGATTCTTCGATAGAATCCTGCATGTCCTAAAAAGGAACGAACTTCTCTGACTATTTTTGGGGAAGACAAATGAGTAATTAATTCAACTTTAGCCTTATCAACTTCAATTTCTTCAAAAGATATCATATGAACTAACACAATTCCTGAGGTAACCATGTAATGACATTTTTCCCAGTTTAATACAAATCCTTTTTCTTCGCATCTTTTAAGAACTTTATCCAAATTATCAAGACAATTTTCAAAAGAATTTCCAAAAACTGTCAAGTCATCCATGAAAACCTCTAAATAATGTTCAATTATGTCACTAAAAATACTTAGCATATATCTTTGAAAAGTTGTCGGAGCATTACAAAGGTCGAAAAGACATTCTTTTATATGCAAAAGTGCCAAAGGAGCACATAAAAGTGGTCTTTTCTTAATCCTCTAATGCAATTGGTATTTGATTATACCCTGAATAACCATCAAGAAAACAATAGTAGGGATGTCCTGCTACTCTTTGCAGAATTTGATCAAGAAATGGCAAAGGGAAATGACCTTTCCTAGTGACTGCATTTAATTTTCTAAAATCAATACATATACGCCAACTAGATGAAACTCGCGCAGGTATTAATTCACCTTTTTCATTTTTAACCACTGTTATTTCATATTTCTTAGGCACAATTTGAGTAGGGCTTACCCACTGGCTATCGGAGATAGGGTAGATAATTCCAACATCAAGTAATTTAAGAACTTTATCTCTAACTACCTCTTTCATATGTGGATTTCAATCTTCTTTGAGGTTGTTATGATGTTTTAGTATTATCCTCTAAATGTATTCTATGTGTACAAATTAATGTATTAATATCTTTTATGTCCTTTAATGTCCATCTAATTGCACTTTAATGCCTTTTAAGTATTTCTATCAACATACTTTCTTGTTCTCCTGTAAAGATTAATGAAATTACTACTAGAAAGCTTTGTTCTTCTCCCAAAAATGTGTACTTCAACCCCTCAGGTAATGAATTTAGTTCTAATGTGGGTACTTCTTCATGAGTATTATCATTCATGGGTTTTAGCTCTTCAAATCTCGGTGTCCATCCCTTGTATTCCATTACCTGTGCACAATCAAGCAAAGAGCATATTTCAGAAATATCATCATTTACTTGCGTACCTGAATCAAATGAATTAATTAAACAAACTTCTAATGGGTCAGAAGAACTCCCTTTTAGAAGATGATCATCTACAATGGCCTCAATCCCATCAGCTTCCTAATTTTTATCATGAATTTCATGTGGTTGCTTGCATATTTTGAAAACATGAAGCTCCAGTGTTATGTTTTCAAATGTTAGCTTCATCACTCTATTTCTGCAATTTATCAAAGCATTAGATATTGCTAAAAATGGGCAACCTAAAATAACAAGAATTAACTTAGAACTATTAACCATAGGTTCAGTTTCCAAGACAATAAAATCTACAGGATAAATGAATTTATCAACTTGTACCAACACATCTTCCACTATTCCTTTTGGAATTTTAATGGATCTATCAGTAAGTAGAAGAGTTACAGAAGTTAGTTTTTAACTCACCCAAATTGAGTTGTTGATAAACTGAATATGAAAGTAAATTAACACTAGCACCAAAATCAAGTAAAGCTTGTTCAATTTTATGTTCTCCAATAATGCATGAAACTGTAGGCAACTAGGGTCTTTATGTTTCAAAACATTATTGCTTTGAATAATGAAACTTACCTGTTCAATCAAAAAGGTATTCTTTTTCAAATTTAATTTCTTTTTAATAGTGCATAAGTCCTTCAAAAATTTGGCATAAGAAGGAACTTGTCTGATAGCATCTAACAACGGAATATTGACCTTCACTTGTTTAAAATTTCAAAAATTTCAGTGTGTTCAATTTCTTTGAATTGCTTAATGCTTGAGGAAATGGAGATGGAGGAGGCGAGAGTTACGTGCCGCCCCCTTTCCTCATTGGAAGGAGGAGGACGTCACGACTTTACTAATTCAAAATTTCAAATCAAATTAATGTGGAATATGAAATAAATTTAACCCAAGTTATAAAATCAATAATTATTAAAACTATAACGTTTAACATAAAATATTCTTTTACTTATGGATGATAGATCAAACAAGCAGGTAAATCATAAAGCATCACTGATAAATATATAATTATATATATATATTGCATATACAGAAATATTCAGATCAACTGGTTCGTATGGATCATATACAAATCAGTACCCCAAAATAATTACAAAAAGAATGGCGCTCCAGATACATATGCGCACTCAAAATGTACAAATGATTAAGATAGATTGACTAACAAAAAGACACGACCAAACCAAGTCCTACATATCTAAACCATAGGGTCCTCATAGGGATCCTCTTCTGATTCCTCGGAAGAAATGACCACAGTAAGAGGTACACCCTGACGGACAGGCATCCGCCTAGAGGACACTATGTTGTCCTTAAGAGGAGTGTAGTGGAAGTTACTCCACCATTCCTAGATAGGTATGTTAAACACTAACTGAACAAATACAGAGAAAGACAAAACAGGGGGTGTTGAAGATCCCCACGAAAAACCAATGTCAGCTCCCCAGTATAGATAACTCTCTCATTAGCCAAGTTGACTGACCACGCGTCTGCTCCACCTTGAAAGTACACATGAACATAACCCAAAATATGCAGTCTTGACGTCATCTTGGTACAACAGCTATCATAAATCAAAGAGGGGGTAGTTCCTCTTCAAGTCCTTCTTGGTCTTTAATTAATCAAGACATACAGTAAAATAACACAACACAACTAAGAGGTGAGAAATCTGACATCATTACCAACAAGCAGTGTAAAGACAGTATGGATAGAAATACCATCCAAATACAGAAATCAATAATATCAAATATCAACAGTAGGGATAATAATAATGATATAACAGTTCAATGAGTCAATCAGTGTCAGATAAACGAACATATATAAAATGTCATGAGAGTATGCAAACCCATTATACATGTACACAATGTACTCAATTCCTACTCCATGGAGCTAGACAATTATTTCGGAGAGAATGATTAGAAGATATATCTGTATCTCGTCAGCCATAAATCAAGTGCTTTCAATAAAATCAATATTTGTGCAACAAGGCTTTATACAAGACATTCTATACCAGATCCTGATTGGGGTGAGTGTCTTGGTCCAGATCATTGGTGTGTTTGCATTGGTCTAGTCCACGGTCCAGGGGAGCTACCAGGTGGCCATTGTGGACATTCCATACCCCGACGTCCCCAAAGTCAATAAAGACCTACACTAAGCCCATCGCACCCGCACGAAGTTATAATTTAACTCCTAGGCTCATACAACCATAACAACAGACCACATGACTTCATAAGGTATGATGAATGTCTCAATGCACACATACATACATAATATCATCAATGTCATGCAATCCATGATCATACACCATCATAATTCATAGCAATTTCCAATAAATCAAGATTCCACTTACGGGCACGATAATAACATTATCATTTAACCTCAACCTCATGGTTTCCATTATCATTTCGATTCTTATTCCTCTATTCAAATTCATTCTCTCTTCCCTACACTTTCTAGTATTTTTAGTATATTTAAAGGGTAAGTATCTTATTTCTCTTCATCATAAATAAAATTTATTTATTTAAAGTCTTATGAGTCTCAAAATCTCACTTACACTCATTTTCCTTTGAAGGTCATAAGTCATTATGGTATTACATTAAAATCTTTATTTCTTTTATTTTTCCATCTTATGAATTCCCAATTTAGTATTTAGTTACTTAGTTATTCAAGTTTCACTTTAATTACAAATTTTCCTCTTGATTACCCTAAATGTCTGAAAACCCTAATATTCTTAAGTTCTAAAATTCCTCTTCTTGCTTATTTATTTCAAATCTTTAATTAGCTCACTTTTAACCTAATTTTTCTAAATTCCAAATTACTTTAAGATTTACCCAATACTTCCATTTTTCTTTCTTCTTAACCGTGAACCCTAGGTTCAAGGAATTTAATGTTCATCTTCTTAATCTGTTGTTTTAATTCCTAAATTAATTTATTTTCCACTTAAACTTATAAGTTCCAATTCATTACCAATTTAGTCATAAGTTTTCCCCATTTTCTTCCTCTTGGCCGTGACCTATACCAAGGTTTCAAGGCTTCAAAATTTTCATCAACTTATCAATCACTCACTTAAGTTCCATTTTATTACAATGTGTTGTCTTGATTCACCATTTTTAGGGCATGATTTCGTGAGCCTCACTTCCAAATGACAAGGTATTCTTTGTCATCCACATATAAACTCAACCATACAATCATCACAATCTATCAACATACATAATATCACAACATTAATATTAACACCGTACAAATCACATAATGATAAATCATTGAAAAACAACCAATCAAGAGGAGAAATCCACACTTAGATTCTTCATTTTCAACACACAAATTCATCCCCCACCCACCATGAGTAGTTGATGAGGATGTTCTCCCTCTTACCAAAGAAAATGACAAGAAAAATGTCCTCTTGGTGGTTCTTGAAGATTTCGTCCAAGACTCCAACAAAACCCTAAGAATTTCAACTCACAAAATCAACATTCTAAGCTTAAAAAAGAATGAATCAATGGTCATAAAGAGGACCATGAACACGAAAATGAAGAAGAGAAAGTGAAGATCAAAAGTTTACCTCAAAAGCTTCAAGCTTTGCTCTTAAAGAACGATGATGAAGATGGAAGCTTTTGGAAATGGTTTCAACTAGAAAGGTGTTTAGAATATGATGGAGATTAAGAAAATGTGATTGGATGAAATTTTTGCAATGGTGGAGGTGGAAAATGGTGTGGTAGCCATGAGGTAGGAAAGGAGAAGAAGAAGAGAGAAAATGGAAGAAGAGAAAGGTAGAGAAAGAAAGTGATAGGAAATTTGAATGAAAAGGTGAAATGTGACTTAAGTGAGATAGAAGCTTTTTGGCTCCCTCCTCCCCTCTCATTATCGTGGAGTTGCCTAAAGGAGAAAGGAGATTGGCTTCTCCAAGAAGCCAATAGGAAGTTGTTTGGAAGCTTCCTCCAAGCTTCTCCAACAAGCCAAATTTCACTTTTTAAAAAGTCAAAAGTGATGTCATCAAGTGAGGTCATCTTGTGAGTCATTAAAGTGTTCTCTAAAATATGACTAACATTATATTACGTTTATTATTAGTGGATAGAAGTTACAGTTAACAAAAATCGGTATTTATTGTCTAACGAATAATAAAATTATTCTGCGATTTTTATTTATCAAATAAAAATCTCATAAAACATAAACCTCGTAAACTGTGTCCAACCTCGGGTTTAGTAAGATCTCCCGTCGATGTTTTCATAGTTCAAGGTTTACCAGCCTCGGGGAAAATATTTTATTTTTTCGGCTCCACTCAATGCACACGTAAATCGAAAAAAATATTAAAATATTCAAGTAACTCAAATAATTTCAGAAAAATTCCTAAAAATCAAAAATATTATAAAATAAACAATTTTCAGGGTGTTGCAGTTTAGTATCATTTTGGCCAGATGACTTATTAACATCTTCCTTATCTTGGGGGATTGTTTCATCATCTTTCTCACTAGGTTCAGGAATTTATTTTTTAACAACCTTTCCACTCCTAATAGTTATCACTGAATTGACTTGATTTATTTGTTAGTTTTCTGAACTACCTTCATTTAGACTGTACTTACCCTTGGGATTCAGTTGAGGTTGAGAAGAAAATTTTCCTTTCTCATGAATAGTGAGTGCATAAGTAAGTTTGGAAAGAGTGTCTTTTATGTCAATCATGGTTTGAGTGTTTTGTTTATTAATGGTCTCTTGCTTTTCCATGAATGCATGCAAAGTTCCTTCAAGGTTTTTCCTATGTGGTGGGACATAAGGTGCATATCCTTAAGAATTTTGAGAATCTTGTTGTTCCTGAAGAGGCGGTGGATGCATAAATTGTGCATTATTATTATTCCTCCAGCTAAAGTTCGGGTGATTTCTCCATCCCGGATTGTAAGAATTTGAAAAAGAAGAGGTGAATGATTTTTTAAAATTATTCGTTGCATTTACTTGCTCACGCACAACTTCTTTAAAAACAAAAATATTTGGACATTCATTTGTCGAGTGTCCTAATTCTTCACAAATGCCACAAATTTCTTCATTTTGCACAGGTTTGACTTCTTTCACTTTCCCTAATTCCATAGATTCAACTTTTCTAGCCAAACTGGCGTACCTAGTATTTAGATATCTTCTTGACTAAGATGATATTTTCCTTTACCAGCATTTGCAAGGTTAAATCTAATTGAATTTTCAAAAGGATTAGTATCATGCCAAAATTAAGAATTTTTAACCAAATGGTTTAAATAATCTAAAGCTTCATCAGGTTCTTTATCAAAAAACTCGCTATTGCACATCGTTTCCACAAATTGTTTAGTTTCAAATGTTAAACCTTCATAAAAGAAGCTTATAGGTCATTTTTCAAAACCATGATATGGGCAAGAATTTAACAAATCTTTAAAACGTTCCCAACATTGAAAATACGCTTCATTTGAATTTTAGGAAAAATTTTGGATTTGTCTTTTCAAAGCATTAGTTTTATGTGTTGGAAAAAATTTCTTTAAAAGCTCATCTTGCATTTCTTGCCATGTGCCAATTGATCTTGATTTCAAAGCGTTAAGCCAAGTTTTTGTTTTATCTTTCAAAGAAAAAGGAAACAATTTAAGCTTAACAATCTCTTCAATGCAATTTTGATCATTGAAAGCAATACAGACTTCTTCAAATTCTTTTAGATGTAAATATAGGCTTTCAGATTCTAAACCATGAAAATTAGGAAGTAAAGAAATCATACCCGGCTTAAATCTAAAATAGTTAGTAGTGAGTGGAAAGATAAAACATGATGGACTAGAATTTTGAGGTGGTTGCAAATAAGTATACATAGTTTGCTACAGTTAATTTTCATGTTCATCATATACACTTTCATTTTCAGCTCGTGGTTCATTTACAGCTTGTGGTTCATTTTCAGCCATTGTGTCAATTATGTGTGATTGTAATTCAAAAAAATCAATATATAAAGTACTAGGTTTAATTTTAACCAAACAACTAGAATTTGAATCACGATATCAATTAAACATAAATAAGTGACATAAAATAAAAATAACATACAAGTCGGCGGTATAAACAAGCCATTAAATATTAAGCGTAAATAAATGACATAAATAAATAAGTTAGAAAGTCAGAAAGTGTAACACCCTTGTGGGGATGTCACATATATAAAGAAAATAAATAAAATCTACCCAAGTTAAAAAAAACATTTGTTACGTACTAATACGGGTTGTAAAATAATTCCTGTTAAACAGAATATTATTAAATAAAATAACGCGGATACATAAAGTAAACAGAACAACATCACTCATAATATACACATGGTCCAAGTTATAAGTTATACAAATAATTTACAACTATAACCACACATATTTAAACATAAACAGTAAACCAAAAACAGTAAAACAGTCACTACAACCATACGCAGACGCACCCAAAACACACATCATGAATATTTAACCCTCTGAAGGATCACTCTCAGGAAAATCATCGAGAGACAAATATCCAGGATGTCTCGACTCTCGGCGGTAATGGGACCGCGCAGTCGACACGATACTTATCTCACTAGGCTCAGTGGATACACCACCCCAATGACGCCTAAGAGATAAAGGTAACTCCAAGTGCAGAAACACAGTAATCGTCATCACTGGCTCTTCATCAAACCTATGTCGTAGGGACACAGTCAGCCGTCCCACATATGCCACTGAGTTTCTATCTCCCCTCATATGTCAAGCTAACGATCCACCGTGAAACTCGAGCGTCACAAAGCCCAAAAATCTTGGCATCCAAACAAATCAGTCCAATGGATATGGATGATCAGATGGTTCTTGGTCGTCGTACTGATCTTCAGCTTGCTGCTCCTCTTCCTCCTCAAGATACAAAATCTCAAGAGGCTGGTCCCCTTCCTCAAACTCTTTACCACGTAAAATAAATATACAGAAAACACGTACAATAAAGAGGTAAGACAATCTAAAATCATCACAAACATGGCAAATAAGAAAACGACAAACAACAGATATACAGTTCATGCAATATGAAAAGCTATAACATTAATTAATAATCAGAATAGTATCATAACAACATATAATATCACAGATAAGATAATATCAAGATCGAGACAATATCACAGATAAAATAATACCACAGATAAAATAAAATAAGAAATATACCAATTATCATAATAATAACCAAATAAGATAAACAGATAAAATAAAATAATATCCAAGATATAACCATAAACAATATGACACGACCCTACTCCATGGAGCTAAACACATACGATATATCGAGAGAGAATGACCCGCAAAATCTATTAGTACCACGGCTGCCCAACCGAACTATTCATATTTGTCACACTTTGCGTCTATAGCCCCACGTCATATGGAATCCATCATCCAAAGCATGGTGTAGTTCACGGTCTCACATTGTGGCACTACAGCAATGTACTATTAGACTTTACGAAATCTTGATTAAAAATAGTGCGTGTCGAGTCCATTAGTGTGCTATCGGTTACCACGGCCAAGCAGATAAGCGACCATGTCCATATATGGGATCCCGTACACTAACGTCTCCAAGTTCATAAAGACAATGAACCACACTACGTTTATCGCATCGACAACACGATGTGATTCACCTCGTCAACCAATCCACCAAAAGCGGCATATCCTCAAATTACCAGGATATCCTCAAAGATAAAAAGATACAAGATAAGTCCCACCGGACAAATCATTTGTTCCAAAGCCTGTACGGGTTCACCTCATAGCCCGACAGCAGAAAAATTACAGAATACCGTCATTGGTATAAAAATACAGTTGTGGTCAATCGCATAGAAATTTTATCGCGTTTTCACAATCTCGTCATTTTTACAAACGTTTTTAAATCGCGTAAATATATTTTGCTGTTTTTGCAAATCGCGTAAGATTTTTAATACGTTTTCTCAATCGCGTAAGATTTTTAAATCATTTTCTTGTCCAAATCCCTTAAAATTTACTGTTTAAATAAACAGAAATAATAAATAATACGTTTAAACTACGTAAAATATTTTCCATAGCGTATACTGTCTTTTGGACATCTTTTCTATCTTATTTGCCTATTTTTACTAAAAATTGACAGTATTTTGTTTAGAAACTTATATTAATGGTTTCCTAATTTTTTCGTAAAAATTCTATTTACTTAATTTTTTTAATTGTATAATTTAATCCCTTTGAAAACCACTAACATGCTTCAAAATTATAATATGAGCTATATGTTAGAAATTTTCAAAAGTTCTTGTATTTCATTTCTAACAAGTAAAATCATTAGTTTTAATCCTTAAACTTAATTCTAATCCATTTGTTTCTTTAAAACTCATTGTAATAAAATCCTTTTGGCATTTATTACTTAACCTTAGTTGAAAACAATTCTATAAATCAAAACACATTTAAATTTGGCATTTTGGCCGAAAATCATTCTATGCTTTATACTTCATTCCTAATTATTTCCATACATTTAATCTCTTATAAAACTCTTGATCTAGTTTATTTTTATTAAATTATCTAGTTAATATTTAGAAAATAAATTTGGATCAAAAGTATGTGGCATGTTGGCCAATTTTAACAAAGTCTTTGCATTTGATCTCTAAATTATTTTTCATCTTCTAAATCCATGTCAAATTTATTGTAGTACCTAAATTCATTAAATCATTATTTTAGAAAATGGTTTGGAATTGATTTTAGAAATCATGGATCTTTGGTTTGGCATGTTGGCCGAAATATACACTTGTGTTACTTGATTTCTAAATTCGTTTTCCTTGATCTAAACAATTCTATCTCTTGTTAATTTTCCTAGGTTAATTAAATTACACTTTAGAAAAATAATGAGAACATTTTGGTTCTCCTTTTTGGGTCAATGGCCGTGAGCCTTGGTGTTGTGTTCTTTGGAACACTCATGCAATCCTTATCATGTTATTCACATCCTATACATTAACATGCATTTCTAACACATACAAATTATCAAAGCTTGTAGACATGCAATTTAAAGCTTGTAAACATGCAATTTAAAGCTTGTAGACATGCAACTACATATAAATTATTACAATTATCAAATAGGAAAGCTCGACAAACCACACAAACAAGCTACTAAACAACCACAAACAAGGAATCCTTATGGATTCTACAATCAACAATCAATTTTCCATTTTCTTACCACCACCCATGGATGATAAGATTTGTCTTCCTCTTACCTTAAATGAAGACAAAATATTCTTTCACTCCTCTTTTAGGTTTTGATTTTCTCCTTCAAGTCTCCTAACAAACTTAAACAAAAATCTACAAGTTACTAACCATAGAAAGAGAGCTTAAACCATGGAGAAATCATGGCTTAGAACTTTGAAAAAGAGTTTAGAAATAGAAAACTAGAAATTTCACCTTCTAGGTAAAATTTTCCAAGTTGGTTTCCAAGCTTCAAATGGAAGATTTTGCAAGAACTCTCAACTAGAGATGTTCTTAGAATTGTGTTTAGGTTTAGAAAACTTGGTTGGATAAAATTTTGGGTGGTTGGATGGTATGGTTTTGTGTTTGACCGAATGGAGCTTCAAGAGAGCTTCAATGGTGTTTAGGGTTTTTGGAAGAGAGAGAAGAGAGAAATTGCATGGAAGATGAAATGATTTTTGTCCTCCAAAGGCCAAATGGCCGTGAACATCATGCCATGCAAGGTGTAACCTTGCTTGGCTTCATCCAAGCCTTAGAATGAATCAAAGGTCAAGATTAAAACTTGGTTAGCAAGCTTGTCTCCCATTGGTTGATTTTAGCATAGTCATCTAGCCTAGTCACCATGATTAGTCACTAATTAACCTAGTCACCACACTTAGTCATCATGTTCTAGAGAATTCCTTCACTAATGATGCTTAATTAAGCTACTAAGTTAACTGTTTTAGCTAAACGTGGGTCCCATAAAACATTTTCGGGTCCACTGTCATCTAATTATACTGACTAATAAAATAATATACAAAATTATTTTATTAGACAGTTAAATCCTAAAAATTAAAAGATTAATTATCGTCTCATTCAGAATTGGGTTTAGTAAGATCCCCCAGTCTGAATAATTAAAACAAGATTTCCTACGAAAAAATATTATTTTCCGTCTAGGAGCAAATCGCAGAAAGTCCAAATAAAATCACAGACAAGTAATATTAAGCAACGTAACCTATAGAAAAATTAAAAACAAGTACAATCGGGACATAACGGTCATTTTTTTATTTTTCCCCAATGATAAGCAAATCATCCAAAACGTTCAAATAAAATTACAGACAGTATTAATTATCTGTATATCACCCAGAAAAATTAAAACTGTAGCTCGAGAAAATTTTTATTTTACCGTCTCGAAGCAGAATATGTAAAACGATCAAATAAAATTTTAGCCTGTAAAACATATTTGTATTTCATACAGAAAAACAAGAAACAGTAAAATAGGGACACAACAGTCATTTACACAAAAGCTTGAAAAACAAAGAAAACAGAACATTCGGGACATTTTTCTAAAAATTGGGGTGTTACGTGAAAGCATAAAAAAAAATTTAGAAACAGAAAACGTAAATAAATAAATAAAAATTAAAAAGCATAAAAAATAAATAAATAAAAATTAAAAAACGTAAATAAATGACATAAATAAAAAATTAGTAAGTTAGTAAGTTAGAAAGCGTAAATAAATAAGTCGAAAGCATAAATAAAAAAGGTTAGTAAGCATAAATAAATGACATAAATAAAAAAAAAGTTAAAAGTTAGATAGCATAAATAAATTATATAAATATAAAAGTTAAAAAGTCAGAAAAGCATAAATAAATGACATAAAAAAAGTTAGAAAGTTAGAAAACATAAATAAATGACATAAATATAAAAGTTAGTTAGTCGAAAGCTTAAATAAATGACATAAATAAAAAAAATTAGTTAATAAGTTAGTTAGAAAGTTAGTAAGTTAGTAAGTTAAAAAATTAAAAGAGTAGAGGAAGAATATACCTGATGGTGAAGTTTACTTACAAAAAGAGAACATCAATAAATTAAAACTTTAAATCAAGTCCCTAGCAACGGTGCCAAAAACTTAATGGTAATTATTGAAAACTGGAAAGAAAAAAATGTATGTTCTTGTACTTATTGTTGAAATGCTTACATGAATATCTATTCTTCTATATTGCATATTTTATCTTGTATTTATCATCATCAAAACTTAACATATTAAACCATTGAGGCAAAGATAATGCTACAATCTCCCCCTTTTTGAAGATGACAAATCACCAAGGAAAAATATGCAATATAGAAGAATAGATATTCATGTAAGTATTTCAACAATAAGTACAAGAACATACATTTTTTTCTTTCCAGTTTTCACTTCCCCTATTTGACATCAACAAAAAGGCTTAGGAAGGAAAGATAATATTCTCACTCCCTTTATAAACAAAACTCGTGTTGTCAAAAAGAGTAGGATCATCAAAACTCAGAAACTTCTTCAAGTTATTCAAATCATAACTATCTCCCTTTATTTAATTCTACACATGATTCAAGAAAAGAGAGATGAAACAAGCATGTTTTCAAGATATAAAAGATTATTCATGCAATACTTGTCACATTTTGGTACATCAATATTTAGCATATGATAGCAATAAGCTTAGTAAATTATATCTAGCATATAGTATCTTTCATACCACATGATAAATAAGTACCACTTGATATCACTTGTTAGGAGTTACAAAATATTCGTGTAAGATCATGGATTTGAGGTTTTCAAATGAAAGATCATACAACTTGTCACATGTCAAGCATTTCTCAATGAAAGAATCAAAAGATATAAAGTTTAAGAATGTTTACCTTCTTTCATTGATAGAGGGAAAGAGAATAAGAGATGATCTCCATTGACATGTTGATAGTATTAACAATAGAACACTTCATGTCAAACAAGGATGTAAGCTATGAGATATAAACAACAATTTAAGAGCTAGGCTCCTCCTCATTGAAGCACAAGATGGATAAAGTGAAATATGTATACTAAGATCGTGCAATCATATTACCATAAAAGGTCATATTCTTAATCCATCAATCAAAAACTATTTTAAAATTTCTCCCCCTTTCAAAAAGAATTTTGTAAGAACACATTATATTTTCAAATGCATTTTAGAATGGTAGAAAGATTTTATATTAAAACCACATATTTTTTTCAAGACAAGAGCATGATTCTCATATGTGTTATACTACAAAGAAACCATAAATCAAGAGAACCATAGATATTAAACATTCATCATGATGAAATATGCTATATGTATAGAACTAATGTCATCCACCCCATATACAATGACAAAACTAGCAATTTAATGTCCAATTAGGCACTTTGTCAATGCTAAGCATACTTCTCATGTAAGGAAAACATCTAATCTTTTAAGATCAATTTATCAACAAGTATCATATAATCCCTAGCATATAGAATACCACAATAGTTTAGGGATAGAGATACTTATTGAGTTAGATAGAAAGTGATGCTCCTTTAGAATATTCTTCATTTATAGGTCCTTTGAGTTTGTACTTTCTTCCATTGAGTATTCCATTCCATTGCCTTGAAGAAAGTCTTTGCATGTCCTTCTTCATTCAACTTTACATTTATGCTTGACATTTCAATATTTGATGGCTATATTTGAAGCACATAGAGACACTTCCAAAGTTAACTCTAAAAGTTCTCTAAAATATAGGTTAGCATCAAATATCATTTAAGCTCATTCACAAGCATAATTTAGATTGATATATAATGCAATGTTAGTTCTTACAAGAATAAAGGAAGAACATATGCACTTGAATCCAAAAGCATAGTTTAAGCATTTTCAAAGCAAGATTCAAGTTTGTCAAGAAAGACATGATCATCATCAAAACATATATAAGCGTTTTGGGGCAAACAATGATCATGTAAGGCATGTGAAAAATAACTCTCTACTTCACCAAATATAACATGATATTCAATTTAAAGCATAGATGAGGATAAGAGATTGATGTCACCAAAAGTGTACTCTTTGAGTTTTTGTAGGTGATTCCAACTTATATGCATCAAGGCTCCCTGAGAATGTTATGGCTCTCCATGCCATCCTTTTATGTTTTCATTACTCTTGGAGAACTTGGACCATTTCAAATTTTTCCAACCTCAAGTGGCGTAGTTGTATTTCACTTCAATGCATGCTTGAGTAAATGGTCACCCTTGGCCTTGGTAGTCAAGGAAACTCTTTTCCTTACCCATTGCTTCTCTTTTGGTGTTTTGAACTTTGCAAGTTCTATATTTTGTACTTGAGAAGCTTTGGTTGAAGTCATCTTCCTTCTTTGACCAGGCTTTGGAAGCATTCTTCTTAATGATCCATCTTTCTTTTGACCAATTAGTCCATCCTTTTGAGAAACTTTCTGCATAATTGAGACACTAGAAGGACATTTTGGTACCCATTTCATCTTGGGTCCTTGAATGTTAGTACTAGGGCCTTTAGGATCTTTAGGAACCCAAACTAAGTTATTTCTCATATAAGGATTTCTTCTATAATCGCACAAATGAGAAATATATCCTAGATGACCACAAAAATTACAAACAATTGAATTTAATGATGACTTGGTCCTTTGAAGATCATTTTTGGAAAACATAAGCCTTTTGTTGTTTTTATATTCTATGTCATTTTTTCCACAAGCCTTACTTGAATTTCTATGTAAAATAATATCAATTTCATTCTTATTAACAATCATGGATTGTAAACAATTAGAATCATTTACTTTGGCAAAATTGGAATATAAGTCCTCAACTTGATTTTCTAAATCAATGCACTTTTCATAAAAAGTTGAGGTTTCACATTTCAAAGACATTTCCTCATCAAGAAAAGCATATTTATTTTTCAAAGTTTCAATTCATTTTCAAATGAGGAAATGTTTTCTAAACAAGATAAGTTTTTATTTTCTAAATTCAACAAATCATCATATAATTCATCATATGCACATTTTAGCTTATCATAGGAAGGACTATAATATAGTTTAGCATTATTTACCTCAAAGTCCCTTTTAAGGGAATCACCATCTTCCTCATTATTGTCCATTAAGCATTCAAGAACATCTTCTTTCTCAATTTTGTTTTGTTTTACCTCTTCTTCAAATTGAGCATCATCATCACCAAGAGGCATTGAGCTTATTTTCTTGCTTTGAACATGTTCTTGAGGACATTTTTCAATGTTGTCTTCCTCTAGAGGTTTTTGCTCTTCTTGCTCTCTATATACAACTTTATGCAAGAAATCATTGTTAGCAAGATAAATAGAATCAAGAGCATCCCATATATCTTTAGTACTAGAGCAACTCTTAATTTTAGCATAAGCATCATCATTTAAACTATTTCTTAAGATTTACATTGCTCTAATGTTCAAGGAAAAACATTTCTTATTATAGGCATTCCAAGAATGTTTTGATTTGCAAGTAAATCCATTAAGTACAATATCCCATAAATCAAGATCAATAGATTGCATATAAATTTCTATTCTAGTTTTCCAATAAGCAAAATTCACACCATTAAAGAATGGTGGTTTATCAATTTCAAAACCATTCATTTTGAAAAGCTTTCAACGGTTGCCAATAAATAAGGATCTTTAATTCAAAGTGGTTAAGCTTCTACTAAAGCACGAAGCTCTGATACCACTTGTTAGCTATGGCAACCATCACCCAAGAGGGGGGTGAATTGGGTGCTTACAAATTTTAATGCAACTTTGAGAAATTAAGCATTTTGAATAACTCAATTAATAAATGCAGCGGAATAAGTTTAACAAAGGTACAACTATTAGTGATTTCACATATACCACTTGGGATATATGATGAATTAAACAAATAAGCTAGATATCAAGTTCATAGAATCAAATCACCAAGATGACAAGATATGCAATAGATAAGTATACTACACTAAATACTGAAATTAAAGAGTGTAGGGAAGAGAGAATCAAACTCAAGAATTTATCCTGGTTCAGCCACCAACCACTTGTGGCCTACATCCAGTCCCCAAGCTTAACTTGAGATTTTCTTCACTATCTCCTAGACTTCACGGGTGCTAAGAAAACCTTTGTACAAATAAGAGCACTCCTCACACCTTGGGATACCTCACCCTTGTGCTAGAGCCTCCAATTCTTCAAGCTTCACAGGTGCTTGATGACCTTTACAATCAAGAGCACTCACAACACCTTTGGGATACCTCACCCTTTGTGTTTGAGTCTCACTACAAGGGATACCTCACCCTTTTCTCTCTTGAGAGATACCTCACCCTCTTACAATGATTTCAAGGTGATTAGAAAGAATAGAAACTCTCACAAGAGTAGATATACAACTTGAAGAACAAAGTATAGATGATAGAAAACTCTCTCAAGAGTGGATAATACAAATTGAAAAATAAAGGAATCGAATGATTTTGCAATAAAGAGCTCAAAATATGATTTTGGTGATTCAAGGATCAAATCAAGTGTTCAAGAGGTGTATAAGCTTCATACCACACTTATATATAGAGCTCAAGTGATAAAATAGTTATTGGTAGTGTTTAGAAATGATTTTTTATGAAAACTAACTGTTTATAGCCATTGTTGGACACTTGGTAATCGATTACACACTTCTGGTAAATGATTACACGGCTTCTGTCAACGTTGTAATCGATTACAGGACTTGTGTAATCAATTACAACATTTCTGGTTTTGAAAGCTGAGTTTAAAAGGTCATAACTTCTTCATTTCTTATCCGATTAAAGCAAATGACGAGTCATTAGAAAGATCTTTAGGTCTATTTTCAAATGAAAGAAGTTTCACAACAAAACTCAAAGTATTTTGAAAGTTATGATCATAAGAGTGACTAAAGATCAGCTTTTCAAAACTCAAACTTGCTTGCTTTTGAAAACTGACTTTAAATTGTCATAACTTCTTCATTTCTTATCCATTTAAAGCAAATGACCACTCATTGGAAAGATATTTGAGTTTATTTTCATATGCAATAAGTTTCACAATAAATCTCAAAGTAGTTTGAAAGTTATGATCAAAATAGTAACCAAATGTCAGTTTTGCAAAACACAAACTTGGTTATTTTTCAAATGTGTGAACTACCACCAAGATTAACTTTCCAAAAATAGTTTGTTGGGCATTTAAACATGTAAGAACCATTTTTAAAGACTTAAAAACATATTTGAGCTCTTTTCTTGTAAAACTTCTATCTTTATATAGGAGAAAACCTAAAAGGAAAATATACCAATTCTAGTCCTTAGGCTTCTTGATGTGATCCAAGCTTCCACAAATTTCTTCTCTTCAAATCTTGTAAATTGCTTGGAACATCTTTATCATTCTCATTCTTCTTGAGTTAAGCATAGTTGTGATCTTTTGCTTTCTTGTTACAATGGTTACTCTTGATACTTGGACTATCCTACAAAATGTTACTCACTTAACACAAGCATAGTTAGTCTAAATTCATAACTCAATATCTTTATATGCATGATACAATACATCTCATTAAGCACATCTATGAAGCATAAGCATAATTCTTTTTATCTTGTATTTGTCATCATCAAAACTTAACATATTAAACCATTGAGGCAAAGATAATGCTACAATTATAAGTTACAAACCCAAGTGCAGGTTGTTTCAAGCAGTAAATTCTTGGGAGTCCGAGGTCGATCCACAGGGAATTGATGAAGAAAAATTCTTTGAGGTAAAGAAAAAATTTGCCACAAAAATAAAGATGATAAAAGTTGTTCACAAATAAAAATGATTTACTTGGGCTAAGAGATCTACTCATAGTAATAAATTAAAAACAAGATTATTTCTTTTTATAACTCAATTGAGATCCAAATATAATAGAGGTTCCAATCGGAAAATACAACATTCAAAGTTTATTTAAGATTATATATGTGATTATATTATGATTCCTTTAATTATCCACTAACACCATCACTTATAAATAGGCTCAAGAATTCATTGTGTCAACCTCTTGTCTACAATGAATCAAGATCTCTACTTTGCACAAAGGGTTTCTAAATTAATTGGAAACAAAATACAACACATATAATGACTACTTGATAATACATCATTTAAGCACAAGAAAGAAATTAATCAAACTTTAATTTATTACCAAAAGCTTCACCATTTCACCCAAGTACAATGAAAATTAGTTATGTGATTACTATGCAACAATGAAGATGTATTTTGATGATAACAAACATGAAGATGATAAGAAGACCAAGTCCAAGATCTTCAAGAGTAGCTTTAGGACTTAGGATCTATCATGTATGGAGCTACCAATTAGATATCTCAATGGTTAATCTTAAAAGATCTAAAATAATCTGCTCCTTAAATTAAACTGAAGTTTTAAAATTGCTTTTGAAAGATCAAAGGTTTTAAAAATTGAAAATAGCATTTCGAAGCAATTTAGAAAGGTTTTTCAAACAATTGTTTTTAACTGAGGTATTCGAATACCCCTCTATGGTATTCGAATAACCTGATTCATAATTCATACCTTCTGTTTCTTCCAAAATAGAGGTATTTGAATACCCCTATATGGTATTCGAATACCATGATTTCAGAATATATCTTTCTAAATGAGGCATTCGAATACCCTTGACTGGTATTCGAATAACCCTAGCTTGATCAGTTTTTTTTAAATATGTTTTGACAGAGGTATTCGAATACCTCCTGTTGGTATTCGAATAACCCATGGGAATCAGCTTTGAGTTTTTGAATTCATACGAGAATCAAAACCATTTAATACCATTTTAAATGCTCCCAACGACCATTTTCTCATACGAAGCTCTATAAATAGAGGCTTGGGTCACCTCTGATCATTCTCGAACATTTTAATCAATTTTTGCTTGGCTGAAAACGAGTTTTACATTATTTTCTCTCTTTCTCTGTGCTCTTAATATTGAATCCTTGAGATATATGTGAGACAACTCTTTAGTGCTTCAATTTGTAATTATTTACTCGAGTGAGAGTTTTTCTTCTTCATCTATTTCTCTAATATATTGTATTGAGGGTGAGGTATACTCGGGATTGTATAAGGGTGAGGTATCCCCTGATTGATTGAGGCTTGAGCACAAGGGTAGAGTTTGTGTGTGAAAAGTGCTCTTAATTGTGTGATTTGCAAGCACTGTTTTAAGCTTGTCTTGAATAGTGAAAAATCTCGAAACTGTGTTTCGGGGGATCTGGACGTAGGCCACAAGTGGTTGGTGGTCGAACCGGGATAAATATTGAGCCTGCTCTTCTTTCCTTAATCCTTTTTTTATGCACTTTATTTATTGATTCCTGCAATTTAATTATTAATTGTTCTTCTTTTTCTTATCTCTTTCACGTCCTTTAATATTTAAATTCAACAAAGTTTATTTGTTTAAGGTTTTTGCGAAACGTTTGTTACTCAATTCACCCCCCTCTTGAGTACCGGAAGCCACTTGGTAACAAGTGGTATCAGAGCTAGACTCTTGTATAAAGAGCTTAGCCGCTTCAAGAGAACATGGCTTCCTCAAATGGTTTTTTAGAGGGATCTTCCATAAACCGACCACCCTTTTTCAATGGGGATGGTTACGCATATTGGAAGGAAAGAATGAAAATCTTCATCGAAGCTATTGATCTAGATGTGTGGGCTGCTGTCAAAAACGGCCCATTTATACCTACACGCGTTGTCGATGGTGTAAAAATCGAGACACCTAGAAGTGATTGGTCTGATGAGGATAAAAGAAAAGTTCAATATAATTTAAAAGCCAAAAACATCATTACCACTACTTTGGGGTATGATGAGTTTTTTAGAATTTCAAATTACAAAACCGCTAAAGAAATGTGGGACACTTTACAAGTTACCCATGAAGGTACTAGTGAAGTTAAGAGGTCGAGAATCAATTCTCTAACTCGCGAATATGAATTGTTTAGAATGACCCAAGGAGAAAGCATTCAAGAAATGTTAAAGAGGTTCACCCACATTGTTAATCATCTTGCATCATTAGGAAAGAATTTTACTAACGAAGATTTGATTAACAAAGTGTTGAGATGTCTTAGCAGGATTTGGCAACCCAAAGTAACAGCCATATCAGAATCGAGGGACTTGTCAGCAATGTCTTTGGCTACCCTCTTTGGAAAGCTTCATGAGCATGAACTAGAACTGAAAGATTAAGTCAAAGCGAAGAAAACGATAAAAAGAAAAGGGGATAGCGCTCAAAGCCACTTCCTCAACAATCGACAATGATGATGAAGAAGATGAAGAAAGCTCGAGAAAACATTGAGGTAAATGAAGAAAATCTTAGTACTGTTAGTTAAAAAATTTGATAAATTTCTCAAAAAGGGAATGCAAAGAAGACCTCCCTTCCTCCGAAGAAGACTTATTACAAAAGCGAAGGAGCTTCATCAACTCCTACTTGCTATGAATGTGGCAGCACGGCCACATGAAAATGGAATACCCATATTACCAAAAGAAGAAAGAGAGACTTGAAAAGAAGCCCTTCAAGGAAAGAAAAGGAAGAAAAACCTATATAGCATGGGATGAAAACGACATGGATTTGATGACTCGAGATAGCGAAGAAGCTCAACTTTGTCTCATGGCCAAAGGAGAAGAAGAAGAAAGCGAAAATGAGGTAAGTTCTAATACTACTTTAATGCCTTCTTATGATGAGTTACAAGATGCCTTTGAAGAATTGCATGATGAATCTTTAAAACTCACAAAACAAATTTCTTCTTCTAAGAAAAAAATCTTTTCTCTAGAAAATCAAATTCTTATTTTAAATAAAGAGATTGAAGAATTAAAAATTGAAAATGAAACTTTGGGAATTATTGATGCATGCTCATCTCATCCCTCACATGCTTCTACTTCTTCGTCTTGTTCTTCATGTCATATACTTGAAAAAGAAATTGAAGATTTAAAGAACACTCTTGCCAAATTCACTCTCGGAAGAGACAATTTAAATATCATATTAGGAAAACAAAGGGTTGTTTTTGAAAAAGCTGGAATTAGTTATAATCCGAAAAATCAACATAAATCTTATAAAAATTTCTTTGTTTATTCAAGCACTTCCAGTAGTCCATTTATTAAATGTTTTTATTGTGAAAAGAAGGGTCACAGTGCTTCAACATGCAATGCAAGAAAGAATGTTAACACAAAAATTGGGACAAAAATGGTTTGGGTTCCAAAGGGTACATTGCCCAAAACTGACACTCAAGGACCCAAGAAAATTTGGGTACCAAAGGTTAAAAATTAAAATTGTGTTGTAGGTGTGCTTGAAAGCCAGGAGCTCAAATTGGTATCTCGACAGAGGCTGTTCCAAGCACATGACTAGAGACGACTCAAGATTCACCATGTTTATTCCTAAGAGTCATGGACACGTTACTTATGGAGATAACAACAAGGGAAAAATTCTTGGAATCGGCAAAGTTGGTAAGAACCCCAACTCCTCTATTGAAAATGTGTTGCTTGTTGAAGGCTTAAAACATAAGCTTCTTAGTATTAGCCAATTATGTGACAAAGGAAATAAAGTAATTTTTGATTCAAATTGCTGCATAATTGAAGATAAAAATGATAAGCATGTTAAATTCATTGGTCATAGAATAAATAACATTTATATGATTAGTCTTGATGATATATCTTCAAATGATGTGAAATGCCTTTTAAGTAAGAATGATGATTCATGGTTATGGCATAGGAGAATTGCACACATTCACATGGATCACTTAAGGAAGTTGGTCTCTAAAGAGCTAGTAATTGGACTACCAAAGCTTAATTTTGTTAAAGATAAATTATGTGATGCATGTCAAAAGGGTATACAAATAAAGGTCTCTTTTAAAGCAAAAAATATAGTTTCAACTACTAGACCTTTACAACTTTTGCACATGGATTTATTTGGACCCTCTAGAACTATGAGCTTTGGTGGGAATTACTATGCCTTAGTGATTGTGGATGATTTTCCTAGGTTTACATGGACTTTATTTCTTGCAAAAAAAAATGAGGCATTTCTAGCATTTAAAAGACTTGCCAAAGTTATTCAAAACGAAAAAGGTTTTCAAATTTCTTCTATAAGAAGTGATTATGGTGGCGAATTTGAAAATAATGCTTTTGAAAATTATTGTGATGAACATGGCATTAATCATAATTTCTCTGCCCCTAGAACTCCGCAACAAAATAGAGTTGTAGAAAGAAAAAAACGTTCTTTAGAAGAAATGGCGAGAACTATGCTTAATGAGGCTGCTCTTCCTAAGTATTTTTGGGCGGATGCTGTAACTACAGCTTGTTATGTTATGAACAGGGCCCTTATAAGGCCTATTTTAAAGAAAACCCCATATGAGTTATACAAGGGAAGAAAGCCAAATGTCGCACATTTTCATGTTTTTGGATGCAAATGTTTTGTTTTAAATAATGGAAAAGATAACTTAGGCAAGTTTGATGCTAAGTCTGATGAAGGTATATTTCTTGGTTATTCAAATCATAGTAAGGCTTTTCGCATATATAATAAAAGAACTATGACTATTGAAGAATCTATACATGTTGCATTTGATGAAACCGACCCAAATGGATCGAAAAGGATCTTGTTATTGATGATGTTGAGAAGTCTTAGTGGAAACACATTTGGATAGCAAGGAAAAAGAAATCAAGAAGCAAGAAGATAAACAAAGACAAGAGGATTCACAAGCTTTGGAACTTCCCAAAGAATGGCGTACCTCAAAATATCATCCGCTTGATCAAGTAATAGGTGATGTATCCAAAGGTGTAAGTACTCGAAACTCCATTAGAAATGCATGTAACCACTTAGCTTTTGTTTCTCAAATCGAACCTAAAGACATCAATGAAGCCTTTAATGATGAACATTGGTTTCTAGCTATGCAAGAAGAATTAAATCAATTTGAACGAAACCAAGTTTAGGAACTAGTTCCTAGGCCTAATAATCATCCTATAATTGGCACTAAATGGGTGTTTAGAAACAAGCTTGATTGGCATAATAACAAGAAATAAAGCTAGACTTGTAGCAAAAGGTTATAATCAAGAAGAAGGTATAGACTATGAAGAAACCTATGCACCTGTAGCTAGATTAGAAGCTATTAGAATGTTACTTGCTTTTGCTTGCATCATGGATTTTAAATTATATCAAATGGATGTTAAAAGTGTTTTTTTAAATGGCTTTATTCAAGAGGAAGTATATGTTGACCAACCTCCAGGTTTTGAAAATTATGATCTACCTAACCATGTTTTTAAATTGAAAAAGGCTTTGTATGGCTTAAAACAAGCTCCACGAGCTTGGTATGAAAGGTTAAGTAAGTTCCTTTTAGAACACAGTTTTACAAGAGGTAAAGTTGACACGACTCTTTTTATTAAAAATAAAAACCATGATATACTTCTTGTACAAGTATATGTAGACGATATTATATTCGGTGCTACTAACAAAAATTTGTGCAAGGAATTTGCTAAAATCATCTTAATTCGAGATGTCCATGATGGGAGAACTCAATTTCTTCCTTGGACTTCAAATCAAACAAACAAGGAGTGGAACGTTCATTAGCCAAACAAAGTATTGCAAAGAACTTCTCAAGAGGTTTGGAATGGACAACTCAAAGCATATAGCTACACCAATGAGTACCTCATGTTACTTGGATAAAGACGAAGCAGGTAATTCTGTAGAAATCACTAAATATCGAGGTATGATTGGATCTCTTCTCTATCTCACTGCTAGTAGGCCTGATATAATGTTTAGCGTATGCATGTGTGCTAGATATCAAGCTAATCCTAAAGAGTCGCATTTAAGTGCTGTAAAACGAATTATGAAATATCTAGGTGGCACTACACAAGTGGGCTTGTGGTACCCCAAAGGTGCCACTTGTAGTCTTATTGGTTATTCTGACTCTGATTTTGCTGGTTGAAAATTAGATCGGAAAAGCACTAGTGGAATATGTCACTTGCTTGGCAATTCCTTAGTTTCTTGGCATAGCAAGAAACAAAATAGTGTGGCGTTATCCACTACTGAGGCTGAATATATTGCAGCCGGAAGTTGTTGTGCTCAAATTCTATGGATGAAGCAACAACTTCTAGACTTTGGTCTTCAGCTAGATCACATCCCTATAAGATGTGATAATACTAGTGCAATCAATCGACAAAGAATCCCATTATGCACTCTAGAACTAAGCACATTGAGATAAGGCACCATTTCATAAGAGATCATGTTCAAAAAGGTGATTGTGTGTTAGAATTTGTTGAAACCAATAATCAACTTCTTGATATTTTCACAAGACCTTTACCTAAAGATTCTTTCTTTCATTTAAGAAGAGAACGTGGCATTTTGGATCAATCGTGCATTTAAATTCTTACCTTCTTTGCTTATTTTTGATTTATTAATCTTAAATTGTTCTTGACTTGAGAGTCGGAGATATCCTCAATCTGTTTTGCGGTACTAATTTAATTGGGTAAGTTTTTATCATTCAAAAATGCATTCGGACTTAATTTATGCGTTCTTACGCCTAAGTTATTCGAATACCTTCATCGGTATTCGAATACCATCATCTGTTTGTATGTTTTCATGGTTTATAAGCAGGTGTATTCGAATACCTTAATGGTTATTCAAATAACACGAGGCTATATGTTATCGGTGACTTAATCCTTTCGGACATTCGAATACCCTAAGAAGTATTCGAATACACCGCAAGAATGAGGCCAAGTCATTTTGGTAAGTCTATTCGAATACTGCATAGGTATTCAAATACCCTTTATCAGATGGCCCAGTCTTTTGCGTTTCCTAACGGCTGTATTCAAATACCAATTGAGGTATTCGAATACCTTGGGTGATTTATATGACCCTCCTTCGTAAACCCGTTTCCCTCACTCATTTCTTCTTTCTCAAATCTCTTGGCCTCCTCACTCTCTTTCTCTCCTTCGTATACCCCATTCGAATACCACCCAACCGTTACATCTTCCCCATTCTCTTCAACCCTTTCCTCTCACCCTCAAACCACCATCCATGGCATCCTCCTCCAAGCGTGCTCGCACAAAAATCGTGCCATGTAACAACCCGTTGGATTTGCGAAGGCTCTCCTCCAACCAAGAGACCCTTGGATGCTTCATTACTCACTTCAGAGAACGTAACCTTATGCAGCCCAAGTATCTTGACTTGGAGTTCTTCGAAAAAGAAGGAGGATTTGATTTCCTACACCAGCTAAACCTCCAGGGCGTGCTTCGTTTTTGCTCTTATAAGGCAGTCCTCTATCCTGATCTTGTAAAGATGTTCTACTGCAACCTGAGGATTGAGGGTCTAGAACTCCATTCTGATGTTAGCAATCAGCACATTGTGATCACTCCTCAGGACTGGGTTCACTTCTTTGGATTAGAATCTGCTGGCCGTAACAACGAAGACAGTGAAGAGCTTGTCCAGCAGTTCGACAAAATTCGAGCCATTGAAGATGTGCTTAGACCTGGGTTGGCATTACCTCCGACTCAAAAGGGAGTCAAAGGAGGCATGATGAAGAGTCAGGACAGGCTCTTACATTATGCTTATGCCCACATCCTAGCTCTTAGAGGTGGGAACTACGCCTACCTGAGTGAAGATGATGTGTTTATGCTGTGGATCCTGAAGAAAGGATACCAGATAAATTGGCCCGTCTTCGTCATGAAGCACATGATGCGAGCTAAAGGAAAAGATCGATTAGAGTTACCTTACGGTGTGATCATCACTGCCTTCCTAGGCAAGTATCCTCAGATTGCGGAGACCGAGCGCAAAACTCAACTGACTCATCATAATGTGTTTGGTTCCTATACGCCGAAACGAATGAAGATGATAAAGACCCGATGAAGGCTGGGTATTCCCGATTGAAGTTGACGATGATGAGGACGACCCGGCTAATCCTGCCGCCTCTGTAGCTGCTTTGCCCCGCAGCCCCTCGCCGCCCTGGTTGTTCTTTGCCCCGGTAGCCCCGCCGCGCTTTTTGCCGCCGCCGCCCATGCTCCCGCCGCCTTGGTTTAGTTACCTTGGATCACGTCATGGCCACCTTACAGGCCAACCGTGCTTATATGGAGGATAACTGAGCATATCTGGAGCACACCTTCTCTGTCCTGTTTGACAGGCTTGATGGTGTTGAGCGTGAGCAAGCTACCTTGCGTGCCTTGCTATCTTCAAGGGGTTTTGATTCCCCTCCTCCTCCTCCGCCAGATGCCTATTTCTAGGCTTTGTATTTGTTTTGCTTGTTTTGGCTACATTGCTTTTTCTTTCTGATGTATATGTATGTTCGCCAAACTTATTAATGAAATCAGTTTTTATGATGCTTCTTTATGCTTTTTTATTAATGTATATGCTTCTTTATGCCTTCTTCTTATGCATTCTATATCTGATTATCTTTTTGATTATGCCAAAGGGGGAGTATAATATAACCAGTATATTTTGAGAAAAAACAGGTAAAATAATAACCAATATTGGATTCCAAAATTGAGGGGGAGCTGCGCACATTTCTGATATTAATACCTCTTTCTGACAAAGAGGAGTGTAAGTTTCTTACCTTGTGAATTCCAATTATTTCTGTACTGATGCTTTTCTCAATGATAGTTTGTCATCATCAAAAAGGGGGAGAATGTGATTACTATGCAACAATGAAGATGTATTTTGATGATAACAAACATGAAGATGATAAGAAGACCAAGTCCAAGATCTTCAAGAGTAGTTTTAGGACTTAGGATCTATCATGTATGGAGCTACCAATTAGATATCTCAATGGTTAATCTTAAAAGATCTAAAATAATCTGCTTCTTAAATTAAACTGAAGTTTTAAAATTGCTTTTGAAAGATCAAAGGTTTTAAAAATTGAAAATAGCATTTCGAAGCAATTTAGAAAGGTTTTTCAAATTGTTTTAACTGAGGTATTTGAATACCCCTCTATGGTATTCGAATAACCTGATTCATAATTCATACCTTCTGTTTCTTCCAAAACAGAGGTATTCGAATACCCCTATATAGTATTCGAATACCATGATTTCAGAATATATCTTTCTAAATGAGGCATTCGAATACCCTTGACTGGTATTCGAATAACCCCAGCTTGATTAGTTTTTTGTAAATATGTTTTGACAGAGGTATTCGAATACCTCCTGCTGGTATTCGAATAACCCACGGGAATCAGCTTTGAGTTTTTGAATTCATACGAGAATCAAAACCATTTAATACCATTTTAAATGCTCCCAACGACCATTTTCTCATACGAAGCTCTGTAAATAGAGGCTTGGGTCACCTCTGATCATTCCCGAACATTTTGATCAATTTTTGCTTGGCTGAAAATGAGTTTTACATTATTTTCTCTCTTTCTCTGTGCTCTTAATATTGAATCCTTGAGATATACGTAGAGATGACTCTTTAGTGCTTCAATTTGTAATTATTTACTCTGAGTGAGAGTTTCTCTTCTTCATCTATTTCTCTAATATATTGTATTGAGGGTGAGGTATCCCTCAGGATTGTATAAGGGTGAGGTATCCTTGATTGATTGAGGCTTGAGCACAAGGGTAGAGTTTCCCTGTGTGTGAAAAGTGCTCTTAATTGTAATGGTTGCAAGCACTGTTTTTTAAGCTTGTCTTGAATAGTGAAAAATCTCGAACTATGTTTCGGGACTGGACGTAGGCCACAAGTGGTTGGTGGTCGAACCAGGATAAATATTGAGCCTGCTCTTCTTTCCTTAATCCTTTTTTTTATGCACTTTATTTATTGATTCCTGCAATTTAATTATTAATTGTTCTTCTTTTTCTTATCTCTTTCACGTCCTTTAATATTTAAATTCAACAAAGTTTATTTGTTTAAGGTTTTTGCGAAACTTTTGTTACTTAATTCACCCCCCCTCTTGAGTACTGGAAGCCACTGGGTAAGAAGTTACTCATGAACAAGAAGAAAGAGATAAGAAGAAAAAGATGAACATAACTTCAATTTAGAACAAAAAAAACTACAACAAGAGAAACAAATAACACAATAGCATAATCTAAGCTAAGATGATCAAATGATTAGCCAATGCTCCTTTTTATAAAGTTCAAGAAGTATAAGATGACAATAGAGTTGTTTGATGATGATAAGTAAATGTTAAAGGAGTTGTTTGATGAAAATAAGTGAGTGGGAAATTATTTTGATCCGTGTCTTCCCACTAGCACCAAATGATTCAATGTATATCTCATGGATGCCATCAGAATGGGGCAAAGTGGTCTTCATGAAAGTTGTAGATAAGGATCTTAATTTCTTCTGTCAAAATTTCAAGTCCAAAGGCCTCTTATAGCCCGAGATATGGCCTAATCATTGCACACTATTCATGACTAACTACAACTTCCTATGTTCTGACTTCTAAGCCCAATATGACATTCAAGACATATGATCCAACTTTTTTATTCTGCATAAAAGTTGTAGATTTGGGTCTTAAATTTCAAATGGTCTTAGTTTCATTCCAAAAGCTCACCTATAGCTCCTGATATGGTCTGATGAGTACGTATAGGTCAAGTTATCAAGTTCAGAACTCTAGATTTTACTTCAACTCCAATTTAAGTTATCCAAATGTATGTTCAAGATCTTGAGGTCTTTATGAAAGTTGTAGAGAATTGTCTCAACTTTCCAACAAGACCACAATCACACCAAACTGATATTTGTAACTCAAATTATAGTTAGTTTATTGAAAGATGTAATCAAGCAAATTAAGGCCAACTCAAGTAATAATTTCTTCAATGATCCAATTAAGCTCAATATCATAAAATGTGATAAAACTAACTTAATTAAGCCTAACTGAACCTTAAGAAATCTAGTGAGAGGATTATAAAATGTATAAAATATATTGCTATCATTCAGCAGTGTAAATTACTATACTAAGTTTATAAAATATGTATATGTATGTGATATATGCATAATTGATCTCATTAAAGCAATATAAACAGTTGCCCTGCAATTTATAAATGAAATTGCTTGCTGTAAACATAGTGCCCTCGGTACCACCTAGACTTTGAATGTCCTATACATCTAATATGTGTATGAATGTACATTTGTTTGCCATCTACGTAGTGATCTTGGTCCAGCAAAAGAAGAAAGAAAATATTGTCATTCATGTTATTTGTTATGTTATTGTTGTTCATGTTATTGGTTAAGGTACTGTTGTTCTATATATATATATATATATATATATATATATATATATATATATGAAGTCACACTTTTGAGGGAATGTGGGGCTAGTTACTCGGGTAATGGTTGCTCATATGATTATGATCCAACAACAATAATGTTATCCTATATTTAAAAATGGTTGCAACACTATATGTGTTTAAATTGACTCGGTTGTTGAAATTAATTATATTAAATAAAATGCTATATTGGATGAAATCAGTTAATGGTTGTTAGTATTCAAAGGAAATTATGGGATTTATGGCTGCCATGTTGTGACTAATGCATAGAAGCATTATTTCATAGTTTAAGTTAAAAGATAGTGGTAAAAGGATATATTACCCTAGTATATGACATAGCCCCACCTTATACTTATCAAAGTATGTGGTTACTTGAATGAAATGTTGAATGTAAGTACTATAATGCTTTATGAATGAATTGAATGAATGGTATCATTACTTGAACCCAAAATTGAACTATATGGTGAAAATTATGATATGTACTTTGTATGGAATGATGTTGAGAAGCATAAAGATATCTGCATATTACTAAATAAGGTTGACAAGTATAGCATTGAGAGGCATAAAAATGAAAGGATAAGAGTAGATTTAGGTTAAGTGAGTTACTCCCTTTCTACATATGTGAAATGTCATGTAGGGATGAAAAGCTTAATGCTTGAGGTTACGCCAATTTATTGTGCAAAGAAAAGCAAGGTTATGTGACAAGTAAATGAAGGAAAGGTTTAAAAATATTGTTACATGTTTTGTTTACAAACTTGTTGCTTGCTAAATTCCTTGTATGAACGACCCTACGACTTGAGCAAAGGTCTCTTAGTGCCCGGGGTTATGGGTATTAATGGATGTGAGGCAAATTAGCCCACCTATACTAATTAATGTTAAATGGTTAATGCCCTATTACATAGAGAGATAATACCTAGTATGGTATTAAGAGTGGTAAAAGGTAACCTCATTGTTACCACTCATACCAAGGTAGTGCAAGGTGGACAAGGAACAAAGGTTTTCCTACCCCTTCCTACTTAAGGATATACAAGAATCAAAAGGGACTTCCTGGAACAAAGGTTTTCCTGGAAGAAAGGGATTCTTGAAATATGCAAGTAACATCTGTTTTACGTATAATGGTTTTTGAAAGTAACTTTGTATGTTTTAGTTTTCAAACTTGATGTTTTCTAAATTCACATATTTGGCTTGAGCCAAAGGTGCTCCCAATGTCCTGAGAATATGCAAGCATCATGAGTTTTCTTAAAAACAAAATGCTTTTATTAACATTGCATAAGCATTCATTAGGCATAATTATACATTATAATACATTGCATAAAATAACAATTGTATGGACATTTATCTTGATTTTAAAATTAAATTAATGAGGACTGAGGCTGATGCCTGACTTGAAAGTATTCCAAAAGAATGAAATGTAGTATATAAAATAGGTATATTGTGATGATTTGAGATATTATATTTGACAAGGATTATTGTCTTACGTTTTATTATAATAGATGAATTCATATAATGTACATCACGTATACCTAATGTGAATAATTGATTAATTGTGATAAAGGAAGCTCTTAGATAAATTCTGATGCCTTAAAGAAAGAGGTAGAATACTTGTGATGTTAGATGGACGGATAGTAGCTTAAACCCAAGGTAATTGAGATCACATGAGGACAACTATCTAACTCATAACCTATAACTGATAGTTATGATATTTGTCTTGAAGATTTGAAATCTCTAAGTATATGGAGTTAAAATTTAAGGTCTCTAGTGACTATAAAAGTTTGAAACACTTGTTTGATTAGAAATATGTAGTATATAAATAGTTAAATATTTGACAATGACTGTGTTGTTACATAGTCTCTGTTTAGGCAAATTAGAATTTCATAATGAATAAAATACTTTATAAGATATTCTTATAAATCCTCTACCTTATAAAAGATGAGGATTGTAACTATTCTTTTATTTCAAAACATAATCTTGAATATGTTTGTGGTGTTGTGGGTTATTGGCCGAGGGAGTGAACTCATATTTAAATTTTAGTACAAAGTTAAGATGTTTTCAATGAGCCTCTTAATCTAATTAATTTCATGGTGAAACTCAATCTTACCCCTAGACAGAAACGTGAAGCTTGAAATTAAAAGAGTTATCCAGAACTTGTGATTTGAGGTCAAAATTTATAAAAAGGAGAGAATTGTAACACTCTGCTCAACCTAACGATATTAATTAGTGTTACAGTAACTTAATAAATTTGGTATTGGTTACCTGATAAATTAGGTAACTGTTTGGGTTGAATTGAGCCTCGATCTATAACACTGAATGTGAGAAATAGCTCCAAATAATCTAAAAATTTAGCTTAAATAGCTAATCACTTAGAAATAAATATAGAAAATTATTGCTAAGTCATAAATTCTTGGAATAAGCTATATGAAATTTTTAGAGATCAAATGAATTAGTTTGATATTTTTAATAACACTGAGAAATTGTTTATAAATTAAATAAAATGCTACATAGCTTGGAAAATTATAAAACTGTTTGAAAATGATAAATGGAATATGAAAAATATTTTGATATAAAATTAAGTTGAGGCAGGTACATTTACTTACCTTATAGGTTCGATTTAATTTAAAAGAAAAAATACAATTTATCTTATGAATGACGATGTATAGAAAATTATGGAAATCAAAATATACGAAATTAGTTAAGATTTGTGAGTTTTAGGAATACATGAAAGTTAAAAAAAATTGGTTTCAAAAGATGGAAGTGTTCCTAAGAGACATAAAAGTTCCAAGTGAATTTATTTTATAAAACTCTCTTTCCACCATTGTTAGCCTCTCATTTCTTATCCCTTACACTATTCACCTCATTTTTATTCTCTCTCACTCATTCACTCTCATTATTTTTCTAGTCTTTCTCTCTTTAGCCATATGCTTTCTTCCCCTCAAGCACCTGGTCATGCGGTGCTCTTTCCCTCTTACTCGTTCGTTCGTGCTGCCATCTACTACCTCTCTCTCAGTCATCCACGTTGTTGCTCAGCTATTCACTCACGCTATTGCTTCTTCTTCCACTCATTCGTTCTCTCTTCATTTTAAGCATCTTGGTCATTCATTTTGTTTATTTATGTGCTTCTTTGAAGACGTCGGCGAAGAAGGAAAAGTACACGAATTCCCTAACTTTTGGTCTGATCTTGATTAGTCATTTGTTTGGAAATGGCAACTCGTCTGCATGCCTTTTTAGGGAATGCCAGGTTGAGGTTCCATGGGAGAGGTGATAGCTGGCACTTGGATTTTGACACTGAGCGTTTTGTTTATGTTGGAGACGTGACTGTGTCTCTAGCATGGGGTCGTTATGATCCCCTTGTGTTTTCTTTTGATTTCTATGTTTGGTTGGAGTTTTACATGCCTGTGCGAGAGGTATGGGGTGAACGTGTGTATACCCCACCCAAGGATTCAGATTCGTTTCTGTCCTTTGCATGAGCTCCTGCTCGTGGGTTAGCCGCTCCCATAAGGATTTTCTCTTCTGAGGAGGATTCTGAGGAAGACCCATTTGAGACTCATTCTTAGTTGTTGATGGAGGCTTGACTCTTTTTGGTAGCTTTTTGGGTGGCTGGTTGTATATCGCTTTAACGATGTTTTGTCTTTTTAAAATGAAGATTGAAGTAAAATTTGTAAATGTATAATCCTTTTGGGGAATATAAAGCTTCTATTTTTTTTTTATATCCAAGTATATGCTTGATATACTAGGTTACTGGTATTAGGGTGTTACACATATAGTCCCAATCCTATTCCATATCTGAATAAATCTTCAACTAAAATCTCATGATCCTCAGGAAACAAACTACACATCAACAATATTAATTTGGCTCCTTCTTTATTTAGATTATCATAGCTTAACTTAAGACAAATGAAAACATCTCTCACGCCTGCTTCCACATCAAGTGGTTTTGAATGCCTTAGATTATGCAAATGCACCTTCCACTCATCGTCAGATTTTCCCTTTGTTGAGATTATGTATCCCTATAAATCAGGGATTGTATACAATTAGGATTATCAGGGATTATATATAATTAGGATTTGTAATTAGAAGCTGATTCGTTTGTTTCTTTTTTAGTGTAGATTGTCTTTAATATAAATACACAGCTACTAAAGAGTTTTCCTTAAGCATTTCATCATATTTTCCATTTAACTTGGTATCAAGACCAGTTCAATCTTGGGGTTGTCAAACCTTAGATCACCCATAACAGCCACCGTCGAGGTTGAGTCACATCCAACGTCAAGGCTGAGTCACGATAATCCAGCCACCATCATGGCTAGACTATTAAGAAGTGAAGAAACAGGTGGGTTCGTAAAGGTCTGATCGGCCAATCCCTTCAAGCGCGTCACTGGAAAAATCGCCCACGCACCACCACACGCATCTCCCTAAGTCAGCGTGTGCCACCCACCGATGGTCGAATCACCTCATCGGCGGCACTGGTTAGCTCGTCGACGCCCCCTGACTAGTTTCTAGTGGTCGTCAGCTTCAGTCGCACACTATTGGGTTACTGTTTTGAGTGCTTTGATAAGCACGCAAAAGATATGGTTTTACGGCTTGATAAGTTGATTTGTTTTCCCTGAACTTGTTTTCTTGTTTCATTTTGGCCCAAGTATCTTGGAATAGTGGACGTAGATTAGGATTTAAGTTCTTTTAATTTTTAATTAAGAAAAATTGAGTGAAAGAAAGAATCATCACCACTTTTATGTGTTTGTGTAGGAAGACACTTAAGGAATGAGAGTTAGGGGCCTTAGAAACATATCAGAAGCAAAATTCTTAGGATGTTCAGCGCCCAGGCGCTCAGACAAGGCGCCTAGGCACCCTTGAGTGCATCAGAAGTCATTCCCCGGACTTTCAGTGCCCAGGTGCTCATGCTCATGCTCATGATAGAAACCTGAATTCTAGATGATCAACGCCCAGGCGCTCCAGACGCAGCGCCTAAGCACCTAGACTAGAATATAAATACATTAATTCTAACTTAATTGGGGGAGAAGCCCTCAAAAAAGTTAGAGAAAAGGATGAATCAACGTTGGGAAGAGTGAAAGCGGCTGCTCAACCACCAGGAAGAAGGGGAACCTCTCCAACTCATCAAGAATGACTAGGGTGTTCTTTTTTCTTCTTGTTGTTTCCTACATTTGCACCATGTACTGCTAAATTCCTTTGGTTAGGGTGATTGAACTTTCTCTTCTCATGATGTAATGAATTTTTTATATTAATTCAAGTCTTTCTTTCATGGTTTAGTGATTAGACCTATTTTATTTGCTTGGCAATTGTTATGGAATGGTTATTCATACAATTATTTGTTGAAGAATCCATATGAAATTGGGAAATGGAGTATGGGTTATGTTTTTTGGTCTAATTGTCATGCTTTTGGAGATCTAGGAATAGAATTTCATGAGTATGCAATTTTGATAAATTCAAGAAACGTTAATCCTTATCCTCATAGATTTTAATTAATGAATTAATTGATATTTGTGGGGTTAAGAGGTGTTCATATCTCAAGGAATAGAATGTGAGCTAATTCATAATTTAGTCGTAAACCAAATGAAAGAATGATTTGAACCAAACTAATGGTCATTAGTCATAGGTTGATTAAGTAAAATCAAACCCTAACTGTTTTTATTTCTTTGACATTTCCAACTTATTCTTTGTTGATTTACTTCTTGCAAGTAGTTTCCATTCAATTTACTCTTCCTGTTTTGAACAAAACTCTCTCTAATTTTTATTATGACCAATTAGTGAAATTAGTGAAAATACTTGGGTTAACAAACCAGTACATTTGCTGGCATGTTAACAATTTTTTTGCGCCGTTACCGGGGATTGAATTTTGACACATTTAAGAGTAGTTGATTTTATTACTTTGGTAACATTTTATTTCATTTTTTTAATTAATTGTGCTTAACTTGACTACAATACTCACTAGTTGATTGTTGTGGTTTATGCGAGGTACAATTGACCCGAGCTCATTATTATTTGATCCAGAGATAGAGAAGGCTGCAAGAAGGAATATAAAAGCTGCAAAAAGGAAGGCCGTAAAGGCTTAGAGAAGAAATCCTCCACAAGCTGCTATGGATACAATTATGGAGGGGAACAACCATAACCCACCTCCTCGAAGAACTGTTGGGTACTATATAGTGCCAAGTCCTGATAGTTGTACCACAAGCATAGTCAGACCAAATGTGCAAGCAAACAATTTTGAGATAAAGCCCGCACTCTTGCATTTGGTGTAGCAAGATCAGTTTGGGGGAGGACCGCTTGATGACCCCAATGTGCATATTTCTAATTTCTTGCAACTATGTGACACAATCAAGATCCATGGTGCAAGTGAAGATGCCATTAGGCTAAGAATTTTCCTTTTCTCATTATGAGACAAGGTAAATAGTTAGCTCTAATCTCAACCATAAGGGAGCATAACCACATGGGAAGATTTGGTATCCAAATTCTTGACGAGATACTTCCCTCCATCAAAATCTGCTAAATTGAGGAGTGAGATTACAAATTTTGCTCAACAAGATGGAGAGTCACTTTATGATGCAGAGGAACAATATAAGGATTTGCTAAGAAGATGCCCTCATCATGCTTTACCCAATTGGTTGCAAATTCAGACGTTTTGCAATGGATACCCTTTTAACAAGGGCAATGGTAAATGCAGCCGCTGGTGGTTCTTTGAACTGTAAAACAATTGAAGAAGCTCAATAATTGATTAATGTGATGACCATAAATAGTTACCAAACAAGCAATGAGAGGTCTATGGATAAGAAAGGAGTACTCGAGCTTGACACACTAAATGTAATTTTAGCACAAAACAAGCTCGTTTCTTAATAGCTCACCAATATCACATAGAAGCTAGGTAATGTACAAGTTAGTGCATCGGTAAGTACTTCTTCTCCTAATCCTCCTTTAATTTGTGATTTTTGTGGTGCTAACCATCCTAATGGAGAATGTGAGGGTTCACAAGGACACCAAACTATTGCACATGAGTAGGTTAACTTTATGGGTAATGCACAGAGGAATCAACATAACCCATAATCCAACACATAAAATCCGGGTTAGAGGAATCACCTAAATTTTGCATAGAACAACCAAGGAGAACAAAGAACTCAATAGCCTCCTAACCAACCACCTCATGTTCACCCACTCAAGACAAGCCTTAGAGAAGCTTACACAACAAACATCCTCTTTTGTGCAGCAAACGACAAATTTTATGATTGAGACAAGAGCAAATTTCAAGAATCAAGAGTCAAGTATTCGAAATTTGGAAGCATAAATTAGACAACTCTCAAGGCAACTATCTGAAGACCACCTGGAAGCTTACATAGTGACACAGTGACAAATCCAAAAGAGAACTGCAATGCTATCACTTTGAGGAGTAGGAAGGTAGTAGAAGGGAGCAATACCGGTGTAAGAGAAGAAGAGGTGATAGAGGAGCAAGAAGACAAGAAGGTTGAAGGAGAAGTAAATCAAAAGGATAATAGAGCTGTGAAAAAAGGGAAGAATAAAGTTGAAAAATATGATCAGACCACCAATCCATATTTCAAGATTCTATATCCTCAAAGGCTGAAGAAGCAAGAGATGGAGAAGTAGTTTGAGAGATTCTTAGACATTTTTAAGAGGCTCCAAATCAACATACCTTTTGCAGAAGCCTTAGAGCAAATGCCAACATATGCAAAGTTCATGAAGGAGCTCATCTCCAACAAAAGAAAGCTCAAGCATGATGAAAAGGCTATGTTAACAGAGAAAGTAGCCCTATTCTCCAAAGGAAGCCTCCTCTGAAACTAAAAGATCCGGGCAGTTTCACCATTCCTTGTCATATAGGAAATTTGATGATCGGGAAAGCCATGTATGACTTGGGAGCGAGTATAAACTTGATGTCTTTTTCTATCTTTAACAAGTTAAGCATTGGACAAGTGAAGTCAACTATGATCTCATTGCAACTAGTTGATAGATCAATCAAGCATCCATATGAAGTGATTGAAGATGTTCTTGTTAAAGTTGATAAATTTATATTTCCTGCAGATTTTGTGGTACTTGATATAGAGGATGATGTTGATATCCCGTTAACTCTTGGAAGATCATTCCTAGTAACTTTAGGAGCACTAATTAATGTGCCTAGAGAAGAGCTTATTTTGAGAGTAGATGGAGATTATGTGACAATCAATGTCTTCGGGGATGCTAAATATTCCCCAATGTCAAATCTCCATGCCTTTATTGATATCATTCAAGCTAAGAACTAGGAATCCTTAGCTATTAAAGCTCCCCCACCATCTTACAATGCTGATATTGATCCTCCTAAAAATCAAGTTATTAAAATAGAAGAAGGTTCTCCCTTGATTCATACTCCTTTGTGAATTGGTCTTTCATCTTCTGATCGATTAGAGCCACCATATAATACTGGAATCTATCATGCCAAGGCACACTTGGGACAAATATTTCAACCTGGAATTCAAAATGTTGGTGGAAAGGATACCAAGGCTAGTGACCAAGGAAGGAAGCATTAGTCTGAGAAAAGAAAAGTGTCATCTTACTTCTCATGTTTCAAACCACCTTGATGAGTTGAAGAGGCAACGTCGAGCTAATGACGTTAAACAAGCACTTCTTGGGAGGCAACCTAAGTTTGGTTTGGTGTTTCTTTCGTTTTCATTATATTTTCTTAATTTTATCCCTTTTTATTAGTAGTTGTTTGTTGGATTGATTTAGATTGAAAAGCAGTTGAATGGGGGCTTGATTGAGATGTTTTTATTGTTAACTCAGAAAAAAAAGTAGATTTTCAGTAATATCAGTACTGCTTAGAGCTCCTAGGCGCTGCATCTGAAGTGTCTAGGCGCCCAAGATACCCTAAGATAAGTTTCTCCCTACCATATCATCGCCTAGACCCTGTAAACGAAGCGCCTAGGCGCTTAAAAAAAAAGGAAAGTTGAACGTCAGCTCCTAGGCATTGCATACATAGCGCCTAGGCAATCTATGGAGACCTGCATTTTTAAACGCAAACCCCTTCACTTTTCCCCCATTTTCGCACATTATTTCCCTCTCTCAAACCTTATCCCCCTTCGTATATTTCTCCCTCTTATTCCCATTTTCTTTCAATCTTACACTCAATCTTTCTTATTTTCTCTCTTTCATTTCCACCCACACATTCCCACTCTCACACACACACATGTTCTTGCTCTCTCACTTATGGTCCTCACTCTCGCACGCGTGGGTTTTTGATTTTGTGCAACCTAGGATAATGGCACTCAAGCTTCAACCTAAGTGCAAACGCGCTTCCTAACCTGAGAGCTCATGCCAACAGGCGTCATTCGATGCTGACCTCTCTCTCTAAGGAGAATGAGAAGCGCCTCACTGAAATCCTCTATAATTGGGGATTTGTGCTAGAACAAGGCATCCTTCTGGAAAACGGTGAATGCGATGAGATCTTTAACCAGGCCTTAAGCAGAAATTGGTCCAAACTTTACAAGTTGTCGGTCGATGGGTCAGCCTCCATAGTCCGCAAATTCTATGCAAATGCGTATCGACCGAAAGGTGATGACCGCAATAAAAATGAGTCATCATCGCATTCTTTTTTATTCAAGAACTTTTGATTAATTTCTGGAAACGCCCACGGACGTGGGTGATTGTGGGTACACAAAGCTGAAGAAAGAGGCGTTAAACCCAGACTTAATGTTGTGAACCCTATGCAGGCAGGGAGCACAATGGGAACTTGCTGCCTAGAACTACCCTCAAATACTTGAAGAAATCCGACTTGCTCCCAATTTCAAAGGCTTGGTGCACTTTTTTTGAAGCTGGCTTCTTCCCCAACTCTCACCACCAGGAGGTTACAAAGGACCGAGCATTATTGATTTTTGTTATTGTTACTGGGAGATTAGTAGATGTAGGATTAGTGATTTCCTGTAATATCCAAACTCTACCCCAGAGTAGGACCTGGCAGTCTCGGTTATGGTACCCTAGCCTTATCAAGCAGTTATGTATGCAACTGGGGTTGAGATCAGTGAAGGTGTCTCAATCAGGCCAACTCAAGCTGTAAACGTGGCCATGATCAACCGCTACTTGCAAGAGGACAACCGAACTCAGATTCATCCAGCAGCTCGAGCCCGTGCAGCCAGACCATCTCGTCCACACTTAGAGCCTTCTTTTAGTGGAGTAGAGAGACACATTCAGCATCTTGAGCGCTATGTTGTACAATCTAACCAGGCGCTAGAAGTAATGATGCAGAACTTAGCCATCCAGTTAAATGTTGATCCAAATCCTTTGGGTGGCATGCCACTTCCCAAGGAGGACTCGTAGAGTGAAGAATGAGCTAGCACCGATGAGGATGGGAGTAAGAGTAGCGATGATTGAGTGCCATTGCACATATCCCTTTCACCATGGTCTACGAGGGGGAGTTTCTCTTTTCCTTTTCTTTTGCCTTGAATTGTTATTATTTAAGCTAATTTCATTAGTTTTGTTTTAACTATTTCGCATTACCATAGTTATTGTTTTCGTTCACTACACAAGTGCTTAGGGACAAGCACGAGAATAAGTTTGGGGGAGAATATGTTTTCATGCCTTCTCAAGTGTTCTTTTTACCTTCCTTTATTTTTGTTTCCTCTGTTTCTTCTATTTGTGTGTGTTTCTTCTGTGTGTTGTGTGTGTGTGTGTGTGTGTGTGTGTATAAAATAAAATAAAAAGAGAAAGTCAAAATGGTTGCCAATCATGAAGAAGGAGAAAGGTATATGTGGGTTTAACTTGGGGTAAGCTCCTCTTCACCACAATTTTGAGGATAGGGTAACTTGGTATGTGACATTCATATGTAGATGAGAACTCAAAGTGAGCTTTGAGCCTTGATACATGAGCGGGAACACATCACCCACTCATTTCTTCTTAATTGTATGTATTTCACTCATAGTTATATCTTCCAGAACTTGACTTCTTTCTTTTTGAAATTGTTGGCATGTATGCATACATGAGGTATGATTGAGGCATTGTTTGTTTGATAACCCTCTGGCCAAAGGACTACCTTATACATTTTTCCTAGTGTTACCCCCTGAGCCTGAATACCATTTCATTCTTTTTAGCTTAATATAACCCTTATGCGTAAAACCATGAGAATTAACCACTAAAGGAGTTAATAGACTAGTGCTGATTTGGGGTTGAAAAAGGTGTTAAAGGTTTACATTTGAAAATGATGGGTTTCATAAAAGGATATTGTAAAAGAAAGTGTGAGTTAAATAAATATTAAAAAAAAATCAAATTCAAAAAAATCAAAAAAAGAAAAAAAAAAGATTCAGAATAAAGGTGGTTGCGGGGCTTGAAAGATGGAGCAAGGAGTGTAGGGTAGTTCTTTCAGAATTTAGTTCTTTTCGGTCTATAACTCTTTTGTTTTTACCTAACCATTCCTTAATTGTCCACCTATCACCTCAGCCAAATTATAACCCTGAATAAAAGACCTTATGACTTATGGCATGCATGCATGTTGATAATAGATAAGTAGAGAGGAATTAAGCCTATAGTAAGGTGTGATTATGTTGTGAAGGAGTGAAAATACAAACCTAAACACTCGAGTGGAGAGCAAATGTGTTAAATTTGTTTGCGTGTGAATTTGTGTACATGCTAAGTTATTTTGCTCCTATTGTTGTGGTGATTGAGTAAAATGATCCTTCTTGTTACATCTTTCAGTGATCTGAACTCTGTATTCATGGTTTGTAACACTGATTTTGTTAGCAATATTTTCTTTCTTTCAGAATAAACAAAATGGTTTTAGCAGCTCTATTTTCAATTTAGTTTCTTTGCCCGAGGACGTGGCAAAAGTTAAGTTTGGGGGTGTGATAAGCACGCAAAAGATATGGTTTTACGGCTTGATAAGTTAATTTATTTCCCCTGAACTTGTTCACTTGTTTCATTTTGGTCCAAGTATCTTGGAATAGTGGACGTAGATTAGGACTTAAGTTCTTTTAGTTTTTCATTAAGAAAAATTGAGTGAAAGAAAGAATCATCACCAATTTTATGTGCTTGTGCAGGAAGACACTCAAGGAAGGAGAACTGGGAGCCTTGGAAACAGATCAGAAGCAAAATTCTCAAGACATTCAGTGCCCAGGCGCTCCAAACAAGGTGTCTAGGCACCCTTGAGTGCATCAGAAGTCATTCCCTGGACTTTCAGAGCCTAGGCGCTCAAGACGCAGTGCCTAAGCACTCTTGCTCATCACAAAAACATGTGTTCTGGACGTTCAACGCCCAGGCACTCCAAACGCAGCACCTAGGTGCCCAGACTAGAATATAAATACATTAATTCTAACCTAATTGGGGGAGCAACCATCAGAAACATTAGAGAAAATGATGAATCAACCTTGGGAAGCATGAAAATGGCTGCTCAACCACTAGGAAGAAGGGGAACCTCTCCAAATCATCAAGAATGATTAGGGTGTTCTATTTTCTTCTTGTTGTTTCCTATATTTGCACCATGTACGGCTAAATTCCTTTAATTAGGGTGATGAAACTTTCTCTTCTCATGATGTAATGACTTTTTAATATTAATTCAAGTCTTTCATTCATGGTTTAGTGATTGGACCTTTTTTATTTGCTTGGCAATTATTATAGAATAGCTATTCATACAATTATTTGTTGAAGAATCCATATGAAATTGGGAAATGGAGTATGGGTTATGCTTTTTGGTCTAATTGTCATGCTTTTGGATATCTAGGAATAGAATTTCAAGAGTATACGATTTTGATAAATTCATAAGATGTTAATCCTTATCCTTATAGATTTTAATTAAGGAATTAATTGATATTTTTGGGTTTAAGAGATGTTCATATCTCAAGGAATAGAATGTGAGCTAATTTAGAATTTAGTCGTAAACCAAATGAAAGAATGATTTGAACCAAACCAATGGCCATCAGTCATAGGTTGATTAAGTGAAATCAAACCCTAACCGTTTTTATTTCTTTGATATTTTCAACTTATTCTTTGTTGCGAATTTACTTCCTGCAAGTAGTTTCCATTCAATTTACTCTTCTTGTTTTGAACAAAACTCTCTCCAATTTTTATTGTGACCAAGTAATGAAATTAGTGAAGATACTAGTGTTAATCTCAATCCTCGTGGGAACGATATCTACTTTCTATATTACTTATACAAACCAGTACATTTGCTGGTGCGTCAACAAGTTTTTGGTACCGTTGCTGGGGATTGAATTTTGATACATTTAAGAGTAGCTAATTTTATTACTTTGGTTACATTTTATTTCATTTTTTTAAGTTAATTGTGCTTAACTTGATACAATACTCACTAGTTGATTGTTGTGGTTTATGCTAGGTACAGTTGACTCAATCCGGAGATAGAGAAAGCTGCAAAAAGGAATAGAAAAGCTACAAAAAGGAAGGCAGCAAACGCTCAGAGAAGAAATCCTCCACAAGCTACTGTGGATACAATTATGGATGAGAACAACAATAACCCGCCTCCTTAAAGAACTCTGGGACTATATAGTGCCAAGTCCCGATAGCTGTACCACAAGCATAGTCAGACCAAATGTGCAAGCAAACAATTTTGAGATAAAGCCCGCACTCTTGCATTTGGTGCAACAAGATCAATTTGGGGGAGGATCGCTTGATGACCCCAATGTGCATATTGCCAATTTCTTGCAACTATGTGACACAATCAAGATCTATGGTGCAAGTGAAGATGCCACTAGGCTAAGACATTTCCCTTTCTTATTACGAGACAAGGCAAAGAGTTGGCACTAATCTCAACCATGAGGGAGCATAACCACATAGGAAGATTTTGTATCCAAATTCTTGACGAGATACTTCCCTCCATCAAAATCTGCTAAATTGAGGAGTGAGATTACAAATTTTGCTCAACAAGATGAAAAGTCACTTTATGATGCAGAGGAACGATATAAGGATTTGCTAAGAAGATGCCCCCATCATGCCTTACTCGGTTGGTTGCAAAATTAGACCTTTTGCAATGGATTGACCCTTTCAACAAGGGCAATGATAGATGCAATTTCAGCACAAAACAAGCTCGTTTCTCAACAGCTCACCAATATCATATAAAAGCTAGGTAATGTTCATGTTGGTGTATTGGTAAGTACTACTTCTCATAATCCTCCTTTAATTTGTGATTTTTGTGGTGCTAAACATCCCAATAGAGAATGTGAAGGTTCACAAGGACACCAAACTATTGCATAGGAGCAGGTTAACTTTATGGGTAATGCAAATAGAAATCAACTCAACCTATACTCCAACATATATAATCCGGGTTTGAGGAATCACCCAAATTTTGCATAGAACAACCAAGAAGGATTGATAACAATGTATTTTATTCATTTTATAATCCTCCCACTAGGCTTATTAAGGTTCAATTTGGTTTACTTCAGTTGATTTTGTCACATTTTATGAAATTAAGCTTAATTGGATTATTGAAGAAATTATTGCTTGAATCATCATTAATTTGGGTGATTGCATTCTTAAGTAAAGTGGCTACAATTTGAGTTGCAATTATCTAATTAATGTGATTCTGGTTTTGTTGAAAAGTTAAGATAATTCTCTAATAACTATTCACTTAATAGCAAGAGCCACATTAATAGCAATATATTTCATTCTTCTCACTTGGCTTTTTCTATAAACTAGCTATAATTTGAGTTACAAATATCTGATAGATGTGATTTTGGTCTTCTTTTAAAGATAAGACAAATTTCAACAACTTTCATAAAGGTCTCAAGATCGCGAACACACGTTTGGATAACTCAAATTGGAGTTCAAACAAAATCTAGAGTTTTGAACCTAACAGCTTGACCTCTATACACTCATTAGGTTATATCTCGAGCTATATGAGTTCAACAATTTTGAAATTTTGATAGTGGAAGGTTAAGACCCATATCTACAACTTTCATGAAGAATACAAAATTCAGTTTGGATTCCTTAAAGGTGATATTGGGCTTGGAAGCCAGACAAATGACCTGAAGTTGGGCCTGACCCATGAGCAGTAATTAGGCCATATCTTGGGCTGTAGGTAATGGATTTGGATAAACTTGGTGTCTATGGAAAGCTAAGATAATTTCCTAGAACTTTCATGAAGATCAATTGGCCAGAAAATGACGTATGCCATAAGTTCATAAGTGAAACATTTCAGAGATAAGAATCCATCCATTCATCATCATCAAACAACTATTTTGGCATTTTGTTCTCATCATCCATCATCTCTTTTGGCATTTTACGTTCCTCTAACTCTATAAAAGGAGGCAAGGACTGATCATTTTAGGGTGTTAGCTTACAGTTTACTTTCATGTTTGTATGTTAATTGTTTCCTTTGTGTAGTTTTCTATTGTTCTTAATTGAAGTTATAGTCATCTTCTTCTTCTTCTTCTTCTCTCTTTCTTTCTTCTTGATTCATGAGTAACTAATTTTCATTTTGCTTGGGTGAAAGGATGAAACTCTTGGTAATAAGTCCATGCTAGATTAACTTTCTTCTTGTGCTTGAATGATATATTTTTATGTGATTTTTATATGTATTGTATGTTATTTTTTATCAATTTAGAAACTCTTCTTGTATATTGAAGAACTTGATTCATTGTAGACAAGACGTTGGCACAATAGATGCTTAAGATCATTTACAAGTATTAGTAGATAATTAATGGAACCATAATGTGAATACATATATAATCTTAATCGAACTTTGAATGTTAAATCTTCTAATTGGAACCTTCTTTATGTATGATTTCGATTGAGTTATTAAAAGAAATAATATTGTCTTTAATTTATTACCAAAAGTGGATCTCCTAACCCAAGTGAATCCTTTTCATCTTTGAACAACTTATATCATTTTTATTATTGTGACAAATTTGCTCCTTACCTCAAAGAATTTTTCTTCATCAATTCCCTGTGGATCGACCTCGGATTCCTGAGAATATATTACTTGAAACAACCTGCACTTGAGTTTAAAACTTTTAATTATCCCATCAAGTTTTTGGCGCCGTTGCCGGGAACTTGATTTGAAGTTCTAATTTATTGAGGTTCTTTTTCTGTAAGTAAATTTCACTATCAGGTATATTCTTCCTCTACTCTTTTAATTATTTTTTTAATTTACTAATTTACTAACTAATTAACTTACTAACTTACTTACTTTTTAACTAACTTTTATATTTATGTCATTTATTTATACTTTTTAACTTTTTAACTTTTATATTTATGTCATTTATTTATGCTTTTTAATTTATTTTATTTATTTACGTCATTTATTTAGGTTTTTTATTTTTTTATTATTTTTATTTATTTATTTTTACTTTTTGCTTTTTTTTATTTACAATTTCTACTTACTAACTTACTAACTTTATATTTATGTCATTTATTTACGCTATCTAACCTTTTAATTATGTCATTTATTTACGCTATCTAACTTTTTAATTTATGTCCTTTATTTTTGTTTTCTGACTTACTACTTGTACATTATTTTTATTTTACATCACTTATTTATGCTTAACTGGTATCATGATTCAAATTTTGGTCGTTTAGTTAAAATTAATCCCGATACTTTATATATTGATTTGTTTGAATCACAATCACACATAATTGACACAATGGCTGAAATTGAAGGTACACATGTTGAACATAAAAATCAAACACAACGAGCTAAAAATGAAAGTGTACATGATGAATAGGAAAATTAATTGTTGCGAACTATGCGTGCATATTTGCAACCACCTCAAAATTCTAGTTCATCATGTTTTATCTTTCTACTTGCTGCTAATAATTTTAGATTTAAGCCAGGTATGATTTCTTTACTTCCTAATTTTCATGGTTTAGAATCTGAAAGCCCATATTTACATCTAAAAGAATTTGAGGAAGTCTGTATTGCTTTCAATGATCAAAATTGCACTGAAGAGATTGTTAAGCTTAATTGTTTCCTTTTTCTTTGAAAGAAAAGCAAAAACTTGGCTTAACGCTTTGAAACCAATATCAATTGGCACATGGTAAGAAATGCAAGGTGAGTTTTTAAAGAATTTTTTTCTAACACATAAAACTAATGCTTTGAAAAGACAAATCCAAATTTTTTCCCAAAAATCAAATGAAGTGCATTTTCAAAGTTGGGAACGTTTTAAAGATTTGTTAAATTTTTGCCCATATCATGGTTTTGAAAAATGGCAGATTATAAGCTTCTTTTATGAAGGTTTAACATCTGAAATCAAACAATTTGTAGAAACAATGTGCAATGACGAGTTTTTAGATAAAGAACCCAAGGAAGCTTTAGATTATTTAAACCATTTGACTGAAAATTTTTAATCTTGGCATAATACTAATCCTTTTGAAAATTCAATTAGATATAACCTTACTAATGTTGGTAAAGGAAAATATCATCTTAGTCAAGAAGTAGATCTAAATGTAAGGTACGCTAGTTTGGCTAGAAAGGTTGAATCCATGGAATTAAGGAAAGTAAAAGAAGTCAAATCTGTGCAAAATAAAGAAATTTGTGGCATTTATGATGAATTAGGACACTCAACAAATGAATGTCCTAATATTCCTGTTTTTAAAGAAGTTGTGCATGAGCAAGTAAATGCAATGAACAATTTTAAAAAGCCATTCACCTATTCTTTTTCAAATTCTTATAATCTGGGATGAAGAAATCACCCAAACTTCAGTTGGAGGAATAATAATTAAGCACAATTTATGCAACCACTGCCTCTTCAGGAATAACAGGATTCACAAAATTCTCAAGGATATGCACCTTATGTCCCATCATATAGGAAAAACCTTGAAGGGACATTGAATGTATTCATAGAAAAGCAAGAGGTCATCAATAAACAAAACACTTAAATCATGATTAACATAAAAGAAACTCTTTCTAAACTTACTTCTGCACTCATCATTCACGAGAAAGGAAAATTTCCTTCTCAACCTCAACCGAATCCTAAGGGTCAATATAGTCTAAATGAGGGTAGTTCAGAAAACTAACAAATAAATCAAGTCAATTCTATGATAACTCTTAGGAGTGGAAAAGTTGTTGAAAAAAATTTTTTTGAATCTCGTGAAAAAGATGGTAAATCAATTCCCCAAGATAAAGAAGAGGTTGATAAGCCATCTAGCCAAAATGAGACCAAACTCTCGTCTCCTCCACCCCCATTTCCTCAAGCATTAAGCAAACCAAGGATATTGGACCACCACACTAAAATTTTTGAAATTTTTAAACAAGTGAAGGTCAATATTCCGTTGTTAGATGCTATCAAACATGTTCCTTCTTATGCCAAATTTTTGAAGGACTTATGCACTGTTCAAAGGAAATTAAATGTGAAAAAAATGCCTTTTTGACCGAATAGGTAAGTTCCATTATTCAAAGCAATAATGTTTTGAAACATAAAGACCCTGGTTGTCCTACGGTTTCATGCATCATTGGAGAACATAAAATTGATCAAGCTTTACTTGATCTTAGTGCTAGTGTTAATTTGCTTCCATATTCAGTTTATCGACAACTCAATCTGGGTGAGTTAAAACCAACTTCTGTAACTCTTCTACTTACTGATAGATCAATTAAAATTTCAAAAGGAATAATGGAAGATGTGTTGGTACAAGTTGGTAAATTCATTTATCCTGTGGATTTTATTGTCTTGGAAACGGAACCTATAGTTAATAGTTCCAAGTTAATTCCTGTTATTTTAGGTGGTCTATTTTTAGCAACATTGAATGCTTTGATAAATTGCAAAAATGGAGTGATGAAGCAAACATTTGGAAACATGACACTTGAACTTAATGTTTTCAACATATGCAAGCAACCACATGAAGTCAATGATGAAAATGAGGAAGCTAACGGGATTGAGGCCATTGTAGATGATCATCTTCTAAAAGAGAGTTCTTCTGACCTATTAGAAGTTTGTTTAATTAATTCATTTGATTCAGGCATACAAGTAGATGGTGATATTTCTGAAATATGCTCTTTACTTGATTGTACATAAGCAATGGAATACAAGGGATGGAAGCTGAGATTTGAAGAGTTATAACCTATGAATGATAATATCCATGAAAAAGTACCCACACTGGAACTAAAGCCATTACCTGCTAGGTTGAAGTACACATTTTTGGGGAAAGAATAAAGTTTTCCAGTAGTAATTTCATCAATCCTTACTGAAGAATAAGAAGGTATGTTGATAGAAGTACTTAAAAGGCATTAAAGTACAATTTGATGGACATTAACAGATATAAAAGGCATTAATCCATTAATTTGTACACATAAAATACATTTAGAGGATAATGCTAAAACATTACAGCAACCTCAAAGAAGATTAAATCCATACATGAAAGAGATAGTTAGGGCTGAAGTTCTTAAATTACTTGATGTTAGAATTATTTACCCTATTCCCGATAGCTAGTGGGTAAGCCCTACACAAATTGTGCCTAAGAAATCTAGAATAATAGTGGTTGAAAATGAAAAAGGTGAGTTAATACCTACGCAAGTTTCATCCAGTTGGTGTATGTGTATTGATTTTAGAAAATTGAATGCAGCCACTAGGAAAGATCATTTCCCCTTATAATTTCTTGATCAAATTCTAGAAAGAGTGGTAGGACATCCCTACTATTGTTTTCTAGATGGTTATTCAGGGTATAATCAAATACCAATTGTATTAGAGGATCAAGAAAAGACCACTTTTACGTGCTCCTTTGGCACTTTTGCATATAGAAGAATGCCTTTTGGTCTTTGTAATGCTCTGGTAACTTTTCAAAGATGCATGCTAAGTATTTTTAGCGACATGATTGAGCATTATTTAGTGGTTTTCATGGATGATCTGATAGTTTTTAGAATTTTTTTTGAAAATTGTCTTGATAATTTGGATAAAGTTCTTAAAAGATGTGAAGAAAAAGGATTTGTTTTAAATTAAGAAAAATGTCATTACATGGTTACTTCAGGAATCGTGTTAGGTCATGTGATATCTACTGAAGGAATTGAAGTTGATAAGGCCAAAGTTGAATTAATTGCTCATTTGTCTTCCCCAAAAATAGTCAGAGAATGTGATATCCTTATGGTGTAACACCCTCCGTAGGGCGTCACATTTTAAAAAAATAAATAAATCTTAAAACTAATTAAAATTATTTTATAAAAGCTTTGAGTTTCAAAATATGGATTTTAAAATTTCTTGTCGCGGAAATACAAACTTACCGGAAATTTTAAGTAAAATGGAAATTAAATTTAACAGATTAACATACACATCACCAATCATTTCATATAAGTTAAAACGTAATATTTACTGACTCGAGAAAGTAGCAAACCCAAAGACGGGTACTACTAATAGCAGCGGTAACAACACTAACGAGAAAAATTCAACCTACATAGTCTGTTTCTTCACCAATCGCATCTTGTTGAAACTTGAAAGACCACTCAATGACGCCGCCACCATCTTGAGAATATTGTCTCCCCTAGGGTTAAGAATGTGCTCCGCCTACTATACTGGTCGAAGAATACCAACCAAACAAAAACAACACGGGAAAGAGGTGAGATCCCTTTCACCAAGTATGCATCGGTAGTAAAGAATAATACGAATGACAAAGTCATTCCATACACATGAGATAATCACAATTATAGTCATGTTATCAATTTACAAATATTTCTAACATACATATAACCTAATAAAATAAACAAGTAATAACATTATCGGGATAGATATAACAATTCATACCATATAAAATATCATAACAAGATCAATATAAAAGAAAGATCAAATGTCATAACAACATAAATATCACAAATGGAAGGTCACTGAGATAAAAATCACAGATAAAAAGCATAGATAGAAATCACAAATAAAATCACAAATAAAAATATCATAGATAAAAGATGACAGATAAAAGAAATAACAAATAAAAGATAATAGATAAAAATAACAAATAGAAGATAATAATGCACCACATATCAACATATACAATAAGACACAATCCTACTCCATGGAGCTAAAGAAAACACAAGTATCGAGAGCGGAATGATCGCAAAATCTATTAGTACCACGGCTGCCCAACCAACTATTCTTGTTTGTCACACGTTGCGTCTATAGCCCCACGACACAGGAATCCATCATCCGGGCGTGGTGTAGTTCACTGATCTCACGTTGTGGCACTACAGCAAATGTACTACTAGATTTCACAAATCTCAATTAAATATAGTGCGTGTTGAGTACCATAGTGTGCTATCGGTTTACCACGGCGGCGGAGCTACCAACTCCGTCCACATGTGGGATCCCGTACACTAAAGTCTCCAAGTTCATTAGAACAATGAACCACACTACGTTTATCGCATCGACAACACGATGTGATTCGTCTCGTCAACCAATCCACAAAAACTTGGCACACATAAATAGAAAGCCTCTACGGGTTCACATTTTCCGAACAGCAGATAAACTCTCAAAAGCCACGGGTTCACATTTTCTCGACAGCAGATAAATTCTCAAAAACCTGTACAGGTTCACATTTTCCCGACAGCGAAAGATCCTAAAAAATAATCTGTACGAGTTCACATTTTCCCGACAGCGAAAATTCTCAAAAGCCTGTACGGGTTCACATTTTCCCGACAGCAAAAATAAATATAGTAATGTTTAATCGCGTAGAAATTTTATTGTATTTTCACAATTCCGTCATTTTTACAAACGTTTGCAAAACGCGTAAATATATTTTTCTGTTTTCAAAATCGCGTAGAATTTTTAATACGTTTTTCAATCGCGTAAGATTTTTAAATCGTTTTCTTGTCCAACTTCCTTAAAATAAGCTGTTTAAAACAAACAGAAATAATATTTAGTACTTTCAAATTACGTAGAATATTTTTCATAAAGCGATATCTTGTCTTTTGGACATCTTTTCTATCTTATTTATCCGTTTTTACTAAAAATTGATGTATTTTGTTTAATAAATTATAATAATGGTTTCCTAAATTTACCATTTAAAAGTCCTTTTCATTTTTATTAATACCAAATAATTATACTTTTGAAAATTCTAACGTGCTTCAAAACACATGATGAGCTATACGTTAGAAATTTTATAAAGCTCTTGTATTTCTTCTTACAAGTAAAAACCATTAGTATTAACCTCTTAAACTTAATTCTAACTACTTTATTTCTTTAAAACTCATTGTAGAAAATTTACTTTAACTTGTATTGCTTCTTCTTGATTGAAAATAGCTTGGAATTAATTTTAGAAATCATGAATGTCTAATTTGGCATGTTGGCGAATTTGATAAAAACTTTGCATTTGATTTCCAAATTATTTTTCACCTTTTAAATACATGTTTAATCTCTTGTATTGTCTACATTGATTTAATCCTTACCCTAGAAAATAGTTTTAGAAATCAAAGTGTTGAAGTTAGACATGTTGGATGAAAATGTAAGGTTATGCCATTTAATTTCCAAATTCATTTTTCTTAATCTAAACAAATGGATATCTTACCAATTCTATTAGGTTAATTAGGTCACCTTTTAAGAAAATTAAGAGAACATTTTGGTTCCCCATTTGGATCATGGTCGTGAGCCTTGTTAGTGTGTTCTTTGGAACACTCATACAATCCTTGACATATTATTCATATCCTATATTTTATCATGCATTTCTAACACATGCAATATTATCAAAGCTTGTAGACATGCAAATTAAAGCTTGTAGACATGCAATTTATTACAAACATCAAATAAGAAGGCTACTAACAAATACACAACAACCTAATAACAAACACAAAATTAACAAACACACAAATAATAAACACATCAATAATTTACACACATAATCAATCACAATTAGGAAAAACTATAAACAATCAAGTGAATGAATCCTTATGGATTCTTCACCACAACCACAAACATTCCTCACCACCAACACATGGTTGATGAGGGTAATCTCCCTCTTACCTCTTGAAGAACCTCCAAGTCCTTTGTATGTCTCCTTCAAGCAAGCTTCCTCCTCCAAGAGCTCCTTGAAAACAAAGAAAACATACAATATTAATACCTAAGGCTCTAAACTAGAATAATCATGGATTAAAATCATGATTAAAACTTTAAAATGGATAGAAACATGAAGATTAAAGAATTTTACCTTCATGGTTTCAAACTTGAGCTTTGAAGAACAAGGTAGAAAATGGAAGATTTAGGAAAAACTTCCAACATGAAAGTTCTTTAGAAATGCATGGAGATTCAAGATCTATGGTCATTTAAAATTATTAAAGCTTGGAAGGTGATTTTTGAGGGTTGGCCGTGAGCTTGAAGAAAGGGAGAGATATGAGTTTTTGTGATTTTTGCTTGATAGGAAGATGAAGATGAAGGAATCTTGAGAAATTCCTAACATGAAAGTGTCTTGGTTTGATGAAAGGATTCAAGAAATGATATTGGTAGGATTTATTGAAGTTTGGAGAATGGTTCTTGGTGATTTGGCCGAAATCAAGGGGAAGAGAAAAGGAGAGAATTTTGGTTGCTTGGTCTTGGTTCTTTGGAGAAAATGATGTGTAGAAGAGTAAATGAGGTGAATGGGTGGAGATTGTCTCCATTTGGGAGCCATGGCCGTGGAGCACATGAAGAGAAAAGGAAGGTGAGAGCTTCTTGCCAAAGTTGAAAATGAGCCAAGGCTCTCCTATTTATAGACTCCGGGAAAAAGATGAAGGCTTAGGATATTTTTCGGTATATCATAAGCAATGAACAACAATTATCGCTTATAAAGCCAATGTCTATTGTCTAATGGGTGATAAAATATACATAGATTTTTATCTTATACTAGCGAGTAGAAATTATTATTGATCATTTTTCTACGATTGCCCTTGATGAGTCATAAAGCGAGTCATCAAAGAGAAATTTCTAGAACATGTGACTCACTACGATGAGTCGGTATGATGAGTCATCGTGGAATTTTCTAGAACGGGTGAGTCAACATGGCGAGTCGGCGTAGATATTTTCTAGAGCGGATGAGTCGGATAGATATTTTCCAAAACGGGTGAGTCAAGATAGCGAGTCAAAGATCTTCGAGTCACCGATCGCATCACAACTGCATCATTGGCTACGTCATCAATGGTGAGTCACAACGCCGAGTCATCGAGAAACTTACTGAAGGCGGCGAGTCACTGCGGTGAGTCTAGGCCGAGTCAACACTTACGGAACCTTCTAGAAGCTCGAGTCATGATGCTGAGGTGTCACGCCACGTGTCATCGTCCTATTGGCCCGTTGCGATGAGTCATAGCCACCAATTTTGACCAGCTCTTCATTGGTCCACGTGTACAGCACTCGATGACTAAACGTGGGTCCCGCAAAATATTTCCGAGTCCATCGTCACTTATTTATACTGACTAATAAAATAATATTATAATAATATAAAATTATTTTATTTGACAGTTAAATCCTAAAAATTAAAAGATTAATTTTAGGCTCATTCAATTGGGTTTAGTAAGATCCCCGCCTCTGAATAATTAAAAACAGATTTTCCGGTCAGGAAAAATATTATTTTCCTACCCGGAGCAAATCACACAAAAAGTCCATATAAAATTACAGACAGTAATATTGAGCACTGTATCATGTAGAAAACAATTAAAAACAGCAAAAACAGCACAAACAGCACGTTCGGGACGTAACGGTCATTTTCCCAATTTTTTCCCACAACGTAGCTAATCATGCAAAACGTTCAAATAAAATTACAGACAGTATTATTTGTCTGTATATCAACCAGAAAAATTAAAACAGCAGATTCAAGAAAAATTTTATTTCACTGTCTTGAAGAAAAATACGTAAAACGATTATATAAAATACTAGACAGTATTATACATCTGTTTTTGATACAGAAAAATTTAAAACAGTAATTTGATAAAATTTTTATCTTACTGTATCGAAACAAATTATGTAAAACTACCAAATAAAATAACAAACAGTATTATTTTTTTGTATTTCATACAGAAAAACAAGAAACAGTAAAATAGGGACACAACGGTCTTTTACCCAAAAGTTGGGATGTTACATATGGGCCCATAGGCATTGAGAATCCTAGGAATGGTAATGTGTTTAAGGTCAATGGACAAAGACTTAAACCATTTCTGGAAAATCAAGCTGCTGAGGTAGAATTCATATCCCTTTCTGATCCTTGTTATGAGAAAAAATTACTCTAATTTTGTTGCTTTATTTTGTTTTGCAGTTCTTTGTGTTCCCGATTAAATGGCGGATGACGGTACTCTATGACTCTCAAGTCAGTTTGTTTTTTCTTAGTTTCCTAAAATAATTTATTCTTTCTCCTTTAAAATGGATATCATTCTCTCAAACCTGAGAAAACATTTTCCTTCTCTTCCTCAAAATGCTCTAACAAAAATTTACGAAGCTAGATGTGAAAGATTGAGATTGTTAATGCACAAGGGTATGCCGGAAGATGTACATTGGATAATCGAAGTAAAGGTCCGACTCACAGGTGAGTCTTTAATTTCATTTGACTCATACATGCCAGGTCTTGGTAGAAGTTCATATTGTAAAAAGAGAAGAGCAAAAAGATTACAAGTTTGTCATAAATGTGCACGATGGAATTGTAACAAGAAATATCATTCTTTGGGGATGGTTTCCGCAAACAGAGAAGATAAAATTTTTTTCATTAAGAACGGACTGAGTAAGGAGTCATTAGATGATATCTTATTGACTCTTGATACGCATTCGTGTGGTTTTGTCCATCGTGAACTTCTTAACTTGTGGAATCTCTTCAAGGAGGAACAAAAGCATTACAGTCTTGGGAATAGGACTCTAAAAGACCTTGTTTACCAGTTTATAAGAAAATTAGATGGGAAGCTTATCCTCGACTCATAAAAGTCATTTAAGCCGTTTCTAGACGTGAAACCAGAGGCAGATGTGAGCCACATCCACAACAACATTTACATATTTTCTTCTTCTTCTTCTTCATCTTCTTAAAAAGAAAAAAAATGTATACTTCTTGCGTTTGGCTTTGGTAACACAAAACATGAATGGGGCAACCAGTTGCATTATGGCCACTTGTCCCTTTTGGGAGTCCTATGTTGTGCTGGTCTTGAATGAGTCTAACACTGGTCAATAATACTTTGACACAAAGCTGAAAGAGCAGACTACCTCTATCCTAATCTCAAGTGAGTATACACTCACCTATCATCAGGTTTCTAACAACTTAAAGAAAAAGGTGAAACTACGGTTGTACTTGGTTTTTAATTAGATTAGGAGCCCTGGGCAGATGACCCATCCTGTCATAGACTCAAGAGAAGACCTTCACACGCTAGTATGTAAATAAGGTTTGTGTGCTATGCTCTGTAGAGGGCCGCGTGCTACATTCCCAATTCTTGGAACCAAGGCTCTATAGCGTTGATGGACAGAAAGAAACGTCTCGTCTTTACAGTGAACGAAAACTATTAACTGAGCCGTATACTTACTTTAATTAGTAGGCCTCTATGGCAAGTTCTGACTGGCTGCGGTCAGGTACCATCTTCTTAAAATACAGACATTTAATTATATTTGCAGGAAGATAGATGGTTGTTATTCCGTAATCAAGATGGAAAGGATTCAAAGGTTCTTGTTGTCAGTTCGACAATCCTTGTGGAGTTCTTATGTTGCACTGGTGACACAATTCAAAGATAAGCCACTACTACACTCAAGACGCGCAGTATAAAGATATGCCATGAAAACTGTACATACAAGTATGTCCTTATTTATTTTTATATTTCTTTTATCTTTGTATGATTTTGTTGTATTTTGGTTTTTGGACAGACGATCCTTTGAGTAGGGTCCTTCAGGAGTTTCTAGACTTCTTTACCTTAATGGTTTTCTTGAAGTTTAAAAAAAAACAAAAAAAAACACAATAAAAAAAATCTGTGTTTCTTATTTTTAAATTTTTCTGACAACAGCCAACCTACTCATATAAGTGCTATGATTACTTTTTCCTTTCTTTTCCCTATTTAAACACTCCATTCTCTTCACTTCCATCCAACTCTTACTCATTCAAAGGGAAAGTGAGTGTAGAAATAGAGGGATCTTTTATTCATAAATTTAAAAATATCTGTGTATTTTGTGGGTCAAGTTATGGGAAGGGTATAGAGTTTGTAAACGTAGCAAGCGCTCTTGGTCGAGCACTTGTTGCGAGGAATATTCATGTTGTATATGAGGGAGGTTGTCGTGGGTTAATGGGGGGTGTATCAGTCTGTGCATTTGTAGGAGGCATTCAGGTTTTAGATGTCATTCCTGAACTTTTAACTCAAAAGAACATCACCGGAAAGACAATTGGGGAGGAACTTAAGGTATCATCTATGCATGGACGAATGAAAACAATGCTTGACAACTCTGATGCATTCATTACCTTACCAGGTAGTTTTAGTACTTTGGAAGAAATTTTTCAAATTGTCTCTTGGGCCTAACTAAACATCCACCATAAATCCATTGGTTTGTTGAATGTTAATAATTTCTTTGATCTTTTGTTATTTTTTCTTGACAAAGCTGTGGAACAGAAATTTATCACACCTTCAGCAAGAAAACTTCTTATCTCTGCCTCCACTATTGATGAGCTGATTGATAAATTAGAAGCTTTTGTTTATGAACCTGATAAAGTAATAGCTCAAATAGATTAGTCTACAGGAAGCAGTGAGGGAAGTAGCATGCAAAGAAAGCCAGATCTGACACTTCATCTTTAATTTTCTTTTACTTTTGGTTTTATTTATTATACTTTGTTTCTGTTTAAATTTGCGTCAGATTTCTCCAAATAGGTATTATCTTCTATCATTTACTCATCTATATTTTAACATTGCGGACAATGTTATGATCTGGTTGGGAGGAAGGATGGTTTTAAAAAAAAGTATAGAAGTATGATATGATAGTCATGAACTTACTAAACCAATGAATATTGACATAGTAAGGAGTAATTTTACTCCTGAGATGCATCTAAATTGGAAAGTATGTTTAGTAAGATGACTGTCAAAAACCTACAACAAAACCAATTAAGGATGGTAGAGTAAGGAGTAAATTTTGCCCTGGAGGTAATTTTACTCTTGAGATGCATCTTAGTTTAGGAAATAATTATTTTAGAAGTAGCAAAAAGCATACCTTGGGTCATAGCATAAATTTTCTTCTTTCTTAAAAATCACATGCTTGGATATGAATGTTGAATTGATAGATTGAGAATGATAAAAATATGTCTTGTGAGATTTTGAGCCTAATGATGAATGGATTGAACATTTGTACCATTCTCTTCTTTTTTGCGTGATTTTCACTCATGAAATTGTTACTCTAGAACTTGCTTTGATTCTTTTTGAGGCTACATTTTCACATGCATACATAAATATGATTGAGGTATTTTTCTTGAAATAGCTACTTTAACCAAATAGCCAAGAATGATTGGTGCATAAATAGGCAACCTTGCTTAGCAACATATTGTCTCAATATGATATCAAGCACTTTTATGACTTCTTGGAAATTCTCTAATTCCTGCTAACGTAAGGCATTTAAAAAGACTTATTTCCTTTTGCTTAACCCCTTTGAGCTTATTTGACCATTCCTTGTTTCTAGCTCATTATGTGCTTTAAATAAAAAATTATGTTCTTACCTGATCTTAGGGAATAAGAAAGAATTAGTTTTGTTATTGGAAGAGTTTTTCAGTAAGTGTGGGGGTGTGTGTGCAAAATGGTTGGTAAAAAAAATGGCTAATTAAAAAAATGTGTAAACTAGGGCCAGCAAGGCAAAAAGGGAAGGGAGAAGAATATGTAAAGGGACTTTGTATTAGGTGAAGTTGGGATGAACTTTCATGCTTGTTAATTGAACTATGCTCTCATGTTCTTTTATTTTTTTGGTTTTCAACTTGTCAAATTCATATTACCACCCTTCTTTACCTTGACCCCATTACAACCTTGAATAAAGTCCTCATGATTCTTGTGTGCATGTGTTTTGAGTAGTGGAGAAGTAGAAGATAAGCAAGCTTATGGTAGTGAATCCTGTGAGGATCTTTTATTCTTAATTCGTTCTTTTTAACTAAAGTTTTCTTGCTTGATGATTTGAGATGTGAAGAAATATTACCTCATTAAAGCTTTGATCCCTTGAATAATTGGTTGCTCTTCTTATTTCATTAAATCTTTTAGAGTTTTTAGCAAAGTTTAGTGTGGAGAAATTTAATAACAATGTATTTTATTCATTTTATAATCCTTCCACTAGGGTTCTTAAGGTTTAATTTGGTTTAATTAAGTTGATTTTGTCACATTTTATGAAATTAAGCTTAATTGGATCATTGAAGAAATTATTGTTTAAATTATCATTATTTTGGGTGATTGCATTCTTAAGTAAAGTAGCTACAATTTGAGTTGCAATTATCTGATTAATGTGATTCTGGTTTTGTTAGAAAGTTAAGATAATTCTCTAATAACTATTCACTTGATAGCAAGAGCCACATTGATAACAATATATTTCATTCATTGTATAATTTTTTCACTTGACTTTTTCAGTAAACTAGTTATAATTTGAGTTACAAATATCCGATGGATGTGATTTTGGTCTCGTTTTAAATCTAAGACAAATTTATACAACTTTCATGAAAGCCTCAAGACCGCGAACACACATTTGGATAACTCAAATTGGAGTTGAAGTAAAATCTAGAGTTTTGAACCTGACAGCTTGACCTCTATGCACTCATTAGGCTATATCTCAAGCTATAGAAGTTCAACAATTCTAAAATTTTGATACTGGAAGGTTAAGACCCATATCTACAACTTTAATGAAGAACACAAAATTCAGTTCGGGTTCCTTGAAGGTGATATTGGGCTTGGAAGTCAGAACAAAGGAGCTGAAGTTGGGCCTGACCCATGAGCAGTAATTGGGCCATATCTCGGGTTGTAGGTGGTGGATTTGGTAAAACTTGGTGTCTATGGAAAGCTAAGATAATTTCCTAGAACTTTCATGAAGACCATCTGGCCAGCAAATGACGTATGCTATGAGTTTAGAAGTGAAACAATTCTGAGACAAGAATCCATCCATTCATCATCATCAAACAACTATTTTGGCATTTTGTTCTTATCATCCATCAACTCCTTTGGTATTTTATGTTCCTCTAACTCTATAAAAGGAGGCAAGGGCTAATCATTTTAGAGTGTTAGTTTAGAGTTGACTTTCATGTTTGTATGTTAATTATTTCTTTTCTGTAGTTTTCTATTATTCTTAATTGAAGTTATGTTCTTCTTCTTCTTCTCTCTTTCTTTCTTCTTGATTCATGGGTAACTAATTTTCATTTTGCTTGGGTGAAAGGGTGAAGCTCTTAGTAATAAGTTGATGTTAGATAAATTTCCTTCTTGTGCTTGAATGATATATTTTTATGTGATCTTTATATGTGTTGTATGTTATTTTCGATCAATTTAGAAACCCTTCTTGTATATTGAAGAACTCATTGTAGACAAGACGTTGACACAATCGATGCTTGAGATCATTTACAAGTATTGGTAGATAATTAATAGAATCATAATATGATTACATATATAATCTTAATTGAACTTTGAATGCTAAATCCTCCGATGGAAACCTTCATTATGTATGATTTCAATTGAGTTATTAAAAGAAATAATCTTGTCTTTAATTTATTACCAAAAGTGAATCTCCTAACCTAAGTGAATCCTTTTCATCTTTGAACAACTTATATCATCTTTATTATTGTGACAAATCTGCTCCTTACCTCAAAGAATTTTTCTTCATCAATTCCTTGTGGATCGAGCTCGGACTCCTGAGAATATATTACTTGAAACAACCTGCACTTGGGCTTGAAACTTTTAATTATCCCATCAAGGACAAAGAACTCAACAGCCTCCTTACCAACCACCTCATGTTCAACCCACTCAAGACAAACCTTCACCTTTGGAGAAGCTTACACATCAAACATCCTTTTTTGTGCAGCAAACGACAAATTTCATGATTGAGACAAGAGCAAATTTCAAGTACCAAGAGTCAAGTATTCGAAATTTGGAAGCACAATTGGACAACTCTCAAGGCAACTATCTGAAAGACCACCTGGAAGCTTACCTAGTGACGTGGTGACAAATCTTAAAGAGCACTACAATACCATCACTTTGAGGAGTAGGAAGGCAGTAGAAGGGAGCAATACCGGTGTAAGAGAAGAAGAGGTGATAGAGGAGCAAGAAGACAAGCAAGACAAGAAGGTTGAAGAAGAAGTAAATCAAAAGGATAGTAGAGCAATGGAAAAAGGGCAGAATCAAGTTGAAAAATATGATCTGACCACCAATCCATATTTCAAGATTCTATAGCCTCAAAGGCTGAAGCAGCAAGAGAAGGAGAAGTAGTTTGAGAGATTCTTGGACATTTTTAAGAGGCTCCTAATCAACATACCTTTTGTAGAAGCCTTAGAGCAGATGCCAACATATGCAAAGTTCATGAAAGAGCTCCTCTCCAATAAAAGAAAGCTCAAGCATGATGAAAATGTTATGTTAACAAAATAATGCAGCCTTATTCATCAAAGGAAACTTCCTTCGAAAATAAAAGATCCGGGTAGTTTCACCATTCCTTGTCATATAGGAAATATGATGATCGGGAAAGCCTTGTGTGGCTTAGGAGCGAGTATAAACTTGATGCCTCTTTCTATCTTTAACAAGTTGGGCATTGGACAAGTGAATCCAACCTTGATCTCGTTGTAACTAATCGATAAATTAATCAAGCATCTATATGGAGTGGTTCAAGATGTTCTTGTTAAAAATGATAAATTCATATTTACTGCAGATTTTGTGGTACTTGATATAGAGGATGATGTTGATATCCCATTAATTCTTGGAAGACCATTCCTAGCAATTCTAGGAGCACTAATTAATGTGCCTAGATGAGAGCTTATTTTGAGAGTGGATGGAGATTATATGATAATCAATGTCTTCGGGGATGCTAAATATTCCCCAATGTTAAATCTTCATACCCCTATTGATATCATTCAAGCTAAGAAGTAGTAATCCTTAGCTATTAAAGCTCCCTCACCATCATACAATGTTGATATTGATCCTTCTAAAAATCAAGTTATTAAAACAGAGGAAGGTTCTCACTTGATTCATACTCCTTTGCGAATTGGTCTTTCATTTTCTGATCGATTAGAGCCACCATGTAATAATGGAATCCATCATGCCAAGGCACACTTGGGACAACCATTTTAAACTGGAGTTCAAAATGATGGTGGAAGGGATATCAAGGCTAGTGACCAAGGAATGAAGCATTGGTCTGAGAAAAGAAAAGTGTCATCCTACTTCTCTTGTTTCAAGCCACCTTGATGAGTTGAAGAGGCAACGTCGAGCTAATGACGTTAAACAAGCACTTCTCGGGAGACAACCCAAGTTCAGTTTGGTGTTTGTTTTGTTTTCATTATATTTTCTTAATTTTATCCCTTTTTATTAGTAGTTGTTTGTTGGATTAATTTAGATTGAAAAGTAGTTGAATGAGGGCTTGATTGAGGTGTTTTTATTGTTAACTCAGAAAAAAAGGCAAATTTTTAGTAATATCAACACTGCTTAGAGCGCCTAGGTGCTGCATCTGAAGCGCCTAGGTGCCCAAGACACCCTAAGATAAGTTTCTCCCTGCCATATCAGTGCCTAGACATCGTAAACGAAGCGCTTAGGCGCTAAAAAAAGAAAGGAAAGTTGAACGTTAACGCCTTGGCGCTCTATGCAGACCTGCATTTTTAAACGCAGACCCTTTCACTTTTCCCCCCATTTTCTCACATCATTTCCCTCTCTCAAACCTTACCTCTCCCACTCGTTTATTTCTCCTTCTTATTCCCATTTTCTCTCAATCTTACACTCAATCTTTTTCATTTTCTCTCTTTCATTTCCACCCACATATTCCCATTCTCTCACACACACCTGTTCTTGCTCTCTTACTCACGGTCCTCACTCTACCACGTGTGGGTTTTTGATTTTGTGCAACCTAGGATAATGGCACCCAAGCTTCAACCCAAGCGCAAACGCACTTCCCAACCTGAGATCTCACGCCAGCAGGCGTTATTTGATGCTGACCTCTTTCTCTCTGAGGAGAATGAGAAGCGCCTCACTGAAATACTCTGTAATTAGGGATTTGTGCTAGAACAAGGTATCCTTCTAGAAAACGGTGAATGCGATAAGATCTTTAACCAGATCTTAAGGAGAAATTGGTCCAAACTTTACAAGTTGTCGGTCAATGGGTCAACCTCCATAGTCCGCGAATTCTATGCAAATCCGTATCGTCCAGAAGGTATTGATCGCAATAAATATGAGTCATACATCCGGGGTCATCGCATTCTTTTTTATTCGAGAATCCTCGATCAATTTCTGGAAACGCCCATGGACGTGGGTGACGAGCGCCGAACTCAATCAAAATTATAACCGAAGTTATTACCTAAACTTGTAGTATAGTGAACAACACCGGATCGTCTCCTCAAGGATCGTAGATGCAATTTGATCAAATCAAGTGAAAGTTAGAAAAAGGGGTTTTGATGGTTCAAAGATCGCGTAAAGTGACAAGATTTAAAGAGAAATAACAATTAAAAGAACATCAATTCAGAAATCTATCCGAGATTGGGTGGATTCAATCATAGACCTTTCAACAAACACCGAAATACATTTGAATGGTTAACTTGGATCTAACCGAGATCTCTCGCATCGATCAGAATTCATACTAGACAATCGTCCGAATTCAATTGACAAGTGATAAACACAAATCTGCAATCGCACCATTCATGTAAATATATGTCAATTTAAGCACCGAATTCAATTAACCTAGGCACAAATCAGTAACCTAACCTCTTCAATTACGTGATTAGTTTAGATCAATCAGTTCTAAATTTCATCACAATACTTAATCTTAAACCAAGATCAAATCAGATCAAACATAAACAGAATTACCATTCATGCATTCAAGATTAAGAGAACAGAAGAAGAAGAGAAGAGGAATTCAAATATAAATCAAATACATTACATAACCAAGGTCTCAAGAATCCAAGCCACAATCTCTTCAAGAGTCCCGAATTGACTAGAAGTGACTTAGCTCTCCATTACAATGAAGGAAAAATATACAAGAACTATGAAAAGCTATTTCTAACACCAAGTGTGAGTTGTGTTTAGAGCTCTCCTCATGCTTCCTTTTATAGAGGATTCAGAGTAGTAGTAGATGGGTAGATGAGATTAGTAGGTGGAATTAGTAGGTGAGCTTGGTAGGTGAGCTTGGTAGGTGAGCTTGGTAGGTGAACTTGGTAGGTGAGCTTCCTTGTCTCCGAAAGTATTCATTGCTGAACTCATTGATTTCGTCATTTTTGAGCCAAGTGGTCTTCATGAAAGTTCTAGGAAATTGTCTAAGCTTTCCAATGGCTCTGGAAGCACCCAAAAATTCGTCCTACAGCCCAAGATATGACCCAATTACTACAGACTGCTCAGAACCAGTTTCAGCACCTCTGTTTTGACTTTCAGACCCAATATCTCCATCAAGGAGCCCGAATCAAGTTTTGTGTTTGTCATGAAAGTTGTACATATGGGTCTTAACTTTCAGATCACCAATTTTCAGCCCATTCTATAAACCCAAACTCGAATTATGTTCTGGTTACTACACACTGTTCGGGTTCCAGTCACAAATCCCGTATTCTGATTTCCATGCCCAATTAGCTCCACTAGATGTCTGAATTTGACTTCGAGCTCTTCATCAAAGTTGTAGAGCTCTCTTTTATCTTTCCTACAAGGTAAAATTCATAATTATCAGACATTTAGAACTCAAGATATGGCCAAAATACAGAAACAGTGTAAGACTCGAATAATGCTGAAAAATCAATTAAGTCCGATTCGAGTTCAAACTTACAAAACATAATCAAATTCATCAATTAAGTACATGAAGAGTGTAAATGACTAATAATGAGGGTTTCTTAATGAATAAAATATGTGATTATCAAATTCCCCACACTTAGCTTTTTGCACTCTTGGGCAAAACATATAAAACTAAAGTTAGAAGACAAAGACAAACGACACAAACTTAAAAATTAAAAACTCTAAAGGACTCAATGAAGCAAGAAGAGTGAGCAACAAGAAATTCAAGGGATCAAAGCATAAATGAGGTAACATTTCTTCACATCTCAAACCAACAAGCAAGGAAACTTCCGTTGAAAAGAATGAATTAAGAATGATGGATCTTCACAAGATTCCCTCTCAATCTCTCAAGTGTTTAAAAGGTAGGTATTTCACTCAATTCAACCCATGAAAATTGCACTACCATAAGCTTGCTTATCTTCTACTTCTCCACTACTCAAAACACATGCACACACAAATCATGAGGACTTTATTCAAGGTTGTAGTGAGGTCAAGGTAAAGAAGAGGATAAAATGGATATGAGAAGATAAATACCAAAGAGAATAAAAGCAAATGAGAAGTGAGTTCAAATAACGAGCATAAAAGTTCATCTCAACTCTAATGTATATCCCTTTACATATTCATTTCCCAATCCTTTTCTCTTTTTTTTTTTTTTATATATATATATATATATATGAACATAAGTATATACATACATTTCTCTCTTTTTTTTTTTTTAGGCACTCTTTTTTTTTTTTTTTTTTTCAACAACCATTTTGTACACACACCCCCACACTTGTTCAAAAACTCATCCATTAACCAGGCTAATGTTCTTTTATTTCCTAAGGTACAGTAAGAACACGATTTTTCATTTAAGGCACATAATGAGCTAGAAACAAGGAATGGTCAAATAAGCTCAAAGGGGTTAAGCAAAGGAAAATATACAAGGTTGGTAGGAATTAGAGAATTTTCGAGAGGTCAAAAGAGTGCTTGATATCATATTGAAAACAAGGTTGGCTATTTGGTTAAACTGGCTAAGAAAGAGGGCCTCAATCATGTTCATGCATGCAAGTGAAATGTAGCCTCAAAAAGAATCAAAGCAAGTTCTAAAGTGGTCATTAACATGAGTGAAAATCACATAAGAAAGAAGAGAATGACATAAATGTTGAATCCATCCATTAGGCTCAAAATCTCACAAGGTATGCATTCATCAAACTCAATTCATCAATTCAATCATCCATCACCAAGCATATCAGTTCAAGAAGGGAGAAAAATTATTCAATCATGCAATGAACCCTTTTTTTTATTATTTTTTTTATTTTTTTTTTTTTGAATTTTTTTTTTTTTAAATTTTTTTTTTAACAAACGAAAAGAGCAGAAACATGCTAAAATCTCTCCCCACACTTAATGTAACATTGTCCTCAATGTGAAAGAAAGAGATAGAAAAGAGCAACACAACCTGATAAGAAGTGAATCAACGCCTAGCAGAAAAGAAACACACTGTCAGTGCCGCATCAGACCTCTGCCACCAATTAAGATGCGTCTCAAGAGTAAAATGACTCCTTACTCTGCCATCACTAATTGGTTTAATAAGTCCATGACAATCATATCATACTAAACAAAACAACAACAATTTTTTTTTTTTTAAAATCAAACCCTTTAAAGAGAAAGTTTCAGATCGGGCTCTTGTTTCTTGTTACTTCCTTCGCTGCTTCCTGTTGACCAATCTATCTGAGCTAATACCTGATCAGGTACATACTCAAAAGCTTCTAATTTATCAATGAGCTCATCAATAGTGGAAGCAGAGATAAGAAGTTATCTTGCCGAAGGAGTGATAAATTTATGTTCCACATGCCTTTGTCAAGAAAAAATAACAAAAGATCAAAGAAATTATTAACATTCAACAAACCAATGGGTTTATGGTGGATGTTCGATTCGCCCAAGAGACAATTTGAAAAATTTCTTCCAAAGTACCAAAACCACCTGGTAAGGCAATGAATGCATCGAGTTTTCAAGCATTATCTTCATGCGTTCATGCATTGATGATACCTTAAGTTCCTCCCCAATTGTCTTTCCGGTGATGTTGTTGAGCTAAAGTTTCAGAATGATACCTAGAACCTTGTCTCTTACAAAGGCAAAGAAGTGATACAGCCCCCATTAACCCACGACAACCTCCCCATATACAAGATGAATATTTCTCGCAGCAAGTGATCGACCAAGAGTGCTAGCTGCGTTTACAAACTCTAATCCCTTCCCATAACTCGACCCACAAAAAACACAGACATTTTTGAGGTTACGAATAGAAGGCCCCATTCTATACTCTTCCTCCCTTTGAGTGTTTCTGAGTTTGAAGGAAAATGGAGAAAATGGAGTGTTTAAATAGGAAAAAGAATGGAAAGGGGAATAATTGCACCTATGAGGGTAGGTTGGCGGTTGTCAGAAAAGGTTGAAATTAAGAGACACAAAATCTTTTTTTTTTTTTTTGACTTCAAGAAAACCATCAAGGTAAAGAAGTCTAGAAACCCCTGAAGGACCCTGCTCAAAGGATCGTCTGTACAAAAATCAAAATACAACAAAATGATACAAAGATAATAGAAAATGATGACATACCTGTATGTACAGTCTCCATGGCGTATCTTTACTATTGCGCGTCATGAGTGCAGTAGACATCACGTCCTTTTTTTTTTTTTTTTAAATTGTTAGAAAAACTTGATGAAAGATGAGTGTATACTTACTTAAGATTGGGATGGAGGTAGTCTGCTCTTTCGGCTTTGTGCCAAAGCATTGTTGACCAGTATTCGACCCATTCAAGACCAATAAGCAACATAGGGCTCCCAAAAGGGACAAGTGGCCATAATACGACTGGCTGCCTCACATGTGGGATACAATCTACCTTCTTTGTTTTTCAATTAAGAAGGCTGGATCAGGATGCATGCATTTCCCCATTCACGGTTTGTGTTACCAAAGCCAACCCTAAGAAGTATACATTTTTTTTTTTTTTTTTTTTTTTTTTTTTTTCATTTTTTTTTTCATTTTTTTTTTCATTTTTTTTTTTTTTTTTTTGTAAAATGCCATGAAGAAGAAGAAGAAGAAGATGATATGTACAGATTGTTTGTGGATATGGCTCACATCTCGCCTCTCGGTTTAACGTCCAAGAATTGGCTTAAACGTCTTCTATGAGTCGAGGATAAGCTTCCCATCCAATTTTCTTATAAATTGGCAAACGTGGTCTTTTAGAGTCGATTCCCAAGGCGTAGCGTTGTTCTTCATCCTTGAAGAGATTCCACAATTTAAGAATTTCACGATGCACCAATCCACAAGAATGCGTCTCAAGAGTCAATAAGATATCATCTAATGACTCTTACTCATCCATTCTTAATGAAGAAAATTTTATCTTCTCTATTTGCGGAAACCATCCCCTTAGTACGACATCGCTTGTTACGGTTCCATCGTCCACATTTGTGACGAGACTTGTAACCTTTTTGCTCTTCTCCTTTTAGAATATGAACTTCTTCCAAGACCAGGGCATATATGAGTCAAATGAAATTGAGGACTCACCTGCTAATCGGACCTTTGCTTCAATTATCCAGCGTACATCTTCGGCATACCCTTGTGCATTAACATTCTCAATCTCTCACATCGAACTTTGTAGATTTTTCTCGAGAGCATTTTGAGGAAGAGAAGGAAAATGTTTTCTCGGGTTTGAAAGAATGACATCCATTTTGAAGGAGAAGAAGGGTTCGATTATTTTGGGAAAGCGAAGAATAAACCGACTCAAGAGTCACGAGTACCGTATCCGCCACTTAACCAAGCAACACAAAGAACTCAAGAACTTGGTTTTCCAGGAATGATTGAGTCTTTGTCCATTAACCTTAAGCGCATTACCATTCCTAGGATCCTCAGTATCTGATGCTGAGAGGATACGCGTGTCTGACAACAAAAGAACCACGCCACCTAGATCTCAATTTTCCAAGGAGTAGGTGCAGATGATAATCTCAAAGCAGAACTTTTTGACCAATTTCCGCAGCCTTTTGCAAAAGGTGTAACAGACCTTTAATAAAGTAGGCCAATAAAATCCATACTTGCAAGATTTTCGCAGTTGTTGTCGCTGAAGAAAAAATGACCTCCACATGCTTCTGAGCGACTCTACCTACCTCATTGTCGGGCACACTGACTATATTTTTTTTTTTTCTTTTTTTTTTTTATTTTTTCCTTTTTTCTTTTTTTTTTTTTTTTTTTTTTTTTTTTTTTTTTTTTATTCATAATGCGGATGGAGAAGGTTCATCACCTCCACTTCACGCATTCTCTGGAAGTTCATGAATCTTGTTTGAGGCGGTGTCCATTTACGATGAAAGCTTTGGCAGTGACCTCACTTTTAATCTGAACAGCACCAGAAGGAAAAACATTAGTAACAATAAATGGTCCATCCTATCTAGACCTTAATTTGCCAGGCATGAGTCGGAGGCGGGAGTTATAGAGGAGAACTTTTTGACCAATCTCAAATGTTTTTCTCAGAATTAACTTATCATGGAAGGCTTTGGTCTTCTCCTTATAAAGTTTGGAACTTTCATAAGCCTCCAAGCGGATCTCCTCCAATTGCTGCAGCTGCAGCTTCCTCTCCAAACCTGCTTGATCTAGGTCCAAGTTGCACCTTTTCACCGCCCAGAATGCTCGATGCTCAATTTCCACCGGTAGGCAGGCTTTTCCAAAAATAATCCGATACGGAGACATCCCGATTGGTGTCTTATAAGCAGTCCAGGTAAGCCCATAAAGCATCCTCAAGCCTCTTGCTCCAGTCCTTTCGTTAGGTTGAACCTGTCTTACGGAGTATACGCTTAATTTCTCTGTTGGAGACCTCGGCTTGCCCATTGGTTTGGGGGTGGTAAGGTGTAGAAACCTTGTGTTGGACTCCATACTTCTTCATCAAAGCCTCCATGCTTCGATTGCAAAAATGTGAACCTTGATCACTAATGATGGATCTCGGGACTCCAAACCTACGAAAATCGTGATCTAATAAAATCCACAACAACTTTAGAATCATCAGTCCGAGTGGCCTTAGCCTCCACCCATTTAGATACATAATCCACAGCAAGCAGAATGTAAACAAAACCAAATGATACAGGAAAAGGACCCATAAAGTCAATACCCCAAACATCAAAAATCTCACGAGAATAATAAGGGTTTCGGGGCATTTCATTCCTACGAGAAGTATTCCTGTTCTCGGCATTGATCACAAGATTTGCAAAACATATATGCATCATGAAATAGAGTGGGCCAATATAATCCAGAGTCTAAAACTTTCCTAGCAGTCCGTTGAGGACCGAAGTGGCCGCCACATGCAAGTTTATGACAAAAGCTAAGAATGGAATGGAATTCATCATCAGGCACACACCTCCTAATTACTTGGTCACTGCAAAATCTCCATAAGTAAGGATCATCCCACACATAATACTTTGACTCACTTTTCAATTTATCAATCTTAGCCTTAGTGAAATGTGCAGGTATTGCGTTAGCAACCAAGAAATTAATCAAATCGGCAAAAAGGGATGTTGCCTTGCCTTGAAAAAGTCTGCTCATCGTGGAAAACATCATGGATGGGAAAAACATCGCCTCCCTTTCAATTCGACTCAAGTGATCACCACCAAATTCTCCGCTCCACTCTTGTCACGGATCTCAATATCAAACTCCCTGGAGGAGCAACATCCACCTAATCAACGGGGCTTGGCATTGGGCTTCTTCGGGAGAAACTTCAATCTTTTGCATGATCCGAAAACACAACCACTCTGGAACCAAGCAAATATGATCGAAATTTATCTAAAGCAAAAACAATTGCTAAAAGTTCCTTTTCGGTTGTGGTGTAGTTGATTTGTGCAGGATCTAAAGTTCTCGAAGCATAGGAAATGACATGAGATACTTTACCGACCCTTTGTGCAAGAACAGCCTCCCAATGCATAATTAGAGGCATCACACATCAGTTCAAATGGAAGTGTCCAATCCGGCGGTTGGATGATAGGTGTCTTGGTCAATGCCCGCTTCAATTGATTGAAGGCATCCGGCACTTCTTGTCAAAGTGAAACTCCACATCTTTTTGCAGTAAGTTGGATAGCGGAAGTGCAATTTTCTTTGAAATCCTTTATGAACCGCCGATAGAAACTCGCATGACCAAGGAAAGAACGAATCTCCCCGCACGCATGTGGGGTAAGATAGGCATGAAATAACATCTATTTTTGCAGGATCTACCTCAATACCCTCACGAGATATCACATGCCCTAAGACTATACCTTGTTCTACCATGAAATGACATTTCTCAAAATTTAGAACGAGGTTAGTCTTAATGCATCTATGCAAGACCTGAGTCAGACTATCTAAACATGCATCAAAGGAAGATCCATAGACAGTAAAATCATCCATGAATACGTCCATGCAATTTTCTAAAAATCAGAAAAGATACTTACCATACACCTCCGAAAGGTGCACGGAGCATTGCATAGACCAAAGGGCATCCTCCCGTATGCAAATGTGCCAAATGGACAAGTGAAAGTAGTCTTCTCTTGGTCTTCGGGGCTATATGAATCTGAAAATAGCCCGAATATCCATCCAGGAAACAATAATGTGACTTGCCGACCAACCGCTCCAACATCCGATCAATGAAGGGCAGCGGGAAATGATCCTTTCTCGGTAGCCTGGTTGAGCCGCCTATAATCAATGCAAACTCGCCAACCTGTTTTGAACTCGTGTGGGCACAAGCTCATTGTTCGATTCGCAACCCACTGTGACCCCAGATTTCTTGGGAACCACTTGCACAGGGCTCACCCATTGACTGTCAGATATGGGATAAATAATGCCAGCTTGAAGTAGCTTTGTAACTTCCTTCTTCACCACATCTAGAATCGGGGGATTTAGTCTCCTTTGGGGTTGTCTAACTGGTTTGATCCCTTCTTCCAATAAAATCTTATGCATGCATGTGGAGGGACTAATACCGGGAATATGCAAGAGTCCATCCGATGGCTTGCCTATTCGCCTCAAAATCTGCTTGGTAATTTTTCTTCTTGATCGGGTTGTAAGTTTTTAGCAATGATCACCTAGGAAGTGTCTCATCATCTCCCAAATATGCATATTTAAGATGGTCTCGGTAAAGTCTTCAACTCCAAAGATGGAGGTTGCACAATGGAAGGTAACAAGTGATCTGAAACAACTATCTCAAAGCAACATTAATTTTAGCATGGTGCGACTCTCATTCTCAATTGTTGCATCATCGGCATCATTTTGTATCATTACTCATAATGAGAATAAATCTCAAAGACATGCAAAGACATGGTTCAACATCACAAGTGGCACATGTATCACAAGAAACAGAACCAAGATAGTCAACAATATCGTGGAATTCAAGCATATAAATCAAGATAGACATCATCAACCAAACATCTCAATCATATCAACATGGAAAAGGAGAATGCTCCTCTAGGGGTGTCTCATAGCATCAAAAATGTTAAATTGTACCAAATCGTCGCCAAACTCCATAGAAAGGGTGCCAAAGCATGCACGTCATCTTGGTCTTGGCGGTCTTGAGGAATGGTCTGGCCTAGAATCAATGGAGCATGGTTTGTTGGAGACTCATCTTCCATGTCCAAAATGTAGAAATTTTGGAAAAATCAACTCATTCACTCGAACTAACACATCTTCCAAAGCACACTGCAGGATGAGCGGTGGCTCTATTTGCCAACCGAATCACGATACCGGGTGGGTTGCAAAGTACCAATGTTTAAACACTTATACACTGACATGGGCATGACATTGATCGAAGCACCCAAATCTAGCATTGCATGCTCAAATCTAGAGTTGCCAATTGTGCAAGAAATTGTGAAAGTTCCAGGATCTTTCCATTTCGTGGCATGCTTGGCGAGAATCATTGCGAAACATTTCTACCCATGCTTTGATCTTCTCATCCCCTTTCAACCTTCTCTTATGAGTGCACAACTCCTTGAGAAATTTAGCATATTTTGGAATTTGCTTGATTGCATCTAGGAGGGAATATTGATTTCCACTTTCCCGAATGTTTCCATGACTTCTTTTTCCATTTCGCTTGCATTGTTCTCTTGGATTGTGTGATCCTATTTGGAAAAGGTAATGGAATGGTAACATCTGAATTCTCTGCAATTTTCTTCAAGGGTACGATTTTGATTTGAATTATCCATTTCCTGCCGTTTTTGGTCAATTTCGATTCTTTGTAAGGTTGGAACATCAACTTCTTTGCCACTTCTCAAGGTAATTGCACTTACGTTGCCTCTTGGATTATTGATTTGTTTGTGAAGGCAATTGGCTAGAACCTTGACTCTTTAGCTCGCTCACGGTGGTTGTGTATTTTGCCCGATTTGAGTTTGTAAATTTGAATGTTGGCACCGACGTTCTGCTGAACCGAATGTTATTTGTGGCCATTTGTTTCATCGGGTCTTCCAATGATGGCTCGGTGGAGTGGATTGGATGACCGCTATTTTGCTGTTCTTGTTCCGAATGCGGGGGTATTTGTTGGTATTTGTTGCTTGGACCTGCAGCTTGGTATCTAAATTGTTGTTTATTCTTTTTGGGGCCATTTGTTGTTCTTTGGCTAGGATTCCCATATCTCAAATTGGGATGGTCTCGCCAACCAGGATTATAAGTACTAGAAAATGGATCATATCTAGATTGTTCTTGTTGTTGTTCTTTGATATTGGGGTCTACCGGAAAAACACCAGTGCTGACAACACATTGATCCGGGAAAGGCGGGACCATCTTCTTGAAGTGTAGGGCATGAATCGGTAGGATGAGATGAATTAGAGCAAATTCCACACACCGATGCGGTCATCCGCATGGGTGGTTGTTGACCCATTTGCTATCTGTCTTACCAAAGAAGTCAATTCATCTAGTCTCGTGTTCCATTCTTTGTTGGTCCATATGAGATGCTTGAATTTCATTAACTCCTCTGGTTGCGGTGATGATCCGCGAGCCAAATCTGTTGGGTATTGGCTGCCATGTTTGCTATCAGATCTCTTGCGGCGGTAGGAGTTTTGTCTACTAAGGCTCCTCCAGAGGCAGCATCGATCATGCTTCTATCATTTGGCAGCAAGCCCTCATAAAAGTATTGAATCAAGAGCTGGTCACTAATTTGGTGATGAGGGCAGCTCGAACACAACTTCTTGAATCTCTCCCAGTATTCATGCAAAGTCTCACCAGACATCTGTCTGATGCCACATATATCCTTCCTAATTGCAGCGGCTCTCGGCGAGGGAAGAATCTCTCCAGGAACAACCTCTTCATGTCATTCCAACTTCGACCGAACCTGGTGAAAGATAAAACAACCAATCTTTGAGGAGCTCTTTTGCATCGACAAGTGAGAAGGAAATGCCCTTAACTTGATGTGTTCCTCGAGATGCCTTGTGGCTTCATGGTTGAACACACAACATGGAACTCTTTCAGGTGCTTATGAGGATCTTCACCCGCAAGACCATGAAACTTTGGTAACAAGTGTATCAAACCAGATTTTAACTCAAAATCTGCATCAAGATCGAGGATATTGAATGCACAAAGATTGGTAAGATACATCGGGAGAAAGCAAGTTCCTTAAGGGTTCTATTATGCATGTTATCACCATGATTTCGGGATTACTTAAGTTATCGGGTTCACTCCCAAAATTAGGTTCAGAATTAACTCGGAATTTATCACACGAGCTCTAATTAATCTATGCAAGGTCCTATCAATCTCGGGATCAAGATCAAGCAAGATATCGATTGGACCTAGTCATGCATCAACTAAAGCACAAAAACACAAAAGCGCAACTAAGCAAAATACACTAAACAACACTCAAAATATGCAAAAATAAATCTAGTTAATATGTCTAAACATTTTTAAAAATTATGGAATCAACACAGAACAAAATCTACATAAAAATGAAACTAGAAAATGCAATAAAAAATATTAAAAAATTGAAAAAGTGATCTAAATGATAGAATTTCGAAAAACCAAAGGTGACCTCACAGTTCTTGTGAGTCTTGTTTATCAGGCTGTTTTCCTTCAACCGACCAAGTTTCAGCTCATTCGGGCATGTTGCGATTCGAAAATTGCAATAGTTACTGTATTCACTGTTTTCCGTCTTTCTTAAATCGAGAAAAATTCAAAAGCTAGGATAAAAATGTTAGTATGGTATGAACAATGTTAGTAAATGAAAAATAACTGTTAGAATAGGTAAGAAAGAACAAAAATTAGTAAGGTTACTCAAAATGAAAAGATTACACCTTCGAGATTCCCCGGCAACGGCGCCAAAATTTTGACGAGCGCCGAACTCAGTCAAAATTATAACCGAAGTTATTACCTAAACTTGTAGTATAGTGAACAACACCAGATCGTCTCCTCAAGGATCGTAGATGCAATTTGATCAAATCAAGTGAAAGTTAGAAAAAGGGGTTTTGATGGTTCAAAGATCGCAATGACAAGATTTAAAGAGAAATAACAATTAAAAGAACAAATCAATTCGAGAAATCTATCCGAGATTGGGTGGATTCAATCATAGACCTTTCAACAAACACCTGAAATACATTTGAATGGTTAACTTGGATCTAACCGAGATCTCTCGCATCGATCCGAATTCATACTAGACAATCGTCGTAATTCAATTGACAAGTGATAAACACAAATCTACAATCGCACCATTCATGTAAATATATGTCAATTTAAGCACCGAATTCAATTAACCTAGGCACAAATCAGTAACCTAACCTCTTCAATTACGTGATTAGTTTAGATCAATCAGTTCTAAATTTCATCACAATACTTAATCTTAAACCAAGATCAAATCAGATCAAACATAAACAGAATTACCATTCATGCATTCAAGATTAAGAGAACAGAAGAAGAAGAGAAGAGGAATTCAAATATAAATCAAATACATTACATAACCAAGGTCTCAAGAATCCAAGCCACAATCTCTTCAAGAGTCCCGAATTGACTAGAAGTGACTTAGCTCTCCATTACAATGAAGGAAAAATATACAAGAACTATGAAAAGCTATTTCTAACACCAAGTGTGAGTTGTGTTTAGAGCTCTCCTCATGCTTCCTTTTATAGAGGATTCAGAGTAGTAGTAGATGGGTAGATGAGATTAGTAGGTGGAATTAGTAGGTGAGCTTGGTAGGTGAGCTTGGTAGGTGAGCTTGGTAGGTGAACTTGGTAGGTGAGCTTCCTTGTCTCCGAAAGTATTCATTGCTGAACTCATTGATTTCGTCATTTTTGAGCCAAGTGGTCTTCATGAAAGTTCTAGGAAATTGTCTAAGCTTTCCAATGGCTCTGGAAGCACCCAAAAATTCGTCCTACAGCCCAATATATGACCCAATTACTACAGACTGCTCAGGACCAGTTTCAGCACCTCTGTTTTGACTTTCAGACCCAATATCTCCATCAAGGAGCCCGAATCAAGTTTTGTGTTTGTCATGAAAGTTGTACATATGGGTCTTAACTTTCAGATCACCAATTTTCAGCCCATTCTATAAACCCAAACTCGAATTATGTTCTGGTTACTACACACTGTTCGGGTTCCAGTCACAAATCCCGTATTCTGATTTCCATGCCCAATTAGCTCCACTAGATGTCTGAATTTGACTTCGAGCTCTTCATCAAAGTTGTAGAGCTCTCTTTTATCTTTCCTACAAGGTAAAATTCATAATTTTCAGACATTTAGAACTCAAGATATGGCCAAAATACAGAAATAGTGTAAGACTCGAATAATGCTGAAAAATCAATTAAGTCCGATTCGAGTTCAAACTTACAAAACATAATCAAATTCAGTCAATTAAGTACATGAAGAGTGTAAATGACTAATAATGAGGGTTTCTTAATGAATAAAATATGTGATTATCAGTGGGTGATTGTGAGTACACAAAGCTGAAGAAAGAGGCGTTAAACCTCGACTTAGTGCTGCGAACCCTATGCAGGCAGGGAGCACAATGGGAACTTGATGCCCAAAACTACCCCATATACTTGAAGAAATTCGACTTGCTCCCTATTCCAAAGGCTTGGTGCACTTTTTCTGAAGCTGGCTTCTTCCCCAACTCTCACCACCAGGAGGTTACGAAGGACCGAGCATTATTGATTTTTGTTATTGTTACTGGGAGATCAGTAGATGTAGGATTACTGATTTCCTATAACATCCAAACTCTAGCCCAGCGAAGGACCTGGCGGTCTTGGTTATGGTACCTCTAGCCTTATCATGCAGTTATGTAGGGCAATTGGGGTTGAGATCAGTGGAGATGTCTCAATCAGGCCAGCTTAAGCTGTGGACATGGCCATGATCAACCGCTACTTGCAAGAGGACGCCCCCACTCAGATTCGTCCAACAGCTCGAGCCCGTGCAGCCAGACCACCTCGTCCATGCCTTGAGCCTTCTTCTAGTGGAGTAGAGAAACACATTCGGTGTCTCGACCGCTATGTTGTGCAATCTAACTAGGTGTTGGAAGTGATGCAGCGGAACTTAGCCATCCAGTTAAATGTTGATCTAGACGCTTTGGGTGACATGCCACTTCCCGAGGAGGACTCGCAAAGTAAAGAAGGAGCTAGCACTGATGAGGATGAGAGTGAGAGCAGTGATGATTGAGTGCCATTGCACATATCCCTTTCACCATGGTCTACAAGGGGGAGTTTCTCTTTTCCTTTTCTTTTGCTTTAATTTGTTAATATTTAAGTTAATTTCATTAGTTTTGTTTTAACTATTTCACATTACCATAGTTACTGTTTTCATTCACTTTACCATAGTTACTGTTTTCATTCACTACTCAAGTGCATGGGGACAAGCACGAGAATAAGTTTGTGGGAGAATCTGTTTTCATGCCTTCTCAAGTGTTCTTTTTACCTTCCCTTGTTTTTGTTTCCTCTATTTCTTCTATTTGTATATATATATATAAGAGAAAGTCAAAATGGTTACTAATCAAGAAGAAAGAAAAAAGTAATTGTGGGGTTAACTTGGGGTAAGCTCCTCTTCAGCACAATTTTGAGGATAGGGTAACTTGGTATGTGACATTCACATGTAGGTGAGAACCCAAAGTGAGCTTTGAGCCTTGATACATGGGCGAGAACACATCAACCACTCATTTCTTCTTAATTGTGTGTATTTCACTCATAGTTATATCTTCCAGAACTTGACTTCTTTCTTTTTGAAATTGTTGGCATGTATGCATACATGAGGTATGATTGAGGCATTGTTTGTTTGATAATCCTCTGGCCAATGGACTACCTTATACAGTTTCACTAGTGTAACCCCTTGAGCCTGAATACCATTTCATTCTTTTAGCTCAATACAACCCTTAAGCGTAACACTATGAGAATTAACCACCAAAGGAGTTAATAGACTAGTACTGATTTGGGGTTGAAAAATGTGTTGAAGGTTTACATTGGAAAATGATGGGTTTCATAAATGGATATTGAGAAAAAAGGTATGAGTTAAATAAATATTCAAAAAAAAATCAAATTCAAAAAAATCAAAAAAAGAAAAAAAAATGGGATTCAGAATAAAGGTGGTTGTGGGGCTTGAAAGATAGAGCAATGAGTGTGGGATAGTTCTTTCAAAATTTAGTTCTTTTCGGTCTATAGCTCCTTTATTTTTATATAACCATTCCTTAATATTCTGCCCCTCACCTTAGCTAAATTATAACCCTGAATAAAAGACCTCATGACTTATGGCATGCATGCATGTTGATAATGGATAAGTGGAAGGGAATCAAGCCTATGGTAAGGTGTGATTATGTTGCGAAGGAGTGAAAATACAAACCTAAACACTCAAGTGGAGAGCAAATGTGTTAAATCTATTTGCGTGTGAATTTGTGTACATGTAAAGTTATTTTGCTCCTATTGTTGTGGTGATTGAGTAAAGTGATCATTCTTGTTACATCTTTCGGTGATCTAAACTATGTATTCATGGTTTGCAACACTGATTTTGTTAGCAACATTTTCTTTCTTTCAGAATAAACAAAATGGTTTTACCTGCTCTATTTTTCAATTTAGTTTCTTTGCCCGAGGATGTGGCAAAAGTTAAGTTTGGGGGAGTGATAAATGTTACCCAAGTGGCTTCAGTACTCAAGAGGGGGGGTGAATTGAGTAATTAAGGATTTTTCGCAAAAGCCTTAAACAAATAAATTATACTGAATTTAATTATTAAAAGTCGTGAATGAGATGAAGATAAGAAGAACAATTAATAATTAAATTGCAAGAATAAATAAAGTGCATAAAGATAAAAGATTAAGGGTAGAAAAGCAGGCACGATATTTATCCTGGTTCGACCACCAACCACTTGTGGCCTACGTCCAAATCCCGAAACACAATTCGAGATTTTTCACTATTCAATACAAGCTTAACAACAGTGCTTGCAACCTTTACACAATAGAGCACTTTTTACACACAGGGAAACTCTACCCTTGTGCTAAAGCCTCGGCCATAGGATACCTCACCCTTACACAAACTTTAGAGGGATACCTCACCCCCTTTGAAGGATACCTCACCTTCTTTACAACAAGGGATACATCACCCTCACAATTTCACTAAGGGATACCTCACCCTTTTACAAAGAAATAGAATATAGATGAAGAGAAACTCTCACAAAGAGCAAATGTTACAAATTGAAGCACTAGGAAGCTCTCTTATGATATCTCAAGGTTTTGGCGAAAAGAGCACAGAAAATATGAGAAAATAGAGAATCACGTTTTTTGCACAAGCAAAAATAGTTTAGATCATGGGGCTGGTGTAAAAGATGACCAAAACCATGTATTTATAGTGTTCCAAGAAAAAGAGCCGTTGGGTATTAATTTCATTCATTAAAAGCTCAAGAAAATAACAGTTACGTGATTTATGGGTTGTGGTATTCGAATACCTTGTGTGGTATTCGAATAGATCCTTCAAAATGTGTTTTGGAACGTTTTCTATGTTGTGGTATTCGAATACCTTGTGTGGTATTCGAATAGATCCTTAAAAACACGTTCGGAGACATTTCGGGGTGTGGTATTCGAATACCTATATGTTTGTATTCGAATACACCACTCTGATTTTGAAATCCAACTTTAAATGGTCATAACTTCTTCATTTCTTATCCGTTTAAAGCAAATGACCAGTCATTGGAAAGATATTTGAGTCTATTTTCAAATGAAATAAGTTTCAAAACAAAAATCAAATTATTTTGAAAGTTATGATCAAAAGAGTAACCAAAGGTTAGATTTTCAAAACTCAAACTTTGCTATTTTTCATAAATTTGAACTACCATCATAACTAAACCTTCAAAACTTGTTTGTTGGGTATTTTAATATGTGAAAATCATTTTTAAATATTTGAAAACATATTTGAGATATCTAGAGGGCTTCTTACAAAAAGACCTTAAGTCCTATAAGCTATACCATTTAATCTTCCTTTGGACTTGGTCTTCGACATGATTTTGTTGTTATCAAAACCTTCTTCTCTGTGAGTTAAGCATAAATCAGATTTTTGCTTTCTTGTTGCAATGCTTACTCTTGGTACTTGAACTATACATCATCTTCATCATGTTTGTTATCATCAAAACTATTTTCCATGTCAGCTAGCCAATTACATTCTCCCCCTTTTTGATGATGACAAACTATCATTGAGAAAAGCATTAGTTCATAGAAATTGGAATTCACAAAGATTGTTTAGAGATACTTACTCCCCTCTTTTTCATAAGAGGTGATTTACATCGAGATATGCGCAAATGACCTCCCCTTACTTTTGGAATCCAATATCCTTTTTTTGTCTTACCGAACTTTTACTTTTTCTCCCCCTGACTTTTCTCAAACAAATAATTCAAACTTTTTCTCCCCCTTTTGTCATGATCAAAAAGATGGGGCAAGTATTTTTCTCCCCCTTTTATCATATTAAAACAATATATGCATGTCCTCAAGTTGAATGAATTTTGTCCATTTAAATTTGTGCTTGAGGTAGTGTTCCCCCTACAACAAAATTCGGAGTGCTTTCATTGGTATCCATTAATGTTGGATCCATAGGGGTTAGTCAAACTCATAAGCCAATAAGCATTTAAAACAATGAGGCAAAAGCAGCAAATGATTTTCAAGGGCAAAAAAAAAAAAATATTTATCGATTAATTTGGCCAAGTAACCACTTGTTTGATATCATTTGTTATCATTTGTTATTACTTGTTATTACGTTCATACCACTTTGTGTGATACCACTTGTTGTCAAAAAAGTAAAGCATTTACCACTTGTTATCAATTTCTTATAAATCTGACATATGTCAATAAAAACATAGATATTAAATATTTCATATACCACTTATTGCACTTGTTCGTATATCAAAACAATAGCCAATTACAATAAACACGCAAAAGATATAGTTTTACAGCTTGATAAGTTGATTTGTTTCCCCTGAATTTGTTCTCTAGTTTCATTTTGGTCCAAGTATCTTGGAATAGTAGACGTAGATTAGGATTTAAGTTCTTTTAGTTTTTCATTTAGAAAAATTGAGTGAAAGAAAGAATCATCACCACTTATATGTGCTTGTGCAAGAAGAAACTCAAGGAAGGAGAGCTGGGAGCTTTGGAAACATATCAGAAGCAAAATTCTTAGGATGTTCAGTGCCCAGGCGCTCTAGGCGCCCTTGAGTGCATCAGAAGTCATTCTCTGGACTTTTAGAGCCCAAGCACTCAAGACGCAGCGGCTAGGCACTCATGCTCATGACAAAAACCTGTGTTCTGGACATTTAACGCCTAAGGGCTCCAGATGCAGCACCTAGGCGCCCAGTCCATAATATAAATACATTAATTCTGACCTAATTTGGGGAGGAGCCATCAGAAACGTCAGAGAAAAGGACGAATCAACCTTGGGAAATGTGAAAGCGGCTGCTCAACCACCAGGAAGAGGGGGGAACCTCTCCAAATCATCAAGAATGACTAGGGTGTTCTCTTTTCTTCTTGTTGTTTCCTACATTTGTACCATGTATTGCTAAATTTCTTTGGTTAGGGTGATGGAACTTTCTCTTCTCATGATGTAATGACTTTTTTATATTAATTCAAGTCTTTCTTTCATGGTTTAGTGATTGGACTTGTTTTATTTGCTTGACAATTGTTATGGAATGGCTATTCATACAATTATTTGTTGAATAATCCATATGAAATTGGGAAATGGAGTATGTGCTATGCTTTTTAGTCTAATTGCCATGCTTTTGGATATCTAAAAATAAAATTTTATGAGTATGCGATTTTGATAAATTCATGAGATGTTAATTATTTTCCTCATAGATTTTAATTAAAGAATTAATTGATATTTATGGGTTTAAGAGGTGTTTATATGTCAAGGAATTGAATGTGAGCTAATTCAGAATTTAGTCGTAAACCAAATGAAAGAATGATTTGAACCAAACCAATGGTCATTAGTCATAGGTTGATTAAGTGAAATCAAACCCTAACCGCTTTTATTTCTTTGATATTTCCAATTTATTCTTTGTTGTGAATTTACTTCCTGCAAGTAGTTTCCATTCAATTTACTTTTCCTGTTTTGAACAAAACTCTCTCCAATTTTTATTGTGACCAAGTAGTGAAATTAGTGTAGATACTTGTGTTAATCTCAATCCTCGTGGGAATGATATCTACTTTCTATAATACTTATATGAACCAGTACACTTGCTGGCGCGTTAACATGTTCGCAGTCATATCCCTTGTTTTTTTGCGTGAAACAACCCCTGTTCTTGCTCCTATTCTTGGTAATATGTCTTCTGTTATGTCTAATTCTGAAATACCTGCTCCAAGTCATTCACAGTCTTCTTCTGATACAAGAGGCTCCTCTAGTAATATTTCTATTACATATACTTTTTCAGGTTCACCCACAATCACATCGAAAAAGCTAAATGGTAAGAATTATTTGGCTTGGTCAACTTCTGTGGAACTTTAGTTTTTAGGTCACGGACTTGTTGACCATTTAGAGAAATCAGCCTTTGATATTTTCCCACAATATAAGAGTCAATGGGAGAAATTTGATTATCAATTGTGTATTTTACTATGGCAATCAATGGATCCAACTATATTGGCTAATTTCAGAACTTTTAAAACTTGTTTTACTTTCTGGAATAGGGCTCGTAATGTGTTTGCTAATGATATATAGTGCCTGTATAACTCAACTTAAAAGTTGGTCTCTCTTAAGCAGTCCGATCATGACATGACAACCTTTGTCACTCAAGCGCAGGCTGCAGTTGTGGAGTTGAAAATGTTTGTGCAGGATGATGATCATAAGAGTTTGTTAAACAAGCTGGATAACCTGTATGTTATGTTGGTTTTATGTGCCATGCACCCAGATTCTGAGCATGTCTGTGACCAAATTTTAACTGGCCAAGAAGTTCTCATAATAGAGAATTTGATCGCTCGTCTTCTGAGAGTTCCTTCCCTAAATCAGTCTCTGGCTCCCGCTCAAACATAACCGAAGTGTTAGCCATGGTGACCACTTCAGGGTCTCGTGGTGGATGTGGGGGTCGTGGAGGTAGAGGCAGTCAAGAAGGTCGTGGAGGTCATATTCAATGCTCTTATTGTAACACCCCAAAAATTTGTTTGTTTTATGATAAATATCCATTTTATAATTTTTGTGATTTTTGTGAATTTTTCCAAAAATATTAATTATTTTAATATATTTCTCAATTTACATGCGTGCTTAGCTGAACTGAAAAAATAAAATATTTTCCCCAAGGCTAAAAAACCTTGAACTGTGGAAATGTCGATAGAGGATCTTACTAAACTCGAGGCCAAGCATAGTTTACGGAGTTTTCATTTTTTGAGATTTTATCTGATAAATAAAATTATAGTATGTTTTAATATCAGCTGGACAATAAATATTAGTTTTGTTAACTGTAACTTTTGTCCACTGGATAATAACTTTAGTGGAGTGCTAATCACCTTTTCTAGAAGAACACATTAATGACATCATCAAAGTGACATCATCACTTTGACTTTTGCAAAAAACTAACAAAGCTTCTCAAAGAAGCTTTCTCAAGGAAGCTTAGCACCAAGCTTCTCAAGGAAGCTTTGCACCAAGCTTCTCAAGGAAGCTTTGCACCAAGCTTCTAGAGGAAGCCAACTCCTCTCCCCTCCTCTTCCATGGCAATGAGCAGGAAAATGTGACAATTTTTGTCACATTTTCACTAATATCACACATTCATTTCACTTTTCAAAAATCCTCAAAACTTTTCTATCACTTTCTCTCTCTATATTTTTTTCTCTCACCTTTTTCTCCACACTTTCTCTTCCTTCTTCCTCCTCTCTTCCACGGCAACACCCCTCTATTTCCCCTCCATGAATGCTTGATTTCAAGCAACCACTTTGCTTGAATCTAGTTTTCCTTTGAATATTTTCATCTCTGGTTGGAATCATCTTCAAGAAACTCACATTTCTTCTCCATTTTCTCCTCTCTTCCACGGCCAAGAAGCACCATTTTTTGCCGTCCACATTTTTTGCTCAACCAACCTTGTTTCCTACCTCTTCTCATCATCTTGAACCTTTCTCTTTTATAACCATCACTTAAATCTACCATTTTCATCTTCTTCCATAAAGCCCTAAAGTTTGAAGCTTTGAGGTAAAGTTCATGACTTTTCCATTTTCTCTTCTCTATTTCATGATCCTTGGTCACCTTGGTGATCAAGAATTCCTTTTCCAAGCTTTGATTGTTGATTTTTGTGAGTTTGAATATCCTAGGGTTTTGTGGTGGTGGAGGACGAATTTCAAGAGAATAAAAGAAGTTGTTTTCTTGATTATCTCAATTTGGTAAGAAGGATATCATCCACTTCAACCTATCTTGGTAGTGAGGAGCTTGTTTATGTGTTGGTTGTGAGAAACCCATGTTAGGGTTACTCTCTTTGATGTATGATTTTGTATTGATTTCATGTTATATGAATTTATTGGTTGTATTTGTCTATTTTGATGACTTTGGATTGTTCTTGATGAGTTGGAAATATGGATGGAAAGCAAGAGTTTCTTGCCTTTTTGTTTGGGGGTTCACGGCCAAATGGTCCACAAATGGGTCCATATTGAAAACTTATGTAACAATTTGGGAATTAAGACTCTTAACGATAAGTAATTGGTTAGGTGAGGAAAAATTGTGGAATCTCTTAGTCTCTTGAGGCTCATGGCCTCTTAGGGAGAATATTGACAAAAGTATGTGTTAAAGTGGGAACTTAGTTAAATAGTTAATTAGAGGTTAATTAGGAATTTATAAAATGGAAGGAATAAAGACTAGGATTCTATTCTATAACTTAGAGAAATTTTTGGATAAGGAAAAAACATGAGTGTAAGTGAGGTGTTGAGTAACTTAAACTAAATTACCCAAAGTGAAGTAGGTTTAGAATTAAGTGAGGAACTTGTTTAACTTGAGTAATAAAGATTGGGTGAAGTATGCAAGATGATTCCCCTAGAGAGACTTAATAGGAAAAACATAGAAGTTAAGGCGTGATTTCATAATAAACCCTAAAGGTATGTTCACACCATTGAGAACTTGATAACGTGTTGTTGTGGATCGATAAGTGGGACTAAGAATCTGTTGATAATGAAATTGGCCATTTGTGGCGTGATTATGGAAAAGTATATGATTATTGAATATACCTGAATATGCATTTAGTCATCATGCATCGTAAAAAGTCCAGTGGACTTTGTTGTAAGGCTGTGTGCCTAGGAGATGAAGCATACCTTAGTGTGGGTGCGAATAAACTAGTGTAGGTCACTTGTTGACCTCGGGGGTGTCGGGGTGCAGGTATCTCGCAATAGGCAGTTGGTAGCTCCTCTGTACCGTGAGACAAACCAATGTAAACACACCGACGATCTGAACCGAGACACTATCCTATATCATGATCTTGTGAAGAATGTCTTGTATAAGCCATGTTGCGCAATTTATTGAATATTAAAGCACTTGATTTAAGGCCGATGAGATACATACATGTCTCCTTGATCATTCTCTTCAACGTTGTTTTTAGCTCTATGTAGTAGAATTTTGGTACTTTGTGCATGTACATGGTCAGTCATCATATTTACTTGGCTTATATTTATATGATTATGAAACTGTTTCTTTTTTGATGCTATGACTGCTTGGATTATTAAATTATTTATTATTTGATCTCTTATATTCTGCGATGGCATCCCGGCGAGGCTTTCTTGGGTATGCCAGACTGAGGTTCTATAGAGGTGTTGATAGCTGGCATGTGGATTTCAATACCGAGCGTTTTGTTTATGTAGGGGATGTGACTGTGTCTCTAGCATGGGGTCGTTATGACCCACTTGTGTTCTCTTTTGATCTTCATGTTTGGTTGGAGTTCTTCATGCCTATGTGAGAGGTGTGGAGTGATCGTGTGTATACTCCACGCGATGATTCAGATTTGTTTCTGTCCTCTGCACGAGCTCATGCTCGTGAGTCTGCCGCTCCTATAAGGATTTCTTCTTCTGAGAAAGATCCTGAGGAGGACCCATCTGGGGCCTCTTCTTAGTAGTTGTTGGAGGCATGACTCTTTTTGGTAGCCTTTTTGGTAGCTATCTGTACATCACTTTAGGGGCCTAATGTTTTGTCTTTTTGGTGGGTATCCTCTTGGGCATGTAAAGCTTCTATTTTATTTTGCTAGATCCGTTGATGTATCTAAACATTTATGACTCATACCTTATGTATAAATATGTGGTTAAATCTTCATGTTAATTTCTATTAAATTTATGTTTTATCCACTTACAAAAAAAAAAAAAGAAATCACCAAATTATTATACGCTTAAAAATGAACAGCTTATCATCTATATGTAAATAAGCCGGGTCTTAATATTGTCTCTTGAGCTTTTGTTTAATGTTTTGGTGTGATTGTCCCTCTCCAAAAAAGGGTGTTACACTTATTGTAAGAGAATAGGCCATACTCAAGACACATGTTATTCAATTCATAGGTTCCTAGAGAGAACTGTCAATGTCACTCAATCTGACTTGGGTCATGAAGAGGAGAAAAATCTGAATTTTTATTTGGAAAACAGCCCATTACACTTTCTGAAACTGAATTCCAGGAGTATCTCCAGTTGAAGGCAGCCAAGCAAAATCAGTCCTTCACCACCACAGCTGCTTATACGGGTAATCCTACAGTATGTATCTCTCATACTAGTAATACTCCAAGTCCTTGGATAATTGATTCAAGTGCTTCCGATCATGTAGGTGGTAATTGATCCCTTTTTATTTCTCTTTATGCACCTAATTTTCCACACTTTGTCACCTTGGCAGATAGCTCAAAGGTCACTGCCAAAGGTATTGGTTGTGTTTCACCTACTGCATCTGTGTCTTTAAAATCCGTCTTGTTCATGCCTGGATGTCCTTTTAATTTAATTTCTCATAGTCAACTTACTCGTTCTCTTTACTATTCAAAAACCTTTGATTCTAATTCCTTTGTTATCCAAGACCGTGATATGGGACAGACGATTGGCATAAGGCATGAAGCACATGGACTTTACTATCTCAAGTCATCTCCACCTGTGGTTTGCATTGTGACTGAGTCTCCAAGTCTTCTCCACCAATGCCTCGGTCATCCTAGTCTATCAACACTCCATAAGATGGTTCTTAGTCTTACAAAGTTAGAATCTTTAAATTGTGAATCGTGTCAATTTGGGAAGCATGTTTGAGCTTCTTTTCTAAGTCAGGTCCAAAGTCAAACTAAGTGCAACACCCTAATATAAATATCTCAATATAACTGCTTATATAAAGATATATAAAGCATTAAACATGTCATTTCTACTCTTACTATACTCTTAATCCCACATAATTAAGCAATTTCTTATCAAGAGTCACAATAAAAGTAGGTCATACATATATACATCAAAAGCCTCTAAGGGCATAATGTTATATATACAACAAAAACTACAACTCAAAGGAAATTATACAAGAGTTATTCATACAACAAAAACTAATAACTATCTAATCTTGTTGCTCTTTCTTCATTAGTTTATCCCCTTTAAAAAGGTCTTGACCTGCATTTACCATAGAAATGTGGAAATCAATGAGAACATAAAATTTTTCAACAATTAAACACGTATTTTATGGCGCTCATTAATATAAATCACTTATAAGCAAAATTAATAATCACATTATGTTGTCGCCTATACAACTGTATAATGCATAGAAATCTAATGTACCTCGATATTACACAAACGCTCATACAACTGTATAACATCAACTAAACTTGGCAAATTGTTTAACTCGCTTCGATGTCTAACTTAAGACTTAACTCATCCCAAGGCTCGTGTTAGTAAGTTTGACTCACTTTACTGCACCTACATAAGATTGATCATATTCCTCATGTGCTTGACAATTAGTGTAGCTCACTAGTTTGCCTTAGATAAAGTGTTGTACTGACAGTTACCTCTCTCCATTATCTTCTAAGAAAAGAGTTCTTTTTGCAAGGTTAGGAAGTTTGGCTCACTTCCTCACTTATGATACTTGTTCTATATAAATTTACATATTCAACTCATATTGAATTATAAGAGAATAAAGTATGCAACTATGATAAGTACACTTTCAAACCAAACTGGTATCTAGTTTACCTTATAATCACAATTCTAGTGATCTTCTAAATCACACAAGGGTGTATAAGGTCCTAGATAACTATCTCAATTAATCAATAACTATTAGATAACTTAACATTCAACTTATACTCATATATTAGGTAATTATTTCCTTTGTGATATATCCCTAAAAGTATCTTAATACTCTTAGGAAAACATATAAGAACAATTTCAATTGGTAGGAAACTCCAACACAACAAGAAAAACAATGCTGAAAAATCCCAAAACTCACACCTAGGCATGACTTTCCTATGCTTAGGCATGACACTCTCTGTCTGGCTGAGAAATAGAACAACCCATGCCTAGGCGTGGCTACACGACTACAGAATTTTGCAGAACAGTTTACTATTCCATTACTCAAAATTATCATTCCAATCACTCAAATTCTGATTCTAAGCTATCACAAACCTCAAATATAATTCATTAACATGTTGTGATATTTATACAACCTTAATTTTACTTAATCATGGATTATTGAAAGTTCCTCCACCTAAAACCTAAACTCCTCATCTTTGTCTTCAACGAAAAACAAGGGTTCTTAAGTGGTAAGAACTCATGGTCATATATCCAAAAAGATATAAACACTCTAATTTAACACTTGGAATTGAGAACCAAGCTTAAAACCTAGTTTTATTCATCAAAACCATCTTTTACCAATATGTAACCTAACTTCAACCATAGATAAAAATGAAAGAAGATAGATGAAACTTTAGGTTAGAATCCCCTACCTCAAGTCCTCTATGATGGTGGTTGTTCAATCTTTGTTTTGCCATTCCCTTTCTTTCTCCTTTCCTCTTCCTCCTTAAGCTTTTCCTCTTTGATTTCCTTATTTTCTGTTGCTGCCCTTGTTGTTTTCTATTACAAATTGACTTTAATACTTAAGAGGGGGTGAATTGAGTTTATAAAATAAGTTTGCAATTCTTTCGCAAAACACTTGAATGTTGAATTTTGTTGAAGCTGTTGACTATTTGAAATGAATGAATTGATAAGAATGATAGATATTGCTTAATAACCAACCAAGAGAGAAGTAATCAAGTAAGAAAATAAGCAATGCACAAATATAAAGAGAAGGGTTTAGAGAATCAAACACAATAGTTTATCCTAGTTCGGCCACCAATCCACTTGTGACCTACGTCCAGTCCTCAAGCAACCACTCGAGATTTTCCACTATATCTTCAAGCTTCAGTAGGTGCTTGACAACCTTTATAAACTTGAGCACTCAACTCCTTGGGATGCCTCACCCTTGAGCTTGAGCCTTTTCAAATAAGGGGATGCCTCACCTTTTACAAATTAGAGGGATACCTTACCCTCTCTTACAAAGCAATCAAGATTGATATAATGAAATTCTCACAAGAGTAAATGATACAAATTGAAGCTCTTAGAATGCTCTCAAAAAATATTTCAAGGACTTGACAAAAACAGAGCAATAAATGATTTCAAGGATTGATTCTCGTTTTGATGTGTTACAAAGATGTTTCAGGTTCAAGAAGGAAGTTAAATGATGCCCCAACATCTGTATTTAAAGAGATATGCACTTAAAGAGCCGTTGGGGGATTAAAGGCAAGCATTTAATGCATCTAATATAGCCGTTGGGCTTGTCAGAATACTAGTAATCGATTACACGTTTCTAGTAATCGATACATAGTAGTTAGAACGTGTTCTTGGCTTTCTGGGCAGGTGGTAATCGATTACAATCTTGTGTGTAATCAATTACACGCCCTCTGACTTTCCAGTAATCGATTACATGGTTGATGTAATCGATTACATGCCCTCTGACTTGATGGTAATCGATTACATGTTTAATGGTAATCGATTATATGGCTGTTTGAATGTGTTCTTGCCTTTCTGGGCAGATAGTAATCGATTACAATCTTGTGTGTAATCAATTACACGCCCTTTGACTTTCTGGTAATCGATTATATGGTTGAGGTAATCAATTACAAGGCTTCTGTTTAGCTTGTAATCGATTACAACTCATGTGTAATTGATTACTTTATACTTTGAACACATTTTTCAAGTCTAAATGAGGATTCATGTCATTTCTAACTTTAAAAAACTTGGATTTGAACAATATTGAACTATGTTTAATATGATCCAAGATTAAAGACAATATCTTTTTAGAATGTGAACTTTGAAAAACATATTGATTAAAAACATCTTTGAAAAATCATTCGAGATATCTTGAGAGCATTTACAATGATGTTCTAAGGCCTATGCCTAAATAAACCTCTTGATTTCTTTCTTTGATCTTGGTTTTCTCTTTTGCACTTGATCTTCATCTTTGGCTTTGTTATCATAAAAAACCATTTGATATGCTTTAAGACATAAGCATTCACATTCTCCCCCTTTTTTATGATGACAAACTAAACATTAAAAAGAAGAGAAACAATTGTAGATATATATATATAAGAGATTTAAGCGCAACTCTCCCCCGTAATGTATGCACAAGATAGGGTTAGTGATATGTTCATGTAATAGCTTAAATCAAGGTCCCCCGTACTTATGCAAGTCACTAATCTCTCCCCCGTTGGCATTATCAAAAACACATAAGCATTCAACCAAAATTTCAGCAGCATTTCCACTGATTTTCATGATTTCCCAAATTTTAAACAGCAGAAAAACGACCAGTACAATCCAGGCAAACAGAGTATAAGCAATTTATAACCAGTCAGATCAGTATCCAAATGCATATGAGAATCAATAAACTTTGTAATCATATCAAGAGGATCCAATAAAGTCAATAAACATATATAAAACATCAAAAAGCCAACTGATTTTATATAAATTAATTCAATGTCATATACAACCAATCAACAACAAAGACTAGAAAAATATCATGGCAATAGTCCATGGTCACTATCAGTCGCCTCACTATCACTATCCTCATCTGCAGCGACATCTCCAAGGTCTACATCATCGTCACCAAGTTCAAGATCATCCTCGGAACCAAGAAGCTCCTCATCATCAATAAGAACACCAGCAGGAATGCCAAAAGGATTAGCGAAGGATAGAGGAGTAGGAGGGTAGCAGAGGTGGTAGGTGCAGCAGCAGCTCTCTGTGAAGTGTGTCCGGGGCCCTCTAGGAAAGAGCGAATGGATGCAAGCTCATGATCAATGTAGTCCATTCTCAACTCAAGGTGATCTACCTTCTGCTCAATCCGGTCCATCATGGTTTCAACCGTAGTCACTAAGTTCTGCATTTCCTGAAGCAGGAGATCCGATGTGGCTAGAGCTGGTGCAGGCTGCTGGTGCTTTTCTTCATCATCACTCTCAAGACCATGAGGGATGTGCCCATAGCTGCCATGAGCGAGATAGTACCATCTACCATCTACTTGACTCAGCTGAAGCTTCTTCAAGGTATGCAAGCCAATAGATTGTGGACCTTTGGAGCTGGCATCCTTTGATTCCTCAGACAAGGAAATATGACAATGCTCTAAGATAGATGTCACAAGCATAGCATAAGGAAGAGCAGAGTTCTTCTTCTTCTTCACATCTAACATGCGCTGAATGATGTAGTTGGCGCAATTAATGGGCCTACCTATGGTCATTGCCCATAAAACCACCACATTATCTCTTAAGACCTGGGAGTAATTATTGCCCTTGGGAATTAAGCCTCAAACAAACAGATAATGTAGTACTCTATTCTCCATTGTCAAGCCAGTAGCCATTACCCTTTTCTTATTCCTTGGGATTTCATATCCTGACCTTAGCAGGGAGGTCAAAGCACTCTTGTATTCAAAATCAGCTTCCCAAGCATTCTCATTGCCATAAAAGCTTGTCCCAGCATACGTGAGCTTGGTCAACCTACATCATTCCTCCCTAGTGATCTTAATCTGAGTTTTCTTGACCTTAGAAATCAAACAGTCATCTTCATACCTTCGATTGGCATAGACACACGAACCAAATTTGGATATATTGCTTTCTGAATGCTAAGGAAACTAATTAAGCCTAGTCTTTCAACCAACCTGAAGGATTTCAAAGGTTCACTTGAGCAGAAGTTCTGAGTGAGGTACCTTGGAGAGATGAGCTTCCTTAATTGGAAGTTCTTCCAGAACAATTCAGCCTTCTTTGTGGTGGTGAAATGCCGTGTGAGATCCAGCCCAGAGATGTTGCGAGAAGGGGCATTTGAGGACTCTCCAATGTTGAGCTCTGTTCTTGCACGTTTTATCCTTTGGGAAGGTTCAACCATGTGATGAGAATGGGTGAAAAAAAGGATGAAGGGAAGAGTGTTTGGAGGTGTGTTGGTGAAGGGAAGGATGGTAGGAGGAGCGTTTTAGGTGGTGTAGCTCGTGGGCGATGAGAGGGAGAAAGATGAAAGGGTGAGTGAATTTACGGTGATTTTTTTGGGGATTTGGATGAGATTTAATGGTTGAGTTTTGTTGGGAGATGAATTTCGAGTGGAAGGGAGGTGAAATAAGGAGATTTGGTGGAGTATTGAGTGAGAACGAGGGATTTTGGAGGAGAGGTCTTCGTGGATGCAGAGGAGAAGAAGAGATGGTGTTTTGAAGAAATGACCTTTCGTGTAACACCCCAACTTTTGGGTGAGTGACCGTTGTGTCCTGATTTTACTGTTTCTTGATTTTCTGTATGAAATACTGATATATTTTACAGGCTCTAATTTTATTTGGTCGTTTTGCGTAATTTGCTTCGAGACAGTAAAATAAAAATTTTGTTAAATTTACTATTTTAATTTTTCTGTGTGATATACAGACATATATTACTGTCTGTAATTTTATTTGAACGTTTTGGATGATTTGCTTCGTTGTGGGAAAAAAATGAAAAAATGACCATTACGTCCCGAATGTACTGTTTTTAATTTTTCTACCTGATACAGTGTTTAATATTACTGTCTGTGATTTTATTTGGACTTTTTGTGTGATTTGCTCCGGGACAGGAAAATAATATTTTTTCGGGCCGGGGAAATCTTGTTTTAATTATTCAGAGCTGGGGGATCTTACTAAACCCAATTCTGAATGAGACGATAAATAATCTTTTAATTTTTAGGATTTAACTGTCAAATAAAATAATTTTGTATTATTATAATATTATTTTGTTAGTCAGTATAATTAGATGACAGTGGACCCGGAAATATTTTGCGGGACCCACGTTTAGTTAAAACAGTTAACTTAGTAGCTTAATTAAACATCATTAGTAGTAGAACTTTCAAGAACATGGTGACTAAGCTTAATGACTAGGCTAATTAGTGACTAAGCATGGTGACTAGGTTAATGACAATGCTAGAATCAACCAATGAGAGTTAAGCTTGCTAACTAAGTTTTAATCTTGATCATTGATCCATTCTAAGGCTTGGATGAAGCCAACCCAATGGACACCTTACATGGCTCCATGTCTACGGCCATTTGGCCTTTGGAAGACTAAAAATTCACTTCACTTTCATGTAATTTCTCTCGTCTCTCTCTTCCAAAAACCCTAAACTCCATTGAAGTTTTCTTGAAGCTCTATTCGGCCAAACACTCTTGTTTACTATCCAATCACTCAAAAATTTATCCAACCAAGTTTTCTAAACCTAAACACAAATCTAAGAACATCTCTAGTTGAAAGTTCTTGCAAAATCCTTCATTTGAAGCTTGAAAACCTACTTAGGAGATTTTACCTAGAAGGTGAAATTTCTTGTTTTTCATTTCTAAACTCTTTTTCAAAGTTCTAATCATGATTTTAATCCATGATTATTTTAGTTTAGAGCCTTAGGTATTAATATTGTATGTTTTCTTTGATTTTTCAAGAGGCTCTTGGTGGAGAAAATTTGCTTGAAGGAGACATACAAGGAACTTGGAGGTTCTTCAAGAGGTAAGAGGGAGATTACCCTCATCAACCATGTGTTGGTGGTGAGGAATGTATGTGTTTGTAGTGAAGAATCCATAAGGATTCATTCACTTGATTGTTTATAGTCTTTCCTAATTGTGATTGATTATATGTGAAAGCATGTCTAATAGCTTTAATATTTTGTATGTGTTATGTGTGTAACATGTCTAATAGCTTTAATATTTTGTATGTGTTTTATGGTTGTTTTAGTATATGGTATGTGTATATCTATGCATGATAATTATTGTAACATGTAAATAATATACAAGGATTTGCATGAGTGTTCCAAAGAACACAAATCCAAGCTCACGGCCTCAATGTAAAGAGGAGAACCAAAATGTTCTCATCAATTTTCTAAAAGTGGAATTTAATTAACCTAGAAAAATTGACAAGTTACCAATTCGTTTAGAGTAAGAAAAATGAATTTATGGATCAATGGATAAAATTAGGTATTTCGGCCATCATGCCAAAGCCAAGCAATTATGATTTCTAAAATCATTTCCAAACCATTTTCTAAAACAATGATTTAATGAATTTAGGTAATACAATAAATTTGACATTTATTTAGAAGATGAAAAATAATTTAAGGATCAAATGCAAAGACTTTGTTAAATTTGGCCAACATGCCACATACCTTTGATCCAAATTTATTTTCTAACTATTGACTAGATAATTTAATAACAATAAATTAGATCAAGAGTTTTATAAGAGATTAAATGTATGGAAATAATTAGGAATGAATTATAAAGCATAGAATGATTTTCGGCCAAAATGCCAAGTTTGAATGTTTTTGATTTATAGAATTATTTTCAATTAAGGTTAAGTAATAAATGCCAAAAGGATTTTATGACAATGAGTGTTGAAGAAATAAATTGATTAAAATTAAGTTTAAGAAGTTTAAGCAAATGATTTTTACTGTTAGAAGAAAATACAATAACTTTTGTAAATTGCTAACATATGGCTCATAATTATATTTTGAAGCATGTTAGTGGTTTTCAAAAAGTTATATTATACTGATTAAAAATTAAGTAAACAGAATTTTTGAGAAAAAATTAGGAAACCATTATTATAAATTTTCTAAACATAATCTTTGTCAATTTATATTAAAAACGGACAAATAAGATAGAAAAGATGTTCAAAAGACAAGATATACGGTATGAAAAATATTCTACGTAGTTTAAATGTATTAAATATTATTTCATTTTATTTTAAACAAGTAATTTTTAAGGAATTCAGACAAGAAAATGATTTAAAAATCTTACGCGATTGAGAAAACGTATTAAAAACTCTACGCGATTCTAAAAACAGAAAAATAAATTTATGCGATTTAAAAACGTTTGTAAAAACGACGAGATTGTGACAATGCGATAAAATTTCTACGCGATTGACCGAAACTGTATATTTTATACTATTGAGAGTATTCTGTATATTTTTCTACTGTCGGGCTATGAGGTGAACCTATACAGGCTTTGGAACTGTATTTGTCCGGTGGGACTTACTGTATATATTTATCTTTGAGGATATATTTTTATTAAGGGTATTTTGGTAATTTCTTATTTTTGGATCATATATTGAGTTTATGCCAATTTTTGGTGGATTGGTTGACGAGGTGAATCACATCGTGTTGTCGATGCGATGAACGTAGTGTGGTTCATTGTCTTTATGAACTTGGAGACGTTAGTGTACGGGATCCCATATATGGACAGTCGGTCGCTCCGCTGGGCCGTGGTAACCGATAGCACACTAATGGACTCGACATGCACTATTTTTAATCGAGATCTTGTAAAGTCTAATAGTACATTGCCTGTAGTGCCACAACATGAGACCGTGAACTACACCACACCTTGGACAATTGGTTCCATGTGACGTGGGGCTATAGACGCAACGTGAGACAGCGCAATAGTTTGGTTGGGCAGCCGTGGTACTAATAGATTTTGCGGGTCATTCTCTCTGATATCTGTATGTGTTTAGCTCCATGGAGTAGGGTTGAGTCCTATTGCATATGTTTATATGTTGTACATTATTATTTTTTTATCTGTGATCTTTCATCTGTGATCTTTTATCTGTGATATTATATGTTTATATGTTGTATTTTGTCTGTACATTATTATCTTTTATACGTGATATTATATGTTGTTATTGCATTTAATAGTTATTTTATATTGTTATGATTCTTGTTATGGCATTTTATATTGTATGAAGTGTTATATCTATCCTGGTAATGTTATTGTAGTTTATTTTATTATGATATATGCTTATTCAAATTAATTGTAAATTGATAACATGACTATATTGGTAACATCTGTGTGTATGGAATGACCTTGTCATTCGTATTATTCTTTGCTACCGTACTGGTATTGGTGAAAGGGGATCTCACCTCTTTACTGTGTTGTTTTGTTTGGTTTGTATTATTTAAATTCGTATAGTAAGCGGAGCATATTCTGACAATATTCTGAAGATGGTGACAACGTCGAGGAGTAATCTTCCAAGTTTCAACAAGATGCAGTTTGGTGGAGAAATTGAGCATGTAGGTTGGGTTTTCTCGTTAGTGTTGTTACCGTGCTATTAGTAGTAACCTTCATTGGGTTTGCTACTGTTTCTCTGAGTCTGTAAATGTTATGTTTTAAATTGTTATTGAATATTTTGTCGCATATATAATATGTGTATTAATCAATTCAATTTAATTTCTGTTTTTCTTATAATTTTTGGTAAATTTATATTTCCGCGAAAATGAAATTTTAAAATTTATCTTTTAAAAATCAAAGCTTTTATAAAATGATTTCAGTTGGTTTTATGTTTTATTTAAAATGTGACGCCCTACGGAGGGTGTTACATTAGTTGGTATCAGAGCACAGTTAGAGTCTTTTGGGGTTTTGTGGTTAGGTCTGTCTTGTTTTTGTTGTATGACTCTCTGTGCTTGGACTCCGAAAGGAGACAATGTTTCTTTGAAATGGTTACATCCGGTTTCCATTGTTCTATGATTCGTCCGTCTTTGAAGAAAGACGATGATTCGTGGTAAACGTGCACGTGAGGAAGCAGGACTTGAACGCGGCAATATGACTGCATCTACGAAAGCAATGCAAAGAACAGCTGAAGGAACAGTACAACATGATTTGAGGATTACTCAGCAGCGAGGAACGATAGCCGAGGATTAGAAGCAGACAAAGTCGAAATAAATCTTAGAATACGCAATTTCGTAACGTCGGACCGTGTTGGTTCTCAAGGAGGAGAAATCATAAGGCCAAGCAAGTCCAGTGGAAAAACGTATTTGTGATCATCAGGAAATCGACAACAACAGCAATCCCGTGGAAGAAGAACTAGCAGGTTTGGTTAGACTGTGACATCTGCACCAAAGTGTTGAAAGTGTGGGGAAGATCATCTAACGAGGAGTTGTGCAATCAAAGGAATCATCTATTTCAAGTGTAGGATGCCCGGACATTTTGCTGAATAGTGTATCTCGCCAAAGACGAAGTCATCTGTTAGTAACGTACGTGCTTTGACGTCTTAAGTAGAATGGAGCAACGATTCTTCAAGTGGAGCAAAAGCATCTTAGACTGAGGACCTAAACAAAGGAGATTGTGTCATAAGAGGTGATCCTTTAACCATACTGTATAGTTCCAAGGGTAACCTATTTCTTTATGGCATAAAATTATGTGGGTCAATTAGAGTTATTTGTGTCTTCATTATCTTTTGACCTGATTGTTTCTACTTCTATTGCTAGAACGTGTGGTTGAGGACTTGAGTTGCTTAAACCATTCTAAGTCTATTAAATAATTGAATCTTTTCTGTTGATTCAATTTGTATGCTTCTTTCTCAAAACAGACGCAATCTAAAAATGTGGATTGGGTATTTTTCCAACCATCCATGCTCTGTTAGACTTATCAGTTGAATTATTCAACTTAAAAAGCTTACTTCTAAATTCATCGGACCATATCAATTTCTCTATTGGATAGGTTCGGTGGTAAGAATGATTCTATCATCTCTTATTTCTATGCCTTCGTGATATCTTTCATATGTCGCAATTGCAAAATATGTGGAAATGTACATTTGGTCTAACTCATTCTTTTATGACTAATTGACTGTTTGGGTTGATTAGAGCTATCAATATCTCTGTTACCTTTTGACTTATCTATTCAATTCCTTAAACAATCTTTTCTGTTAATCTAAATTGTCTACCTCTTTCACGAGATAGATGTGATCTTATAAATGGATTAGTTATTTTTAATCATTTCCTATAGATTGTTCCAGTAAAACTTTGGTGTCTCAGAAAACTCATTCTTAAAATCAGGCAATGTCAAATTCTTTGTTGGACATGTCTGATGACAATTCAGATAGTTTTTCTGCCTTTTTCTTTCTAAATTTTTATAATGTCCTTTTATGTATTACAATTGCAAGAAGGGATATTTTTAGTCAAAATTATGTCATAAGTATCAGATACAGTATTGTTGAAAAAGAGAACTTGAATTGCGAGGCACTTCTAGTTAAAAGCAAAAGCAGAAGAGTGAAGCGGTACAAAGGCAGGGAAATTTCAAGTGGTGTTGTTCAGAGTGACGAATGTTTCTGTAATGTTCATCTTTATTTAGACAAAATTGTCATTATCTTTGTTAACGACATTCTGATCTATTCTCGAAATCATGAGGAACATGCTAAATATCTTAGTGTGGTTCTCCATGTTTTACGTGATGCAAGGGGTTTTCGTTTGTCGAGGAAATCTGGAATGGTGTAAACGGATATGCAACGTGGGAACTAAAAGACAAGAATGGAGGAGTAGTGTCAATGATTGTTCAGAGACTGCTACGAATTTCGGGGGCGAAATTCTTTTAGGAGGGGAGAGTTGTAACACCCCAACTTTTGGGTGAGTGACCGTTGTGTCCCGATTTTACTGTTTCTTGATTTTCTGTATGAAATACAAATATATTTTACAAGCTCTAATTTTATTTGGTCGTTTTGCGTAATTTGCTTCGAGACAGTTAAATAAAAATTTTGTCAAATTTACTGTTTTAATTTTTTTGTGTGATATACAGACATATATTACTGTCTGTAATTTTATTTGAACGTTTTGGATGATTTGCTTCATTGTGGGAAAAAATAGAAAAATAACCATTACGTTCCGAATGTACTGTTTTTAATTTTTCTACCTGATACATTGTTTAATATTACTGTTTGTGATTTTATTTGTACTTTTTGTGTGATTTGCTCCGGGACAGGAAAATAATATTTTTTCGGGCCAGGGAAATCTTGTTTTAATTATTAGAAAGTGAGGATCTTACTAAACCCAATTCTGAATGAGACGATAAATAATCTTTTAATTTTTAGGATTTAACTGTCAAATAAAATAATTTTGTATTATTATTATATTATTTTGTTAGTCAGTATAATTAGATGACAGTGGACCCAGAAATGTTTTGCGGGACCCACGTTTAGTTAAAACAGTTAACTTAGTAGCTTAATTAAACATCATTAGTAGTAGAACTTTCAAGAACATTAGTAGTAGAACTCTCAAATTTTGTAGCATACTCATTCACCGTCATATTACCCTGACGTAAACCAAGAAATTCCATTTCCTTGGCATGCCTTGCACTTGCAGGAAAATACTTCTCCAGAAAAGCATTAGAAAATACCTCCCATGTAATTTCTACTCCCTCAGCTAACAATAATCAGCGGGTTCCTCTCCACCAATGTTCACCATCTCCCCTCAACATAAAGGCTGCATACGTCACCTTCTTCTCATCAGAGCATCTCATTCCTTCAAAAATTCTCTCCAAGTCTTGTATCCATTGACTTGCTTTCTCAGGATCAACCTAGCCTCTAAACTGTGGCAGATTGTGGCGCCTAAATTCAGATAAATTTAGGGCATCAGCAGTAGCATCTTGCTGTTGAGTTGCTCTCAAATTTTGCTGCGTAATTACTTCAGCCATCCGCTGCATAGCTTCAGCAGCCACAATCATTGGATCCACTTCTCGATTTACGTTCACACGTCCTCGTCCTCTACCAGACATCTTCTTTCTTCAAACATAACAAAACAAAGTCAGATACATCCTTTTGGAAGTAAATCACAGAGAATCACACAGCACAAACAAAAACAGACCTAACCACAACCCCAAAAGACTCTAACGTAGGCTCTGATACTAACTAATGTAACACCCTTATGGGGATGTCACATTTAAAAAGAAAATAAAAAAAAATAAATAAAATCTACCCAAGTTGTAAAACATTTGTTACATAATAATACGGGTTGTAAAATTCTTCTGTTAAATAGAATATTATTAAATAAAATAACGCGGAAACACAAAATTTAACAAACTAACATCACATATAATATACATAGGGTTTTAGTCATAAGTTATACAATTATACAAATAATTTACAATTAAAATATTTAGACAGAAATAGTAAACAAAAGCCATAACAGTCTATATATACAAACGCAGACGCGCCCAAGTACACATCATAAATATTTAACCCTCTGAAGGATCACTCTCAGGAAGATCATCAGGAGATAAATATCCAGGATGCCTCGACTCTCTGCGGAAACGAGACCGCGCAGTCGACACGCTGCTAATCTCACTAGGCGCAGTGAACATACCACCCCAATAATGCCTAAGAGATAACGGTAACTCCAAATGCAAAAACACCGTAGTCATCATGACTGGTTCTCCATCAAACTCATTACGTAGGGACACAGTCAACCGTCCCACGTAAGTCACCAAGTCTCTGTCTTCACGCAGACGCCAGGCTGTCGATCCACCTTGAAACTCGAGTCGTACAAAACCCAGAAATCCTGGCACCGCCATACTCAAGCAATCAATCCAATGGATATGGATGATCAAATGGTTCTTGATCGTAGAACTGATCTTCGGCTAGCTGATCTTCCTCTTCCTCGGGGTACTCACACTCAAGAGGCTGTTCCTCTTCCTCAAACTCTTTACCATATAATTTAAAATAAAAAAACACATACAATAAAGAGGTAAGACAATCTATATCACCACCAACATGGTAAATAAGAAAACGATAATACAACAAGTATAACAGTTCATATAATATAGCATTCTATAATACAAGATAACACATATGTAATATAATACAGAACTCAAAGTAACAACCTATAGTGATACAGATAAACAGAATAACACAGATAAATAATGGTACAAATAAATAGAAAGTTATAGACAAATAGTATTAAAATGTATGAGATAAGAAATATATGAAATGTAACTCAACCCTACTCCATGGAGCTAAAAAAAACACAGACATCAGAGAGAATGACCCGCAAAATCTATTAGTACCGTCGACCGCCCAATAACTATTCCGCTGTCTCACGTTGCGTCTGACCCCACTGAAATAGCATAGTGGTGTAGCACATTGTCATACGTCGTGTCACTACTGCTTGCACTAATAGATTTCACAAGATTTTGATTAAGAATAGTGTGTGTCGAGTCCATTAGTGTGTTACCAAGTTACCACGCATTGCAGGGGAGCGACCAAGTGTCCACAAATGGAATAATCGCACACTAATGTCTCCGAGTTCATTCAAGTTGAACAACACTAAGCTTATCACATCGACAACACGATGTTATTCACCTCGTCAATCAATCCACCAAGATCGGCATGACTCCATGCATGATAAAAATTCCAAATATATACAGTATGCACCCACCTGGCAATACTGCAACAAAATTTCAAATATGCCCCCACTGGCAAAAATTACGAATATGCCCTCACTGGCAAATCGCATAAATATACAGTATGCACCCACCTGGCAATATTGTTTCACCATCTATCCGAGTCCACCACTTTGGCCCGACAGTAAAAACTTGTTATTTTTGTCAATCGCGTAGAAATTTTATCGCGTTTTCAAAATTTCATCGTTTTTACAAACGTTTTTAAATCACGTAAATATATTTTGCTGTTTTTAAAATCGCGTAAAATTTTTCAAACGTTTTCTCAATCGCGTAAGATTTTTAAATTATTTTCTTGTCCGACTTCCTTAAAATTATTGTTTAAATAAACAGAAATAATATTTAGTACGTTTAAACTACGTAGAATAATTTTTCATACCGTATACTGTCATTTGGACATCTTTTCTATCTTATTTGTCCATTTTTAATAAAAATTGACAGTATTTTGTTTAGAAAATTATAATAATGGTTTCCTAATTTTTTTGTAAAAATTCTGTTTACTTAATTTTTTTTTTAACCGTGTAATTTAACCCTTTTGAAAACCACTAACATGCTTCAAAATATAAGATGAGCCATATGTTAGGAATTTACAAAAGTTACTGTATTTCATTTCTAATAATAAAATCATTAGTTTTAATTTCTTAAATTTAATTCTAATCAATTTGTTTCTTCAAAACTCATTGTAGAAAATTTCCTTTTAACATATATTACATCTCTTTGATTGAAAGTAGTTTGGAATTGACTTTAGAAATCATGGATATTTGGTTTGGCATGTTGGCCGAAACATATACTTGTGCTATTTGATCTCTAAATTCATTTTCCTTGATCTAAACAATTTTATATCTCATTAATTTTCCTAGGTTAATTAAATCACACTTAAAAAAAAGATGAGAACATTTTGGTTCTCCATTTTGGTTAATGGCCGTGAGCCTCATTGGTGTGTTTTTTGGAACACTCATGCAATCCTTGGCATGTTGTTCACATCCTATAAATTATCATGCATTTCTAACACATACAATATTATCAAAGCTTGTAGACATGCAAATTAATACAAATAACAAATAGGAAAGCTTATAACAAACACACAAATGAATCCTTATGGATTCTACAACCACATACAAATTCCATCTTCTTATCACCACCCAAGGATGATAAGATTTAGTCTTCCTCTTACCTTAAATGAAGACAAATATGCTTTCACACCTTTCCTAGGGTTTCGGTTTTTCTCCTTCAAATCACCTAACAAGCTTAAACAAATTTCTACAAGTTACTAACATTAAAGAGAGCTTAAACCATGGATAAATCATGGCTTAGAACTTTGAAAAAGAGTTTTAGAAATGGAAAACAAGAAATTTCACCTTCTAGGTAAAATCTCCCAAGTAGGTTTTCAAGCTTCAAATAAAGGATTTTGCAAGAACTCTCAACTAGAGATGTTCTTAGAATTGTGTTTAGGTTTAGAAAACTTGGTTGGATGAAATTGTGGGTGATTGGATAGTGTAGTAAGGTGTTTGGCCGAATGGTGCTTCAAGGAAGCTTCAATGGTGTTTGGTGTTCTTGAAAGAGAGAGAAGAGAGAAATTGCATGAAAAACCAAGTGAAGAATGGTCCTCCAAAGCCAAATGGCCGTAGACTTCAATGGGCAAGGAGGTGTCCATTTGTGTTGGCTCCATCCAAGCCTTAGAATAGATCAAGGGTGAGGATCAAGCCTTGTTCACCAAGCTTTGCTCTCATTGGTCCATCCTAGCCTTGTCACTTAACCTAGTCACCATGCTTAATCACTAATCAAGCTTAGTCATCTAGCTTAGTCACTAACCTAGTCACTAGCCTTGTCATTAGCTATCTGTTCTAGCTCAAAACGTTTACTGCTTTGTTAAATGTGGGTCCCAGCAAGACATTTCGGGTCCACTTGTCATTTAATTATACTGACAAATAAAATAATATTATAATAATATAAAATTATTTTATTTTATAGTTAAATCCTAAAAATTAAAAGATTAACTACTGTCTCATTCAGAATTGGGTTTAGTAAGATCCCCCAGCTCTGAATAATTAAAAATAAGATTTCTCTGGCCCGAAAAATATTATTTTCCTGTCCTGGAGCAAATCACACAAAAAGTCCAAATAAAATCACAGACAGTAATATTAAACACTGTATCATATAGAAAATTTAAAAACAGTACATTCGGGACGTAATGGTCATTTTTTTATTTTTCCCCACGACGAAGCAAAACACTCAAATAAAATTATAGACAGTAAAATATATCAGTATATCTCATAGAAAAATTTAAAACAGTAGTTTGAGAAAAATTTTATTTTACGGTCTCGAAGTAAAATATTCAAAACGACCAAAGAAAATCATAGACTGTAATATATATTTGTATTTCATACAGAAAAACAATAAACAACAAAACAGGGACACAACGGTCTTTCACCCAAAAGTTTGAAAAACAGCAAACAGAACATTCGGGACATTTTTCCAAAAATTGGGGTGTTACAATTATGCAGAAAAATGAATGTTTATGCAGCAAACTTGCTTTTTATGCAGCAAAACAATGTATTATGCAGCAATTTAGCCTATGCATGATTGATCTAATATGGCAAGTTCATATCTTATATAATAGAAAGCTTCTTTCGCCAAAGGTTTAGTGAAAATATCAGCTAGTTACTTAGTGGTTTCCACAAATTCAAGCATGCAATCACCCTTTTGAACATGATCTCTTATGAAATGATGCCTTCTTTCAATGTGCTTTGTTCGTGAGTGTAAAACAGGATTTTTAGACAAATTGATTGCACTAGTGTTATCACATCTTATAGGGATGTGATCCAGCATAAGACCATAGTCTAGAAGTTGTTGTTTCATCCAAAGGATTTGAGCACAACAACTTCCAGCTGCAACATATTCAGCTTCAGTTATTGACAATGCCACACTATTTTGCTTCTTGCTATGCCAAGAAACTAATAAGCTTCCAAGCAAGTGGCATGTCCTACTAGTACTCTTCTTATCCATTTTGCAATCAACAAAGTCAGAATCGGAATAACCAATTAGGCTACATGAAGCACCCTTAGGGTACCACAATCTCATTTGTGAAGTGCCTATTAGATATTTCATAATTCGTTTTACAGTACATAGGTGAGATTCTTTAGGATTTACTTGAAATCTAGCACACATGCATACACTAAACATGATATCCGGCCTACTTGCAGTAAGATAAAGGAGTGTGCCAATCATACCTCTGTATTTTGTAATTTCTACTGATTTACCTCCTTCATCCTTGTCCAAGTAACAAGAAATGCCCATTGGTGTAGCCATTTGCTTGGCACCTTCCATTCCAAATTTCTTGAGCAACTTCTTGCAATATTTGGATTGACTTATGAAAGTCTTATCCCTTGTTTGTTTGATTTGAAGACCAAGGAAGAAGTTAAGCTCACCCATCGTGGACATCTCAAACTCACTTTGCATGACATTAGCAAATTCTTTACAAAGAGAGTCATTAGTAGCACCAAATATGATATCATTAACATATATTTGAACAAGTAGAATGTCATGCTTTTTATGCTTGATGAAAAGTGTAGTGTCAACCTTTCCTCTAGAGAACCCTTTTTTTCTAAAAGAAACTTGTTCAACCTTTCATACCAAGCTCTAGGAGCTTGTTTTAAGCCATACAAGGCCTTTTTAAGTTTGAAAACATGGTTGGGCAGTTCAAAATTTTCAAAATCGGGAGGTTGATCCACATATACTTCCTCTTGTATGAAACCATTTAAAAAGGCACTTTTGACTTCCATTTGAAAGAGCTTAAAATCCATGATGCATGAATATGCAAGTAGTATTCTAATGGCTTCTAATCTAGCTATGGGAGCATAAGTTTCTTCATAATCTATGCCTTCTTCTTGATTATAACCTTTAGCTACGAGTCTAGCTTTGTTTCTTATTATTAAGCTTGTTTCATCAAGTTTGTTCCTAAAGACCCATTTGATGCCAATTATGGGATGATCATTGGGCCTTGGAACTAATTCCCAAACTTGATTCCTCTCAAATTGGTTTAGTTCATCTTGCATGGCCAAGGTCCAATGTTCATCATTAATGGCCTCATTTATGTCTTTAGGTTCAATTTGAGACACAAAAGCCATATGGTTACATACATTTCTAATAGAGTTACGAGTGATTACCCCTTTTAATACATCACCTATCACTTTGTCAAGAGGATGATATCTTGATGTTCTCCATTCCTTAGGAAAATCTATGATTTGATAGTCCTCTTGTCTTGGGGAACCATGTGGGCTTTCTTCTTGCTTCTTGACCTTTCTTTTCCTTGATTTTCTAGGTGAGTCCTTGCCAAAATTTCTACAACATCATCAACAAACTCCTTCCTCGACTCATTTGGATTAGTTTCATCAAATGCAACATGTATGGACTCTTCTATGGCCATAGTTCGTTTATTGTAAACTCTAAAGGCCTTACTATGTATAGAATGACCAAGAAATATTCCCTAATCAGATTTTGCATCAAACTTCTCCAAATTATCCTTTTCATTATTTAAAACAAAGCATTTACATCCAAAAATATGAAAATATGATACATTTGATTTCCTTCCTTTGTATAATTCATAGGGAGTTTTCTTTAAAATTGGCCTTATTAGAGCCTTATTCATAACATAACAAGCGGTGTTAACCACATCCGCCCAAAAATATTTAGGAAGGTTGGCCTCATTGAGCATAGTTCTTGTCATTTCTTCTAAAGATCGATTTTTCCTTTCTACAACACCATTTTGTTGTGGTGTTCTAGGAGCTGAAAAATTATGCTTAATGCCATGTTCATCACAAAAGGTTTCAAATTCATGGTTTTCAAACTCACCACCATGGTCACTTCTTATGGATGCAATATAAAAACTTTTTTTGATTTGGATAACTTTGGCAAGCTTTTTGGATGATTGAAAAGCATCATTTTTGTGAGACAAAAATAACGTCCATGTAAACCTAGAAAAATCATCCACAATCACTACGGCATAGTAATTCTCATCAAAGCTCATAGTTCTAGATGGACTAAAAAGATCCATGTGCAAAAGTTGTAGAGGTCTAGAAATTGAAACCATATTTTTAGCTTTAAAAGAGACCTTTACTTGTTTTTCCTTTTAACTTGCATCACAAAGTTTATATTTTTCAAATTTGAGCTTTAGAAGATCAATTACTAGTTCTTTAGAAACCAATTTGTTTAAGTGATCTATGTGAATGTGAGCAATTCTTCTATGCCATAACCATGAATCATTTTTTTTAGTCATAAAGCCTTTAGTATCATTTGAGAAAATGTCATCTAGGCTAATCATATATATATTATTGACCCTATGACCAACAAACTTAACATGCTTATTATCCTTCCCTTCAATTATGCAACAATTAGAATCAAATATTACTTTATTCCCCTTATCACACAATTGACTAATGCTAAGTAAGTTATGTTTAAGTCCTTCAACAAGCAACACATTATCGATGGATGAGGAAGGAATCTTACTAACTTTACCAACTCCAAGGATCTTTCTTTTGTTGTTGTCACCATAAGTCACATGACCACTCTTCTTGGGGACAAGGAAGGAAAACTTGGATCTATCACCGATTATATACTTGGAGCAACCACTATCAAGGTACTAACTTGAGCTTTTGGACTTCAAGCACACCTACAACACACATTCAAGTTTTAACATTTGGTCCCCAAATTGTCTTGGGTCCTTGTATGTTCGAAATAGGCAAGGTTCCCTTAGGAACCCAAACTATTTTAATTCCGACTTTAGTGTTTCTTTTCTTTCTAGCATTACATGTAGATGCACTATGTCCTTTCTTTCCACAATGAAAGCATTTGATAAAGGGGCTACTTGATGTTCTAGAAGGAACAAAGAAGTTATTATAAGATTTTTTATGATTATTTGGATTATATCCCAAATTGACTTTTTGAAAAACACACTTTTGTTTCCCTAGTAACATATTCAAATGGTCCTTTCCCAATGTAAATTTTGCAAGAGTATTTTTCAAATCCTCAATTTCATTTTCAAATGTTGACATGAAGAACAAGATTAGGGTGTGGATGCATTATCATGTGAAGAACAAATCATGCATGATGAGTTAGCATCAATAAGTCCAAGAGTCTCATTTTCAACTTTGAGTTCTTCAATCTCCTTAGTTAAAATAGAGATTTTGTTAGTCATAAGGAGATTATTTTGTTGGAAGTTAAAACCATTTTAGTGAGTCTCATGGATTCATCATATAATTCTTGAAATGCATCTTGCAACTCACTATATGAAGGAGAAAGTTCAAGATTAGATGAGGTTACCTCGGTTTCACTTTCTTCTTCTTCTTCTTCTCCATTTGCCATAAGGCAAAGATGGGCTTCCTCATCCTCCGAATTATCAGTGGAATCCATATCATTGTCTTCCCATGCGATGTATGCTCTCCTTCCTTTTCTTTCCTTGAAAGGCTTCTTTTCAAATTTCTCTATTTTGTTTTGATATACCGGACGTTCTATCTTCATGTGCCCTAGTTTTTCACATTCATAGCAAGTTAGAGTAGATAAAGTTCCTTCTCCCTTTTGGTATGACTTCTTAGGAGGAAAAAGAGGTCTTCTTTGATTTTCTTTCTTCTTGAGAAATCTTCTGAACCTTTTCACAAGGAGGCTAAAATTCTCTTCATTTATCTCAATATTATCAAGATTATTTCCATCATCTTCATCTTCATCTTCATATTCAATTGAGGAAGAAGTAGCTTTGAGAGCAATCCCTTTTTTCTTGTTATCTTGCTCCTCATGTTAACTTAATCTATTTAGCTCCAACTCATGCTCTTGAAGCTTTCCGAAGAGGGTGGCCAAGGTCATTGCGGCTAGATTTCTTGACTCCGAAATGGCTGTCACTTTGGGTTGCCAACTCCTGCTCAAGCATCTCAAAACTTTATTAATAAGATCTTCATTAGCAAAGGTTTTTCCTAATGAAGCAAGATGATTAACTATATGAGTAAATCATTTTTGCATTTCTTGGATGCTTTCCCCTTGGTTCATTCTAAACAATTCATATTCATGAGTGAGTGTATTTATTCTAGATCTTTTCACTTTGCGTGTGCCATCATGGGTTACTTGCAATGTATCCCACATTTCTTGAGTAGTCTTACAATTTGACACCTTAAAGAATTCTTCATACCCCAAAGAAGTGGTGATGATGTTCTTGGCTCTCAAGTTGTATTGAACCTTTTTCTTGTTATCATCGGTCCATTCATTTCTTGGTGTATTTATTCTAACACCATCAACTAGACGTGTGGGGACAAAAGGACCATTTTCAACAGCATCCCACATATCAATATCAATAGCTTCAATCTTCATCCTTTTTTTCCAATATGCATAATCATCCTCATTGAAAAAGGGAGGTCTATTTATAGAAGAACCTTTATTAGAAAAACCATTTGAAGTCATCTTTTCTCTTGAAGCGGCTAAGTTCTTTATACAAGAGTCTAGCTCTGATACCACTTATTACTAAGTGGCTTCAATACTCAAGAGGGGAGTGAATTGAGTTTATAAAATAAGTTTGCAATTCTTTCACAAAACACTTGAATGTTGAATTTCGTTGAAGCTATTAACCATTTGAAATGAATGAATTGATAAGAATGATAGATATTGCTTAATAACCAACCAAGAGAGAAGTAATCAAGTAAGAAAATAAGCAATGCACAAATGTAAAGAGAAGGGTTTAGAGAATCAAACACAATAGTTTATCTTGGTTCGGCCACCAATCCACTTGTGACCTACGTCCAGTCCTCAAGCAACCACTCGAGATTTTCCACTATATCTTCAAGCTTCAATAGGTGCTTGACAACCTTTATAAACTTGAGCACTCAACTCCTTGGGATGCCTCACCCTTGAGCTTGAGCCTTTTCAAATAAGGGGATGCCTCACCTTTTACAAATTAGAGGGATACCTCACCCTCTCTTACAAAGCAATCAAGATTGATATAATGAAATTCTCACAAGAGTAAATGATACAAATTAAAGCTCTTAGAATGCTCTCAAAAGATATTTCAAGGACTTGACAAAAACATAGCAATAAATGATTTCAAGGATTGATTCTCGTTTTGATGTGTTACAAAGATGTTTCAGGTTCAAGAAGGAAGTTAAATGATGCCCTAACATCTGTATTTAAAGAGATATGCACTTAAAGAGTCGTTGGGGGATTAAAGGCAAGCATTTAATGCATCTAATATAGCCGTTGGGCATGTCAGAACACTAGTAATCGATTACACGTTTCTAGTAATCGATACATGGTAGTTAGAACGTGTTCTTGGCTTTCTGGGCAGGTGGTAATCGATTACAATCTTGTGTGTAATCAATTACACGCCCTCTGACTTTCCAGTAATCGATTACATGGTTGATGTAATCGATTACATGCCCTCTGACTTGATGGTAATCGATTACATGTTTAATGGTAATCGATTACATGGCTGTTTGAATGTGTTCTTGCCTTTCTGGGCAGATAGTAATCGATTACAATCTTGTGTGTAATCAATTACACGCCCTCTGACTTTCTGGTAATCGATTATATGGTTGAGGTAATCAATTACAAGGCTTCTGTTTAGCTTGTAATCGATTACAACTCATGTGTAATCGATTACTTTATACTTTGAACACATTTTTCAAGCCTAAATGAGGATTCATGTCATTTCTAACTTTAAAAAACTTGGATTTGAACAATATTGAACTATGTTTAGTATGATCCAAGATTAAAGACAATATCCTTTTAGAATGTGAACTTTGAAAAACATATTGATTAAAAACATCTTTGAAAAATCATTTGAGATATCTTGAGAGCATTTACAATGATGTTCTAAGGCCTATGCCTAAATAAACCTCTTGATTTCTTTCTTTGATCTTGGTTTTCTCTTTTGCACTTGATCTTCATCTTTGGCTTTGTTATCATAAAAAACCATTTGCTATGCTTTAAGACATAAGCATTCACATTTTCGTGAGAGAGAAGTGAGTGAAAATGAATGGAAAGTGAGTGAAATACTTGATATTAGAAATCAGTATAAGGAGCAGTCGTATATGACTCATATCACATAAGGTATTTCACAGATACCTCTTGATCTGTTAAGAACACTTAGATTTAGCTAAATCAAGTTTTTTAACTTTCAACAATAGTCAACCCAAACCCTATTCATGTTGATCTAGGTAGAGCCTAAAAATCCTATTCATATAATCCATGTTGGTGCATTAGTTAACCCAAAGGACATCACAAGATACTTATAATGTTCATACCTAGTCCTAAAAGCAGTTTTAGGAATATCCTTATTCCTAACCCTTATCTGATGGTATCCTGATCGTAGATCAATTTTTGAGAACACAGATGCTCCTCTCAACTGATCCATAAGATCCTCTATCCTAGGCAACGAATACTTATTCTTGATGGTTACCTTGTTTAATTGTCTATAATCTACGCAAAGTCTCATGGTACCATCCTTCTTCTTTATTAGCAACACAGGTGCTCCCCAAGGAGAAACACTCAGTCTAATGAATTGTTTCTCCAACAATTCTTCTATTTGCTTCTTAAGCTTTGCTAATTCTAGAGGTGCCATTTTATAAGGTGCTATAGAGATAGGTCCCGTTCTCGGTACTAAATCTATAGAAAAATCTATTTCTCTCGCAGGTGGCAACTCCACTATATCACTCAGGAATACTTCGGGGTACTCCCTCACTATTGGTATATTACCCAAACTCTTCTCAACCTCTGTGCTAAGAGAGAAAATAAGAACATACCCTTGAGCTCCCTCCTCTAAACAATGATTTACTTGGTTTGTATTGAGATACACTGACTCGGAAGGAATAATTTTAGTAGTACATCTAACATAAACACAAAGGTTTTATCTGCACAATTTAAAACTACATGGTTGGGGGACAACCATTCCATGCCAAGAATAACATCAATGTCTACTGAAGGTAAATAGATAAGATTCACAGAGAAAATCTTATCTTCTAGATTAATACAACAATCTAAGCAAACTTTAGAAGTTGTAACTGATTTACTGGTAGGAGTGGTAAATGATAAATTAAAAGGAAGGTCTGTCATAGGCAATTCAAGCATCTTCACACAATCACAAGAAACAAAGGAGTGGAATGCTCTTGAATCATATAAAATAGTTAAAAGGTGATCATGGATTATGCATTTACCTTGGATTAGATATGATGACTGGGTCACCTCTTTACTACTCAGAGTATAAACTCTTCCTGCTGCTTACGGTCTAGGAGTGAATACAACTCTCTGCTTCTGTGGACAATCCCTGGACATATGCCCCGGTTGACCCCATGCATAGCAAACTGACTGCCCCACCAAACAAGGTTTGTTTCCATGTTGTCTACCACACTTAGGACATTTAAGTCCCCCTGCTCCTCCTTGAACCTGCTTACCCTTAGCTTGTGGGTAAATAGATTTAGGAGTACTCTTTCTGTCATCAAATCGTTTCCATTCTGGAAGTTCTTTGGTGTCTACTCTGGTTGGAATTACAAACTACCAGCTTCTATTATCTGACACTTATTCACCAATGATGAAAAATCTTGAATCTCTAAGGGTCTAATAGCCCTCTAAATATCCCTTCCAAGTCCTTCCTCAAACTTTGCACACTTCCACTTCTCATCTGTGTGAAGTCTGGCGTAGAACGAGAACTTTGACAACTCATTAAATTTGGCCACATACTGACCAATAGACATACTGCCTTGTTCTAGCTTTAAGAACTCCATCTCTTTTACATTATGCAAATTCTGAGGAAAAAACTTCTCTAGAAAAGATCCTTTGAAGATCTCCTATGTAACCTGAGTCCCTAACGCATCAAACACTCTTTTCACATCAGTCCACCAATCCTTCGCTTCCCCCTCTAACATATGGGAAGCAAACAGTACTCTCTGCTCATTTGAGCAAGTCATAACTGTGAAAATCTTCTCCATTTCCTTGAGCCAACCCTCAGCTCTAACTAGGTCGTACTCACCTCTATAGGATGATGGAGTAGACTTCCTAAACTCTAAGAGGTCTTGGAAGTTCTGATTCCTTCCAATTTGAGCCTCTTGGACTGGTTGCTCAAGCTGAACTGGTGGGGGTTCTGGTTATCGTTCAGCTTCCAACCTATCCAACCTTCTATTAATAGATGACATCCGATCTTGTACAGCCTTGGCCATTGCCAGTAATGCCTCAGCCATGTTTTTGGCCCTCACTAGGAGAATTCTTATTTAATCTAGTATTATGCCTAGGAGAAGCCATGATATCCTGTTCATACAACACATCCATAACTAATGCAAGTCATGCAAACATCTCACAAAAGAGATTAGAAATACATAACCTACATTTAAACTACTAACTTGCCTATGCATAGTCAGTCCATACCCTGGCTCAACAGGATGAACTGCTCTGATACCATAATATAACACCCTAATACAAATATCTCGATATAACTACTTATATAAAGATATATAAAGCAATAAACATGTCACTTTTACTCTTACAATACTCTTAATCCCACATAACTAAGCAATTTCTTGTGAATAAAGCCATGATAAATGTAACGCCCCTTTTCGAGAGGGAACGTCACATTATTCAACATAAAAGAAAATGCGGAAATTAAAATTCATGAAATCAAATTAAAGACCCGGTTCATTTTAGTTAAGATTAGTTTGTCCAACTTATCGGTACGTGAGTAAAATGACGGTATATATATATAATATATTTGTTAATAATAAACCAAGTGACGAAAATTAAACAACAATAAAGAGTAAGACCGGAAATAAAACTCACACTTGAATAACATGCATATATATATATACATATATGTATATATAAATATATATACATACATATATACATACATATATACATACATATATATATAGATATATAGATATATATATATATATATATATATATATATATATATATATATATATATATATATATATCGACATCAATTGTCCTTAGTTACAAGCCTGGAATTTTCCAAAAAAACAAAACTATACTTGCCCCATAGGATTATACAAATATACCCCAGAGATATCAGAATATACAGCTCATCAAAATATAATACATCGGGCCCCCAAAATAAAACACTGGCAGCCATTAGTAGCCACCAGTAAAAATCAATCCCTCAGAGGAGGAAGGACCATGTCAGGATCCTCAGCGGGGTCCTCCTCGTCTGAGGAAACCACCATCGGAACCACAGCGCCACGAGCAGGAGCCCGAGCAGTGGAATCAAAGGAATCCTCCTGTGGGGTATAGTAACGGGCACCCCACATCTCCCGAATGGGCAGATAAAATTCTAAACGTAGGCTAAGGTGGCAGGTAAGGATCGGCGCCTCGTGACGTCTCTAGGTCAGGGAAATCGATACATCTCCCAGATAGACACAGCGGTCGGAACTCAAGTTGATATACCAGCACTCTGGCCCTCCGAGGAAGGTCAGACGCACGTTGCCCATAAATCCGCGCATGCATGCCTCCATGCTCCACAATAGATACTAGTCTTGCTCAGGCCAGAAGCCGGGAAAATCGGGAGCTTCAGTTTCCGTGTCGTCGTCTTTAGTAGATACAGTACACGCATAGGTAGCAGACAATAGAAATATAGAAAAGAGATAAGACATCCTACCATCAATACCAATTATGGCAGCCAGGAATAATACGGCACATAACGCCCATATAACAGTCCCAAAAATAATAACAATAATAATAGCGAGAAAGTACATCCGTGGCAGTGTGTAAGTTCCAGTGGGCATTTATCATAATAATAATACAAACAGTTCAAATTCATATAGGGTAGTAATCATTAACAGCAAAACATCTCATGATGCACATGCATACAGTATTCAAATTTCCTACTCCATGTAGCTAGACTCAAACAGTCAGAGAGAAAGATCAGGAGACACATCTGTAACTCAGCTGTTGAGGCCAAGGTGCTAAAACTCAACAGTTTTCCACGTGCACATACAGGCATTGTACAGGCAGTCTACGCTCGATCACGACATAGGACAGTGTCTCGGTCCGGATCGTCGGTGCGTTTGCATCGGTTTGCCCCACGGACAGAAGAGCTACCAACTGCCCATTGTGAAGGACCCGCACCCCGATGCCCCCAAGGTCATAACACGACCTACACTAGTCTATTCGCACCCGCACCAAGGTGTGTTCAATCTCCTAGGCAACTTGGCCTTACAACAGTCCATAGGACATTCACAATGCATAAGACTCTATGCATGAACATGTATGGTCAACATCATATACTATCCCATAATATGCCACAATTGGCTCAAATAAGCATCAACACAACATTGGTCATTCATATGGACCCACAACATCATAATATTGAAATCAAATAAGGTAATACATTTTTAAGGTCCATTATGCATTCTTATTCAAGATTTGCCATTCATATAAGAATCCATTACTAGGTAAGTTTCCATAATCGATTGAATTTCCTAACGCAGACTATTCTCATAAAATCTCCCATTCTAGAGGAATTCCCTTAACACATCCAGTTCCTTACTTTATTTTATTATTTTTTTTTTGTAATATCATCATAGGGAAGTCTTAGTATCATTTCACAATTATCCAGCTGATTCTGCTATGGGCGCCTAGGCGCCATCTCTGTAGCGCCTGAGCACTGGTTGAGCGCCTAAGCGCTAAACACGAAGCGCCTGAGCGCTAATCAAGCCGCGTTACAGGGAAAATTTTCTGGGCATAGAGCGCCTAGACGCTCTATGCACAGCGCCTGAGCGCTAGTGCATTTACAAGAGTTCTGTAGAATTCATTTCTGCAGAACCATGGTCCATTCAATCTCAAAGTTTTACAGTCATTTACCAACAATCCAAAACATGGTTTATGTCATCAAAACACACAATACAAATCCATATAATTATACAAATCAAACAACTACAAAATCATGGAAATAACACAATATGACAAAGAGAGTAATCCAACATGGATTCCCTAATCTACAACAGCACACAAGACATTCCCTTAGCCAAGATTGGTTGAGGAGGATCATCTTCCTCTTACCTAAGTGAAGAAATAAAGAGAAACCTCCAAGAATCTCCTTGCAAATTTTGGATTTGTGCCACCCAAAGCCCTAGAAATTTCAACTTCATTAGAATAGCACAATAGCTTGAAAAATGGAGTGTAGGTGATCACAAGAACACCCTTGAAACCGAAAATGAAGAGAAGAGAAGAAGAGTCTTGAAGCTTACCCAAAAACCCTAACTTTGAAGCTTGAAGAAAGTGATGAAGATGGTGGAATTTCAAGATGCTCCAAGCAAGAAAGATGTTTAGGAGAGGGAGAGGATTAAGAAAATGTGGTTGGTTTGGATTTTTGTGATGGATGAGTGGGAGAGGGGCTGCTGGTGCCGTGGGGTTTCTAGAGAGAAGGAGGAGAAAATAATATGAAGAAGAAGAAGAAGAAGAAAGAGAAGTGCTTTAGGAAAAATGAAAATTGATGTAATGTAATTAATCAAATGAAGAGTAATCCTTCCCCCCCCCCCCAAATGATGGTCTAGCCGTGCATGAAGGGAGAGAAGAGGGAATGGGCTGCATTTGCATGGGGAAAATAGAAGAGGAAATTTCCAAGAAGCTTCCTTCAAGCTTACATGAGAAGCTTCGCACGTTCCACGATAAAGTGAAAGTAAGGTTATATCCTAATTGGGCACACTAACATAGATAAATATTTACACTATCAGTATTATTTTTTCTCTAGTGTAGAAGAGTTACTGATGATGAAAATAATATTTCATTATTCATCGGATGATTTTACAGTACCACGATTCCACTTATCGGGTAAAATTTTCGAAAAACGTAAACTTCATAAATTATGCCCGACCTCGGGTTTAGTAAGATCCCCCATCGACAAGTCCACAATTTAGAGTTTACCAGCCACAGGGAAGACATTGCATCTTCCCGGGTCTGCACAGCTCACACGCAAAACGAGAAATATATTAAAATATTCGACATTTCCGGAAAAATCCAGAAAATTTTCAAAAATCTAGAATATTATAAAATGATCATTTGTAATTAAATAAACACTTTTCGAGATGTTACAACACTCCCCAACTAAAAAGGAATTTCGTCCTTGAAATTTACGTACCTTAGAAAAGATATGAATGTTGCTCCTTCATCTTGTCCTCCAGTTCCCAAATTGCATCACCAGTCGTCTCATTCCATATCACCTTTACCAATGGAATCTCCTTGCGTCTAAGTTGCTTTATTCGTCAATCCTCGATTCTCGCAGGAGGTGTCTCATAGGTCAAGTTCTCTTTTAACTGTACTGTGTCCGGTGCTATGACATGACTTGGGTCAGGTAAATATTTACGCAGTTGTGACACATGGAAGACATTGTGTATGTTGGATAGAAAAGGGGGTAAGGCTATCTAGTAGGCTACTGGACCTATCCGGCGAAGAATTTGGTAAAGTCCAAGGAATTTTGGAGTGAGTTTTCTAGATCTCAAAGCCCGGCCGACCCCAGTCGTGGGTGTGATTTTCAAGAATATATGCTCACCTTCTTCAAACTCAAGAGGCTTTCTCCTCTTGTCTGCATAACTCTTTTGCTGGCTCTGAGCGGTTTTCATCTTCTCTTGAATCATCTTGACCTTTTCAGTTGTCTGTTGAATGATATCTGGTCCAATCGTGAGACGCTCACCGTCTTGGTACCAACACAAGGGTGTCCGACACCGTTGTCCATATAGAGCTTCATAGGGTGTCATCCCTATACTTGAATGGTAACTATTGTTGTAGGTGAATTCTATCAAGGGTAAGATTTCATCCCAACTTCCAGTCTGTTCTATAGTACAAGCTCTAAGCAAATCTTCTAGAGATTGGATCGTCCTTTCAGATTGACCATCAGTTTGTGGGTGGTACGCTGAACTCGGATGTAACTTTGTTCCCAACGATGCCTGTAGACTCTGCCAAAATTTTGAAGTGAATCTCGAATCCCTATCTGAAACAATACTCGTAGGCACACCATGCAGCCTAACGATCTCTCCAATATACAGCTGGGTCAGCTTCTCCAGACTGTACCTTATATTGATCAAGAGAAAATGAGTTGACTTTATGAGTCGATCCACTATTACCCAAATCTAGTCGTGTCCTTTCTTTGTCCTTGGCAAACCCACAACAAAATCCATTGCAATGATGTCCCATTTCCATTCAGGAGTAGACAATGGTTGCAGCAATCCTGCAGGTCTTTGGTGTTCCACTTTAGCTCTTTGACAAACTAGACAAGTCGATACACATCTAGTGACGTCGCTCTTCATCCCATGCCACCAGAACAACTTCTTCAAGTCTTGGTACATCTTCGTTATGCCCGGGTGCATATTCAGCTTGCTGGTGTGAACATGATCCACAATATATCTTTTAAGCTCTTGGTCACGAGGAATACAGACTCTACCCCGGAATCTCAGAATTCCATCCATTCCTTCCTCGAAGTCTGTTTCCTTACCTTGTTTCATTAACTCTCTCACTTCTTGCAAGAATTTGTCAACTTTTTGTTTTTCTCGTATGTCCTCCATTAGTTCACTTGAGATGGTAACCATGTTTATACTAATCCTTCTGGGTTCCAACTTAACAAATGACCAAGTATCTCTAAACTGTTCGATGAGCTCTCTTTCCTTGATTATCAGGGTGGAAACACTGACGGTCTTCCTACTCAAGGCATCAGCCACGACATTCGCCTTGCCAGGGTGGTATAACAGTTGAAAGTCGTAGTCCTTCAGGAATTCTAACCATCTTCGTTGCCTCATGTTCAGCTCCTTCTGATCATACAAGTATTTCAAACTCTTGTGATCACTGAAGATGTTGAATGTCGCTCCATAGAGAAAATGTCTCCATATCTTCAGGGCAAAAACCACAGCTGCTAGTTCCAAATCATATGTCGAATAGTTCTTTTCATGCACTCGTAACTGTCGCGAAGCATAAGCCACCACTCTTCTGTGTTGCATAAGAACAGATCCTAATCCTTGGTATGAAGCGTCACAGTACACTTTGAATGGTTCATTCGGATCAGGTAGTACTAATACTGGTGAGGTAGTTAGTCGTCTCTTTAACTCTTGGAAACTCTGCTCGCAGCTATCAGTCCATTCAAAAGCCTTGTCCTTCTTTGTCAGCTGAGTGAGCGGTCCAGCAATTTTGGAAAATCCTTCTATGAACCTTCTGTAATATCTGGCTAAACCCACGAAGCTACGAATTTCCATCACTGACTTCAGTCGTTCCCATTGTAACACTGCCTTTACTTTTGACGGATCCACTGCAATCCCTTCCTTTGAGATCACATGGCCTAAAAACTTAATCCCATCTAGCCAAAATTCACACTTCGACAACTTGGTGTACAGTTCCTTCTCCTTCAGAATCTGGAGAACTATGCTAAGGTGTTCAGCATGATCCTCCCGGTTTGAGGAATATATCAAGATATCGTCAATGAAGACGACAACAAACTTGTCCAAGTACGAACGAAAGATTCTGTTCATGTAGTCCATGAAGATAGCAGGTGCATTCGTCACACTAAACGGCATCACAAGGTATTCGTAATGACCGTATCGGGTATGAAAAGCAGTCTTGGGTATATCCTCCGTTTTCACTCTTATCTGATGATATCCAAATCTCAAATCGATCTTCGAAAAGACCGCTGCTCCCTTCAGTTGGTCCATCAAATCGTCGATTCTTGGGAGTGGATACTTGTTCTTAATTGTCAGCTTGTTCAACTGCCTATAGTCCACACACAATCGTGAGGTATCGTCCTTCTTTCGAACTAACAACACTAGCGCTCCCCACGGTGATACACTTGGTCTGACGAACTGTTTCTCCAAAAGCTCCTCTAGTTGTTTCTTAAGTTCTGCCAATTCCGTTAGCGACATCCGGTAAGGTGCTATAAACACGGGACAAGCTCCCAGTACAAGGTCAATAGCAAACTCTATCTCACGCGTCGGTGGTAAACCAGGTACATCTTCGGGGAAGATTTCAGGAAATTCCTTCACCACAGGAATAGTGCTCAGATCAGCCTTGCTCTCGACTTTCAAAGAAGATAGTAGCATGTACTCTTGAGCTCTTTCTTTCAAGAAAGCTCGTACTTAGTTAGCCGTCAAGTATCTAGAATCTTCATCCACAGGAAAGACTATGGTTTTTCTAGAGTAGTCTAACAGAACATAGTTGGAAGATAACCAGTCCATCCCTAGGATTATGTCTAATTGTGACAAAGGTAGACAGATTAAATCGACAGAAAAGACTCGACCTTCAACAATTAGGGGACACTTCAAATAGACTTTGGTAGCAACTATTGGTTTATCAGTAGGGGTTGAGATAGTCAAATCAAAGGGAAATTCAGACACAGGTAAGCCAAGTCGTAGCACACAGTCATATGATATGAAAGAATGGGTTGCCCCAAAGTCATACAGTACTTTTAAAAGATTACCTACTATGACGCCTTCTCCTTGAATCAAGTCTTCGGATTCGGAGGCCTCAGCTCCGCTCATGGTGTAGACTCGACCTCCGGCTTGCGGTTTCCTGGCTCGAGTCGCATTGACTGAGGGTTCAGGCTTTGTCTGGTTGCAATCTCTGGACGTGTGGCCCGGTATGCCACATCTGAAGCAGATAATCCCTTTGATCGTGCAGTCTCTCGTGTGATGATCTTTCCCACACTTTAGGCATTTAGAGGGATATGCCACAATCTGACCAGTCCGGTTCCTAGTAGAACCTCCACCAGAACTTCCACCAGTTTGTTGTTGATTTCCCGCTGGTCGGGAATAGGGTTTCTTTTGGAAGTGGTTTGAACTATTGCCTCCACCTCTTTGGAACCTCGCAGGCCCAAAGTTCTTGCTCCTCGAGTCTCTAGCCTATTCCAAGGCCTCAACTTCACAGCATGTGTCTAGCAGTTCTGAGAATACTTTTATTTTCAAAGTGACCACAGCCTTCTTCACTTCATACCTCAATCCTTCAGTGAACTTCCAACATTTCCAGGCTTCATCGGTTTGATATTAGTAGTGTGTTGAGAACTTCTCCAGGTTCTCAAATCTGGCCGCATATTCACTGATGGTCATGTTCCCCTGTCTCAGGTTGAGGAATTCCATCTCTTTCACATGTCTCGCATTTACAGGAAAATATTTGTCCAAGAACTTGTTCTTGAACACGTCCCATGTGATGTCAGTTCCTTCGGCTTCCAGTGCTCTCTGAGCTCTGTTCCACCAGTCTTCGGCATTGCCGACAAGCATAAAGGTAGCGTCATTCACCTTCTTATCTTCGGCACAGTTCATGCCACGGAAAACCTTCTCTAGTTCCTTGATCCACAAACTAGCCTTGTCTGGATCAAATTCTCCCTTGAACTGTGGAGGGTTGTGGTGACGAAATTCTGCTAAGTTCTGTGCAACGGCAGTCGCCTTGAGCTGTTGAGTAGCTCTCTCTTATTGCTGAGTAGCACGTTCGTTCTGTTGGGCGATGAATTCTGCCATCCTCTGCATCGCTTCTATAGCGACTACTATTTCTTCACCTCTTGCCATCTCGCTTTTTCTTAAGTCAGGTTACTGAAAAACATAAGGAAAGTCAGAGGGGTTCATTCAAAGCACCAATCACAGATATTCACACAGCACAAACAAGACAGACTCACACACAAGACCCAAAGAAGCATAAACCGGGGCTCTGATACTAACTTAATGTAACGCCCCTTTTCGAGAGGGAACGTCACATTATTCAACATAAAAGAAAATGCGAAAATTAAAATTCATGAAATCAAATTAAAGACCCGGTTCATTTTAGTTAAGATTAGTTTGTCCAACTTATCGGTACGTGAGTAAAATGACGGTAAATATATATATATATATCGATATCAATTGTCCTTAGTTACAAGCCTGGAAATTTCCAAAAAAACTAAACTATACCTGCCCCATAGGATCGTACAAATATACCCCAGAGATATCAGAATATACAGCCCATCAAAATATAATACATCAGGCCTCCAAAATAAAACACTGGCAGCCATCAGTAGCCACCAGTAAAAATTAGTCCCTCAGAGGAGGAGGGACCGTGTCAGGATCCTCAGCGGGGTCCTCCTCATTTGAGGAAACCACCATTGGAACCACAGAGCCACGAGCAGGAGCCCGAGCAGTGGAATCAAAGGAATCCTCCTGTGGGGTGTAGTAACGGGCACCCCACATCTCCCGAATGGGCAGATAAAATTCTAAACATAGGCTGAGGTGGCAGGTAAGGATCGGCGCCTCGTGACGTCTCCAGGCCAGGGAAATCGATACATCTCCCAGATATACACAGCAGTCGGAACTCAAGTTGATATGCCAGCACTCTGGCCCTCCGAGGAAGGTCAGACGCACATCGCCCAAAAATCTGTACATGCGTGCCTCCATGCTCCATAATAGATACTAGTCGTGCTCAGGCCAGAAGCCGGGAAAATTGGGAGCTTCAGTTTCCATGTTGTCGTCTTTGGTAGATACAATACACGCACAGGTAGCAGACAATAGAAATACAGAAAAGAGGTAAGACATCCTACCATCATTACCAATTATGGCAGCCAGGAATAATACGGCGCATAACGCCCATATAACAGTCCCAAAAATAATAACAACAATAATAAGCAGAAAGTACATCTGTAAGCAGGTAAGCAGTTCCAGACATGCATTTATCATAATAATAATACAAACAGTTCAAATTCATATAGGGTAGTAATCATTAACAGTAAAACATCTCATGATGCACATGCATACGATATTCAAATTTCCTACTCCATGGAGCTAGACTCAAACAGTCGGAGAGAAAGATCAGGGACACGTCTGTAACTCGGCTGCCGAGGCCAAGGTGCTAAAACTCAACAGTTTTCCACGTGCACATATAGGCATTATACAGACAGTCTACGCTCGATCACGACATAGGACAATGTCTCAGTTCGGATCGTCGGTGCGTTTGCATCAGTTTGCCCCACGGACAGAAGAGCTACCAACTGCCTATTGTGGAGGACCCGCACCCCGACGCCCCCAAGGTCATAACACAACCTACACTAGTCTATTCGCACCCGCACCAAGGTGTGTTCAATCTCCTAGGCAACTTGACCTTACAACAGTTTGCTGGACATTCACAATGCATAAGACTCTATGCATGAACATGTATGGTCAACATCACATATTATCTCATAATATGCCACAATTGGCTCAAATAAGCATCAACACAACATTGGTCATTCATATGGACCCGCAACATCATAATATTGAAATCAAATAAGGAAATACATTTTAAGGTCCATTATGCATTCTTATTCAAGATTTGCCATTCATACAAGAATCCATCACTAGGTAAGTTTCCATAATCGATTGAATTTCCTAACGCAGTCTATTCTCATAAAATCTCCCTTTCTAGAGGAATTCCCTTAACACATCCAGTTCCTTAATTTATTTTATTATTTATTTTTTTTGTAATATCATCATATGGAAGTCTTAGTATCATTTCACAACTATCCAGCTGATTTTGCTATGGGCGCCTAGGCGCCATCTCTGTAGCACCTGAGCGCTGGTTGAGCGCCTGAGCGCTAAACACGAAGTGCCTGAGCGCTAACCAAGCCATGTTACAGGAAAAATTTTCTGGGCATAGAGCGCCTAGACGCTCTATGCACAGCGCCTGAGCGCTAGTGCATTTACAAGAGTTCTGCAGAATTCATTTCTGCAGAACCGTGGCCCATTCAATCTCAAAGTTTTACTGTCATTTGCCAACAATCCAAAACATGGTTTATGTCATCAAAACACACAATACAAATCCATATAATCATACAAATCAAACAACTACAAAATCATGGAAATAACACAATATGACAAAGAGAGTAATCCAACATGGATTCCCTCATCTACAACAACACACAAGACATTCCCTTAACCAAGATTGGTTGAGGAGGATCATCTTTCTCTTACCCAAGTGAAGAAATCAAGAGAAACCTCCAAGAATCTCCTTGCAAATTTCGGATTTGTGCCACCCAAAGCCCTAGAAATTTCAACTTCATTAGAATAGCACAATAGCTTGAAAAATGGAGTGTAGGTGATCACAAGAACACCCTTGAAACCGAAAATGAAGAGAAGAGAAGAAGAGTCTTGAAGCTTACCCAAAAACCCTAACTTTGAAGCTTGAAGAAAGTGATGAAGATGGTGGAATTTCAAGATGCTCCAAGCAAGAAAGATGTTTAGGAGAGGGAGAGGATTAAGAAAATGTGGTTGGTTTGGATTTTTGTGATGGATGAGTGGGAGAGGGGCTGCTGGTGCCGTGGGGTTTCTAGAGAGAAGGAGGAGAAAATAATATGAAGAAGAAGAAGAAGAAGAAGAAGAAGAAGAAGAAGAAGAAGAAAGAGAAGTGCTTTAGGAAAAATGAAAATTGATGTAATGTAATTAATCAAATGAAGAGTAATCCTTCCCCCCCCCCCCCCAAATGATGGTCCAGCCATGCATGAAGGAGAAAGAAGAGGGAATGGGCTGCATTTGCATGGGGAAAATAGAAGAGGAAATTTCCAAGAAGCTTCCTCCAAGCTTACATGAGAAGTTTCGCACGTTCCACGATAAAGTGAAAGTAAGGTTGTATCCTAATTAGGCACACTAACACAGATAAATGTTTACACTATCAGTATTATTTTTCCTCCAGTGTAGAAGAGTTACTGATGATGAAAATAATATTTCATTATTCATCGGATGATTTTACAGTACCGCGATTTCATTTATCGGGTAAAATTCTCGAAAAATGTAAACTTCGTAAATTGTGCCCGGCCTCGGGTTTAGTAAGATCCCCCGTCGACAAGTCCACAATTTAGAGTTTACCAGCCACAGGGAAGACATTGCATCTTCCCGGGTCTGCACAGCTCGCACGCAAAACGAGAAATACATTAAAATATTCGACGTTTCCGAAAAAATCCAAAAAATTTTCAAAAATCTAGAATATTATAAAATGATCATTTGTAATTAAATAAACACTTTTTGAGATATTACAATAAAAGTAGGTCATACATATATACATCAAAAGCCTCTAAGGGCATAACGTTATATATACAACAAAAACAACTCAAAGAAAATTATACAAGACTTGTTCATACAACAAAAACTAATAACTATCAAGTCTTGTTGCTCTTTCTTCATCAGCTTATCCCCTTTAAAAGGGTCTTGACTTGCTTTTACCATAGAAACACAGAAATGGGTGAGAACATAAAATTTCTCAATAATTAAACACATATTTCATGACACTCATTAATATAAATCATTTATAAGCATAATTAATAATCACATTATGTTGTCGCCTATACAACTGTATAATGCATAGAAATCTAATGTACCTCGATATTACACAATCGCCCATACAACTATATAACATCAACTAAACTTGGCAAATTGATTAACTCGCTTTGATGTCTAACTTAGGACTTAACTCATCCCAAGGCTCGTGTTAGTAAGTTTGGCTCACTTTACTGCACCTACATAAGGTTGATCATATTTCTCATGTGGTTGACAATTAGTGTAGCTCACTCGTTTGCCTTATGTAAAGTGTTGTACTGACAATTACCTCTTTCCATTATCTTCTAAGAAAAGAGTTCTTTTTGCAAGGTTAGGAAGTTTGGCTCACTTCCTCACTTATGATACTTGCTCTATATAAATTTGCACATTCAACTCATATTGGATTATAAGATAATAAAGTATGCAACTATGATAAGTACACTTTCTTACCAAACTAGTATCTAGTTTACCTTATAATCACAATTCTAGTGATTTTCTAAATCACACAAGGGTGTATAAGGTCTTGGATAACTATCTCAATTAATCAATAACTATTGGATAACTTAACACTCAACTTATACTCATATATTAGGTAATTATTTCCTTTGTGAAATATCCCTAAAAGTATCTTAATACTCTTAGGAAAACATATAAGAACAATTTCAATTGGTAGGAAACTCCAACACAACAAGAAAAATAATGCTGAAAAATCCCAGAACTCACGCCTAGGCGTGACTTTCCCATGCTTAGGCATGATACTCTCTGTCTCGCCTGGCTGAGAAATAGAACAACCCATGCCTAGGTGTGGCTGCACGACTGCAGAATTTTATAGAACAATTTACTGTTCCATTACTCAAAATTATCATTCCAATCACTCAAATTATGATTCTAAGCTACACAAACCTCAAATATAATTCATTAACATGTTGTGATATTTATACAACCTTAATTTTACTTAATCATGGATTATTGAAAGTTCCTCCACCTAAAACCTAAACTCCTCATCTTTGTCTTCAATGGAAAACAAGTGTTCTTAAATGGTAAGAACTCATAGTCATATATCCAAAATGATATAAACACTCTAATTTAACACTTGGAATTGAGAACCAAACTTAAAACCTAGTTTTACTCATCAAAACCATGTTTTACCAATATGTAACCTAACTTCAGCCATAGAGAAAAATGAAAGAAGATAGATGAAGCTTTAGGTTAAAATCCCCTACCTCAAGTCCTCTATGATGGTGATTGTTCAATCTTTGCTTTACTTTTCCCTTTCTTTCTCCTTTCCTCTTCCTCCTTAAGCTTTTCCTCTTTGGTTTCCTTATTTTCTGTGCTTCCCTTGCTGTTTTCATGAGAGAAAAGTGAGTGAAAATGAATAGAAAGTGAGTGAAATACTTGATATTAGAATTCAGTATAAGGAGCAGCCGTATATGACTCATATCATTTAGGGTATTTCATTAATACCTCCTGATCTGCTAAGAACACTTAGATTTAGCTCAATCAAGTTTTCTAACTTCCAACAACTTTGAAATAAATATTAGGATACATCAAAATTATTGTTTCACTATTATCTTATTTTTTTCATATCTGCTGGGGATCAATCCGACATTAAAAGTATAACCAGTATGCCTAAAAATACCAAACTAACTCCAATTATTCTCAAATTTTAACTACACCTTACTTAGCTTATTTGTGACTTAGAAACAAACTCTCTAAGTTTATTTCCCTCAACTTAGCAATTTATGCTATTATCTGAGTTATTTTAAGTTATTTTTCAACTTCTGGGTTGTAACTAAGTGACTAAACTAACTTAGTTTGTCACAAAAATAGACAGACATGTAAAACAAGTGTTATACTACCTTTTGTAACCATAAACCAGTCTAACATGCTAAAAAGGGGCTGTTACACTAAGTATATGTTTTCTCTTATTCATTCTGATGTGTGGGGTCCAAGTCGTGTGTCAACCTCTTCAGGTCTTAGGTATTTTGTTACTTTCATTGATGACTTCTCTCGTTGTACTTGATTGTTTTTAATGAAAGATCGTACTAAGCTATTTTCTATATTTAAATCCTTCTGTACTGAAATTCAAACTCAATTTGGAAAAACGATTAAGATACTCCGAAGTGACAATGCAAAGGAATACTTTTTAACTGTTTTTTCATCTTTTATGTCATCTCATGGTATCTTACATCAATCAATATGTCCTCATACACCCCAACAAAATGGAGTAGTAAAAAGAAAAAAATTATCATCTTATTGAAACTGCTCGAACTCTATTATTACATGCTAATATGCCTTTATAATTTTGGGGTGATGCTGTTTTAATTGCATGTTATTTGATTAATCGTATGTCATCATCTATACTACAGAATCAAATTCCTTATTCAATCCTATTTCCCAAGGGGCCCTTATATCATGTTCCTCTCCGTGTCTTTGGATGTACTTGTTTTGTTCATGATATTTTCCTTGGTCAAGATAAACTATCTGCTTGTGCTATTAAATATGTCTTTCTTCAGTATTCCAGGTTACAAAAAGGATATCGTTGTTATTCTCCTGTCACTCATCGTTGGTGTATGTCTATTGATGTTACTTTTTTCTAAGAAACACTATATTTTACTTCTGCAGTTGAACCAAATGTGATCTCTAAAGTTTTACTTGTTCCCTATTTTGGTCCACCTTTGTCTCCTTTGCAGGAACCATCAACAGATACTCTATAGTAACCAGCAGCTTTGTCTGAGGTGCCTTGCCCAGACCCATCTCAGCATCCCTTCATTACCTATCAATGTCGACCATAAGATACCATTCCTGCACTCGAGATAGTCACGCAACCTAGTGACTCATGTCCTACTCCAACACCTCCACCTGCTATGGACCTCTCTGAGTCTGTCACTAATCTTCCTTTTGCTCTTTGAAAAGGTACTCAATCTACTCAAAATCCTCACCCAATCTATAATTTCTTGAGTTTCCATTGTTTATCTCCATCATATTATGCTTTTGTGTCTTCTTTGTCCTCTGTTTCAATTCCTTAAAATACCAGTGAAGCACTCGATCATCCAGGTTAGAGGCAAGCTATGATTGATGAGATGCTTGCCCTTAAGCACAGTGGTACATAGGACTTAGTTCCTCTCCTTCCCGCGAAAATTGTTGTTGGTTGTCGATGGGTGTATGTTGTCAAAGTTGGGGTAGATGGTAACATTGATCATCTTAAAGCCTGACTTGTTGCCAAGGGCTATAGTCAGATATATGGTCTTGATTACAGTGATACCTTCTCTCCGGTTGCTAAATTGTTTCTGTTTGCCTATTTCTAGCCATGGCAGCCATTGGTCGTTGGTCATTATATCAGTTGAACATTAAAAATGTATTTCTTTATGGTGACCTTGAAAAAGAAATCTATATGGAGCAACCACCTGGTTTTGTAGCTCAGGTGGAGTCAGGATTAGTGTGCAAGTTACAAACATCTCTCTATGGGCTAAAACAGTCCCCACGAGCATGGTTCGAGCAGTTCAGTACTGTTGTTCAGAAGTTTCGTATGACACGAAGTGAAGCTGATCATTCAGTCTTTTATCAATATTCTTCACTTGGCCGATGTATTTATTTGGTAGTTTATGTAGATGATATAGTTATTACCAGTAATGATAATGAGAAGATATCTCAGTTGAAGGAACATATGTGTAGTCACTTTCAAGCTAAGGACTTAGGTAAACTCAAATTCTTCCTTGGTATTGAGGTGGCTCAGTCTAAGAGTGGTATTGTTGTCTCACAAAGGAAGTCTGCTTTAGATATATTGAAAGAAACTAGTATGCTGAATTGTAAGCCTATTGACAGTCCTATGGACCCTAACAACAAACTATTACTAGATTAAGGAGAACCTTATCCAAATCCTAGTAGATACCGAAGGCTTGTAGGGAAGCTAAACTATCTCAATATTACCTGATATTTCTTTTTCGGTAAGTGTGATAAGTCAATTTATGCAGTCTCCACATAATGGTCATTGGGATGTTGTTGTGTAAATTTTGAGGTATATTAAGAAGGCCCTAAGACAAGGGTCGTTGTATGAAGATAAAGGGAACACTCAAATTGTAGGATACTCTGATGCAGACTAGGCTGGTTCACCTATTGATTGGCGGTCTACTTCAGGGTATTGTGTATTTGTTGGTGGCAATTTAGTGTCCTAGAAGAGTAAGAAGCAGAATGTTATTGCTCGATCTAGTGCAGAGGCTGAATATCGATCTATGGCAGCACCTACTTGTGAGCTAATTTGGGTGAAACAATTGCTTCAAGAATTGAAGTTTGGAAGTATTAAACAAATGAAGTTATATTGTGTTAATCAAGTTGTCTTACACATATCATCAAATCTGGTCTTTCATGAGAGAACAAAGCATATAGAAATTGATTGTCACTTTGTCCAAGAGAAGGTGCTTTCCAAGGAGATTATCACTGAATTTGTTAACTCAAGTATTCAACTGGCTGACATCTTCTCGAAGTCTCTCTATGGTCCTTGAATTCAATATATTTGTAACAACTTTGGTGCATATAATTTATATGTTCCAACTTAAAAGTGAGTGTTGAGATTATATATCCCTATAAATCAAAAATTATATACAAGTAAGATTATCGATGATCAACAATTGTATACAATTAAGATTTATAATTAAAAGCTAATTGATTTATTTCATTTTTAGTGTAAATTATCTTTAATATAAATACACAGCTGCTAAGGTGTTTTCCTTAAGCATGTCATCATATTTTTCATACAACTCCCTTCAAAGATGTTCCCACAGCTACAATTGCCATCGGCAGTCCTTTACATTCCCCAACAACTCCCTGTGCCACTTCATTCATTGACTTAGAGAAGGATGCATCATTTATGCTGAAAAATAATTATTTCATTTTTTTTTTTTAGAATTAAATATTATTTTTAATAAATATATATTAAAATAAAAATAATAATAAAATATAATATATATATATATATAATAATATTATATAAAATATAAAAAATAATATATATATTATTTAATATAAGAATATAAAAATTATTTATATCATGCTTTTTGAATAAACTCCGATATTCGTCTTCAGATAAAAGATTAAGTGGAATCCTTATTTTACAATCCATCAATGTATATTGGAGACGTGTGGTCAAAAGGATCCTGCAACCCACGTGGTCTCCCTCAGCAGGGATGCCTATCTTTTCAAAATCAAGCTTTGCCCAAATATCGTCCAAAACTATAAGAATCTTTTCGCCACTGTTCAGCCTCATTGATAATCGTCTTGCCCTTCCAAGTTCACTATCTTCTTCAAATTTCAGATTCAAGAGGTCAGCAATTTCACCTTGAATCTTTCTAACATTTGGTTTCTGAGAAATTGTAGCAAGTACAACACGATCAAAAATCTTCAATTCCTTCCCTTTCTTGCCCACTTCTATTGCTAAGGATGTTTTACCAGAACCTCTCATCCCATACAATCCAATCATGTAGTGATTGTCCACTCTAAGAGCCTTCAAAAGTTTATCTGCAGCCTCCTTTGTAGACTTAAAGTACATAAAATTTCCAGAAGATAAATACTCAATGTCTGCAAGTGGGACACTGTGTGAAAATGGGTCAAAATTACTATCTCTATTTAGCTGTTGCATTGCTTCTACTTTTTTCACCAATTGTTTGCATAAACAATATCTCCTCCATGTAGGACACCACCCTCGAAAGCAGCCAATGTTTGCCTTCAGTTCTTGTTGTAAATTCTCCACCTCTGCTATGATTTCTTTCACTTCTTCCTCCCACCTCTTAACAGCATCATCAATTTCTTCTGCTCTCTTCAATGCTTCTTCAATATGTTTCTGCACTCTTCCTTGGGTTAATATCAGCTCCTCCTTTTTTATCTCAAGATTGCTAGTGATTTTGTCAACACAAAACAAATTTCGTCCTTCACGTACAGCTGGATCCACCAAATATTGAGCAAGTTTGGCTGCAACAGATATTCCGACCCCTTCCATTTAAACTCAAGGCAGCCTGACAACAAAATAACCCATGAATATGGAAATTCATGACAAGGAGTAGTTATAGTTGTTTGATATAGGAGTAGAATAAGTAGAACCATGTTGCCTTCTTATTCTTCATGCATCAAATAAAACAAATCAAATATCAAAGAAAATGAAATCATATATATTATATCATTATGTCATATATAATGAAATTTGTGTCATTGCATTTCGAGAATCTTTTCTTGTCTTTCAATTCCATTTACCTTTTTTATTCGCTATTTTCATGAAATTTTTCTAATTTTTTTCTCACCATTCATTGTAGAGTGTACATGTAGTCAAATATATCCTTAGTATTATACACTTCTTTAAGTCTGCAAAGAGATAAGCATATGGAGAATAGCCTAATAATTAGAAGTAGAAGAAGACCAAGAAAAATCTTAAATAAATGGTGAGAAATGGACTAACTTATGATTTATTTGAAGATGTAATACCATTTGTAATGGGCAAAGGACACCTAATATAGGTTAATGTAGTTCAGTAAGAACAGTGTATGTGTTAGGACTATGATATTTTTTCGGGAAACCTATAGCATATCCTCTCCTTTTGAGCAGTTTAAGTAATGTTAGTTTAGGTACTGCTGGTTAGGTACAGAGTAGAAATGGTCCATGTCTTTTAAGTGAGTTTTTTAACAAGTTTTAACTTGTAATAGTTGTTTAACTTGATTCAGACCACAACAACTATATAATCATGCTCTTTTGTATTTATATTTAGCAGCTGAATGAAATCAGTAGTGGCGTTCTGTTGCTCATTTTTGTTTCTGCATTTTTCTACTAATGCTCCTTCTCTTTAACAACAACATGGCATCTAGAGCTTAATAGATCTTGAAGGGCTGTGAGTGTGAGAGAAAACCAGTAAGGCTTCCTTCCTCATAAAACCCATAAAACTTGAAAAGCTTGATTATGGCTTCCAGCAGTTTTTCAGTTCCACCTCCACCCGAATTTAATGGAGAACACTACCCAATCTGGGCATCTAAGTTGATAAACTATTTGAGAGCTTTTGATCTATAGGATGTGGTGGAAAATGACAAAGAACCTCCTATCTTTACTGCAAACCCAACAATTAATCAGATGAAGCATCATAGTGAAGAGTGTGCAAAAAGGTTCAAAGCTATATTCTGTATACAAAATGATGTATCTGATCGTATTGGAATCAGAATCATGAACTGTAAACTGCAAAGCAAGCTTGGGACTTGCTCAAAGAGGAGTTTCATGAGTGACAGAACCAGGCGGATGCAAGTCTTGAATCTGAGGAGAGAATTTGAATCTCTGAAGATGAAGAACACAGAATCTATCAAGGATTTTTTAGATAGACTTTTGTGTAGTAGGAACCAAATCAGAATGCTTGGAGAGGAGTTAACTGACCAAAGAATAGTGGAAAAGGTCTTAGTGAGTCTACCTGAGAGGTTTGAAGCAAAAATATCCTCTCTTGAAGACTCCAAAAATTTATCCACAATTTCACTTTCAGAGCTTACAAATGCCTTGCAAGCTATTAGATGAAAAAGAGCCGTAAGGCTTGAAGACACATCAGAAGGAGCATTTGTGGCAAGGACCAAAGGAAAACAACAAGCAAACAATAGTGAATGAAGGAAGCAATCTAGAGAAAGGGATGAACAAGATGAAAAAGAAGAACACAACAAATATGAAGTGTGGAAAGGAAAATACCCACCTCGCCCTCATTATAAGAAAAAAAACCACTCAAAAAACTTTTGTTGGTTTTGTCTAGGCCTGCAATCAGCTTGGCCATGTGGACAAGGTTTATAAAAATAAACTGAATTAGCAAGGACATCAAGCCCAAGTTGCATAAGATCAACAACAAATTGAGGAGGAGCTGTTTGTTGTAACTTGCTATGTAGCAAGCAGTAGCAAAGAAACATGACTAATTAACAGTGGGTGCACAAATCATATGACACATGATGCTGGTATTTTCAAGGAGCTTGATCAGTCCTACATCTCTAGAGTTAAGATTGGCAATGGAGAATGTGTTAATGTCAAAGGAAAAGGAGTTGTTGTTGTTGAAACTCCCTCAGGTACTAAGTTTATTTCAGATGTTTAACTTGTACCTGAGATAAATCAAAGTCTTTTGAGTGTAGGACAAATGCTTGAAAAGCACTATGCTTTGCATTTCAAAGATGTGACATGCAGCATATTTGATCCCTTTGGCTGTGAATTGATGTCTGTTAAGGTGAAAGATAAAAGTTTTCCAATAGAATGGAAACAATCAGCTAAGCATGCTTTTCCAAGTGCAGTAGATGATTCCTCTGTGTGGGACAAAAGTCTTAGCCATTCCAGATACTTGAAATTGAAGCATATGCCTTCAAATGATACTGTCCAAAATATGCCTGTCATTCAAAATAATTCTGATGTTTGTGGTGCAATGTGCACATCATCTTTAAAAGGAACTTATAAGAGATTCAAGCTTTTGGTTGAAAATGAGGCTGGTTGTCAAATTAAAAAACTTAGTTTAGAAAATGAAACTGAGCACGCAGCAGCAGCAGGGGAGTTTAAAAATTTCAATGAACTTTTAGTATCTGATGACAAGTTTGGTTTTATTGTTATGGATGCAAAGGTCTCCATTTTTGGGACTTTAACTGGAAATACTCGTGAGGTTCTTCATAAATTTCCTATTGGTCTACCAAAGAAATATGTTAAAGGTGGGCATTTAGCTTTGCAGCATAATTATGTTAGAAAGATTGTGGAACTTGCTACATAGTTTTTCATCAATCCTGCTACTAGCCAGCCTAATGTTAATGGACCTATACTGGCTGGTTCAGTTGACTTCAAGATTGAGCTAAGTCAGTCAGACATGTTTGATCCTCATTTGCAGGCAAAAATATTAGATGTGGTTGATGTTACTTATGGTGGAGAAAATGGATTTAATCAAGCTATTGAGTTATCAGCAGAGATTTTATCAAATGTGAAGTATCATGAAATTGGAAAAGTAGAAAAATTAAGGGAAGTTAATATGGTGCATTGCAGTTCGCCAAGGCCCTTTCCAAGGCAAGCATGAAGCGATAAGACCAAAGCTTAGAGTTTCCAAGAAAATCATGGAGGAGTGTTAGGACTGTGATATTTTTCTTGGAACCCTATAGCATAGCTTCTACTTTTGAGCACTTTAAGTAATGTCAGTTTAGGTGCTGCTGGTTAGGTACACAGTAGAAATGGTCCATGTCTTTAAGTGGTCCATGATATTTTGCATTTATATTTAGCAGCTGAATGAAATCAATAGTGATGTTCTGCTGCCCATTTTCGTTTATGCATTTTTCTACTAATGCTCCTTCTCTTTAACAACAACAGTATGTCATGGTTTTAAATTGCGGACTGCATTACTTGATGAAGCCACAATATTACGGTTGTGGTTACTACGGCAACTGTGGGTGACTACAACCGCATCATTCCGCAATTGCGGTGTGACTCCAAATCATAGAAAAGGACTGCAATGAGACGGTCGAAACCGCATTGCACTATAATGGGCCACAACACGTTTCAAAAACCAATCTTGAACCACAAAAAATTTTGCGTTGTAATGACTGCAATCCACATTGTAGTGATCACAATGCCCGCAATTGCAACAGCTGCAACCGAGTCTGGAAACATAATTTAAAACCAAGGTGTATGTAATAACTTAACAAGCCTGTGATGGGAGGACCCATTCTGTAATCAATTTATGGCTACGTCCCCTCTACAATATGTAACCTAAGTTATTGACACTTTCCAGCTTGTCCCATTGGGAACCGATAAAATGGAAAGTAATAGTTGTAAGGGAAGGCCTAGTCTCTCATTAAGTTCTTAGATCAGCCCACATTCGATCTTGCATATTGAAGCTTTTTCCCAAAAAAAAATTCACCAGGAACTAACTGAGGCATCAATTTTAATTCGGGTTTTTGTTTTGAATTAACTAAGTAAGTTTATGGATGATAAATGAATGCATAAAAATGTATGGAAAAATTAATGATAAAGCTTGAAACTGACAAAACCATCCTTTCACTGTGTTTTTTCTTTTAAACTTTCAGGGGTGGAGGTGGTATATAGGTCAGTTTCTTTAATAAACGGGCCAGCTCGTTTATCCCCCGTTGGCCTAATATTTTTTTAAATAATGCTTGGTGGACGTGAAGCAAATGACCTCACACAACTCACATTTGTGTGAGGTGGTAGAATGGGCGTGTGTGAAAAATAAGATAGGATAATTGTAATCAAACCGTAAAAACTATTCAGATATAAGGTGATGTGTGTGGATAACATTATTGTTTTTTAATCTTACAACAAAGTTCCTATCAACTTGATACCTTATAATCTACTGATGCCATACGTTAACAGTTAAAAAGTAAGCAACATTACTCATAACACTTAACCAGTACCAGTAAGCAATAGTAAATTCAATGAGCATTGCTTTAAGTTCAAACAAAGTAACACTCCGAGAGGCAGTACTCATTATCACCTTAGCATCACCAAAAAACAGAGTAGCTAAACATAAAAGCGGTAAGAAGGTTAATGCGGAAACGGAAAACACAAGAGAAAAAGATAATTAGGAAATCAAGTTTAAGGGGTAAAACAAAAGAGAAAAAGTAACATCCTACGTCGGCGCCAACTGTGCGTGACCCACCGACCTGCCACCTGCGTCTTGGTGCGTGACCGGCGAGATGGCGAGGCGAGAAATGCTGGTGTGTCAGCATTGCATGCGTCAGCCAGCTTCTGGTTTTTTTTTTTTGGGAATCGTTTGTAGTGACGCCATAGAGGAAAAATGGACAAATACTGAAATTGGGGTTTGGGCTTAAGGTTTGGAAAGGAAGAAATCATAAATTTAGCAACTCTTATATTTTTACATTAAATAATACATACACTCATTTTTATATTTTTTTAATATTATTTATTATATATACTTTTTTTATCACTTTCTTTCACTCAATCATATCCATTGAAAATAGTGTAAATAGTACCTATACCCCTAAAAAGGGTGTAGGATAATTATTTTCTTAAATTTAGTGCTTAAACTGTATGCACGGGAGTATTAGAAATACGTGTTTGAAATAAGCTTGTTAAAATTTGATTATTTTAATAATTAATTATTTTAATAATTAATTATTGTATAATTTTTTTTTGTTATAATCGATTATAATTGAATCAAGTATTATATTTAGATATATTAGTTGAAAAGTGATTTTAAACTAATCTATTTTGTATGGATAGTATAAAAAAGAATTATTTTTATCGCATTAAATTATCAAAATAAATATAGAATGATTAAAAAAACCATTTGATTGAATACAAAATAGTATTTACATCTCAAAGTATAATAAATAATCTATAAGCTAGAATCATAAGTTTTAATCTTCAGTATTATGAAAAAAAATTATAATGCATTGAATTTCATGTAAAAGCTGAAATTGATTTTGTCAAACATATTATAACAATGTTATAACAACATTTTTTCAAAAAAAAAAGTTGTTTCCATCTCAAAAAAGTGTTACCAAACACTCTTAATCTACCACGTTAAGAATCGTTCATATTATTCTCTAAAACTATTAGTCAAATTGGTCTAACGACTAATATTATTAATGCTAAAGGTGAATTTAACTAGATTGATTCTTAAAATAAGGGAGTAATACGACTTGTGTTTACAATTTCATATAATGAGAGTTTACTCGTTTGAAAAGCTTAATGTCGATTTTCAGATTGATTTTTCCTATTGGGTTTGGGTTGCGCTGCACAAGTTAAAGTGTTAGACTTTGCTTGAGAATTTTAAACAAGATAGAAGAAAATGAATCATAATGAAATAAAATAAGAATGTAAGGAACGAAATATATAAAAAAATATGTCATTTAATTATTTAGATTTTTAATAAGTTAATAAAAGATGAGAATGAAATATTCAAGTCATTTTTTTTTTAATCTCCAAATTAGAAGAATAAAAAATAAAAACTTTGAATGGTAAGAAAATGACTATTTGATCCTTCTTTACTATTTCATTCTCTCTTTTAAAATAATTTTTAAATATATTATTATTAAATCTTGTGTACTATTTCTTGCTACTTCTTCCTTTGCCATCCTCTCAAATATACTCTTAAAAATACTTTGGTTGAATTACTTGATGAGAGAATGAGATAAAAAAAAAATAAACAAAAAAAAGGCTGCTTGTTGAGTTTGGGAGTGATTTTTGCGAGATAAAAAAAAAATAATATTTTGAACATTTTGGCAGTGTGTACTTTTCTTTAATTATTGCCCACAATCACCCGCTCAAAAGAAGTCATTATGTGTATTAATGAAAGACCTAATTCTTTAGGTAGTGATTGAGGCATACATTCACCTTAAAGGTATTTATGTGTACGGCAAGCTATAAAAATTTAATGTTTTTGGAATGCAATTCTATATGTTTTATGGTCACTATATGTTGATTATAAGTTGTTATATTCTCCTAAAATATTTTTTAATAATTTGTTTAGTACTCAATAAAAAAGTATTAAAATGAAAAATAAATATATTCAATATTTTGAGAACATAAAAAATATTTAATATTTTTTGTATTTAATAAGTAGAATGATTATTAAGAAAATTGTTTAAGAAGAAATTATACAAAGTTTTTAGAGTAACAATAAACATATGCTCCAAGAGAATCTTTACTATTAATTTAAGTTATTTAAAAAAATTATGTAAATATGTTTAAAATTAATGATATATATCTTTTAAAAGTATGTATTTATTAATTCTCTGGTAACATAAAATAAATTTTCTTGTTTAAGGAAGATTTAGAGCTTCACTGTTTATTATCTCAAGTTGACTGGATCATTTAAACACATCAAGTTGTTAAAGTATCTTGTAATTTATTTATAATAATTAAGGGCATTTATTTACTAATATGACTAGGTTTTGGTCGGTGTGAATATTTATCATCAAGTGTTTTGTCCATATTCCTTTATGAAGATTATGAGTATGTTTGGAATGTGAAAAAATAGGAAATGATTTGATTTGTAAATTAAATTAAATTAAATTTTATGTTTGAAATGTTTAAAAATGAAAAATGATTTGATTTCTAAAATCTCATGAATTTCATTCCTTTTATTTTAGAAATTCTATCAATTTTGATAAGATTTGTTAGGATTTGAAATAAATAAACTATTTTACCCTTAGTAACTACCTCTAACAACCTTTCATAAGAGTTAAAATGTAAAAGAATAAAATCAAATCAAATCAATTCTCATTTTAGTGAATTCCAAACACAAAATTTAATTTCTAAATCAATTCAAATCTTCTTTTTTTTAAGTTCCAAACACAAAATTTGATTTTTAAATCAAATCAAATCAAATCAATTCAAATCAAATCAAATCATTTTTTATTTTTATTCATTTCAAACACAACTTATGTGAGAGGTGAATTCTTGTTACTACACGTAATTTCCTACTCAAATGAGGTTTTATGTATTTTAAATAAAAATTGGGTGAAGCATGATGATGTTGAGTCTTCTAATGAGTTTACTTGACCAAAGGAGATTTGTCTTAAATGTCAAGGATTTTTTTTGCTATCAGATTTACAATAAAATAACTTATATAATATTGCATACCATGCTCAAAGGAGGGTGTGTAATATTAAGTTTGAGCTCCTAGTTTGCCTTATAATGGTGGCATTCTATATTGTTTATTTGTATAAAAATTTTGTTGTCATAAAATTATAAGTAGAAACAAAACATTGTGACACACCATAGTTCTGAGAATCGGATCGGACCGGTCGGTCTGATTAGTTGGATTGGGAATTGATCCTTACTAATTTAATCAATTGAATTGGGAACCGGTCTCTTCCCTAGTTCGGTTATGCCCTTCAAACAAAATGGTTAAAAATCGGTTAATCGATGTTGAACGGGTATCAGTTCAAAGCGGTTTAGCCATATTGAACCAATTCTTAGTACTATAAAAAAAAATTACCAATATTGTTCCACCATAGAACTTGTTAAAGTATCTTATCATTTATTTATAACAATTAAGGGCATTTATTTCCTTACATGACTAGGTTTTTGGTCGGTGTGAATATTTATCATCAAGTGTTTTGTCCATATTCATTTATGAAGCTTATGTGAGGAGTGAATTCTAGTTACTACACGTAATTTCCTGCCCAAATGAGGTTTTATGTATTTTAATTAAAAATTGGGTGAAGCGTAATGATGTTGATCAGTCTTCTAATGAGTTTACTTGACAAAAGGAGATTTGTCTTAAAAGTGAAGGATTTTTTTTGCTATCAGATTTACAAGAAAAGAACTTGTATAATATTGCATACCATGCCCAAAGGAGGATGTGTAATATTAAGTTTGAGCTCCGAGTTTGCCTTATAATGGTGGGAAATTATGATTTTTAACGCATAAATAATTAATATTGAGCATTCTATATTGTTTATTTGTGTACAAATTTTGTTGTCATAAAATTATAAGAAGTAGAAAGAATACATTGTGTATGCCCCATAGTTCTGAGAATCAGATTGGACCAGTTGGTCCTATAAGTTGGATTGGGAACTAGTTCCTACCAATTCAATTAGTTGGATTAGAAATTGGTCCCTTCCTTGGTTTGATTATGCCCTTCAAATAGGAATGGTTTAAAATCGGTTAATCGATGCTGAACCGGTATCAGTTTAATCCAATTTAGTCATAGTGAACCAATTCTTGGTACTATAAAAAAATTACCAATATTGTTCCACCATAGAACTTGAACCTAAGTACCTTTGGAAGAGAGCATTTGCTCTTACCACTACACGAACAAAATTCCTTGGTTGTGTAGTATACATCTACTATTTACTATCTACTGTTAATACAATTCAAATCTCTCACTAAAAGACAAAATTACATGTGTCCTATTTTCCTTTAAAGATATTTTTCAAATGGCAAGTGTCATCATTTCCTTCTATGTACATATGTCATCCTCTCCTTCAATTTAACTTTATTTTGAATTTTTAAATATTTTGATCATTTTAAATTTATGCAATATTTAATCATTAAATATATTTTTAATATTTAACACCTAATAAATAAATAGAAATATTTTATAATAATGTAATATTTAATATTTAATACTTAAATACATTTTTAATATTTAAAAATTAAATAGAAATATTTTATAACAAAAAATATTTAAGAATCTATTAATCTACTTATGCTAATAATACATTTCAAAGTTTTTACTGCAAGACAAAATTACACATGTATTTTAAGGAGATGCATGTCATCTTCTCATTCAAAGAGTCAAATATCATCTTTTTATAGAAATGGTCACTACTATTTATTCCAAATATTAAGTTCTCATGAAATGTTTTCTCTTCCACATATTGAAAGGTATCGGGGCCAGGTGGAAAGGAGAGAAAACGAAGGAATGAGAGAAAATGGATCTGAAACTTGTAATGTGTTATTGATTAACTTTCGTATCATTACAACTGATTTATATCAGTTTTTGGTCATAACAGAATAGTAGCTTCTTAATCGTTGCTTAGTTGTCAATCATTGACAGTTTTTATTCAACTAACTTAACTAATTATAATTCTTACTGACATCCCCCCTCAAACTTAGCAGTTGAAGTGGTTCAACTCTGACTTTGTCCCGAAACTTAGTGAATAATGATCTTGAAATAGCTTTGGTCAGGATATCAGCCACTTGTTCATGTGTTGGTATGTGACTGACTTGGAGCTTGTGAGATAAAACCTGATCTCTAACAAAGTATAGATTAAGCTTAAAGTGTTTGGTGTGAGAATGGATAATTGGATTGGCAGCCAATAGAACAGCACTTTGATTGTCACAAAACACCTTGTGAGGACAAGGTAGAGAGAGTCTGACTTCAAATAGCAGAGATTGCATCCAAATAAGCTCAGCAGCCAAAGCAGCAAGGCTTCTATACTCTGCTTTGATACTGCTTCTTGACACTGTATATTGTTTTTTGTTGGACCAGAAAACTAAATTCTTCCCAAAATATACACAATAGCCACTACTAGATTTTCTGTCATCTATGTCTGATCCCCAATCAAAGTCACTAAAGCCATAGAGAGGCAGATGAGTGGATTTTTATAGATGCATGCCATGAGAGACAGTGCCATGAAGGTACCTCAATATTCTTTTGACTGCTTTCCAGTGTTATAGCAAATGAAATATCAAGTCGTGTGACGGTAACATATTGTAGACTACCCACAATGGATCTATATAAAGCAGGATCAACAAATGGAACACCCTCTTTAGCAGAAAGTTTGAGGTGAGAAGTCATTGGAGTGAGATAAGACTTGTAATGAAACATATCAGCTTTTTGAAGTAGATCACAAATACATTTAGCCTGAGACAAATGCAATCCTCCAAATGTAGTTTTCTAGACTTCAATTCCTAGAAAGTAATGCAATTTTCCCATATCTTTGAGGGTAAAAGTGGAATTTAAAGTACTGATTAATGACAACAAATCAAAAGTGGAGGAACCAGTTATTAAAATGTCATCCACATAAACTAAAATGAAGATAGTGGATGTAGGAGAGAATCTGGTGAACAATGAAGCATCTGATTTACTTGCAACAAAACCAAGCTTGCATAAGGCAGTGGATAGTTTGTGGAACTAAGCTCTAGGTGCCTGCTTGAGACCATAGAGAGCCTTGTGGAGTTTGCAGACCAGATATGAGCTACTAACTGTAAAACCTTGTGGTTGTAGCATATAAACTTCCTCTTGGAGATCTCCATTTAAAAAGGCATTGTTAATGTCAAGTTGGTGAATAGGCCAGTTTTTGCTCAAAGCCAAGGTAAGGACCGGTCGAATGGTGGCAGGTTTAACCACTGGACTAAAAGTCTCAGTGTAATCAAAACCATGTCTTTGATTGAAGTCTTTAGCAACTAGTCTTGCTTTGTACTTGGCTATGGAACCATCAGAATTGTATTTAACTCGAAATACCTACTTGTTGCCAATGGCAATTCTATCAAGAGGAAGATCAACTACAGACCAAGTGTTATTTCTTATTAGAGCATTATATTCATTAGACATGGCTTTCTTCCAATGTGGCTGATTAAAGGCTTAAGTGACAAAAGTTGGTTCTAAAGCAGTAGAGAACACCTTAGGTTTATAGATACCAGCCTTGGCTCTAGTTTGCATTAGGTGGAAATTCTGAATAATAGGTACAGTAGTGGACTGTTGTAGAATAGGAGAGAGTTGGATTGCAGCAGAAGTGTCTGTAGAAGTACTTGAATTCTAGACAGATAGATGATTAGGCATAAAATTATTAAGTAATGCAGTGTTAATGTAGTGTTGTCTAAACACAGGTGAGGCACTCCTAGAAACTAAGGGAATAAAAGGAATAGAAATAGGTGGAGAGGAAATGAAAGAGGATTTTAATAGAAATGGGCTGGATGGTAACTTGAATGGAAAAAGTGACTCATCAAAAATGACATGTGGTGTGAAATAGACCTTCCTAGAGGGGGATACACATTTGAATCCCTTGTGAGAGGGAGCAAAGCCTAAAAACACATATTGAATAGATTTGAAATCAAGGTTTTTTTTATTATATGGTCTGGTGAAAGGATAACAACCACATCCAAAAACTCTGAAGTTTTGATATGAAGGTTGTTTATGAAATAGAACTTCAAAGGGAGAGATATTATGAAGTACAGGGGTTGGCAATGAATTGATGGCAGTAACAACATGAACAAAAACATCTCCCCAAAATTTGAGAGGAAGACATGAGGCTGCAAGAAATGTCAAACCCATCTCTGTGACATGTTTATGCTTTCTCTCTACACTCCCATTTTGTTGATGAACATAAGGGCATGTTAACCTGTGAGAAATGCCATTTGACTCTAAATATTTGGAAAAGACCAAGAACTCTTTTGCATTGTCAGTTTGTAAAGCTTTAAGCTTAGTTCCTAATTGCAACTCAGCCATTTGTTTAAATTGAAGAAAAACATAAAATGCTTGAGATTTGGTGTGTAACAAATAGATCCAAGAATACTTAAGAGTAAGCATCAACAAACAAAATGTAGTACCTAGCACCATTTATTGCATTCATAGGGGCTAGACCCCAAATATCAGTGTATACAAGTTGTAGAGGGCAGAATATACAGAATCTAAATTTGAAAATGGTTGCTGATGAGACTTTCCCATACAGCGAGCCTCACATACATTGGAAAATTGAGAATTGCAAGATGAAAAAGGAAAATTACATGACTTTAATACTCTTGTTACAACTTGATTAGAAGCATGACCAAGCCTGGAATGCCAAATTGACAAATCAGTTGATGTTGAAACAACATTTGACATAATGGAATGAGAGAACTCTAAGGGATGAAATGAAGGGAAGACATACAAACCATTTTTAAGAGTGCCTTTGGAGGAGGATCTCATTGGTATCCTGGGATTTGACAAAATAATGGTTAGAGTGAAATTCAAAAAACACATGATTATCTTTAGCAAATTGAGCAACACTTAATAGATTTTTAGTGATGTTTGGGACATGCAAAAGATTATTCATGAAAAAGGAACTATTGACAGAACTCAAATGAAACTTAGAGTGCCCAACATGTGATATTGACAAACCTGCACCATTACCAACAAACACTTTTTCTGAGCCATCATATTCTGTTTTGTGTTGCAATTTTGTTGAATCTGGTGTTAGATGATGTGTGGCACCAGAATCAGGATACCAAGCTGGATCAAACAAGGTTAATGGAGTAGCTAACATAGAACTCATAGAAGAATTGACATTTCCATAGGAAAATTGCTGATCATGACCTTGAATAGCCATCATAGCATTCATTGACGAATTACCATTAGTAAAGTTTCTGGAAACTTGATTCGATTGAGCACCAGAATCTGTAAAAGATTGATCAAATATGTACCAACAGTTTGTTGCAATGTGACCATCTTTCTTGCAAAGTTAACATTGAGGTTTCTCACCAGAGAAATTTCTGCCACCAAACCTGCCATTAAAATTGCCAAAACGACCTCTAACATTCTGCCTTCTTCTATTAAAGGAACCTTTTCCTTGATTCATAAAGAAACCATGATCTTGATTAACACCAAAATTTCTAAAATTTTGCCTCTGATTAAAACCGCCTCTGAGATTGAAACTACCACCATAACCCTGATTATTCTTTCTGATTTGTGACTGAGCCAAATTTCCTTGAACCATATTTAATTCAGTTTTCCTAAATCGTTCTATCCTTTCTTCTTGAGCCATAAAAAGTCCTTCAAGTTTTCCAATACTGCTAGGTTCACTTCTTGAAGTGATGGCAGTAACAAAGCTTTCATATTCTTCTATTAATCCATAAAAAATTGGCTCTACATGTTTAGATTCATCAATTGGTGATCCTATTGATCCCAATGTATCAACTACCTTCTTAATTGCAAGTAAGTAAGAGTTTATAGAAAAGTATTTCTTTGTATTTCGTAGTTGGTTTTGAGTTGCTTTACCTTTGCTCTAATCTAAGATGCAAAGAATATCTCTAACTTTTTTCAGATTTGAAAGGAAAATTCACAACCAATCATTCTTGTTGTGATGGAACCACTCATAGAAGATAACAATCGAGACTGTAACAGCTGATCTTGTTGCTCCCAATTAAGATACGCTTCATTGATTTGATTCCTTGTTGCATCTTCATGATAATTGAACTTTTCTGGAATTGATTCTCCTATAATGTATAAAGAAAGTTTGTGCCCTTTAATCGTTGCCAATGCTTGTTGCTTTCATGTCAAAAAATTGTCTTCATCAAGTTTGATCAAAACAGGGTTTGAAAAAGTGTGTACAACTGGTTTACAACATTTGTTGTTGAAGTAGAAGAAGTTTGTTCTGATGCCTTGGATGGAAACAGAGCGTTGATACCATGAAAGGTATCAGGGCCATGTGGAAAGGAGAGAAAACGAAGGAATGAGAGAAAATGGATCTGAAACTTGTAATATGTTATTGATTAAGTTTTGTATTATTACAACTGATTTATATCAATTTTTGGTCATAACAAAATAGCAGCTTCTTAATTGTTGCTTAGTTGTCAATCACTGACAGTTGTTATTCAACTACTTAACTAACTATCATTCGTACTCACAGTAACATGTATGGGTGAATAAATAATTTAAAAAGTATTTTATAATAAAAATATTTAATAATTAAAATACATTATTATTTATAAAATTATTTTAAGATTTTAATATTAAGATATTTAAAAATTAAATAAATTTTTAATATTAATATTTAATAACTAAATAAAAAATATTTTATAATAAAAATATTCAAGAATTAAATACATTATTATTTACATAAAATATTATAATATTTATATTATATATTTTAATATTTATATTCTCTTTGGTAGGTACATTTTTATTACTTTTTTAATATTGCTATAAGTATTTCAATACATTTTTTTTAATCTGCATTTCAATACATTTGATGATTGTGATGTTGTTATTGTTGTATATCAAAGATAAATTTATTAATAGAACAAAATAAGACAATTTTACACTATCATTTCACGTGTCAGGTTCACATGCAATTTTTTCACTTTTGTATATGTGTCGTGTGTGAATGCAAAGAAGAATGTGGGAAAAGCCAATTACATAGGTAAGTTATTTAAAACTAGCAATTTTTATTTTTAAATAATTATTTTATTATCAAATGAAGTAGTAATTCTATTAATGCTTCTAAGGGTTTGTTACGTGATAAATCATTAACACTCAAATTATATTGTTATATCTCAAGTTGATATTGTTGGTGATATCTTTAGACAAATAAAAAAGAAAGTGACTATAAATTATAAAATTTTTATATCAATGATAAGTTTGGTATAGCCTTTAAAAGAATGTGAAAATTTATGAGATGACTATTTATTTTTATGATAATATATGTTTCTTATTTATGGGTATATATATACTTTTTATATATAATTTAATTGTTAAATAATTCTTTTCTTATTTGCGGGGAAGTAAAGATACTAAAACAGGTCATACTTGATGGGTCAATTCATTTAGCCAGCTAAAAATGGTGGGTTGGTTGCATTTTGCAACCCATTTTTAGATGAAAAATTTTAGGTTAAATTAATCTGTAGGTCCTTATAGTTTGGGTAAATTTTTAAATAGGTCCCTATAGTTTAAAAGTTTTTAATTGGGTCCTTATAGTTATAAAAATTTGTAATTGGGTCCCTGCCATTATCTCCCCGCCCACCCCTCCGTTTTCACTTTCCCTCCCACCCCACCCCACCTCACCCATCTTGTCTTCATTTCAGTTTTCGTTTTCTCTCCCACATTTTCCCTTCACTTCCTCTAAATCTCTACGACTTTCACCCCTGTCCCCTGTGTCACTCTTCGTTTCTTCATTTTTGTTTTCTTGTGAGAGTGCCTCACCTTTGTCTCACTTCTTTGTGCTTGATTCCATCATATGTGCGTTGACGCCCTTTGGTGGAAATGGACTGTCGTGCTCGAGGTTCCTTAATTCTGTCTGGGAAAGTGCAACCCTATTACACCACGTGAAGAAGGACGAAACATTGAAGGTAAGACTTAGAGTTAAAACTAAATATAACTTTCTATATCTTATCAGTCTTCAATAAGAGACTACAATATATATATATATATACACTTGACTACAAGGTAGATCATTAATTATCTATGTTAAGTCCTAGAAGTGTTAATACTATGAATACATAGATACAATGAATAGAATTCCACCATCCACACCATCCAATCAACAATACATCATATTTTCTCAACACTCCCCCTCAAGCTAGTGCATATATATCATAAAGATCTAGCTTGTTACATATATATGATATCCTTGGACCTTAGAGTGACTTAGTGAACACATCTGCCAGCTTATCATTAGAATTCACAAATGATATGATAATTTCTCCAGAGATAACCTTTTCTACATTTTCCAAAAGTGCCTAAAAGATATTTATTTGATTTAAAATCAAGAAAATGATTTAAAATCAAATAGCGTTTTCGAAACAATAAAGTGACGATCAATCTCTATGTGTTTAGTCCGCTCATGGAAGACTGGGTTAGAGGCAATGTGCAAAGCTGGTTGATTATCACAAATAAAATTCATAGAGCCTATTTTACAAAACTTTAACTCAGAAAGAAGTTGCTTTAGCCATATGAGTTTGCATGTAGTAAGAGTCATAGCTCGATACTCTGCTTCTACACTTAATCTAGCAACAACATTTTGCTTTTTGCTCTTCCATGTAATGAGATTGCCTCCAACAAGAACACAATAACCTGAGATTGATCGCCTATCACTTGGACAACCAGCCCAATCTGCAGCACTATGAGACTCAACATCTATATTTATCGAGATTGGTGGAATGCATGTAGGCGTGAATAATAATATCGTGTATGACCTCTATTCTCATAGACCAATTGACTGCGGGATTTAAGGATGCAAACCCAAGTGCAAGTTGTCTCAAGTAGTAAATTTCTCGAGAGATGGCGACGCCTGGTGAGATTTTTGGGATTCATTGGTCCAAAGGTCGATCCACAGGGAATTGATGAAGAAAAATTAATTGAGGTAAGAAGATGATTTGTCACAATACCAAAAGTAATAAAACAAGTTCACAAATGAATTTAAGGGCTTGCTTGGGTTAGGAGATCTACTCTTGGTAATAAATTAAAGGTAATATTATTTCTCTTTTTAACTCAATTGAAATCCATACACAACGGAGGTTCCAATCGGAAAATATAACATTCAAAGTTCAATTATATATGTAATCATATTATGATTCCTTTAATTATCTATCAACATTTGTAAATGAGTTCAAGGATTCACTGTGCCAATCTTATTGTCTACAATAAATCAAGATCTCCATTAACAAAGAAGGTTTCTAAATTGATTGGAAATAAAATACAACACATATAATGTTCATTTAATAATATATCATTTAAGCACAAGAAATAAAATAATCCAACCTTATTTCATTACCAAGAGCTTCACTCTTTCACCCAAGCAAGATGAAGATTTAGTTACTCATGGATAAGAAGAAAGAAAGAGAGAAGAAGAGAAAGATGAACATGACTTCAATTTAGAACAAGAGAAAATTACAACAAAGGAAAATAATAAACAAGCATAACCTTAACTTGTACAAACTAAGCCTAACACTAAGTGCCCCAAATGGTCAGCCAATAGTGCCTTTTATAGAGGATTAGGGATACAAAATGACAAAGGGGCTGATTAGGGGTAGGTAGGATGAGTGGATGAATGAGTGGAGAATGCCAAATGGTGAGGATAAGAGTGAAAAATCATTGAGATTTCTTGTCTCCGAAATCATTCATTGCTTAAGTAATTGATTTCGTCATTTTTGAGTCAAGTGGTCTTCATGAAATTCTAAGAAATTCTCTAAGCTTTCCAATAGCTCTAGAATCACCCAAAAATTCGTCCTATAGCCCAAGATATGACCCAATTACTACAAACTATTCAGGCCCAGTTTTAGCACCTTTGTTTTGACTTTCAGACCCAATATCACCATCAAGGAGCCCGAATCAAGTTTTGTGTTCAACATGAAAGTTTTAGATCTGGGTTTTAACTTTCAAACATCCAAATTTTAGCCCAAGATAATTCTTGCATCCCGAGTTATGCTCTGATTATTGTACACTATTCAAGTTTCAGACACAAAACTCGTGTTCTGTCTTCCAAGCCCAATTAGCTCTACTAGATGTCTGATTGAGACTTTGAGCTCTCATCAAAGTTGTAGAGCTCTCTCTTATCTTTCCTACAAGATAAAATTCATAATTATCAGACATTTAGAACTCAAGATATGGCCGAAATACAGAAATAGCGTAAGACCAAAATAGTGCTGAAAAAATCAATTAAGTCCAATTTGAGTCCAAACTTACAAAACATAACTAGACTTAATCAATTAAGTACACAGAGAGTGTAAATGACTAAAAATGAGGGTTTATTAATGTATAAAATATGTGATCATCAAATTCCCCCACACTTAACTTTTTGCACTCCTGGGCAAAACACATAAGACTAAAGTTAGGAGACAAATAAAAATGACACAGACTCAAAAGCTAAAAACTCTAAAAGACTTGATGAAGCAAGAAGAGCAACAAGAAATTCAAGGGATCAAAGCATTAATGAGGTAACATTTCTTCACATCTCAAACCAACAAGCAAAGAAACTTCAGTTGAAAAGAATGAATCAAGAATGATAGATCCTCACAGAATTCACTCTCAATCTCTCAAGTGTTTAAAAGGTAAGTATTTCACTCTATTCAACTCATGAACAATTGCACTACCATAAGCTTGCTTATCTTCTACTTCTCCACTACTCAAAACACATGTATACAAAAATCAAGAGGACTTTATTCAAGGTTGTAATGGGGTCATAGTAAAGGAGAAGGGATAATATGGATATGCAAAGATAAATACCGAAGAGAATAAAAGAGCATTACGGTACAGTTAGAGTGGAGAAAATGTTTGAGAACATTCATCATAAAGGACAATCACCAATATTTGACTAATGTTTTGTTGAAGATCAATCCCAAATTGGTGAATTGAATTCATTGTTAGACTTGAGCATTCTCCTTTTCTTCCTGTTGTTTCCAAGCATCTACCTTTATTTTGATAATCCTTTGATTGCAACGGTGTTCAAAAAATTTTTTTTTGGGAGAATTTTGCACACACACCCCCACACTTGTTCAAGAACAAGGTCAATACTCTCTTATTCCCTAAGGTTGGGTTAAAACATGTTTTTTTTTAAATTTTATTTTTGAAGGATGAGATGAGCTAAAAACAAGGAATGGTCAAATAAGTTCAAAGAGGTTACACAATGGAAAATATACAAGGATGGCTATTTGGTCAAAGTAGCTATTTTAAAATGCCTCAATCATATTAATGTATGCATGTGAAAATGTAGCCTCAAAAAGAATCAAAGCAAGTTCTAGAGTAACAATTCCATGAGTGAAAATCACACAAGAAAGAAGAGAATGGTACAAATATTCAATCCATTCATCAATAGGCTCAAAATCTCACAAGGCATATTTCTATCATTCTCTATCCACCAATTCAATATCTATAACCAAGCATGTGAAATTTAAGAAAGAAGATAATTTATTCAATCATGCTATGATTCATGAATTTCAATTGCGTCCAAGGATGTGAGAGTGCATTCGTTGAATCTTTCAAAGGAAATCAAAAGACAAAAACTTTGTTACTTCTACAAATCAATACTAATTAATTACTACCTAAAAAAAACTCCTTACTCTGCTACCAATTAAGATGCGTCTCAGAAGTAAAATTACTCCTTACTCTGCCATCACAATTGGTTTAGTAAGTCTATGACAATCATATCATACTTCCCAAACAAAACAAAAAAAAAATTTTTTTTGGGTCAACTATCCTTCCCCCCCAACTAGATCACAACATTGTCCTCAATGTTAAAATATAGATGAGTAAAGGATAGAAGATATTACCTGTTGGAGAAAACTGACACAAATTTAAACAAAAACAAAGTATGATAAATCCAAAGTAAAGGAAAGCTTTAAATGAAGTGTCAAATCTGGCTCATTTTTCATCCTATTTCCCTCACTGCCTCCTGCTAACCAATCTATCTGAGTTATTGTTGGGTTAGGATCAAAGATCAAAGGTAAATGAATTTTTTTTTTTGTGACTTCAAGAAAATCATCAGGGTAAAAAAGTCTAGAAACCCCTGAAGGACCCTGCTCAAAGGATCGTCTGTCCAAAACTAAAATACAGCAAAATCATACAAAGATAAAAGAGATATAATAGCAAATGATGACATACCTGTATGTACAGCTTTCATGGCGTATCTTTATACTGCGCGTCATGAGTGCAGTAGTGGCATATCTTTATACTGCGTGTCACCAGTGCAGTAGACACTCACGAACTTTTTTTTTTTAAAGACCAGCGTGCAAAGGTCCACCCGAGTCAATGACGGGTCAGCCCAAAGGTGGGTTCCACAACTAATTAAAGCCATGGTACTCCTTTCGGATTGTCCTTATTCAAACATTTTTTTTTTTTTTTCTTTTTTTTTGAATTTTTTTCTCTCTTTTTTTTTTAAAGATTACATGAAGAAGAAGATGATGATATGTACAGATTGTTGTGGATATGGCTCACATCTGCCTTTGGTTTAACGTCCAGTAACGGCTTAAATGCCTTCTATGAGTCGAGGATAAGCTTCCCATCCAATTTTCTTATAAATTGGCAAACAGGGTCTTTTAGAGTCAGATTCCCAAGACTGTAGCGTTTTTCTTCATCTTTGAAGAGATTTCACAAATTAAGAATTTCACGATGCACCAATCCACAAGAATGCGTCTCAAGAGTCAATAAGATATCATCTAATGACTCCTTACTCAGTCCATTCTTAATGAAGAAAATTTTATCTTCTCTGTTTGTAGAAACCATCCTCAAAGTACGACATCGCTTGTTATAATTCCATCGTTCACATTTGTAACAGACTTGTAACTTTTTTGCTCTTCTCCTTTTAGAATACGAACTTCTTCCAAGATCTGGCATGTATGAGTCAAATGAAATTGAAGACTCACCTGCTAGTCAGACTTTTGCTTCAATTATCCAGCACACATCTTCTGGCATACCTTTGTGCATTAACAATCTCAATCTTTCACATCGAACTTTGTAAATTTTTTTCAGAGCATTTTGAGGGAGAGAAGGAAAATGTTTTCTCAGGTTTGAAAGAATGACATCCATTTTAAAGGAGAAGAAGGATTCAGTTATTTTGGAAAACTGAAAAACAAACCGACTTGAGAGTCACGGAGTACCGTATCCACCACTTAACCGGCAACACAAAGAACTGCAAAAACAAGGCAACAAAATTAGAGTGCATTTTATTCATAACAAGGATCAAAAAGAGAGATGAATTCTACCTCATTAACTTGGTTTTTCAGAAATGGTTTGAGCCTTTGTCCATTAACTTTAAACACATTACCATTCCTAGGATTCTCAATATCTACGGCTCCATGAGGATACACGTGTTTGACAACAAAAGGACCACTCCACCTAGATCTCAATTTTCCAGGGAATACGTGCAGGTGAGAATTATAAAGCAGAACTTTTTGACAAATTTCAAAAGATTTTCTCAAAATTGTCTTATCATGAAAAACTTTTGTTCTGGCTTTATAAATCTTTGAGTTCTCATATGCATCATTTCTCAATTCCTCAAGTTCATTCAATTGCAATTTGCGTATCTTGCAAGCATCATCAAGATTTAGATTGAAAGCTTTAATAGCCCAAAATGCTTTATGTTCCAATTCTACAGGCAAGTGACAAGGTTTTCCATAGACTAACCGATAGGGTGACATGCCCAAAGATGTTTTGAAAGCAGTACGGTAAGCCCAAAGTGCATCGTTTAGTCTTAAAGACCAATCTTTACGATTTGGGTTAACCGTTTTTTCCAAAATTTGTTTAATATCTCTATTTGCCAATTCAACTTGTCCACTTGTCTGAGGGTGATAAGGTGTGGCAATTTTGTGTGTAATACCATATTCCTTCATTAAAGATTCAAATGGTTTATTGCAAAAATGTGTTCCCCCATCACTTATGATAGCTCGAGGGATTCCAAATCGATACAAGATATTTTATTTTAAAAATTTGAGAACAATTTTATGATCATTGTGTCGGTATGGAATCGCCTCAATCCATTTTGAAACATAATCAACTGCAACCAAGATATACACAAATCTAAATGAAGATGGAAATGGACCCATGAAATTAATTCCCCAACAATCAAAAATTTCAATGACAAGGATGGGGTTCAGAGGCATCATGTTTCTTTTTGAAATTGAGCCCAACTTTTGACAAATTTCACAACTTTTGCAAAAAGTATAGCAGTCCTTAAATAAAATGAGCTAATAGAATCCACACTGCAAGATTTTCGCAGCTGTTTTCTTTTAAGAGAAGTGACCTCCACATGCTTCCGAGTGACAAAATTTAATGACACTACCTACCTCACTGTCGGGCACACATCTCCGAAAGATTTGATCAGCACAATATTTGAACAAGTATGGGTCATCCCAATAAAAATTTTTCACCTCTGTCAAAAATTTCCTTCTATCTTGGTGCGCCCATTGAGGCGGCATCTTTCCTGTTACAAGAAAGTTGACTATGTTAGCAAACCAAGGCATGGAATTGACAGAAAATAAAAATTCATCAGGAAAAGAATCATTGATAGGTGTGCTATCAAAAGGTGAGCCTATTGTAAGTCTGGACAAATGATCAGCGACAACATTTTTGGCTCCTTTCTTATCTTTTATTGTGATGTTGAATTCTTGAAGCAACAAGATCCACCGTATCAATCTTGGTTTGGCATCCTGCTTAGACATCAAATATCTAATGTGAGAATGATCGGTGAAAATCATAATAGAAGAGCCAATTAAGTAAGATCAAAATTTGTCCAGTGCAAAAATTACAGCAAATAGTTCTTTTTCAGTAGTGGTGTAATTCATTTGTGCACTGTTTAAAGTTCTACTTGCGTAATAAATCACATGAGGCTTACCTTCCTTTCTTTGGCCTAAAACGATGCCCACAGCAAAATCACTAGCATCACACATTAACTCAAAAGGTAAAGACCAGTCAGGAGATTGCATGATAGGAGCAGATGTTAGAAGACCAATTAATTTTTCAAAAGATTTTTGACATTCTTGAGTCCAATCAAATGGTGCATCTTTCAACAGAAGATTACATAATGGTCTAGATATGGCACTAAAGTCCTTAATAAATCTTCTGTAAAATCTAACATGTCCTAAAAAGGAACGAACTTCTCTGACTGTTTTTGGGGAAGACAAATGAGCAATTAATTCAACTTTGGCCTTATCAACTTCAATTCCTTTAGAAGAAATCACATGACCTAACATTATTCCTGAGGTAACCATGTAATGACATTTTTCCCAGTTTAGCACAAATTTTTTTTCTTCGCATCTTTTGAGAACTTTTTCCAAATTATCAAAACAATTTTCAGAAGAATTTCCAAAAATTGTCAAATCATCCATGAAAACCTCTAAATAATGCTCAATCATGTCACTAAAAATGCTTAACATGCATCTTTGAAATGTTGCCGGAGCATTACAACGGCCAAAAGGCATTCTTCTATATGCAAAAGTACCAAAGGGACATGTAAAAGTGGTCTTTTCTTGATCTTCCAATGCAATTGGTATTTGATTATAACTGAAAAACCATCAAGAAAACAAAGTAGTATGGATGTCCCGCTACCCTTTCCAGAATTTGATCAAGAAATGGCAAGGGAAAATGATCTTTCCTAGTAGCAACATTTAATTTTCTAAAATCAATACACATATACGCCAACTAGATGAGACTCGCGTAGGTATTAATTCTCCCTTATCATTTTCAACCACTGTTATTCCAGTTTCTTAGGCACAACTTGTGTAGGACTTACCCATTGACTATCAGAGATAGGATAGATAATTCCAACATCAAGCAATTTAAGGACTTCAGCTCTAACTACCTCTTTCATGTGTGGATTTAATCTTCTTTGAGGTTGTTGAGAAGTTTTAGCATTATCCTCTAAATGTATTCTATGTGTACAAATCAATGGATTAATGCCTTTTATGTCCTTTAATGTCCATCCAATTGCATTTTTATGCCTTTTAAGTACTTTTGTTAACATACCTTCTTGTTCTTCAGTAAGAGACGAGGAAATTACCACTGGAAAGTTTTGCTTTTCTCCCAAAAATATGTACTTCAACCCAGCAGGTAATGGCTTTAGTTCCAGTGTGGGTACTTCTTCATGAGCATTATCATTCATGGGTTTTAGCTCTTCAAATCTTGGTTTCCATCCCTTGTACTCCATTGCCTGTGTACAATCAAGCAAAGAACATATTTCAAAGATATCATCTTCTAATTGCATGCCTGAATCCAATGAATTGACTAAACAAATTTCTAATGGGTCAGAAGAACTCTTTGTTTGAAGATGATCATCTATAATGGCTTCAATTTGTTCAACTTCCTCTTTTTCATCAAGGACTTCCTGTGGTTGCTTGCACATGTTAAAAACATTAAGCTCTAGTGTCATGTTTCCAAATGTTAGCTTCACCACTCCATTTCTGCAATTTATCAAAGAATTAGATGTTGCTAAAAATAGACGGCCTAAAATAACAGGAATTGACTTGCAACTATCGACCATAGGTTCAGTATCCAAGACAATAAAATCCACAGGATATATGAATTTATCAACTTGAACCAACACATCTTCCATTATTCCTCTTGGAATTTCAATTGATCTATCTGCAAGTAGAAGAGTTACAGAAGTTAGTTTTAACTCACCTAAGTTGAGTTCTTCGATAAACCGAATATGGAAGCAAATTGACACTAGCACCAAGATCAAGTAAAGCTTTTTCAATTTTATGTTCTCTAATAATGCATGAAACTGTAGGACAACCAAGGTCTTTATATTTCAACGCATTATTATTTTGAAGAATGGAGCTTACCTGTTCTGCCAAAAATGCTTTCTTTTTCACATTTAATTTCCTTTTAACAGTGCACAAGTCCTTCAAATATTTGGCATAAGAAGGAATCTGTTTGATAGCATCTAACAGAGGAATATTGATCTTCACTTGTTTCAAAATTTCAAAAATTTCAATGCGGTGGTCCAATTTCTTTGGGTTATTCAATGCTTGAGGAAATGGGGGTGAAGGCGAGAGTTTGGTCGCCTTTTGGTCAGCTTCTTCATTTTCTTGGGGAATTGGTTCATCTTCTTTCTCACAAGGTTCAGGAATTTGTTTTTCAACAACTTTTCCACTCCTAAGAGTTATCACTGACTTGACTTAGTCCATTTGTTGGTTTTCTGAACTCCCTCATTTAGACTGTACTGACCTTTGGGATTTGGTTGAGGTTGAGAAGGAAATTTTCCTTTCTCATGAATGGTGAGAGCAGAAGTAAGTTTGGCAAGAGTTTCTTTTATGTCAATCATGGTTTGATTGTTTTGTTTATTAATGGCCTCTTGCTTTTCTATGAATGCATGCAGTGTTTCTTCAAGGTTTTTCCTATATGGTGGGACATAAGGTGCATATCCTTGAGAATTTTGAGAGTCTTGTTGTGCCTGAGAAGGTGGTGGTTGCACAAATTGTGACTGAGTATTATTCCTCCAGCTGAAGTTCGGGTGATTTCTCTATTCCGGATTGTATGTATCTGAAAAAGAAGAAGTAAATGGCTTTTTAAAATTATTCATTGCATTTACTTGCTCATGTACAACTTCTTTAAACACAGGAATGTTAGGACATTCGTGTGTTGAGTGTCCTAAGTCATCACAAATACCACAAATTTCTTCATTTTGTACAGATTTGATTTCTTTTGCTTTTCTTAATTCCATGGCTTCAACCTTTCTAGCCAAACTGGCAAATCTAGCATTTAGATCTTCCTCTTGACTAAGGTGATATTTTCCTTTATTAGCACTTGCAAGATTAGATCTAATTGAATTTTCAGAAATATTAGTACTATGCCAAGATTGAGAATTTTCAGCCAACTGGTTCAAATAATCTAAAGCTTCATCAAGTTCTTTATCAAGAAACTCACCATTGCACATTGTTTCCACAAATTGTTTAGTTTCAGGAGTTAAACCTTCATAAAAGAAGCTTATAGTGTGCCATTTTTCAAAACCATGATGTGGGCAAGAATTTAACAAATCTTTAAATCGTTCCCAACATTGAAAATATGCTTCATTTGAATTTTAGGAAAAATTTTAGATTTGTCTTTTCATAGCATTGGTTTTATGTGTTGGAAAAAATTTCTTTAAGAACTCACCTTGCATTTCTTGCCATGTGCCAATTGATCTTGGTTTCAAAGTGTTAAGCCAAGATTTTGCTTTATCTTTTAAAGAAAAAGGAAACAATTTAAGCTTAACAATCTCTTCAGTGCAATTTTGATCATTGAAGGCAATACATACTTCCTCAAATTCTTTCAGATGTAAATATGGACTTTCAGATTCTAAACCATGAAAATTAAGAAGTAAAGAAATCATACCTGGTTTGAATCTAAAATTATTGGCATTGAGTGGAAAGATAAAACATGATGGACTAGAATTTCGAGGTGGTTGCAAATATTCACGCATGGTTCATAACGGTTGATTTTCCAGTTCATCATGTACACTTTCATTGTCAACCATTGTGTCAATTGTGTGTGATTGTGATTCAAACAAGTTAATATATAAAGTACTAGAATTAATTTTAACTAAACGACCAGAATTTAAATCACGATACCAATTAAGCATAAATACATAAATAACTAAAAATAAATAAACAAAAAAAATAATATACAAGCTGGCGGTGTCACCCACCATTAAATATTAACAGGGATGGGGTAATAAACCAACCACCCAAAAATAAAAATAAAAATAAAGTGCAGAAAGTAAATTTAAATATGAAAACCGGAGAGTGACAGAGCCCCACAGAGCCGGCGAAAGAGAAGAGAAGAAGAAATATTATTTTATTAAGTTAGATTGCGGAAAAATAAATAACAAAAAAGTAAAAGGGAGAGTTTCCCCCACTAAGTTAGTGCGTAAAATAACAGGGAGAGTTACCCCCACTGATAAAAAAAATGACGAAAATAAATAAATAAAATTAAAAAACAAAAATAAATGACATAAATATAAAAGTTAGAAAGTTAGTATGTTAGCAAGTTAGTAAGTTAGAGTTAGATAGTTAGAAAGTTAGAGAGTTAGCAAAGAAACCGAAGGATCGGCAAGCCGATCTTTTGCTCTGGTGAGGGAGAAGAGAGAATAGATTTTATTAAATAAAACAAACCTCAATAAATCAAAACTTCAAATCAAGTCCCCGGCAACGGCGCCAAAAACTTCACTGCGGGATTTAAGGATGCAAACCCAAGTACAGGTTATCTCAAGTAGTAAATTTCTCGGGAGTCCGAGGTCGATCCACAGGGAATTGATGAAGAAAAATTAATTGAGGTAAGAAGATGATTTGTCACAACACCAAAAGTAATAAAACAAGTTCACAAATGAATTTAAGGGCTTGCTTGGGTTAGGAGATCCACTCTTGGTAATAAATTAAAGGTAAGATTATTTCTCTTTTTAACTCAATTGAAATCCACACACAACGGAGGTTCCAATCGGAAAATATAACATTCAAAGTTCAATTATATATGTAATCATATTATGATTCCTTTAATTATTTACTAACATTTGTAAATGAGTTCAAGCATTCACTGTGCCAATCCTATTGTCTACAATAAATCAAGATCTCCATTAACAAAGAAGGTTTCTAAATTGATTGGAAACAAAATACAATACATATAATGTTCATTTAATAATATATCATTTAAGCACAAGAAATAAAATAATCTAACCTTATTTCATTACCAAGAGCTTCACTCTTTCACCCAAGCAAGATGAAGATTTAGTTACTCATGGATAAGAAGAAAGAAAGAGAGAAGAAGAGAAAGATGAACATGACTTCAATTTAGAACAAGAGAAAATTACAACAAAGGAAAACAATAAACAAGCATAACCTTAACTTGTACAAACTAAGCCTAACACCAAGTGCCCCAAATGGTCAGCCAATGGTGCCTTTTATAGAGGATTAGGGATACAAAATGACAAAGGGGCTGATTAGGGGTAGGTGGGATGAGTGGATGAATGAGTGGAGAATGCCAAATGGTGAGGATAAGAGTGAAAAATCATTAAGATTTCTTGTCTCCGAAATCATTCATTGCTTAAGTAATTGATTTCGTCATTTTCGAGCCAAGTGGCCTTCATGAAAGTTCTAGGAAATTGTCTAAGCTTTCCAATGGCTCTGGAATCACTCAAAAATTCGTTCTATAGCCCAAGATATGACCCAATTACTACAAACTATTCAGGCCCAGTTTCAACACCTTTGTTTTGAATTTTAGACCTAATATCACCATCAAGGAGCCCGAATCAAGTTTTGTGTTCAACATGAAAGTTTTAGATCTGGGTCTTAACTTTCAAATGTCCAAATTTCAGCCCAAGATAATTCTTGCAGCCCGAGTTATGCTCTGATTACTGTACACTGTTCAGGTTTCAGACACAAAACTCGTGTTCTGTCTTCTAAGCCCAATTAGCTCTACTAGATGTCTGATTGAGACTTTGAGCTCTTCATCAAAGTTGTAGAGCTCTCTCTTATCTTTCCTACAAGGTAAAATTCATAATTATCAGACATTTAGAACTCAAGATATGGCCGAAATACAGAAATAACGTAAGACCAAAATAGTGCTGAAAAAATCAATTAAGTCCAATTTGAGTCCAAACTTACAAAACATAACTAGACTTAATCAATTAAGTACATAGAGAGTGTAAATGACTAAAAATGAGGGTTTATTAATGTATAAAATATGTGATCATCACCAATCCACATCCCAGTGAACCTTTAATATATCTCAAGATTCGAATTACTGCGTCCCAATGACTGTTACAGGGAGAGTTAAGAAATTGACTCACAACACTAACAACAAAAGAAATGTCTAGTCGGGTCATAGTAAGATAATTCAACTTCCCTACTAGTTTCCGATACCTTCCTAGATCTGAATAGGGCTCCCCCTGATTTGGCATAAGTTTAACTTTAGGATCCATATGAGTGTCAATTGGTTTATAATTTATCATCCCTGTTTCCTCCAAAATATCAAGAGCATACTTCCTCTGAGATATAGCAATACCAGTGCTGGATTGAGCTACTTCAATTCCAAGGAAGTATCATAACCATCCCAAATCTTTGGTTTGGAAATGTTGAAACAAGTACTCCTTGAGGCTTTTGATACCATCATGATCATCCCTTGTAATGACAATGTCATCTACATACACAACAAGATAAATGCATTGATTAGATGGAGAATGTTTATAAAACACAGAGTGGTTTGCCCCACTACGAATCATGTCGACTTGTTTAAGGACTGCACTAAATCTACTAAACCAAGCTCGAGGGCTCTGTTTGAGGCCGTATAAGGCCTTTTGTATCCTGCAAGTGTAACACCTTAACTTTTAGATAAATGACAATATTATCCTACATGTACTGTTTTATATTTTCTGTGAGTTATAAATTGAATTTGATTGTTTCGTTATTGTATTTGATCATTGTATGTAATTTGCTTCGAGTCAAAGAAATAATAATTTTCTGATCGGGGAAATCTTATTTTAATTATTCAGAGTTGGGGGATCTTACTAAACCCAATTCCAAGTGATATGTATATTAATCTTTTAATTTTTAGGATTTAACTGTGCAATAAAATAATTTTATATTATTATAATATTATTTTATTTGACAGTACCTACTGTCTCAAAAACAGTAGAAATCTGCTCCAAAATAACCATGGACCCAAAAAAGTCTGTGGGACCCGCGTTTAGTGAACCAATCAACATTTCTGGTTAGATTAAATCCTAAACTAATGAAATGTAGTCAACAAAAATGGCTTGAACATTTTAGACCAATAGAAATCAAGTCCACTAAAGTGGTTGGACTTGTTAAGATTAAACTAGAAAACTTAACCAAGTTAGCTTAAAACCTAACTAAGTTAGTATAGAAAGCTTATGTAGTAACTAAGTGATGGAAACCTAGTTAGCTATCTAGTTAAGTCCTAGTTAGAAAAGGTTTTAAAAATATCAAGACAAAACCTAGTTAACCTAAGTAACTATATAGTTAGGCAAGTAACTAAGTAAGCTAACTAAATGCACCTAAGTGTAACTAGATTTCATAAATGAACACAAACCTAGTTAGTTTCTCTTAAGGCCATTCGGTTATGGCTTGTCCTAGGAGGTTCAAGAGTGGTGACCAAGCCTTTGATCTCCACCCTTGATCATATCTAAGGTTGTTAGGTGTTTGGAGAAGTCAACAAAGGAGGCCATCTCCTTTGATGAAGCTCACGGCCAAGTAGAGCTAGGAGAGCTTTTCACTTCATTTCATCTTTATTTTCTATCACTTAAGCTTACTCTTTTCTCTCTTCAAGAACACCAAGAACAACAATCACCATTGTTGCCCTTTGAGAGCCATTCGGCCATCACCCTAAACACACACTTCTACCCTTCAAAATTTTCATCTAACCCAACTTCTCAAATCCAAACAACATTCTAAGAACATCTCTAGTTGAGAGTTCTTCCAAAAACAATTCATTTTGGAAAATCACTTTGGAGATTTTTCCTACAAGGTGAAACTTATTGTTTCTTACTTCTAACATGATTTCTAAGGTTCTAAGCCATGATTGGTCCATGGTTTATGTTTTTCTCCTATTGTTATGACTCTTTAAATTTTTGTTTAAGATCTTTAGGTTTCTCTTGGAGGTCACGAAAACCATAGGAGGAGAGTTAGAAGGAGTTGTCTTCCTTTAAGGTAAGAGGGAGATTTAATCTCATCAACCTTGTGTGGTGATGAGAAAATGGATTGTATGTGTGTGAAGAATCCATAAGGATTCATTTGTTTGGTTGTTTAGATGCTTTCCTTAATTGTGATTGATTATGTTTGTATGCATGTCTATGGCTTTAAAATATATTGCATGTGTTTATAGATGTATGATTATTAATATAGGATGTGAATAACATATAAGAATTGCATGAGTGTTCCAAAGAACACAACATGGAGCTCATGGCTTCACCATGAAAAAGAGAACCAAAATGTTCTCAACCATTTTCTAAAAGGATAAATTAATTGATTTAATAAGATTAATGGATTTTACAATGATTTAGAGGATGGAAAATAATTTAAAACAAGATTTATGCAAGAAATGATGAATTCGGCCAACATGCCCTTTTAATGAGTAACTAATCCAAAATTTGTTTTCTAAGTGTAGACTAGTTGTTTAACCTAAAAAGAATTCATTTGCAATAGATTTTCAAGAACTAAATAAGTAAACGAATTTTTATTAGAAATATAGTATCGAAGAGAAATAAACAAAACTCTTGAAAAATACTTACCATTGAGTTTTAAAGTATGTTAGTAACTTTCAAAGAGTATTTTGTAGTTAAGAACTAAACAAAGGAATTTTCAAAGGAAAATGTAGAAAACACATTCTTAATAAATTTTCTAGACAAAATGCTGTCAAAATTTATTAGAAACAGACAAATAAAAGAGAAAGTTTCATAATATATTTATAATGTAAGGAAAATATTCTACATAGTTTAAAAGTATTAGAAATAGCTTACTTTTATTTAAAATAATGATTTTTAAGCTTTACGGTTAAGAAAACGATTTAAAAATCTTACGCAATTGAGAAAATGATTTAAAAACCCTACACGATTTTAAAAACATCAAAAAAAAATATTTACACGATTTAAAAACGTTTGTAAAAGTGAAGCGATTGTGAAAATGTGATAAAATTTCTACGCGATTAAATGAAATAGTGAGTTTTGCTGTCGGGCCAAAGTGGTGGACTCGAACATGTTAAGTTATGGTACTGTCAAGTGGAGATGTACTATATTTGAGAATATTGAGACTGAGGACATTTTTGTAAATAGGGTAACATTTTGAGACTAAGGATAATTTTATAATTATGGTTCTTATTCATGCATTGAGAGTTGTGTCAATTTGGTTAATATTGACGATTCATTGACGAGATGAATTACACCGTGTTGTCGATGTGATAAACGTAGTGTGGTTCATTGAGTGGACTTGGAGGCATTAGTGTGCGAAGTATTCTACATGTGGACAGTTGGTCGCTCCTCTAGGTCGTGATAACTGGCAACACACTAGTGATCTCGACACGCACTATTATTAATCGAGATCTTGTGGAGACTGTTTAGTACAATGCCTGTAGTGCTCGACATATTTGGACTGTGTACTACTACATGATGTTTGGGATTGTGGGCTATAAACACGACGTTGGACAGTGTAATAGTTTGGTTGGGCAGCCTGAGGTACTGATAGTTCTTTTCGGATCATTCTCTCTGATGTCCGTGTCTAGCTCCATTGAGTAGGAATGAGTCGTATGCATTTGCATTTGTGGCATGCATCATAATGTTATTATTGTGATATTATGTATGATGTGTTAAATTGTGTTATTGTTTATGATACTATGGTATGCATATTGTGCTAAACTGTGATATCTGTTGTATTGTCGTTTTCTTTATTGCCATACTAGTAATGATGTAGATTGTCTCACCTCTTTATTTGTATGTGTTTCTGTATTATTATTTATATTCTGTAAAGAGTTTGAGGAAGAGGAGGAGGAACAGCCTCTAGAGATTCTATACCCTGAGGATCAACAGACGGGTGATCAGTTCGATAAGTGCGAGCCGTAAGATCATCAATACCATTTGGACTGACTTTGCGGTCATGACGTTGCCTGGATTCCTCGATTTTATGAGACTCGATTTTCACGGAAGTTCGGAGGCCTGGCGACTGCGTGAGGATAGAGGATCGATAGTCTACGTAGGGCGTCTGACTGTGTCCCTACGTGGAAAGTTTGACGGGGAGCCTGTTTTTACTACTATTTTGTATTTATATCTTGAGTTACCGCTGACTCTTAGGCATTATTGGGGAGGGCTTTTCCATGCGCCTAGCGAGATCAGTAGTGTGTCGACAGCACGGACTCTTGTTCGTAGAGCTGCGAGACATCCTAGATTTCTATCATCCAATGATCCATCTGAGAGTAATCCTTTGGAGGGTTAGAAACCTTTGATGTGCACTTGGGCACTTTATGTTTTAGTATCATGCTGACTCTTTATTACTTTATTTAAATATTTGTAGTTATAAATTATTTGTACAACTTAAAACAAAATCATATGTATATTATGGAGTGTGATAATAGTTTGTTTTATTTTATGTTTCGTGTTATTTTATTTAATGATATCCAGTATAAAAGGAAAAAATTTACAACTCATATTAATTATGTATCAAATGTTTTATAACTTGGGTAAGGTTTTATTTTATTGCATCATAAATATGACATCCCCACAAGGGTATTACAGTAAGCATATCCACATGACTCCCCCTGAGCAACAAACCCTGGAGGTTGCTCCATATAAATCTCCTCTTCTAAATCACCATGAAGGAATGCATTTTTGATGTCCAACTGATGCAGAGGCCAGCGGCGCATGGCAGCCATGGACAAGAATAGATGAACAGAGGTCATTTTTGCAACTGAGGAGAAAGTATCATCATAATCTAGCCCAAATGCCTGAGTATAGCCTTTAGCTACTAAACGGGCTTTCAACCGATCAATTTGACCATCTGGACCCACTTTGATAGTGAATACCCAACGACAACTAACAATAGATTTCCCTGAAGAAGAGGGAACAAGTGTCCAAGTGTTATTGGATTCTAAAGTTGTCATCTCGTCAATCATAACCTGTCACCATCCTGGATGAGAGAGTGCTTCCTGAACATTTTTAGGAATTGAAATAAGGAAATAGCAGATACAAAGACACAATGGGAAGGAGATAAACGGTAATAACTTAAGAAATTATAAATTGGATGAGGGTTATGAGTAGACTGTATACCTTTGCGAAGAGCAATAAGTATATCAACAAGAGATGCAAGTGGATCCGGAGTAGGTTCAGAGATTGGAGCAGAGGATGAATTACTTGTCTCTTCAATAGCAATTTCCTCCAAATGTGTTTGGCAGGGACGACGCTGATAAGTTATAAGAGAACGAGGAGTGGGAGACACAGATGGAGAAGAAGACCCTGACAAATCTAATACTGAAGAATCAATAACAAGTGAAATGGGAAAATTGATGGGCAATACCTAGGAAACAGAATCTGGTGTCACCGATGTAGTAAAATAAGGTGTATCCTCAAAGAAGGTGACATCAGTAGACATGTAGAAATGATGAGTAGAAGGAGAATAGCATTTGTATCCTTTCTGTACACGAGAATAACCAAGAAAGATACACTTGACAGCACGAGTAGATAATTTATCAATACCTGGTGTGAGATCATGTACAAAGCAAGTAGAACCAAAGACATATGGGAGAACTGTGAAAAGTGGGTCCTGAGGAAACAACAAGGAATGAGGTACTTTGTTATTCAAGGCAGAGGATGACATCCGATTTATCAAGAAACCAGCAGTGAGTACTGCATCACCCCAAAATTTTAAAGGTGCATTGGCATGTAACAAAATGGTACGAGCAGTTTTAATAATATGGCGATGTTTTCTTTTAGCAATATCATTTTGTTATGGTGTATGTGGACAAGAGGATTGATGAATTATGCCATGAGACGCTATAAAATGATTAAGGGGAGCAGAAAAGTATTCTTTTGCATTATCACTGCGCAAGATGTGAATAGGATGTCTAAATTGGATTTGAATTTCATTGCAAAAGTTCTGAAAAATAGTGCACAACTCTGAATGTTCCTTCATTAAAAAGAT